>JASDDO010000029.1:292576801-293776801 GCA_030015575.1 Agapanthus africanus
AAAGCATCAAATTTCCCTCCAATTCTACTGAGTGCAAACAAGGGTTATTTAGAGAAATCAAACAACACCAGAAGAATATTGGAGAGCACGCATGACCACCACTCCAAGATGAGCCTTTTTGCTCGGATTTGGACCGGCGAGAACCCCCATAAAACCGGCGACACCGGTCCCTTTAGCTCCTTTTTCCCCCATTTTTCTTCAGGCACTTTATAGGCATCACATCATCCATTTGGTATTGTTTGTTTATTCTATTTTGATGCCTATAAATATCAGAACAGATTAGAGCCAAAGGACCATAATATATACTATTTTTCCTGTTTTGTTTTTTTGTTTTAGGCTTGAGAGTGTGTGGGCTTCAACTTGGTTTCTTCTTCTTCTTCCCTTTTGAAGATTTCTTTTTGAGAGCTTCATTATGGAGGTTGAACAAGTTACCAATATCTTGTACCTAAACTTCTTCAAGTGTTAATAAAATTGTTATTGTTTTGTTTACCTTCTTCTTTTGTTCTTGCTTTCTTTTCATTTTGTGTAACTAATCCTCTATGGTTGTGTTGATGGTAAGGAAGTGAGATGGAAAGCTTTGCATTCCTCCTCCTCTTTTTTATGTTTAATGTGCTTATAATTATGATTCTAACTTCTGTAAGTGCACGGCGGCGCCCCGGCCGTCAATCCGACGGCCAAATGCGGAAGCGGTGATAAACTTTAATTTTACTTGAACTGGCAAACCGCCGCGCACTAATACCCGGATCGAACCATTAATTAGTCCTAGCTACCAACAAGAAAGGGAATAGAGATATACCGACGATCCATGTCCTCCGGTCTTCTCATCATCGTCCCGATCTCTTGCGGAATGTCCCGTCTCCTCCTCGTCGCCGGAAGTGCACCACATCGCCTACTTCTTTTACGGGCTCCCACCTCAATGCCGAGGCAACTCGGGCACGAAGCCGGCTACTCGACGTGCCCAAGGTTCGCTGTAGAATATGTAGTCCTCAAGTCTCACTTTGGGGTTCATGGAGATGCCATTTTAGGTGGAGGGATGATACAAGAACAATGTGGAGGGACTTGTGGGATTTTACAAAGGCAAAAGAGCTAAAATCCCACATGCAAAAATTTGGACAGCCCCTCCTATACATGGCCGGCCATCTCTAGATGAATGGAGAGAATGGAGTGAGTGGGAGAGTAAATCAAAATGGGAGCCATTCTCTTCTAATACCAAAGAGAGAGAGAGAGAGGAAAGCTATCATACAAAAGAAATGATAGCAAGGTAAACTCAACACTCAACACCACCATCATCACCTCACAAAGTCCAACCATCATGAACCATGATGACTCAAAAAGTCATGCCATCATGAAGAAATCAAGTCAAAGGATGGTGCACATCATGAAAGCCATCATGATGCTACAAGATGCAAAGAACCCCTCCACAAATACTTATTTGCAACAATGCAAATAAGCCCTCCTCCACCAATCTTCGGCCAATGAACGGAACAATGGAAATTGGCCGAAACGGAAAGCAAACTGGCAACTCCAGAAAACTGGTCCCGTAATAAATTACAGGAAAACCCCGATACTGTGCATACACACCCGCATTTGTATTCCGACTGAAATACAAATGGAATGAGACAAAATCTACACTGTACTATACTAGGATCCGGCTTATACCAAAACCGGCCAGTAATATCCGTTCGATCCTGATCCGTGCAATACCGCACGTATCTGATCGAACCCTGCCATATATCCATACGGCCTATAGAACAAACTGTCCGATCCCGATCCGTGCAATACCGCACGTATCTGGTCGGACCTTGCCATATCTCCATACGGCCTCTACAACCTTTCGCCCGAAAGCTGAGTAACAGAATGTGGGGGACTCTAAAGACTCATCAACACCTTGGTTGTGGATTTAACCACTAGCACGTTAGAGGTATAAGCCAATACATAACAGGCTACCAGGTATTGACCAAAAGGGACGTCTGCGAGCGAACTCAGCCTGACACCCTACTGAGCCTGTCAGTGACAATATCCGTACAGTCCGGTCCGCTCGTCTATGAGCATCGCATGGCGGGCCTAGGGGGTTGGTAAAAGTCAGACCCCCAAAAGCGGTACAAGTCGTGTCGGAGTGTAGCCTAGAACACCCTGAGATACTACTGGAATACCTACCAGTAAATCTCCTTGCCTTGGCCAAGGACTTCGTGTAATGGCTCTCCTAGACACAGCACGACCTCACCCCCAATACCGGGAGAGACGAACCCCTGAAGATACGCTCACTGCCTCCATGTGGCTCGGGACTGTACCCAACTAAAACCTGTTTGCACGACTCCTTTGAGCCGTGGTAGGGTAGTAATCAAAGTACAGTGGGAACTCACACGAGACAAATGACGATCCCCAGGTCGATGAACTAACCTGCACACATGTCACCAGGGAACTGCCATCTGACGTCTGGTATATGACCAACTAGCATGTTCCCGGCGAGTCCTGTCCGGTGTACTCATAACCCAATGAGCACCTGTATACATCTTAGGTGATCCAACTGACACCAGTGGCTTGTGAGACCGGCCACCGCCCCTCGTCGGGGTCTCGACTGTATACACTAGTCTACTAATGGAGTATCGATGCCCAGTCTCGAAACTCCCACGACTAGGGACCTTTTAAGGATATGCTTGTAGACCCCCAGCTCCCACTTATATGATCGCCCTCATACTGCTGGTGGTCAAGCAAGAATCCTAGGGGCTCTATCAACGTGTAATAGCGACGTGTCAGGTCACCTAAAACAGTACACGATGATAAAGGTAAACCAGATAGCATACTATCATCTCGAGTAAGACTGTCCTACCGGGATATGTCCTCCATCAATCATTGCAATCACGTACCTGTGACCTAATAATTGACTCTGAGGGCACTATCTCCAACAATCTCCCACTTGCACTCAAGGCTAATTATTGCGATGTCGCATACTCACAGCCCGTGTGATGCCGAACACCCAACTCCTCTACTAGTCAGTCTCACAAAGCTCGTTTGCGAAACTATTGCGTTCGAGGAATAGCCTTAGTGAGTGGATCCGCTTAGTTGTTTCTTTCTATATCTCTCTATATCTCAAGTTCGCGGAGAAAGCCATCTCCCGAAAAGAGCAATACCTGTCTCAGAATATGTCTGGATGTCTGATGGGACCTAGCTCATAAATGAACTCCAAATCCAAACTTCTTAGACTGTATCGTCAACTGAACTTAATCAGTATCCTGCGCGCCATGCCTCCCTCAGTATTGCCTTGGACCACCTGTCCAAAATACTGCCCCTCATCAGAAGGAAAAAAATAACTCTGAAAACCTCCTTGTCGTCCATGTCACCTTGGAAGCCTGGAATGATAACTGTCTCCTGAATGAGGCTGTCGTTATCATCTCCCTAGAACATCCACTTATGTTCTAAAACTGCTTCCGACTGTTTCTCCAGGATTGGATTAATGTTAACTTATTGCAACTAGTGCAAGAACAACATCTGGTGTGGTACTTGACATCTCACGATTGACTCAATTGCCTGAGCAAGTGATCTGCCAATCATGCCCGTCCCTCTCCCCTTTAGTCTGTAAGACACCTTTGGAGAGGGTGACTCCATTACCTGCAGGTACACTACCGTGCCAGGAGTCGTCCATCCTAAATACTCTTAGAATGCTGTCAAGTACCCTGATTGGGAAACCACCCAAATCTAGATCTAAGACCATAGATCTAGTAACCAGTATGTCTGATATAAAATCCATTTCCTTTGTGGAGAAACAACTGTGTGACGACCAAAGTATAACCGATCGTAGTGTAGGAGTTTCTTTTCCTACTCTGTGTATATCATCTAAATACCAAGATATCACACCCTACTACCTTCTCAACAGATCCATCCCCTATTCTGATGAAGTCAAACCCATGACTGTCACGTCAGAAATAGATGATCTATCTCCGCTATATCTGCTTTAGTCTACAAATAGACATAAGCTACCTGTCCACCAATGCTTCCGCTGCTCCCACTGACTACGACAACCCTCTGGCAGAGTCATATAGACGTACACTTCTAAAACTAGTTTAGAACGACGCTATACTCATCCTCCCGCCGGGTCTCGCACCCTGGAACAACAGCAATGGTAATTGTGGGTAAACAAGAACTTCCCTGTCACCGTCCTTGAGGCTACCGTAGTGCCTCTCGGGTGCCTGAAGTTACCCACCTTATCTGCGGAGTGGCCAATGGAATGTCAAACCGGATTGAATCTTTAGGTTCCTTATCAAATCTTCAGTAATCGTTTGTGGTTCTGGAATCACTTCCAGTTCTACCATACTCCCACTACTGTTTTCTGAAAAAGTCCATTTTTAATAAAACTGTGGCGAGTGTAGAACAACATCGCTATTGTTCATCCAGATGGTAGAAAATCAACCCTCGTCTTAGCCTGGGTCAACCCACAAACAGCCATTACAGAAAACGTGCCTTGAGTTATCCAGAGTCTGGTTTTAAGCATAATCCGGACAACTCCCCATACCTTAACATCGTTAAGATATGAACTGTTCTATATCCAATATAGAATCAGAGGCACAGATTTATTTGAACCAGATTCAAATCATGCAGCTGTCCCCAGCGCATGTCAACTAAATGGAAGGAGGCCGATCAGCGTTACTCAACTTAGGAATACTTCCAATTATGAGTAACCTGAAAGAGAAGCAAGATTTCTTTATCATTACTATCAACTGAATACCATACACAAGTATCTACATCTTCGATCTCTTTGAAGAATCCTGATACTTGCTATACCTGGTTCTCTACTCTATTCAAATACCTATAACTTCTCCAAATTCGGACCCTGTGTTTCCACGAAACACCTGTCTAAAAACTAGAGAAGTCATAAGTAAACCGAATATAGTACGAGGACCAACCCCTTTGTCCTGATGGACCCTGGACAACATACAATACTCTGTATAAGTCCCTTGAGTTTGATAACTCATTCACTGTGTGTCGTAGGTTGAAAACTGTACTTATGGTGAAGAAGAATTACACCGCTGTTTAATGCTCCTTACCTAACCATCCACTGATATAGGTAAATGTCGTAGACATAATTTCAGAAAGGTATATCTCACTCTATGAAAATAGACGTACAGATATATCAATTTGAAATTGGTGCATAACAGCGGATATTCAAAACCAAATATTTGCCAACCGGCAAACAGCCCAGGTGATTTCCTCAAATATCACCGATTACAACGAATCCCGATATAATGAGGATGATCACCCAATTTCCAATAACCTACTCCCACTCATCATCTGTAAAACCATACAGATGTGAGAATCAAACCTGGTAAATACATACCCTGGAGCAAGTATTTAATCGGGAAATCAGTTTTCTTTTAACATTACACAGTGAAACTGAAACATCGAAATGTTTCGATGGGGTATCCTGGTATTCCTAGCAATGCCTCCTCCAGATTCACGACTGTAACCGTATAATTCTTTGCCACCTCTCCAAATCCCTTCATATGTCTTTAGTCATTACCTTCTGCACACCCCTTTAGGCCAAATGGTTTTCTTCCTTCCCTACCGTTCGGCACCAGCCTATGGTTTGGAAGAAGACTATCAAAAAAGCATAATGGGTGTACTGTCCTAACCCTAGGATCACTCGCAACACGAGAGAAGGTGAAGATAAAAGACACCTGAATGTACTTTATTCCTATTTCTCCTGAACCAGGATCCATCCCCGAACTGGAACAAGTTCCTTTCGAGTTCGTATATAACCATACGATGGAATATCCAATAAACTGTGGATCTTCGTAGTGATACGGAGTGTCCTGGAGAAATACAAAGGTGATTTTAGGATTGGCGAAGAAATACCTGGTTTGGTCGTGAATATCTGTTGCAATTTACTTTGCCCTCTTACTAATCCCTTGCTTTGTCTTAACTTAATACCTTCTGCACACCATCGTTAGGCTAATTGGTTTTCTTCATTCCCTACCGGTCGGCACCAGCCTAAGGTTTGGAAGAAGACAATCCAATTTGCGTAATAGGTGTACTACCCCTAAACCAAGGAGTACTCGCAACCTGAGAGAGGGTAAAAGGAAAAGACAACTGAATAATCCTATCCGTTTTCTCCAGAACCGGAAACCATCCTCGAATAAATTCTTTCGAGTTCGTATCTAACCATACGATGGTTTAGTCCAATGGAAGTGGACGTTCGTAGTAAAACGGGGTGTCCTGGAGAAAAGGGTAAAAGTAGGAGTGGCAATGAGGTTTGCAACTCTGACAATCCAAAAGCCAGTGTTTAAGAAGGTTCGGTCAACTTGGTCACTGAGTCATAGTCTTAGGGTCGGGTCAAATGGTCGCTGCCAGAGAGAGAGAGAAAAGAAACACTCAGCGTGCACTCTAACCTAGATCAGAATGGTTACCAATTTATCTAATCTGGAATCCTCCCACTGTACCTCAAATTCTCCTCCAAACCTGAAAGAAGAATTAGTCGGGGTTACCCGAGGAGTAAACTAACTCATCAGTGGGAATCGGGATCCAACTCTCATCGCATGACAACGTGACGGAATCCGCTCACGGTATCACACTCCAGAAGGTATGCGCATATCTGGCAAGTTTCAGTTCTTTTGAAACTCCCGATGTGATTTCTGCCCCATGCTCTTATGACCTTGACGAAGGCCAACAAATCATAAGTCACATGTCAAGTTCTACCCATCATTCTCCAGGTTGATTTGAACCCACCCGCACAAGCCCTTGACGAAGGCCAACAAGGCAATACGACTGTCCCAAACCAACGCATCTATCTATGCTGCAGAAAGGCAACAAGCAGCTAACATACACTATGCCTTGACGAAGGCCAACAAACATAGCATGAATACTACGTGCTACCCGTCTGAAACGACGGAGGGCTACGAATGGTTTCTGGCGAAAACCTTTAACGTAAAGAACTTAATATCGTTGAAGGAACTGATAGCTTTTTGAAAATATAGTGACGAAAACCGTTGCTAAAGAGGTCACTCCCGGTGAAGGGATCTCGGCTCTTTCCCCGTAGAATGGGGTGCAGGATATTCCAAATGAATACCACGGTGCAAAGCAAAAGTAATCGGCTATAGTGAAGTTAATGCCCTGACGTAAACTTTTTGTCCAAGGGGTCACTCCCGGTGAAGGGATCTCGGCCCTTGCCTCGTCGACTGAGGAGCAGGATATTCTAAATGAATACCGCGATGCAAAACAAAAGTGAACGTCCTTGCAATAACAGCTTTTTGAAAAGTGTTCCAACAACATCAGATAAGGTTTGTTTTTAAACTTGCATTGATCCGAATCAATGCAGTCCCATCAATTGATCACACCAAAAAGAACGAAAATATACTGATGTACGTATATGCCATCCGCATTCGCCACTGGGTCCCGTCATTACCCGTTAGGTTAGCTAACTAACGACAGAGCGGGGACTGGACTAGCGCGGATGTAAAACATATACAACATCTACTAATATATATACCAATATATTATATTCGCTCAAGGCGTGAATAAAATGCAACATCACAGAAATGTACAGCATCACAGAAACAATACAGATATCTGGGATCCCCGGGTTTCACAGAGCCGCTGAAACCCGACGTTCCCCTGGTCGTGTGGATAGCCTGTGCAATGAAAACCTAGACCCCTACGGGTGCGGCAAGTCACCCGCCAAAACCTGAAGCGAGGCAGCCCCCTTCAGCACCGTGAATGGACCACCCAGCACTTCACGGAATCCGGTAACTTGGGCACCCCTCCTGGGTCAACCTATACCCCCTACGAGCGCGGCGAATAGCCCGCCAATCCTAGAGTGAAGCCCCCTCCGTCTCAATGCCATGAGATGCGGGCTTGTTGCCCTCCAGAACCCGGCTATCCGTGCACCCCTCCGCGGGGCAATCCTAGTACAGAAAGTAAAATATACATACAACGGGTACATCGACCGCAACCAGGTCGTGCCCCAAAAGAATAATACAAACAGGCAGTGACGGCAGTCCACATGTCGGACGCTCGCCCCGCAATATTAAATTTACATAATACAACAAAACTGTACTAGCATTGCATCCAGGCTATCCCCCACGACCGATCCGCAACATCACAGCAAAAACAGAACATCAACGTGAAAGTCACGTTCGCAAATCCGTCTAACCGGGCTATAGCAGTTAGACCGGATTTACCGATCAAGTGACATTCACGGTCGCAGATATAATGTAAATACTGTGAAATAATGTGTTTAAAATATCCGATCGATCAAAAATTAACAAGTGGGCCCCCAATCAAAACTGTAGCACTCACAGAAAACCTGGGCCCAATTTTAATATTCCAAAACCCATATTTTAAGCCCAGAAGGCCTCTGTAAAAAATTGGTGAAGTGATCTCCACAGTGTGCGGCGGAAGGGCGGCGGGAAGGGGGTTTTCGCGGCGGTTCCGCGCTCCCACTGTGGAGTTACTTCGTCGAATTTTTACAGAGCTCTTAGATTTTCCAGTACATCAATATTTTACAACCTGAAAAATTTTTCGACACCAAAAAATTCCAACAGAAAACTGTCGTGAGCAAATACGGGTTTTTGGACATTTCGATCGATCGGAACTGAAAAACACATTACACAAAGCTAGACTATGTTAATGGGGAGGCTCTGATACCACTGTAAGTGCACGGCGGCGCCCCGGCCGTCAATCCGACGGCCAAATGCGGAAGCGGTGATAAACTTTAATTTTACTTGAACTGGCAAACCGCCGCGCACTAATACCCGGATCGAACCATTAATTAGTCCTAGCTACCAACAAGAAAGGGAATAGAGATATACCGACGATCCATGTCCTCCGGTCTTCTCATCATCGTCCCGATCTCTTGCGGAATGTCCCGTCTCCTCCTCGTCGCCGGAAGTGCACCACATCGCCTACTTCTTTTACGGGCTCCCACCTCAATGCCGAGGCAACTCGGGCACGAAGCCGGCTACTCGACGTGCCCAAGGTTCGCTGTAGAATATGTAGTCCTCAAGTCTCACTTTGGGGTTCATGGAGATGCCATTTTAGGTGGAGGGATGATACAAGAACAATGTGGAGGGACTTGTGGGATTTTACAAAGGCAAAAGAGCTAAAATCCCACATGCAAAAATTTGGACAGCCCCTCCTATACATGGCCGGCCATCTCTAGATGAATGGAGAGAATGGAGTGAATGGGAGAGTAAATCAAAATGGGAGCCATTCTCTTCTAATACCAAAGAGAGAGAGAGAGGAAAGCTATCATACAAAAGAAATGATAGCAAGGTAAACTCAACACTCAACACCACCATCATCACCTCACAAAGTCCAACCATCATGAACCATGATGACTCAAAAAGTCATGCCATCATGAAGAAATCAAGTCAAAGGATGGTGCACATCATGAAAGCCATCATGATGCTACAAGATGCAAAGAACCCCTCCACAAATACTTATTTGCAACAATGCAAATAAGCCCTCCTCCACCAATCTTCGGCCAATGAACGGAACAATGGAAATTGGCCGAAACGGAAAGCAAACTGGCAACTCCAGAAAACTGGTCCCGTAATAAATTACAGGAAAACCCCGATACTGTGCATACACACCCGCATTTGTATTCCGACTGAAATACAAATGCAATGAGACAAAATCTACACTGTACTATACTAGGATCCGGCTTATACCAAAACCGGCCAGTAATATCCGTTCGATCCTGATCCGTGCAATACCGCACGTATCTGATCGAACCCTGCCATATATCCATACGGCCTATAGAACAAACTGTCCGATCCCGATCCGTGCAATACCGCACGTATCTGGTCGGACCTTGCCATATCTCCATACGGCCTCTACAACCTTTCGCCCGAAAGCTGAGTAACAGAATGTGGGGGACTCTAAAGACTCATCAACACCTTGGTTGTGGATTTAACCACTAGCACGTTAGAGGTATAAGCCAATACATAACGGGCTACCAGGTATTGACCAAAAGGGACGTCTGCGAGCGAACTCAGCCTGACACCCTACTGAGCCTGTCAGTGACAATATCCGTACAGTCCGGTCCGTTCGTCTATGAGCATCGCATGGCGGGCCTAGGGGGTTGGTAAAAGTCAGACCCCCAAAAGCGGTACAAGTCGTGTCGGAGTGTAGCCTAGAACACCCTGAGATACTACTGGAATACCTACCAGTAAATCTCCTTGCCTTGGCCAAGGACTTCGTGTAATGGCTCTCCTAGACACAGCACGACCTCACCCCCAATACCGGGAGAGACGAACCCCTGAAGATACGCTCACTGCCTCCATGTGGCTCGGGACTGTACCCAACTAAAACCTGTTTGCACGACTCCTTTGAGCCGTGGTAGGGTAGTAATCAAAGTACAGTGGGAACTCACACGAGACAAATGACGATCCCCAGGTCGATGAACTAACCTGCACACATGTCACCAGGGAACTGCCATCTGACGTCTGGTATATGACCAACTAGCATGTTCCCGGCGAGTCCTGTCCGGTGTACTCATAACCCAATGAGCACCTGTATACATCTTAGGTGATCCAACTGACACCAGTGGCTTGTGAGACCGGCCACCGCCCCTCGTCGGGGTCTCGACTGTATACACTAGTCTACTAATGGAGTATCGATGCCCAGTCTCGAAACTCCCACGACTAGGGACCTTTTAAGGATATGCTTGTAGACCCCCAGCTCCCACTTATATGATCGCCCTCATACTGTTGGTGGTCAAGCAAGAATCCTAGGGGCTCTATCAATGTGTAATAGCGACGTGTCAGGTCACCTAAAACAGTACACGATGATAAAGGTAAACCAGATAGCATACTATCATCTCGAGTAAGACTGTCCTACCGGGATATGTCCTCCATCAATCATTGCAATCACGTACCTGTGACCTAATAATTGACTCTGAGGGCACTATCTCCAACAACTTAAGGATTGTTTATGTATTGATGTGATATGGTATTTTGAAAGCATGGTTATTTTGTAACCTCTTCATACACCATACTTACTCCATTTCCCCATTTCATAATGTTTTAATAAAATCAATTTAATGTTAAATTTGCTAAGTTTAGATACGGTATTTTATGACCAAGTGCTTGACAAACCCTTGGTTTTCATATACCCTATACTATCACAACACTTAGCATACTTAACACTAAAATCATTTGCTGTACATAACGGCTACCCAAGTATTGAGCGAAAGGGAGGCCGACGAGCAAATCCATCCTGAAACTCCTACTGAGCTCTGAGAGTGACATTATCCGTACAGTCCGGTCCGTTCGTCTATGAGTATCGCATATCGAGTCTAGGGGGTGGATAAAGTCAGACCCCTAATAACGTGATATTTAGTGTCGGTATGAAAACCATCACCACATGAGAAACTACCGATCCTAGATCAGTAATTCTCGACTACCTTGGCCAAGGATTTCTGGTGATGGCCACCCGTTCACACCGCAACATCAACCCCCAAAACCGGGAGAGACGAATCCCCCGACGATCCGCTCACTGCCTCCATGTGGCTCGGGACTGTACCCAACTAAAACCTATTTGTACGAATCCTTTGAGCCGTGGTAGGGTAGTAATCAAAGCACAGTAGGAACTCACACGAGACAAATGACGATCTCAGGTCGATAGACTAACCTATACACATGTCACCTGGGAACTTCTATCTGACAATATGTATAATACCAACTAGCATGTTCCCGGCGAGTCCGTCCGGTGTACTCATAACCCAATGAGCACCTGTATACACCTTAGGTGAACAAACTAACACCAATGGCTTGTGAGACCGGCCACCGCCCCTCGTCGGGGTCTCGATCACTATACACTAGTCTACTCTGGAATATCGATGCCCAGTCTCGAAACTCCCACGACTAGGGATATTTAAGGATGTGCCTATAGAGCACCCAGCTCCCACGTATATGATTGCCATCATACTGCTGGTAGTCAAGCAAGAATACTATGGGCTCTATCAACATGTAATAGTGATCTGTAATGTCACCTGAAGAATGTACATGATGACAAAGACAAACCAGATAGCATACTATCATCTCAAGTAAGATTGTTCTACCGGTATAGGTCCTCCCTAAATCATTGCAATCACGTGCCTGAGATCCAATAATTGACTTGAGGGCATTATAGCCAACAATCTCTCACTTGCATTTAAGGCTACTTATTGCGGTGTCGCATACTCATAGCCCGTGTGATACCGAACACCCAACTTCTCTACTAATCAGTTTCAGAAAGCTCGTTTGTAAAACTATTGCATTCGAGAAATAGCCTCAGTGAGTGGATCCGCTCCAATGTTTCTTTCTATGTCTCTCTTTATCTCAAGTTCGCAGAGAAAACCATCTCACGAAATGAGCAATACATGTCTTTGAATATGTCTGGATATCTAATAGGACCCAGTTCATCTATGAAGTCCAAATCAAGCAAACTTCTTAGACTGTATCGTCCACTAAATTTAATCAGTATCATGCGCCATGCCTCCCTCAGTATCCGCTTGAACCACCTGTCCAAACTACTGCCCTCGTCAAGAAGGAAAGCTATAACTCTGACAGTCACTCTGACATCCAGGTCACTTTGGAAGCCTGGAATGATAACCGTCTCCCGAAGGAGGCTGCCGTTACCATATACATAGAACGTCCACTTGTGTTCATAAACTGCTTCCGAACGTTTCTCCAGGATTGGATTAACATATAAACTTATTGCATCTAGTGCAAAAACAACATCTGGTGTGGTACTTGACATCTCATGATTGACTCAATTGCCTAAGCAAAAGATATGCCAATCATGCACATCCCTCTCCCCTTTAGTCTGTAAGACACCTTTAGAGAGGGTGACTCCATCACCTGCAGGTACACCACCATGCAAAGAGTCGTCTATTCTAAAACACCTTTAGAATACTATCAAAGTACCTTTATTGGGAAACTACCCAAATCTAAATCTAAAACCATAGATCTAGTAACCAGAATGCCTGATATAATATCCATATCCTATGTGGAGAAACCACTGTGTGACAACCACAGTATAACCGATCGTAGTATAGGAATTTCACTTCCTATAAAGTGCATATCATCTAAATACCAGGACATCACACCCAACTACCATCTTAACATATCCATCTCCTATTCTGATGAAGTCAAAGCCTATGACTGTCACAAAAAAAATAGATGATCTATCTCCGCTATACTTGCTTTAGTCTATAAATAGACACAAGCTACTCTTCTACTATGCTTCCACTTCTCCCACTGACTATAACAACCCTCTGGCAGAGTCATATACACGTGCACTTCTAAACCTAGTTTAGAACGATGCTAATACTCATCCTCCTGCCGGGTCTCATAGTCTAGAACAGCAGTAATAGCAAGTCTGGGTAATCAAGAACCTCCATGTCACCATCTTTGAGGAAACCGAAATACCTCTCGGGCGCCTGAGATTACCCACCATATCTGCGGAGTGGCTAATGGAATTTTAAACCCGATTGAATCTTTATGTTCTATTAAATTTTCAGTAATCATTTATGGTTCTGGAATCACTTCTAGTTCTACCATACTCCCAGTACTGTTTTCTGAAAAGTCCATTTTGCTAAAACTGTGGTGAGTCAAGAAAAATATCACTATTGATCTTCCAGATGGTAGAAAGTTAACCCTTGTCATAACCCGGGATAACTCACAAAGTGCCATTACAGAAACGTGCCTTGAGTTATCCAGAGTCTGGTTTTAAGCATAAGCCGGACAACTGTCATGCCCCACCCCCAATACAGAGTGTATTGTCCGCTCTGGCCGAAGCCGCACGGTTTTATCCTTCGGGGGGAACTGGACCCGACCAGGGGCCACTTCCAAGGAGGTCACCCATCCCAGGACTTCCCTGACCCGAGCACGCTTAACTACGGAGTTCTCAAACTCCTGTAGTGCCAGTTTACTTAAAAGGTGCCTCTATATTGAAGAGCGGTATCATTCCATTTATAGCACAGATCTATCCTCTTTCGGAATGTATTCCGAAAATTCCCTATTGTTTATAGTGGGTCCCCATGATGATTTGGTATAAATGGGTATACCAGATAATACATGGGGTATTGCATTGGTTAACTGCGGAGTTCTTATGGGATCCGGTGCTTTAGTGCTGGTATGATCCCATGCTTAACTTTGTCACGACTCGAAATTGACACGTGACGGCCCTTAAACTACGCAACATCTACAGGCATAACGCAATTTAAGTAAGCTGAAAGCCCAGCAATCTAAACGGTCAAAAGTAGTAAGAAAGTGATGATAGCATTTTCAAAACCTTTGAAATCTCAACCCAAATTCTTTAAACTCCAACTTTTCTTCCTTTAAAATTTTGGCAGCACCTCCTTTGTAAAACCAACCCCAAAAATGGGTACAACATAAATATGAGTAAAGCATCCCCAACGGGAGCAAAGCCACGCCCAACGGCGGAAAACAACCATCACAACAGATATACGACACCGTAGCGAAGAAATAAAAGACGATATAAGTAAAACTGCATAAAAGACATAAAAGTCACCAAAATATACAATATCGTTCTCACATCAAGTCTCTAAATCAATGCATGATAATAGTAGATGGAAAGTACAAGGTACAAGATAACAATAACAACAACAGATAGTCGCAAAAACTCGCCTATAGGAAAACTGTGCACAGTCAGCCGAAGTGGTATCTGCAGCAAAAGATGATACGAAAGATGGAAAGCCTACCGCGACTCCCCTGGAGAAACACCTGCAAACACTGCGGCACAACGGGGGTGAGTTTCCAACTCGTGAATAGAAAAAAAACATATGCAGATAATCGCAAGTATCCACGTACAGCGGGAATCTAAAACATTGCAAGATGATAGCAATAAAATTCATATGTGTGCAATAATCATGAATGATACTCTAGCAGGTACATCTAATATATGAAGCAATAATATGACAATCCGTATGCAACAATCATGTAAGGTACTCTATCAAGTACAACTAATACATGAAGCGAAGATATGACAATGTATATATGCAACAATCAAGAAAGGTACTCTAGCAGGTACAAGTAATACATGAAGCAATGCATATAAAATAATGTGAAGTATGGGATGAAACATGTCATTTCCATGGAATCCTGACATCATGGTAGGACCAAAATCCATCAAGACAATCCAAATCCCAATTTTCTCAAATCAGCCTCCAAATTGGCTCTCATATCATGTAAGTCTCATAAATCCTGAATGTACAATATCAAGCCAATCTCATATATATCCTGTATCCAGTTATCAAGTAAATCTCGTATATCCTAAGTGTATAATATCAAGTCAATCTCATATATATCTTGTATCCAATTATCAAGTAAATCTCGTATATCCTAAGTGTCCAATATCAAGTAAATTTCATATATCCTGTAAGTCTCAGCGAATCCTAAATGATCCAAAACAGCGAATCCTAAATGCCAAACACGGACACTTTTGATCCAAAACATATTTATACGTCCTTCGAATCTTAAGTGCCAAACACCGACACTCTCGATCCCGTATCGGTATTATACGTCGTTTGAATCTTAAGTGCCAAACACCGACACTCTCGATCCCGTATCGGTATTATACGTCCTCCGAATCTTCAGTGCCAAATACCGATACTATTGATCCCGTATCAGTATTATACATGCTTCAAATCTTAAGTGCTCAACACTGACACTCTCGATCCCGTATCGGTATTAAAACAAATCTCAGAGTGGATGCATCCAAATATCAAGTAAGAATAAGAATACTTGCATAATTTCATGAAACCACCACAGTCCTCCAATCCAGAAAACATCAAGTAATGAATAAGTATAAATGCATGAATCAATACACATATATTAGCGTCCCATTCCACTAAAATATGTATATAGGCATATATAACAGCATCTCATTCCACTGTTAAATCCTTGAATGTAATATATGCAACATGAAACAGTAATATGAGCATATAAAAGAAAAACCGCTATTTAACTGCAACAAGTTAATATATATATCATGTGGTTCCTAATTTCTCTAACTCTATATAACATCAAATAAAGGTAGACATGTAGCTACAACCAGATATGCATTTAAACATGAAGGTATAGCAAGGTATATGTATCTACCTATCAATAATGATGTAATATACCATCCAGGTATAAGTGAAGTATGTACGCAAGGTATACATGTAGTTAAGTCATTAAGTGTGTATGTACCTGTTTCCAATGGTACAATACCCTATAGGTATACAGGTAACTAACATGTAAGCATGTCAAGACATATGTATAAGTATGTAGGTATACAGGTATGCTATATGTCATATGCATAAAGAAATATGAATCAATGTCACAATGTCCCTAACCCAACAATAGCATATCTATATGTGTGTTTTGCGTGTCATGGCAATTATTGACGGTGTGTGTGGTATACAAGCAGTACTCGTGCAACATGAGCCGTCAATAATACCGCATTGTCCTAAGGGTACAAGTCCAAGCACAACAAATAACTAGGCTATAAGGTGTATGCACAACTCTATATATGAAATAGAATATGCGACAATATATAACATCTCTAGCCCAGACGCATAAAGCCATGTGGGCGATTCCCCTGTAGATGTTAAATCTACTCACCAATGCTCCTGGCTAAGTAAAGCCTACCACTCACTCTCCCCTGTTCGCAGCGCCCAATGTCCCCGCCTGCGATCCTGAACACATATAACAATAAAGCAAGTGTATATAAGCAATCGACCAAAAATACGTATAACTACGTTTGACCGACACACCAACTCTAAACATACCCCCGAGTATTTGTTTTATGGCTAACGCGTGTAGCGACACTACGAAACGAACTCAAGAGCAGAAGCTACACAAAGACACGAACGACATCGGCACGACCCTATTTAGGAACGCAACACAGCGCAACTACCAAGTCTACACCCTGATCGTACCGGTCGCACATTCACAACATAAGATATAGCGTGGAATCAATATACACAACATCGCAACGTCAAAAGAAACCCACGCCTAAAATATCCGTAAATCTAGTAAGCAGCATATAACATTTTAACACAAAACTACAAGTTTTACCAAAAACTAGAGTTTGCAAATATCACAAAATAGCAAGGTTAAACCATTTAAACCTTTACTAAAATTTTAGATTTCACTAATAAGGATTAGCAAAAATTTAGTTTTTTAATTAGCTTAATTAACCAATTAGGAAAATATAATTTAACAGATTAGCAACTAGGTTTATTTTTTATTTGGTTAAAACTAACAATTAACCTATTCACTAATCAAAACCCTAATTGATTTGGTCAAAAACCATTTCTATAACTTAAACATGCAATTAAATAACTTAATTTTAACAACTAATATGCCAAATAAAGTATTAGAACAACAAAGAGGCTAGGGTTAGGGTTTATACCTCAAAAAAAGATCCAAAAATCAAGTTTCCTAGCCGACAAATCCAAGATTGAAGTAGAGAGAAAGTAGAATACTTTGCCTCAAGGCACCCAATGAATCGAGTGAAAATTAATTGAAGTTGCTTTCTTGGGTTTGAATGAGCAAAGGAATTTTAGCTTCAAAAATCAAGCAAACAAAATTAGACTGCACAATATTTTGGCAGCCAAAATTGTGCTCGGCCAAATCAAAGGTGGGGGCTGAATAATGCTCTCTGTGAATTGATGGGGAGTGATCACAAGCAAGGATGGTGACCATAGGCCAATAACAACACACAAATATCAATGAAAATATCTTAAAGGTGACAAGAAACTTAAATGCAAAGCCACCTCAACTCATGACTCACACAATGACTCATCCAAATAAAAACCCCACACCTCACAATAAGATTCGGCCAAAGCAAAAGATAAAGAAAATTTGGCCAAAAATGAAACACTCACATTAACCAATAATTAAATGCATAAATAACAAATTAAAATAATAATTTATTAGGGAAAAATTCTATCTGAACCAAAACATCCCATATACCCCCAAAGCTTGTGCACTAGCTTTATTTTAGCTAAACTAGGTGCCAGCAAGTCTGTACAGAGCTTTGATCACAATCAGGTTAAAACGGAAAATACCGACTATTTTACCCTAAAACGGAAAAATTCGCATAACGATTGTTCTAAACCGTTACAATCTTCCCCCTTAAAGAAATTCGATCCCCGAATTAAAATTCATCTATGTGTACCTCCAATGATATGAGGGAAAGAAATCTTCCGCATCTCGCTCGCAGCCACTCAAGTGATCACTTCACCATACGGCTACGCCAAAGAACCCTCACAGATGGCAAGACCCTTGACCGAAATTCCTCGACCTGCCGATCCACTATAACCATCGGCTGCTGATGAACGAAAGATCACGTCCAAGCTAAATGGTCTGATGCTGAATCATGTGAAAAAGGTCATGAAGGTAATTGCAAAGTATCGACACAAGGAATACGGGGTGAATACTCAAAAATCTGGGCGGAAGTGCCATATTATAAGCAACGGTACTAACTCGCTTCAAAGATCTCAAAAGAACCTACAATCCTGGGATAAGCTTTCCAAAACTCAATAAGTCATTCATCGAAAAAATCTGTAGGAATACATGATCTCCCACTGCGAACTCATGTCTGCGACCACCACGGTCGGCATAAGACCACTGTCTACACTGGGCCGCTCTCATCCTGATCTGAACCAACTGGATCATCTCCGAAGTCTCTAGACTAGCTGGGGTCCAAAAATCCTACTTACGCAGAGTCAGAAAAACAGAATGGCAATCGACATGACCTAACAACTAAACCTAAAGGTTTCCAATTGGAGTGCCTCCTGATAACAGCTATCGAAGGAGAACCCTAACAATGGTAAGTGACGATCCGAACTGCCAACAACAATTAGTACGTACGCACAAGCATATCCTCCAGATTCTGTATAGCCCGCTCTCATAAATCCTCGTCCTGCGGATGGAAAAGCGGAGCTAAAGCTCAGCCAATACCCAGGGCTTCCTGAAACTTCTGCCCAAGACGGAAAGCGAAAAGGGTGCTTCTATTGGATACAACGCATGAAAGAACTCCGTGCAACGCACAAACTTAACAAAGAACAACATAGCAAACTGAGCAAACCGGACAACAAACACCCAAATGGAGTCATACCCTGACCAGACCTGGGTAGACACCATAACGAAATTCGTGGAGATCTGCTCCCATTCCCATTCCGGAACGGTTAAAGGTTGCAACTCTCCATCCGGTCTCAGATGCTCAACCTTAGCTCACAACAAGACAGACATCTCAAAACAAAATCTGAAACTTCATTCTTCATTCCTGCCTATCCGTAACTAACTCACAAGTCACGTCACATATTAGTGGAACTTGAATGAACACTGAAATCTGACTGATGTGACTGCTCTAGGATTTCTTGTCTCTACCCATCAGTAGTAGGTACACACAAACACGTCCCTAAATGCAGCACACCCTGGTCACAAATCAAGGACTCTGAATCTTTACCCAGTCGAGTATGCTCAAGAATCTCTAACGAACGAGCATCGGCGAGCTGTGCCTTGCGAAAGTGATTAAGGAAAAGTGGTTGGGCGCGGACATGAGCAAGTTGTCCCCTCGATAGAGGCGAACATTAAGCTGTACTCAACGATCGCACAAGAACTGTAAATCTGCAGAAGACTATTTCAACACTCAAAACCCGCTGCAGGAAGATATACATTAAGCTCTGGTGGTCCGTGATGATCTAACACGACTTTCCACACCAGTAGTGTCCCCAATCTTCAACGCAAAACCACCGCAGCCATCTCCGGATCATGAGTGGGATATCCTGCACGTACTTCCTCCAACTGTTGGGAAGCATAAGCGGTAACTCTATAGTGCACATCAATACACAATTGAGCCCCACTGGCGAAACATCACGGTAAACAACAATGTCGCCCGATCCAGAAGCAAAGATTGATCTGGTGCAGTCGTCACCCGAGTTTTCAACTGCTGAAAACTCCGTATGCATACCTCAGTCTAAGAAAAGGAACTCCCTTCCTGGTCAACCCGGTCAACGGTGCAGCGCTACACAAGCAAACCTATACGAAAAGGCAGTAAAAACCGGCTAAGCCCAAAATTTGCGGACCTCCGTCCCGTACACAAGTCTGGGCCAAAGTTGTACGGCCTCGATCTTCCTCGGGAATATACGAAACAGTCTCCCGCAACTGCAAGACCTAGGAGTCAACACAATCAAGCCTGAAGGAACACTCTGAGAATTTAGCAAACTGCTGGGGCTCTCCCAATGTCTGCAAAACAAATCCTCAAGTGCTGCTCAAGTTCCTCACGACACATTGGAATAGACCAGAATGTCATCAAAAACACAACAAACAACTGGTCGAGGAACTTCCTGAAGAAATCTGGTTCATCACATCCACGAATGCTTCTAGGGTATTGGTGAGTCCAACGACACCACCAAAACACATACTGCCCGTAGCACGCACAAAAGCAGTCTTCGGAATGTCATCACTCTGAACCCGCAACCAATAATGAATTGATCCCGAACAAACTTAGAAAATGTCTCGCACCCTGGAGCAAGTCGAACAAATCGTCAATGCAAGGTAAAGGATACCTATCCGCACCGTAACTCGGTTCAATTGACGATCAATCAACACACAATCTCAAACTTCCGTCTTCCTCCCTGACGAACAGAATAGGAGCACCCCAAAGAGAAATGCTCAGACGCACAAGCCCCACATATCTAGCAACTCTACAACAGATCCTTAAGCTCTCTATGCTCCACCGACCCATCTGGAACAACGTCGGAAAACTCTCGCATGATAGGAACCCGGTCCAACAATCCACTGTGGCTGCAGCATCCCTAACGAAAGCCAAGAATCCTTGACATCCTCTCCTCAAAAGCCGACTAGTGAAAAAGGCCGAATTCAAGCTGTGACGGGCGGCACCACTGTCCCCCTGCACAACAAGAACTGACTCACCGGGAAAACAAAACCTGACTGTTTCCTTACGGCAGTCCACAGACTCATAGCATGTAGCTAACCAGTCCGTGCCCAGGAGAACATCAAATCCAACATCTCTAGAAGGATCAAAACGGCGGACGAATCTGTATCTCCTATCCGATTGGCACACGACCGAAATATATTTCGCACAACAAAAGAATCGCTGATAGAAGTTAACACAACAATGGCTGATCTAGCTAACCGACACTCCTCGTCCCAAGCCTCTGCTACTCCCGTGACGTGCACGAAACCTATCTCGATGACTACACCTCTGTCTCTGGGCTGGTACACCTGCATGAGCCCTCCTCCGATCCGAAACTCCTAAAGTCTCTGGAATACGTGTCTCGTCAAATAGGGCTGCATCCACTGGTGCTGTATACGTAACACTATGTTGAATGTTGATCGTCAGGAACAACTGGGTAACAGGGATCACAACCTCCTGTCGCAGCGCTCGAATGGCCTCAACCAAAGACCTTATTGTCTGGCGCAAGTCCAGCCACAAGCCAAGCAAGATGATCTGTCGAAGGCGGATCCATCTGCTCCTGTACAGCGAGCGTACCATCCTGGTCAAACCTCGTCCCACACGAGTCAACTCTGACATCGGCCCTCGCTGCACCTCTCTGAGTCCCCACAGTCATCGGCGGCATAAGGCTATAGATGGAAATAGGATTCGATATGAATACGGAAATCGAATCACAAGGATATGTATCATCAAGGAAGGAATTTCAAGCAATTAGTATTTAGGTCACTTTAGGCGGAGTACCGCGATCATGAGTATACCACGGAACATACACATGCTACGTTACTCTACTTAAGCTACCTAATCCATCATACCAAGTTCATCCTACAGTCCGAAAGGTAAAACCTAGCGCTCTGATACCAACTTTGTCATGACCAGAAATTGGCACGTGACGGCCCTTAAACTACGCAACGTCTACAAGCATAATGCAATTTAAGTAAGCCGAAAACCTAGCAATATAAACCATCAAAAGTAGTAAGAAAGCGATGATAGCATTTTCAAAACCTTTGAAATCTCAACCCAAATTCTTTAAAGTCCAACTTTTCTTCCTTTAAAATTTTGGGACCACCTCCTTTGTAAAACCAACCCCAAAAATCGGTACAACATAAATATAAGTAAAGCATCCCCAACGGGAGCAAAGCCACGCCCAACGGCGGAAAACAACCATCACAACAGATATATGACGCCGTAGCGAAGAAATAAAAGATGATATAAGTAAAACTGCATAAAAGATATCCAAGTCACCAAAATATACAATATTGTCCTCAAATCAAGTCACTAAGTCAATACATGATAATGGTACATAGAAAGTACAAGGTACAAGATAACAATAACAGCAATAGATAGCGGCAAAAACCCACCTATAGAAAAAGCGTGCACAGTCAGCCGAAGCGGTATCTGCAGCAAAAGATGATACGAAAGATGGAAAGCTTGCCGCGACTCCCCTAGGGAAACACCTGCAAACACTGCGGCACAACGGGGGTGAGTTGCCAACTCGTGAATAGAAAAAAAACATATGCAGGTAATCACAAGTATGCACGTACAGCGCGAATCTAAAACATTCCAAGCTGATAGCAATAAAAGTCATATGTGTGCAATAGTCATGAATGATACTCTAGCAAGTACATCTAATACATGAAGCAATAATATGACAATCTGTATGCAACAATCATGTAAGGTACTCTATCAAGTACAACTAATACATGAAGCGATGATATAACAATGTATATATGACAATCTATATGACAATCTATATGCAACAGTCAATAAAGGTACTTTAGTAGGTACAACTAATACATGAAGCAATGCATATAAAATAAATGCGAAGTATGAGATGAAATATGTCATTTCCATAGAATCCTGACATCGTGGTAGGACCAAAGTCCATCAAGGCAATCTAAATCCTAATTTCCTCAAATCAGCACCCAAATCGGCTCTCATATCATGTAAGTCTCATAAATCCTGAATGTACAATATCAAGTAAATCTCGTATATTCTGAATGTACAATATCAAGTCAATCTCATATATATCCTATATCCAATTATCAAGTAAATCTCGTATATCCTAAGTTTACAATATCAAGTCAATCTCATATATATCATGTATCAAATTATCAAGTAAATCTTGTATATCCTAAGTGTCCAATATCAAGTAAATTTCATATATCCTGTAAGTCTCAGCGAATCCTAAATGATCCAAAACAGCAAATCCTAAGTGCCGAACACCGACACTTTTGATCCAAAACATATTTATACGTCCTTCGAAACTTATGTGCCAAAGACCAACACTCTCGATCACGTATCGGTATTATATATCCTTCGAATCTTTAGTGCCAAACACCGACACTTTCGATCCCGTATCGGTATTATACGTCCTTCGAATCTTAAGTGCCAAACACCGACACTTTCGATCCCGTATCGGTATTAAAACAAATCTCAGAGCGGATGCATCCAAATATCAAGTAAGAATAAGAATACTTGCATAATTTCATGAAACCACCACAGTCCTCAAATCCAGAAAACATCAAGTAATTAATAAGTATAAATGCATGAATCAATACACATATATTAGCGTCCCATTCCACTAATATATGTATATAGGCATATATAACAGCATCTCATTCCACTATTATATATACATAGGAGTAAAGATATCAGAGAACATCATACGAAATCCATGAATGTAATATATGCAACATGAAACAGTAATATGAGAATATAAAGGAATAACCGCTATTTAACTGCAACAAGTTAATATATACATACATACATACATACATACATACATACATATATATATATATCATGCGGTTCCTAATTTCTCCAACTCTATATAATATCAAATAAATGTAGACATGTAGCTACAATCAGATATGTGTATAAACATGAAGGTATAGCAAGGTATATGTATCTACCTATCGATAATGATATAATATACCATCTAGGTATAAGTGAAGTATGTACGCAAGGTATACATGTAGTTATCTCATTAAGTGTGTATGTACCTATCACCAATGGTACAATACCCTATAGGTATACAGGTAACTAGCATGTCAAGCTATATGTGTAAGCATGTAGGCATACAGGTATGCTATATGTCATAAGCATAAAAAAATATGAATCAATGTCACAATGTCCCTAACCCAACAATATCATATCTTTATATGTGTTATGCGTGTCATGGCAATTATTGACGGTGTGTGTGGCATACAATCAGTACTCGTGCAACATGAGCCGTCAATAATACTGCATTGTTCTAAGGGTACAAGTCCAAGCACAACAAATAACTAGGCAATAAGGTGTATACGCAACTCTATATATGAAATAGAATATGCGACAATATATAACATCTCTAGCACAGACGCATAACGCCATGTGGGCGATTCCCCTGTAGATGTTAAATCTACTCACCAATGCTCCTGGCTAACTAAAGCCTACCGCTCGCTCTCCCCTGTTCAAAGCGCCCGAAGTCCCCGCCTGCGATCCTAAACAGATATAACAATAAAGCAAGTGTATATAAGAAATCGACCAAAAATACGTATACCTACGTTTGACCGACGCACCAACTCCAAACATACCCCCGAGTGTTCATTTTGTAGCTAACGCGTGTAGCGACACTACGAAACGAACTCAAGAGCAGAAACTACATAAAGACACGAACGACATCGGCACAACCCTAGCTAGGAACGCGACGCAACTACCAAGTCTAGACCCTGATCGTACCGGTCGCACATTCACAACACAAGATATAGCGTGGAATCAATATACATAACGTCAAAAGAAACCCACGCCTAAAATATCCGAAAATGTAGTAAGCAGCATATAACATTTTAACACAAAACTACAAGTTTTACCAAAAACTAGAATTTGCAAACATCACAGAATAGCAAGGTTAAACCATTTATAGCTTTGCTAAAATTTTAGATTTCACTAATAAGGATTAGCAAAATTTTAGTTTGTTAATTAGCTTAATTAACTAATTAGGAAAATATAATTTAACAGATTAGCAACTAGGTTTATTTTTCATTTGGTTAAAACTAACAATTAACCTATTCACTAAGCAAAACCCTAATTGATTTAGCCAAAAACCATTTCTAGAATTTAAACATGCAATTAAATAACTTAATTTTAACAACTAATAAGCCAAATAAAGTATTAGAACAACAAAAAGATTAGCGTTAGGGTTTTATACCTCAAAAAAATATCCAAAAATCAAGTTTGCTAGCCGATAAATCCAAGATTGAAGTAGAGAGAAAGTAGAATACTTTGCTTCAAGGCATCCAACGAATCGGGTGAAAGTTAATTGAAATTTCCTTCTTGGGTTTGGATGAACAAAGGAATTTTAGCTTCAAAAATCAAGCAAACAAAATTAACATGCACGATATTTTGGCAGCCAAAATTGTGCTCGGCCAAATCAAAGGTGGGGGCTGAATAATGCTCTCTGTGAATTGATGGGGGTGATCACAAGCAAGGATGGTGACCATAAGCCAATAACAACACACAAATATCATATGAAAATATCTTAAAGGTGACAAGAAACTTAAATGCAAAGCCACCTCAACTCATGACTCACACAATGACTCATCCAAATAATAAACCCCACACCTCACAATAAGATTCGGCCAAAGCAAAAGATAAAGAAAATTTGGCCAAAAATGAAACACTCACATTAACCAATAATTAAATGCATAAATAACAACTTAAAATAATAATTTATTAGGGAAAAATTCTATCTGAACCAAAACTTCCCATATACCCCCAAAGTTTGCACACTAGCTTTATTTTAGCTAAACTACGTACCGGCAAGTCTGTACAGAGCTTTAATCACAATCAGGTTAAAACGGAAAATACCGACTATTTTACCCTAAAACAGAAAAATTCGCATAACGATTTTTCTAAAACGTTACAACAACTCTATATACCTTAATATCGTTAAGATATGAACGATTCTATATACAATATAAAAACAGAGGCACTGATTTATTTGGAACCAGATTCAAATCATGCAGCTGTCTCAGTGCATATCAACTAAATGGAAGGAGGCCGATCAGTATTACTCAACTAGGAGTGCATTCAGATATGAGTAACCTGGAAGAGAAGCAAGTTCTCAAAACCATTACTATCAACTGAATACCAAACACAAGTATCTACATCATCGATCACCTTGAAGAATCCTGATATTTGCAACACATGGTTCTTTACTATATTCTTGTACCTATAACTTCTCTAAACTTGGACCTTGTATTTCTACGAAATACTTGTCTAAAAATGGAGAAGGCACAAGTAAACAGAATATAGTACGAGCACCAACCCTTTGTCCTAATGGACACTGAACAACATACAATACTTTGTATAAGTCCCCTGAGTTGAATAACTCAAACCCTGTGCGTCGTAGGTTGAAAACTGTACTAAGGTTAAGAAGAATTGCACCGCTGTTTAATGCTCCTTACCCAATCATCAACTGATGTAGGTAAATGTCGTAGACATAATTTCAAAAAGTTATATCTCACTTTATAAAATAAACGTACAGATATATCAGTTTGAAATTGGTGCATAACAACGGATATTCAAAACTAAATATTTGCCGTCAGGCAAAACCCAGGTGATTTTCTCAATTATCACCAATTACAAAGAATTCCGATATAATGAGGAAATAATCACATAATTCCCAATAACTTACTCCCACTCATCATCTGTAAAACCATACAGATATGAGAATGAAACCTGGTAAATATATATCCTGGAGTAAAGATCTAATTGGGAAATCAGTTTTCAGTTAACAACGCATAGTGAAACTGAAACATGAAAATGTTTTGAAGGGGTAACCTGGTATTCCTAGTAATGCCTCTTCCATTATCCAGATTAATGACTGTGACCTATATTTCCTTGCCATCTCTCAAAATCCCTTTATTTGCCTTTACTCATTATCTTCTGTACACCTTCCTTAGGCTAAATGGTTTTCTTCCTTACCTACCGTTTGGCACCAGCCTATGGTTTGGAAGAAGACTATCCAATAAGTGTAATAGGTGTACTCTCCTAATCCTAGGAGCCCTTACAACCTGAGAGAAGGTAAAGATAAAAGACAACTGCATAATCCTTATTCTATTTCTCGTGAACCAGAATCCATTCTCGAACTGGAACAAGTTCCTTCGAGTTCGTATGTAACTATACGATGGATTATCTAATAAATGTGGATCTTTGTAGTGATACGGGGTGTTCTGGAGAAATTCAAAGGTGAAGTAGGAGTGGCGATGATATACGTGATTCGGTCATGAATGATAGTAGTCGCAATTTACTTTGCCCTCTTTCGAATCCCTTTATTTGTCTTTACTTATTACCTTCTGTACACCACACTTAGGCTAATTGATTTTCTTCCTTCCCTCCCTTTCGGCACCTGCCTATGGTTTGGAAGAAGACTATCCAATAAGTGCAATAGGTGTACCCTCTCCTAATCCTAGGAGCCCTCACAACCTGAGATAAGGTAACAGGAGAAGACAACTGAATAAACCTATTCAATTTCTCCAGAACCGGAAACCATTATCGAATCTGAAACAAGTTTCTTCGATTTTATATGTAACTATACGATGGTCATATCCAATAAATGTGGATCTTCGTATTGATACGGAATGTTTCGGAGAAAAGCAAAGGGTAAAAGTAGGAGTGGAATGAAGTACGCAACTCTGATAATCCAAAAGCTAGTGTATTTTAAGAAGGTTCGGTTAACTTTGTTTATGAGTTCTAGTCTAGGGTCGGGCCATGGTCGTTGCCAAAGAGAGAAAGAGAAAAGAAACACTCAGAGTGCACTCTAATCTAGATCAGAATGGTTAATCACTTTATCTAATCAGGATGTCTCCCACTATATCCTCAAATTCTCCTCCAAATACAGAAGAAGAATTAGTCGGGATCATCTAAAATCAACCGAGGAGTACACCAACTCATCAGTGGAAATCGGGATCTAACTATCATCGCATGATAACTTGATGGAATCCACTCATGTTATCATACTCCAGAAGGTATGCACATGCCTGGAAAGTTTCCTGTATGTTTGAAACTGCCGATATGATTTTTACCCCCACGCTCTTATAACCTTGACTAAGACCAACAAATCATAAGTCACATGTCAAGTTCTACCCATCATTGTCCAGGTTAATTTAAACCCACCCGTACTCGTCCTTGACTAAGGCCAACAAGGTTGTACGACTGTCCCAAACCAACGCATCTATCTATGCAACAGAAAAATAACAAATAGCTACCATACACTATGCCTTGACTAAGGCCAACAAACATAGCATGAATACTAAGTGCTACCCGTCTGAAATGATGGAGGGATACGAATGGTTTTTGGCGGAAAACCTTTAACGTAATGAACTTGATATCGTTGAAGGAACCGGATAGCTTTTTACAAATATATAGTGGTGAAAACCTTTGCTAAAGAGACCACTCCCGGTGAAAGGATCTTGGCTATTTCCTCGTGAAATGAGGTGCAGGATATTCCAACTGAATATCTTGATACAAAGCAAAAAGTAATCGACTATAGTGAACTTATTACCCTGACGCAAACTTTTGCCCAAGAGGCCACTCCCGGTGAAGAGATCTTGGCTCTTGCCTCGTAGAATAAGGTGCTAGATATTCATAACTGAATACCGTTGTACAAAACAAAAGGAAACGTCCTTGTAATAACAGCTTTTGAAAATTGTTCCAACAACATCGTATAAGTCTGTTTTCCTTGCATTGATCAGAATCAACGCAGTCCCATCAATTAATCACACCAGAAAAAACGAAAATATGATGTACGGATATGCCATCCGCATTCGCCATTGAGCCCCGTCATCACCCGTTAGGTTACTCAACTAACGACAGAGCGGGGGCTGGACTAGCGTGGGTGCTTATAGGTAGATTCGGGTAATTGGTTGTGGTAGAGCTAAGGTTTATAAAATTTTTGTTCCGCATTTGATCACATATTGATGTTATGCTATCTAGTTTACTTTATCTTGACATGTTCATTTGATCATGCATCTTATTCATTTGGTACATGTTGATAAAGCCCATAGGATATTTTCTTAACTACTGGGACTATGATGTAGATCATACTAGTGGGACACGTATTGTTTATAAGCATATCTTTTAACTGTTCCTAGTCGAGGGTTTATTGAGATGGGGCATCGATATTCCAGAGTAGACTAGCGTATACTATTCTTGTCCCATCTTAAAAAGGTTTAGATTTCTGGGTTTTTAGCTTACTTAAATTACGTTATGCCTGTAGACGTCGCGTGATTTAAGTGCTGGTCACGAGCTAATATTTTAGGTTGTGACAAAGTTGGTATCAGAGCGCTAGGTTTAACCTTGGTTCGAGTTTAGGTTTGACTATGTGGGGTCTAGGGCGTATATATTTTGGAACCTAGGCTTGACCATATAGAAGTTAGACTTGAACAGGGGGGTGTTAGACCCGAAGTTTTGTTACATAGGATGACCCTGATTGATGGAGTAGGTAGCTTGAGTAGAGTGACGTACCGTACGTATGTTCTACGGCATATTTACGATACGATACTCCACTTAAGAAACCTTAGGATGTACATATCTTGAGACTGGTGATTCTCTTTGTTTTCCTTGATTATACATCCATTTGAGATCCTTGATTCTATTCGTGTACATGATCATAATCTCACTGATTCCATTCCTCCCTATGATCATATATTCTTTCTGGATTTGTTGATTCATTTCATCACTTGATCTATTTTCGTCGATACTTGATTGAGCTTCCTGTCACCTTGGTTTGAGCGCAGATTGAGCTACTGCTAGTAATGCGGTCAGGGCGAGCTCGTCGTGGACGAGGACTGACTATCGTGTTTTCTGGTGACATGGGAACATATCGATGTAGTATTGTGTTGTGGCCTCTCGTTTGAGATGAGTGTGCGGTTTTGTACCGGATCATCGGGCCATTGTTAGAGGTTGCCTGCTGTGAGAGGACTGTTAATGTGCAGCATACCTCAAAGATTTGTGATGTCATCGACCATGCAGACAGATGACCCGGCTGTTGATGAGATTGATGTGATGTCGCTTCCAGAGCTTACGAGCTGAGATAGTTGGAGCTTCCAGGCAGAGATGTGACAGGTGATAGCTAGTCTATCTTGAGTTGAGACACGAAGTGATTCGTCATATTTGATGAACTGATGCAAGCCCAGTTTAGTTGAAGATTTCCAGTGTGGAAAGTCTTACTCAGGTCTAGAATAGACCGATCCAGAGATGACTATTGATGTATCGTCTATCCTTGAGGATTGAGGCAATTGTTTAGCATGCGGACAGAGGGTGTTCACATGTCGTCTAGGTGGAGTTGAAAGGTTCGAACGAATGTCAGAAAACCCATTTTTTTTTCAAGTTTAAAGTATTCGGGGGAACATGAAAGTGATTCTGTGGACTCTCTAGAAGAATGAAACCCTAACTCGACGTGATGACCATGGAACCACTTTTGAACCCTACAGTTTGCGGCAGTTTAGCGGTGCCATCAGTGAGGCTTGGGTTTGCCCTTTTACGGCTGGTCCATAGGTACTGTGGCATATACCGAATATTATTAAACTATGCTCAGGTGATGAGCTCTCGGAAAAATTTTGGGACTTTGATGACTCGATCGAAAAGTTTAACGTCGTCCGGATATCCTGTGATAGGAGGTCAGTAACAAGACTAGCTTTGGATAAAGGACCTCACCCAGATGTATTGTGAGTTGATCGAGAAACGGATGAGTTTTGAGTATTCCTCCGATGGTTGGGACGAGTTCCCGAGGACGCGTTCGGTTAAATATCTTCTACAGAGTGATGAAGATACCGAGTTTGTGATTTCGAGTCCGTGCGAGAGATTCCGGATTGATTGTTGCCAAGAACATTTTCAGGACGCAGATAGCATGACATGATGTCAAGTGGAAGATAATAAAAACGAGTGGAACAAGTGGTTCGTGTGAAATGCTGACGAGCTGTGGTTACTCCCCGTTGAGATTTGAGATTCGGATGTGTATACAGGAGCATTGGAATACGACCAGTTCCCAAGGAAATGTTGTGCTGAGAACACAGATGTCCAGAGAACGAGAAAAGATTATGTAAGAGTACCAGCCTCCGTATAGTTCGGCATAGGCGTGATCAGAAGAGACCCTGAGCAGGATCCTTCCAGGACACTGCTGCAATAAGATTTGCACCGAGGATCAGATGTGTCACGTGTATTCAGAGGGCCAAAGGCCGACGCAAGTGGCGTGTTGCTTTGTGAGTGATCATACTAATTGGCCGAGAGTTAACCTGAGGAGTGCCAGAGCGGAATCATTTCCATTAGCACACCTGACTGGGAAGATGAGCCAATAGAGTGCGAGATTGGTAATCCACAGGGAAATGAGGACCCAGAGACAGAAGACGCCAGACTGTGAGCAGGAGGCAAGTGGATGTTCTTGCTCTTCCAGTTTGGGCGCACCAATTTTTTCGACATTGTAGGAGGTGTACCTCAATGTCATTTGTTGCGATTTGCGTTGTGATCCGACTATCACGCTTATATCGCTTGGATTTGAGTTTTGATTATTGAGTTTCAGGATATGGTTTTCATGCACCATGGCTGCACCTACAGAGTATTTACATTTTTTTACATAGTTATTGCACTTGATATATTTTATACACCGTGGTGTTGATGTCGATTTTGTGCCTTAGCTGCACATATTTTTGATTTCCTGGATTTCCTACACAGGATTTGATATTTCGTGGACTGGATGCACAGGATTTGATATTTCGTGCACTAGATGCACAAGATTTGATATTTCATGCACTCGATGCACAGGATTTGATATTCCATGCACTGGATGCACAGGATTTGATATTCCATGCACTGGATGCACAGGATTTGATATTTCATGCACTGGATACACCCGATTAGTATTTCATGCATTTATTGCACCGGATTCGTATTTCGTGCATTGGTTGCACTAGATTTGCCTTTCATGCGTTTGTTGCACCAGGTGGATATTTCGTGCATTGGTTGCACTAGATTTATACTTCGTACATTGGATGCATCCGATTTATGTCTTTGAATATTCGCTTTACCAGATTTGTGTTTTCGTGCGCGTGTGTACTTTATGTTCGTTTTCGTGCATACTACTGCACTAGATGCTTTTACGGACCTGACGCACTTGGGCTGGATTTTGCACATACTAGGCACTTGGTATTGGATTTTGTGCGCATCGGATGCGTTTGATTGAGATTTTTTTATTCGTGCATGTTAGATGCACTTGATTTAGATTTCATTCATGCATGTAGGATGTACTTGATTTCGATTTTCATTCGTGCATAACGGATGCACTTGATTTGGATTTTCACGCATGTTGGGCGCATGATATGAGATGTTATTTTATGCACACCGGATGCACTCGATTGGGATTTTCGCTCGTGCATGTTAGTTGCACTGGATCGAGATTTTCGTGCATATAGATGCACTAGTTGTTGTTGTCATGCACACCAGTTGCATTGAACAGATGCTTTCATGCACACTCGTTGCACTTAGTTGTGCTTTCGTGCATATTGGAACTTGTATTTGGATTTGATTTCCGTACGCACCAGACGTACGTGATTGTTGGATACGCCTTTTGAGGCTGATTTTGCTCTTGAGCTCTTTGTTTTCATGATGGACACTATATTATGTAGTAGCCGAACAGGACTGATCGGAGGATAGTGCCTGAGTATTTAGCATGCATAAAAAGTTACCAAGAGGTTTTTCAAAAAGGAGCTATAGTCTCGCTATCTCTTACGTTTCTGCGAGTGACACGAACGTTTACATAAGGAAAACCTTTTGGGATATTTCAAAAAGGCAGAACGTATAATTGAGCAAAACATATATGCTATTATATTATTAATTTACAAATGAGCGTCCGTCATTCGTGCCGTGAGTTACACATCACACGGCGATTCAGAAAAAGATTCTGCATATGTTATTTCAGATTTTGGAGATTTCTCAAAAGGGTGTGTACTATATACATATTATAGCATTTGCTAGTGTATATTGGATTTTGGTAGTGGATTTTGAGATCTGTATCTCCTTTATAACTCCGATGATTTGCGTGCAAATCTGATGATTTGCGTGACGCTTGACGGATTTCGACTATGATTTTCGTACTCGTTTTCAGGCACACATGATGCGCTGTGGTATTTCTGTATCTCCGTGATTTCGGATCCCCGTTGATTTTAGCTGATTACTGAAATGTTTTAGGAATTAGTGGTTTAAATTTAAATTCGGGGACCGAATTTATTTAAGGAAGGAAGATTGTAATATTTCAGAAAATATAAAATATTATTTTGTGGAATTTAATATTAAAATAATATATTTTGCAAAAAACTACTGATTTGCGAATTTGGGGTTTTCGTAAAATTGTATAAGTATAAATTATTGGTTAATGTTGATGTATCTTTATTTGGGGCCAAATATCCATCATTTCTTGACATGGTCAAAATCTAGTTTGTGGGCTTCATTTATTTTGTTGGGCTTTTGTCTTGAGCAAAAGATATTAAGTTTAGATATTTATGAACTTTGTTTTTGGTCAACTTCTTTCCTTGTCCTTTTTGGCCAATTTCTTTTGTTGTGCAATTCATTCTTGCACAGGAAATTTCTTTGGCTGCCAATTTCGAAATTGGGTGCTGGCTTTTGTTGAGGTGGCTTGTGGTGGGCTTCTAGATAAGCATGAGTCATTTGTATGCTTTAATAAGCATGGGAAATTTCTTTGCAATGGCATGGGCATTGTTGTGCTGGCAAGTGAGGGATGGGCAATTCGTGTGCTGGTGTTGTGTGATGCATTAGCAATTAATTGGTTTTGTTTTTGTGAAAGATTTTTATTATGATGGGTTGATTTCTTGTGGCTGTGGGAATTAAATTATTCATGGCTTACACTCACCATTCTTTCTAATTCTCACGACCCCATCAAAATCCCCAAAGAGCACTAAAGTGTGGTCGGCCCATTTTTTTTCAAGCATAAGTTTTTTTTAAAGAGCTCACATTTTTCTCACTTGATCTCACTTTTCGCAACTTCATTTACCTCCACCCAAACCCTTGGGTGCCTTGAGACAAAGTATTCTACACTCTCTCTACTTCTTTCTTGGACATGTCGGCTAGCAAACATCATGTCCGAGTTGCTTTGGTTTGAAGCGGGAGCCCGTATAAAGATTCTTCGACGTGGGCCCTCTTCGAAGAGCGTAACCAGGGAGCGAACTTCGTCAAGGCGGCCGCAACATACTAAGGACTGAGACTGAAGACCGAAGCACATGGATCGATCGGTATAATTTCTTAAACCACTTTACAGTTTACTAGTATAGGGTTATTGGTACAATTCGGGTTTTAAGCTTGGTGGTTTTAATGGATAGCGACTATAGTTAAGGTTTTGGCTATATTTTCCGGTATTGGGATTTCTTGATTTTGCGATTTGATATTGAATTTTGGTCGTTGGATGTTTGTACGTCAACGACAAGGGTTGTTTAATTATTTTGCATGCATAGGCTATAGGTTCTAACCAATGAGCGCACCGCGTGCCGTATTAGATTTCGGAATTTTATGTTAATAGCTTTGCGATTTCCTATTGATTGTAGGTATATTCATGTGGATTCTGAGACGACGAAGTGCATAGACTAGGGCTAAGCGAGGAGTTTAGCAAGTGAGTAGATTTATATCTACGGGGGAAGTCGGGTGGATGGCGTATAGCTCCCCCGCAAATATTGATATGGAATATCGTTTGATTATTTTATCCTGATAAATGATATGCGACGGACATGATGGTAGGATTTACAAACGATAATATGATTGAAGTTGATGCTAATGAACATATTGACATATGAGAATATAGAATGATAAGTGAATCATGATGGCTACAAATTGAAAGAGAATAAGAGTGACGTTTATTAATGTGATGAACGAGTATACGATGTGATATGATGACTTAGTGTGATATGTCATTTTATGGATTCGAATCGATATGAGATTGTTGATACCTTTGCAGGTCCCCTGATACGAGATGGACATGAATATGACCTGAGAGAGAGGTATATTTATATGGATAATGTGTTGCATTTTGAGTGATATGTTGTACGAGACTTAGATCTGTACCCCGATGTTGTATATGATGATAGAATCCATATTTGTTTTTTTGCCGCCGTACGTGGATTATTGTACGCGATGAGTTTTACCTGTTGATTTATCCATACCCTTGTTTAGAGGATGTCGTACGATGGTTTGTACTGTACGCGATGTTGTGAGGCTGGATGTCGATTGATGGATTCACCGACTCGAACATATTGTAGACACGTATACCTTATAGCTCTTAGTTGACAATGTACTTTATGTACATTCATGTTATTCTCATTACATTACATATACCTATGCTAGTACACCTACACCTTTATCGATGATGCATATGTTGCACATACACAGATTGCTGGCTCACACGTTTCATCATCGATAATTGCTATGTCACTACACAGTAGAATTGCTACATCATATTATGATATATTTGCTATGTTCATATCATTGTTCCATGTTGCATGAGATATACGGACATGCTTACATCCTGTTATATGTTGCATACCTTGGTACAGCTACATGCACATCATGCATACATACTGACATATACACCCACATATCTTGCTATAACTGCATATACCCCTAAGAGGTATTGTTTTGACATGTGATATTGAGACGTTGCTTATTGTGTTATTGTGCTTATGAGATGCATCATACATACCTGCTTACATGTAGATACACTTATCTTGCTATAGTTACATGTACACCTCATATGATGCTGCACTTGATTTCGGAGGATTTGGGAACCGCATGATATATTTTAAAACCGATTCATTTAAAAGAGCGGTTTTCCCTTAATATGCTCATATTGCTGTTTTATGTTGCATATATCAGTTTTTCATGGATTTACGCATTGAGATATGGATTTCATATGATTTGTGGATTTGAGAACCGTAGGGGTATTTTAAGAAACTATGTATTGTTTGAAAACCAGGTTTCTCTTGATATGATATTTCGATGCGTCCACCATGAGATTTTTCGATTCTGAGATTTGTGATATATACCCGATGCGAGGAGTGTAGTGGGCCGTGTGCGGGTACATGGTGGAGCTCGGTATGGTTCCCCTCGGCAAGAAGTTCGCAGATGATGGCGATGAGTCTGGAAGGTGGGAAAGTACCTACCGGAGATAGTATTTGGACTCGGCTATTATAGTGGGGATACCGACCGGAGTGATGTACGGACATGCCATCAGGGCCAGTCGTGGTGACGGTGCCTGAGATATGAGGATTTACGTATCGATACTAGACACGGATTTCATGATGTTTCGAGTGTCGATGGGGACACTCTAGTTCCATGATTTTGTTGTGTCGCGAGGGACACACGTTGATTTATATTCTCATTTTACCTGCATATGCTTTTTATAATATTTACATGCAGGAGTTGTTGTGACAGTGGTTGACACGTGGACGAGATCCACCTGCATACATGCATTGATTATATTGTTGGAAGAGATCCACTACATACATGCATTGATTATATTGTTGGATGATATCCACTTGCTGATAGGCATTTTTTTATGTGTTGACACATATGCAGATACGGTCACCCTAGATGTCATAGTATTACCTTTATGATATAGTTGACCTAGAAGTCGTTGTTTATTTCGATTTCCACCTGATGATGTTTTCTACTCACGAGTTGGCAGCTCACCCCCGTTGGGCCTCAGTTCTTGCAGGTTGTCCGCTTGGATCAGTAGCGGTATCGCTGGCACACAGCTTGCTTTCGGGTGTTTTGCTTTGGTAGGTATACATGTTGGATCGTGCCCATCTTGTATTTATATTTCATATTGTATCTAGTCAACTCCATCAATCAAACTAGTAATTGTATATGTTGAAAACTTAGAAGACTTGTAGTTGCGAGACTTGAGCGATGGGTTTTATGTTCTCTTTTTGGGGTTGATGTCTTGCTTTACTTTTTTTCCTTATATGGATCTTTGCAGTTGGGCGTCGTATACTTGTTATTTATGCTTGTGGTGGTTTTTCTGCCGTTGGGCGTGATTTGCTCTCATTTGGGGATGCTTTATTATATTCTGTATCATGCCTATTTTCGGGGTTAGTTTTTACAAGAGAGGTGCTGCCCAAATTTTCAAAAGACAAAACATGATTTACTATACCTTTATTTCAAAGCTTCACCTCTTTATTTCTTAAAAAGGTTTAGATTTCTGGGTTTTCAGCTTACTTGAGACGTCGCATGATTTACGTGCTGGTCGCGAGCTAATATTTTGGGTCGTGACAAGACTACTCAAGCCCTACTAGTATGATCTACATCATAGTCCTGGTAGTCAACCCAATATCTTAAGAGCTTTATCAACATGTATCAATGAGATAGTAAAATAAAATAAGTGCACCTGTTAAGATAAAGAGCAACATATAGCATACTTGTAGGCTTACATAGCACGGCAGTAAGGTTTCGGGAGGCATCGTCCATGCCGTTTTCAAAATTTTGCCAAACTAAAGAACCCTAACCCTAGAATCTTAACTAGAGTTTTAAACGAACTAACATGTTAACAACTTAACAACTAAGTGAATGCAGAATACAACCTTTCTAGATCGGTCCTTCACTTCAAATGCTCCATTTAGAAGTCCCTTCGCTGCGAGCAAGAATCTCCCGAACTTTTGAGAGGCTCCACAAGGTGAAAGATGAAAACTTGCTCGAAGTCTTCGAGGCCGTAGATGATCTACGTCGAGGAGACTCAAGCGCATGCTACCTCTTCACTAAATTAGGGTTTAGTGAAGCAAACATCCTGAACTAAATAGCTAATAGTAGAGGATGATGAAGTAGGAAATAGTCTCTCTTTAGTTTTCTTTTTCTCACAATATTTTCTCACCTTGGAAAAAGCTAGCAAGCTTTTCATGAGGAAGAAGAAGATGAAGTGAGTGAACAAATGAAACTCATGAAGTGAGAATATGAACCATGGGTGAGTTAGTTTCATACACTAACCCTTGTAGAGACTTGACTATGGTTAGTATAATGGTTGGGTTAATAAATATCTACAAGTGAAACAAAAAGAGTGCACTTGGTCAATGGTTATCCACAAGCTTTCTCAAAGCTTCTACCATGACAAATTCCACCATTTTAGAATTACTTTGATAAATAAAAATCCTAGTATTATCCTAACTATAGTTTAAGTCTCATACACCCATGTTTCATGTATCATCAACCATGACACAATAAAATGTACATTAATATATATCACATATATACTATATGCACACAAGTGAGAAAAAGAATACTTAGTGAGCAAATATTAGTTAATGTAAGTTAATATATCAAATATATAATTATGTATTAAATTATCAAATCAACACTTGATTTAATAATCCGGCTATATCACATACAACCGACTAATATAAAATGTATCAACTTATCGAATCAATACTTGATCCGATAACTCGGTTATATCTTATATAACCGACCGATATTACATATCGAGAGAATAGAATGCGGTATCACATATGCGCATTAATCTCGGTCCCGCGCATATCACATATGTACTCCTACTCCGTTTTGCATGAACCAGGAAACCTCTGTGTAGGACTCTAAAGACTCGTTAATACGGAGGCAGTAGGTGATGATCATATCAAACAACTATAAGCCGCAAGCGGTCTGCTAAACGTAACAACCACCCGGGTATTGAGCGATCAGAAGATCAAAAAGCAAGCCTGCTTATACTCCTGCGAATCCAATCAGTAACACTACCGTATAGTCCGGTCTCTTCGTCAGATATGTCGCATATCACAGCCTGGGGGTGGTAAAACATCAAACCCCAATAGCCTGATAAGTCATGCAGATGCAAGGTCCATAACGGTTTGAGAAACTACTGATAACACTTACCAGTAGATCTCAGCAACTCTGGCCAGGGATTTCATGTTATGGCCAATCGAGTATAGCGCAACATCAACCCCTAATACCGGGAGAGACGAATCCCCTCCTATCGCTCATTGCTTCCATGTGACTTGAGACTGTACCTAAAAACCACCATTTTGCACGATCTCTTGACCGTGGTAAAGTGGAAATCAAAGCACAGTGGGAATCACAGAAGACTCTATGACAATCTCGGGTCGAAAGACTAACCTGTACTAGTGTCACCAGAGAACTGCTATCTGACGATAGGTATAATATCATCTAGGAGTCCTCGGCGAGTCCGTTCAGTGTACCCAGTCTCCACTGAGCATCCGTATACCTTCTCTAATGTCAAACACCAATGGATTGGGATCATCCATCGCTATCATATGGGTCAAGAAACGCATACGCTAGTCTACTCTGGAGTATCGATACCCTGTCTCAATACTCCTACGACTAGGAACAATTATAGGGTGTACTTGTGGATTACCCTTGGCCCCAGTAGTATGATCTCCATCATAGTCCTGGTAGTCAAGTACACATCTTAAGGGCTTTATCAACATGTGAGAGCAAGACAGTATCATTTATATAAGTCAACATGTTAAGACAAAGTGCAACCAGATAGCATAATATCATGTCGAGCAAGAAAGTCCTCCCTATATATGTCCAAGCATCCACTACAATATACATCACATGTACAGTAATGGCCTCTAGGGAATATATATAACTAACAATCTCCCACTTGCACTAAGGTCATTTGTTGCAGTATCTCATACTCAACAATTTAGCAGTGGTTGTAGTATCCCATACTCAACCATCCCAAAATCTCTCAAATAGTATTTGAGGAAGAAGGCCTTGGTGAGTGGATCTGCTGTGTTAAACTTAAAATATACTCTCCTTACCTCGATTCCTTGGAGATCAACCATCTCCCAGATTAAGTGATACTTGCCTCAGAATATGTCTGAATCGCTGATAAGACGGGTGTTCCTAGGCCAAAGCCACAACTCCATTGTTGTCTCAATAACACTTATTAGACGCTCAATGGTAGGAACCCTGTTCATCTCATGAACAAGAAATGTCCAGACAGCCACTTTGGCAGATCGTTGGTAGCAATGTATTCAGCCTTTATCGTCTAGTATGCGATGGTATCTAGCTTAGAACTCTTCCAACATACCGTCCCTCTACTGAGGCTAATGACAATTCTTGTGACCGACTTTCTTTCGAACTTATCACTCTAGAAGCTCGAACCAAGAACTTTCTTGTAGTGCTTCTTAAGATGTCCTCCACAGCTGTCCAGTGATTATTCCAAGATCTGATTGATTCCTGATCACTACACCTAGTGAGCCATCTACATCTAGTCTGGATTTGGGACACTCCCAACATCCACTTAGATATATCACCATAGATCATAAACAACAAGATGTAGTAGGTATCCAGAACTTCTATGGAGAACACCCATGATAAGAGGAGCTTGACCGAGTGTAGCATAGGAAATCATTTCCTATCAAGAGTATGTCATCTACGTACAATACGTTGAATACAACCATACTCTCTACAACCTTCTTATATATACAAGGTTCATCTACCATTTTGATGAAGTCAAACTCTTTGACTGCCACATCAAAACAAATGTTCCATCTCCACGATGCGTGCATTGATCCTGATGGACTTAAGCATAGCTTTGAAAGTCTCAACTTTTCCATTTACACTAATAATCTTCTCAAGATCTATTTGCTCCCAATGGGTTTTACCCTTCAAGTGCAACATGCAAAGTCACACTTTGTTGGTGTATATGGATTCCATCTTTGATCGCAAAGCATCCATCCTTTTCACAGAGTCCCCACTCGTGATGGCCTGCCTGAACCTTGTTGGGTCATCATCTATCATGATGCATTCCTTGATCCCACTGTCACCGAGAAGGCCGTAGTATCTTTCAAGTGGACGAGGAACTCTATCAGATCCGCGGAGAGGCTGAGGTTCGTTGGAGACATCGAATCCTTCGGTTTCACCAAATCATCAGCTGTTGGTTTATCTAGCATGAACTCCTTCCAGTTCTACCTCATGAACACAAATTTCTTTACAAGAAATTCCTTTTCTAAAAGGGTGGCATGCTGAGAAACAAAACACCTTTTGCTTCTCAGAGTGGTAGAAGATATTCCCTTGCGAATGTTCAGGATATCCTAACAAACTTGTACAGAACTGACCTTGCCTCGAGCTTGTCCAGATTCTGCCTTTCAACATAGACCGGACAACCCCATAACTTAACTCGTTTAAGACATGGTCTCTTCCCACACGATATCTCATATGTAGTGGTAGGCCCTAATTTGGACGGAACCTCATTCAAGAGGTATGCAGCTTCTCAAGTACATAACACCAAAAGAAAACAGGTAACTCAGCAGTACTCATCATAGAGCGCACCATATCTCATAATGTACGATACCGGCGCCCCGATACATCGTTGTGCTGTAGTGTACTCGAAAGAGTAAGCTGAGAGAGAATCGCATTCTCCTTTAAATAATCCAGGAACTCCATGCCCAAGTATTCTCCTCCTCGATCACATCGAAGGACTTTAATATTTCCACCCGTCTGGTTCTCAACTTCAAGCTTATAGAATTTCTCAAAAGTTTCAGACTCATATTTCAACAGGAACACATGTCCGAATCTTGAGAGATAGTCGATGAATGTAATGAAGTACCAAGAACCAACCTTAGAATTTGTAGACATAGTGTAGGGTTCCTAGGCACGCTAATGAGGTCTCACAAGGCATCAACCATGCCAATTTCAAATTTTACGGGTGCCGAGAAACCCTAATACGGATCGTTAACTAGATTTTAGGCGAAACACAAAACTAGTTAACATCTTAACTAAAGGAGAGAGGCTACAACCTTTGTAGATCCGGTTCTCCACTTCCTTAGCTCCACGTGGGTGTCCTCTCACTGTCCATCTCGAATCCCGAACTCAATCGTCGCCTTTATCGGAGAAACGGGCGAGCTAGGTCGTCGGCTTCGTGCCGAAGACGATCTACGTCGAGGCATCACAAGTTCAAGCTCCGACTTCACAAAGTTGTGAAACTTGTGAAGAAAACACCCAAAACAACTTGGCAAGAGGTAGAGGGTGAAGAAATAGGAGGTGGGTTCACTTTAGAATTGGATTTCTCACTTTAGAACTCAAGATGCCATTGATGGCATCAAGCTTTCTATCTTGAAGAAGATGATGAAGATGAAGATAGATTATGATAAGTGCTATATTAAAATGAAAAAGAAATCAATACTTATCATAATCTAACCTTAGTTGAGTGTAGAGAATAGACCATGGTTACTTGGATGAGTTAGGGTTAAGCATGAAGACAAGAATGGTCACTAAGGTCAAAGCTTCATGAAGCTTCAACATAAAACAAATAAAGCCACCATTCTTATCTTAATCTTTTCTAAATAAATAAATAAATGAAAAAGCAAAACCCTAATCATCTCTTAACCATGGTTTAATTCTTTACACTTAACCAATAGAGCATGTATCATTAAACATGATACAAAGATGTGCACAAAAGTATATCACATATACAACTTGCACATCAAGTGAGAAAATCCATTTAAAATGAACCAATACTAGTTAATGCAAAACAATATATCAAATATATAATTATACATTAAATTATTAAATCAACACTTGATTTAACGATCCGGTCATATCGCATATAACCGACTAGTATCCAATGTATCGGCTTATCGAATCAATCCTTGATTCGATATCTAGGTTATATCAAATATAACCATTCGATACATTCATCGCGAGAATGGAATACGGTATCACATACACGCATTATTCTCGGTCCTGCACATATCTCATATGCGCTCCTATTTCGTTTCGCTTGAGCCAGGAAACCTCTGTGTAGGACTCTAAAGACTTGTCAATACGCCGGTAGCAGATGATGATCATATCAAGCACCCACAAGCCGCAAGCGGTCTGCTAAACGTAACGGCCATCCAGGTATTGAGCGATCAGAAGATCGACGAGCTAGCCCGCTCACACTCCTGTGAATCCGACCAGTAACACTTGCCGTACAGTCCGGTCTGTTCGTCTGATACGTCACATATCAAGTCTAGGGGTGGTAAACGTCAGACCCCAATAACCGATAAGTCGTGCCGATATGAGACTCATAACTGGTCGAGAAACTACTGGTAACACTTACCAGCAATTCTCTGATCAGCCCTGGCCAGGGACTTCCCTGTTACGGCCAATCGAGCACAGCGCAACATCAACCCCCAATACCGGGAGAGACGAAACCCCTCATATCGCTCATTGCCTCCATGTGACTCGGGACTGTACCCAAAGACCATCGTTTTGCACGCCCTCATGGACGTGGTAAGGTGGAGATCAAAGCACAGTGGGAATCACACAAGACTCAATGACGATCTCGGGTCTACAGACTAACCTGTACAAGTGTCACCTGAGAACTGCCATCTGACGTGAGGTATAATACCATCTGGGAGTTCTCGGCGAGTCCGTCCAGTGTACCCAGTCTCCACTGAGCACCCGTATACCATCTCTAATGTCAAACACCAATGGATATAGGATCATCCATCGCCCATCACATGGGTCGAGAAGCGTATACGCTAGTCTACACTGGTATATCGATGCCCCGTCTCGATACACCCTCGACTAGGGACCTTGAAAGATGTACTTATGGACTACCATGTCCCCACTAGTATGATCTGCATCATAGTCCAGGTAGTCAAGCACACATCCTAAGGGCTTTACCAACATGTAACTATAGTGTACATGTTAAGATAAAGAGTAACCAGATAGCATACTATCATATCGAGCAAGAAAGTCATCTCTATATATGTCCAAGCATCCAATATAATATACATCATCTGTACAATACTGGCCTCTAGGGCATACACACAACTAACAATCTCCCACTTGCACTAGGGCCAGCTGCTGTAGTATCGCATACCGAGCATCCCGAAGAGTCTCTCAAACTGTATCTGGGGAATGGCCTTCGTGAGTGGATCCGCTGTGTTATTCTTCGTGTCAACTCTCCTGACCTCGATCTCCCGGCGATCAACTATCTCCCGGATCAGGTGATACCGCCTCAGAATATGCCTGGATCGCTGATGGGACCTGGGTTCCTTGGCCAAAGCCACCGCTCCATTGTTATCGCAATACAAAGGTATTGGATGCTCAATGGATGGAACCACTCCAAGTTCAGTAATGAACTTCTTGATCCAGACAGCTTCCTTAGCAGCAACGTTGGCAGCGATGTATTCAGCCTCCATCGTCGAGTCTGCCACGGTTTCCTACTTGGAACTCTTCCAGCTAACCGCCCCTCCGTAAAGGGTAAAGACAAATCCCGACTGCGACTTAGAGTCGTCCTTATCACTCTGGAAGCTCGAATCGGTAAAGGACTCCACTTGGAGTTCTCCGTTACCATACACCAAGAGAATCTCTTTAGTCCTTCTCAAGTACTTGAGAATGCTCTTCACAGCTGTCCAGTGACTCTCTCCAGGATCAGCTTGATACCTGCTCACTATACTTAGTGAGTATGCAACATCGGGTCTGGTACATAGCATCGCGTACATGATAGAGCCTACAGCCGAAGCATAGGGTATCCCTTGCATGAGAGCTCTCTCCAAATCAGTCTTGGGAGACATCTCTTTAGAGAGAGTGACTCCAGATATCGTGGGCATGTTCCCACGCTTGGATTCTTCCATACTAAACCTCTTTAGTATGGTGTCAATGTACTTGGATTGGGACAATCCCAATATCCGTTTGGATCTATCTCTATAGATCCTGATCCCCAATATGCAGGAGGAATCACCAAGATCTTTCATTGAGAATCTTTGTGATAAGAAGAGCTTGACCGATTGCAGCATAGGAATATCATTTCCTATCAAGAGTATGTCATCCACGTACAATACGAGGAAGACAGCCTTACTCTCTGCTACCTTCTTGTAGATACAAGGTTCATCTGGATTTTTGACGAAATCAAACTCTTTGATAACGACGTCAAAGCAGATGTTCCAACTCTGCGATGCTTGCTTTAATCCATAAATGGATTTAAGCAGCTTGCACACCTTCCCGCTGCTCCCACTGTCTACGAAGCCCTCTGGCTGAGTCATGTACACGCACTCTTCTAAATCACCGTTTAGAAAGGCGGTCTTAACATCCATTTGCCAGATTTCGTAGTCATGATATGCAGCGATGGCAAGCATGATTCAGATGGATTTAAGCATAGCCACTGGAGAAAAAGTTTCGTCATAATCCACACCTGGTCTTTGACGAAAACCCTTTACAACAAGTCTAGCTTTGAAAGTCTCCACTTTACCATCTACACCAAGTTTCTTCTTGAAGATCCACTTGCTCCCAATGGGTTTTACCCCTTCAGGAGCAACTTCCAAAGTCCATACTTTGTTGGTGTACATGGATTCCATCTCGGACTGCATTGCATCCAGCCATTTCACTGAGTCCCTACTCGTGATGGCCTGCTCGAAGCTAGTTGGGTCATCATCATCCATGATGCAATCCTCGCTCCCACCATCCATGAGAAAACCGTAGTATCTCTCAGGTGGGCGAGGAACCCTACTAGATCGGCGGAGAGGCTGAGGTTCGTCGGGAGCTACTGAATCCTCTGGTTCCACTAAATCTTCAGTTTGAATTTGTGTAGCCGGAATTTCTTCCAGTTCTACCTTATCGTCACTAATTTCTTTTGCAAGAAATTCCTTTTCCAAAAAGGTGGCATGTCGAGAAACAAACACTTTTTGTTCCTCTGTATGGTAGAAAAGATATCCATGTGAATGTTTGGGATATCCCACAAACTTGCATAAAACTGACCGTGCCTCGAGTTTGTCCGGATTTTGCCTTTTGACATAGGCCGGGCAACCCCATATCTTAACTCGTTTAAGACATGGTCTCTTCCCACTCCATATCTCATATGGTGTGGTAGGTACAGATTTAGATGGAACTTGATTCAATAGGTTTGCAGCTGTCTCTAGCGCATATCCCCAGAAGGAAATAGGTAACTCAGCTGTGCTCATCATAGAGCGCACCATATCCAATAGGGTGCGGTTCCTCCGTTCTGATACACTGTTGTGCTGTGGTGTATATGGAGGAGTCAGCTGAGAGAGAATCCCATTCTCTTTTAGAAAGTCCAGGAATTCATTGCTTAAGTATTCTCCTCCTCGATCAGATCGAAGGATTTTAATACTTTTTCCGGTTTGGTTCTCGACTTCTTGTTTATATTCTCTAAATTTCTCAAAAGCTTCTGATTTGTGTTTCATCAGGAACACATATCCGAATCTAGAGAGATCGTCAGTGAATGTAATGAAGTACGAAGAACCATCCCTGGCATGTGTAGACATGGGACCGCATACATCACTATGTATCAGTCCCAAGAGTTCGGTAACTCTTTCTCTGTGTCCCGTAAACGGAGTTTTGGTCATCTTGCCTTTGAGACATGACTGGCAAGTGTCATAAGATGAAAATTCAAACGGATTTAAATATCCATCTTTATGCAACTTCGCTAGTCATGTCGCATTGATGTGACCCAGTCTACAATGCCACAAGAAGGATTCGTTCAGTTCTGAACTCTTCCTCTTATGTGCGTTAGTTATGCTCAGAACTGTTGATTGATTTAGAACATAAATGCCATTGCACAACGTGCCTGATCCAACCAACTTTTGGTTATGGAAAATGTTCATAACATTGTCCTGTAATACAAAATTATATCCCTCTTTACTCAATAAAGAAACAGATATAATGTTGCATATCAGGTTCGGCATGTAATAGCATTCGTTCAGAACCAATGTATTACCAGTTGGTAATACAAGGTGATATTCCCCGACAGTCTTAGCTGCAACAATTGCACCATTTCCAACTCTAATGTCTTTATCACCTTCTCCAAGTTCTCTACCTTTCCTAAGCCCATGTAACTGATTACATATATGGGATCCTGACCCGGTATCTAATACCCAGGACGTAGAACAAATGGAGAAACAGTTCTCTGTAACGAACACACCCGAAGAAAATGCATCAACATGTACTTTCTTCAATCGGGCGGCATGGGAATCCTGGTATTCCCCTATATCCTGTTCATTCCTATAACTCTTATAAGAAAGAACGGAACCAACGTTCCCCAGCACAGTATAACATGCGGGTTCGGTCAATACATCCATATTATTATCTTGATTAAGGCATGAAGTGGTCGCTACCTGGAGAGAGAGAGAAGAAAACACTTTAGCGTATGCTCGTGCAAGATCAGATTGGTTATTATCTTATCTAATCAGGATGGCTCCCACTGCTTTTTATCAAATCTTCCTTCAAACCCTAAAAGGAAAGACTAGCCGGGATTAATTACACACTACAAGTTCGCCAATCTTTCAGCCAGGCCAGTGTCGGTACTTTGAGGGAGGTCCCCCGTGCTTTCGCACGAACCTAATTAATGTAAACCTCGTTTTCCCAGAGACGTAACCCCGTTGACACCTTTCTAGACACCTACTTGATCAGCTAATTGCAATGTGTAAAACTCTCCCAGGAGTAACTCTTACTCGCAGCGGGTATCGGGATCCAACTATCTCATAGAAGGTATGCAATCTCATTGCAAATTTCAAAACTTAAAATTCCCGATAATATTTTGCCCCTAGCGTCCTATGACCTTGACAAAGGCCAACAAATCATAGCATGCTAGTCAAGTTCAACCCGTCATTTCTTGATTGAATCAGACCCACCCGCACGGCCCTTGACAAAGGCCAACAAGGTCGTACGACTACCCTGAAACAATCTGCATCACATGCACAAGCAGATAAGTACTATTCAGCTATCGCACACTACGCCTTGACAAAGGCCAACAAACGCAGCACGAATACTAAACAGTTCTTATCTGAAATGACGGAGGGCTACGACAGGTTTTTCTGAAAACCTATTGCGTAATGAACTTGATATCGTTGTAGAATCAAAATGAAGTTTTGAAATGGAGTGATTTTGAGGCTTTTCTAGTTTTGCTAAAGGGGTCACTCCAGGTGAAGGGATCGTCGGCCCTTTCCTCGTCGAATGAGGTGCGGGATATATCATATATATCGCTGTGCAAAGCAGAAACTATAGAAGCAATCAAAAGCATACCGAGTGTGTAGCATCTGCCAGTTATTGCTAAAGGAGTCACTCCCGGTGAAGGGATCTCGGTCCTTTCCTCATCGAATAAGGTGCAGGGTATATCATATATACCGCTATGCAAAGCAAGAACTGTAGCTACCTGTTTTATTTAAAATTTGATTCTACAACATCTTAGGTTTCTTTTCTTTCATTAATCACATTAATGAAGTCCCATCATTTAAGTCACCTAAACATCACAGATAAATACGACGTGCACTTATGCCATCTGCATTCACCTGGATGTCCCCTCGTGCACCGTTAGGTTAGGTAACTAACGACAGAGCAGGGCAGGGCTAGTGCGGATGCAAAACATAAGTAACGTCTATATAATATATCATATATACTATATACTGTATCTATCACAGAACATCACATGATCACATCACAGATATCGCAGCAGAAGAAACATATGAAACATTGGATATACTAGGACGTCCGTGTTTTCAATACGAGCCAGTATAAAACACGGATTCCACGGTCGTGATGAATAGCCAATCCCACAACCCTAGACCCCTACGAGAGCAGCAAGCAACCCTACCAATTCTAGGGTTAGGAGACCCGGACTCGACTCCTCGAGTTGGTCTCCCACTGGACCCCAGAACCCGGTTACTTGTGCTCCCCTCCTTGGGTCTATCCTAATGCGGAAAAGTAAATAATATACAAAAGGTGACATCTTCCGCAACCTGGAAGTGCCCCAAATAAAAGAATATTACATACAAGTTTTTACATGAATGAAAATGAAAAACACTCATCTCACATAAAAACCCCCGGCTATTCAAACACGACGATCCAATATAACATATCCAGCAACACATAACATCACATGTCATCAACGTAAGTAAGTATGCATACACCGATTGTCGTCGACGTATAGCAACGACAATCGGCAATACCACTACATACTACACTTACGGTCACAGAAAAGAAAGTGTAAAACTACAACAATTGGAATCCGCAACCTCTTTAGACATCGCATGCCTAATCAAAATGAAATACTTAGACATCACATGCCTAACCGTTATAAATCCTGCATTTTAGTCTCATTATCGAAAACTCTTTTCAATATCAAATGAAACTAAACCGCTAGATTTATATCATTCATTCAGTTATCTCATAACTGTTTGTGAATTCCAATTATTGTATCCCATTCCGGATAAATAGAAAATATTAAACTTTCCGATCGAACATTCGAACACCCAAGTTTTCCCGAAACCGTCCAACACATGAAACAGGTTCAAAGACATTCGTTTCATGCCTCAGTACCAACGGTCCAGCCGTAGAAGGGTCAAGCCAACGCCTCACATGTGGCACGCCGTACTGCCCCAAACTCGAAGGTTCAAAGGGCAGTTCAAGACGGTCACATAATCGAGTGTTGTCTTCTAGAGGGACCATCGCGTTACTTGCACTACTCAGAACGTCCTTAAACCACACAAAAATCCAACACTTGGATATTTTCCGGCAGGGGAAAAGTTGGGTATTTATATCCGGTCGGACTTTTTAACATATCCAAAAATTATCCGGAAAGCACTTAGACAAAGTTCGATAATCCGATCGAAATACCGAGTCCCCAATACAACCCAGAATACTCAGCTCTTTAATAAATATCAAAAATTCCCAGAGAACTCAGCACTGAATAAAAGAAGTTACTGTGCAAAATTGGGTGGGTGACGTCATCAATAGGCCGCGGAACCGCCGCAGAAGCAAGGCTTCTGCCGCAGTTCCGCCGCACATTGGAGGAATTGGGTGATCGTTTTTCACAGTAATTCTTAGAAAGTCCTGCTGAATTTTCTGCATATTTTTAATATGGAAAAATCCCAGATTTTAGAAAATGTCCAGAGAGCACTTGGGTTTTAGGGTTTCGGGTTCGTTCGGACTTCAAACTCCGTCTAGACTTCGCCTAAGGCTCTAGCTAGGCTCTGATACCACTGTAGGGTTCCTAAGCACGCTAATGAGGTCTCACAAGGCATCAACCATGCCAATTTCAAATTTTACGGGTGCCGAGAAACCCTAATACGGATCGTTAACTAGATTTTAGGCGAAACACAAAACTAGTTAACATCTTAACTAAAGGAGAGAGGCTACAACCTTTGTAGATCCGGTTCTCCACTTCCTTAGCTCCACGTGGGTGTCCTCTCGCTGTCCATCTCGAATCCCGAACTCAATCGTCGGCTTCAACGGAGAAACGGGCGAGCTAGGTCGTCGGCTTCGTGCCGAAGACGATCTACGTCGAGGCATCACAAGTTCAAGCTCCGACTTCACAAAGTTGTGAAACTTGTGAAGAAAACACCCAAAACAACTTGGCAAGAGGTAGAGGGTGAAGAAATAGGAGGTGGGTTCACTTTAGAATTGGATTTCTCACTTTAGAACTCAAGATGCCATAGATGGCATCAAGCTTTCTATCTTGAAGAAGATTATGAAGATGAAGATATATTATGATAAGTGCTATATTAAAATGAAAAACAAATCAATACTTATCATAATCTAACCTTAGTTGAGAGCAGAGAATAGACCATGGTTACTTGGATGAGTTAGGGTTAAGCATGAAGACAAGAATGGTCACTAAGGTCAAAGCTTCATGAAGCTTCAACATAAAACAAATAAAGCCACCATTCTTATCTTAATCTTTTCTAAATAAATAAATAAATAAATAAATGAAAAAGCAAAACCCTAATCATCTCTTAACCATGGTTTAATTCTTTACACTTAACCAATAGAGCATGTATCATTAAACATGATACAAAGATGTGCACAAAAGTATATCACATATACAACTTGCACATCAAGTGAGAAAATCCATTTAAAATGAACCAATACTAGTTAATGCAAAACAATATATCAAATATATAATTATACATTAAATCATTAAATCAACACTTGATTTAACGATCCGGTCATATCGCATATAACCGACTAGTATCCAATGTATCGGCTTATCGAATCAATCCTTGATTCGATATCTAGGTTATATCAAATATAACCATTCGATACATTCATCGCGAGAATGGAATACGGTATCACATACACGCATTATTCTCGGTCCTGCACATATCTCATATGCGCTCCTATTTCGTTTCGCTTGAGCCAGGAAACCTCTGTATAGGACTCTAAAGACTCGTCAATACGCCGGTAGCAGATGATGATCATATCAAGCACCCATAAGCCGCAAGCGGTCTGCTAAACGTAACGGCCATCCAGGTATTGAGCGATCAAAAGATCGACGAGCTAGCCCGCTCACACTCCTGTGAATCCGACCAGTAACACTTGCCGTACAGTCCGGTCTGTTCGTCTGATACGTCACATATCAAGTCTAGGGGTGGTAAACGTCAGACCCCAATAACCGATAAGTCGTGCCGATATGAGGCTCATAACTGGTCGAGAAACTACTGGTAACACTTACCAGCAATTCTCTGATCAGCCCTGGCCAGGGACTTCCCTGTTACGGCCAATCGAGCACAGCGCAACATCAACCCCCAATACCGGGAGAGACGAAACCTCTCCTATCGCTCATTGCATCCATGTGACTCGGGACTGTACCCAAAGACCATCGTTTTGCACGCCCTCATGGACGTGGTAAGGTGGAGATCAAAGCACAGTGGGAATCACACAAGACTCTATGACGATCTCGGGTCTACAGACTAACCTGTACAAGTGTCACCTGAGAACTGCCATCTGACGTGAGGTATAATACCATCTGGGAGTTCTCGGCGAGTCCGTCCAGTGTACCCAGTCTCCACTGAGCACCCGTATACCATCTCTGATGTCAAACACCAATGGATATGGGATCAACCATCGCCCATCACATGGGTCGAGAAGCGTATACGCTAGTCTACACTGGTATATCGATGCCCCGTCTCGATACACCCTCGACTAGGGACCTTGAAGGATGTACTTATGGACTACCATGTCCCCACTAGTATGATCTGCATCATAGTCCAGGTAGTCAAGCACACATCCTAAGGGCTTTACCAACATATAACTATAAGACAGTTTAAAGAGACTAGTGTACATGTTAAGATAAAGAGTAACCAGATAGCATACTATCATATCGAGCAAGAAAGTCATCTCTATATATGTCCAAGCATCCAATATAATATACATCATCTGTACAATACTGGCCTCTAGGGCATACACACAACTAACAATAGGACCGTATACATCATCATGTATGCGTCCCAAGAGTTCACTAACTCTTTCTCTATTTCCAGTAAACGGAGTTTCGGTCAATTTACCTTTGTGTCACGACCCGAAATAGCACGTGACTGGCACTTGAATCATGTGAAGTCTATAGGACCCCACCTAATTCAAGTAAGCCAAAAGCCCAGAAATCTAAACCATTTTAAAGAAGAAGTGAAAGAAAAACTTAGTTTTAAACCAAGTGTTCGTAGACATACGCATCATCGGTAATGGTGCTAGTATCCTGACAACATGGGTTTATAATGACTACAGAAACGCAGGTAGAAGCATACAATGCGATGAATATAACATGAATTAAATGGAGGATGATTAGTAAACGCAACATATAAGGATATACGTTTATATATACACGAGTCATACAGTTTTGGCATTTGGAATAGCACGAATCGTAGTTTTTAGGAAACAAGGGCTACGGCGTTTTTATAAAACAATATGTCCTTTGAATAATCCATAATATCCCTCGAGTTGTCTTTTGAAAATACCCACGATTCGTTAGTTTCTGAAAATAAGTATGACTCGAGCCAGTCTAACGTCTACCAAATAAACTACAGGACTAAACTAAAAGACTAGTCAAAAAGGTAAGGAAATCCACCAAAGTCCGAGTCGATATCTCTAGTAGTCGGTGATCCCGCCTCAATAGCATCACGTACGATAAAATATATAATACGACATCCTCGAGTCAAGAGTGGGGATCAATCATCATATTTGTACATCGTACGGTAAATCCACCGTACGGCATCCCAAATCGGGATACGGGTTAATATCACATATAACTTATTATTTATCTGGTATCATTATCATCATATCCTGAATTAGGGGTACTGATCTAAAGTCTAGTACATTCCGAGACTATCAACATATAACCGCGTGTGTATGAAAACACATCGCCCAACGATCCACTAATATATCATGTCGTATATCATAACGCGACCCAATTCACAACACCGATCTCACGGCATCATGCCCAATCACATCGACTCATCTCTATGTATCATATACTATCTTCATCATACATGTATACATATATGTATGTATATGTATGTATATATATATATATAGATATCGCAACACTTCCACATACATATATATACACATATATCATATACACCAAAACATAACCCGTGTGTGCATGTGTGTATGTGTACACCTATACTCTAGGGTTCGCGACTAAGAAACTATACAATAAGCACTATCATCAAATTACACTAAACTAACCCAAGACCTCCTAAAGCATTCTTTCTAATTAAATAATGTCACACAATACATATACACACATATATATACACAAACATATACGTAGACTACACTACGAAACTGCAGGGGTGCTATACGCCATCCACCCGACTTCCCCCGTAGATATATATCTACTCATCTTGATCCTTGCTTGCCAAATTCGATGTCGCCTTGCTCCTCCTTTTCATACAACGTCCACATGGGTACCTACACATATCACACATAGTATCATAACCCGAAATCGCGGATCAAAACCAAAACGGCACACGAAACACACATAGGTTAGAACCTATGGTCTACGCATGCAAGAATAACCAAATAAACCTCGAGATTGACATGCAATACCGAGTCAAAACCCAAATACTAAAATCCAAGTCATAAATGTTGGATATAGTGCCCTCAAAGTCGATTATTGGATCGTAGGCACGTGATTGCAATAATTGAGGGAGGACCTATACCGGTAGGACAGTCCTACTCGAGATGTTTGTATACTATCCGGTTTGTCTTTATCATCGTGTACATGCTTTAGGTGACATTGTAGTTCACTATTACACGTTGATAGAGAATAATATGCTACCATGGTTTGACTTTATCAGTCGTGTACAGTTTTAGGTGATATGTTCACTATTACAAGTTGATAGAGCCCTTAGGATCCTGCTTGACTACCAACAGTATGATGGCGATCATATACGTGAGAGCTGCGTAATCCAAAAGCATATCCTTAAAAGGTCTCTAGTCGTGGGAGTTTTCGAGACAGGGCATCGATACTCTAGAGTAGACTAGTGTATACAGTCAAGACCCCGAAGAGGGGCGGTGGCCGGTCTCACAAGCTACTGGTGTCAGTTGGTTCACCTAAGATGTATACATGTGCTCATTGGGTTATGAGTACACCGGACAGGGCTCGCCGGGAACATGCTAGTTGGTATTATACCAGACGTCAGATAGCAGTTCCCTTGTGACATGTGTACATGTTAGTTCATCGACCTGAGGTCATCATTTGTCTCGTGTGAGTTCCCACTGTGCTTTGATTACTACCCTACCACGGCTCAAAGGAGTCGTGCAAACAGGTTTTAGTTGGGTATAGTCCTGAGCCACATGGAGGCAAGTGAGCAGATCGGCAAGGGATTCGTCTCTCCCGGTATTGTGGGTGAGATCGTGATGTGTCTAAGAGAGCCATTACATAAAGACCTCGGCCGAGGCAGGAGATTTACTGGTAGGTATTCCAGTAGTATCTCATGGTGTTCTAGGATACACTTCGATACGACTTGTACCGCTTTTAGGGGTCTGACTTTTACCAACCCCGTGGGCCCGCCATGCGATGCTCATATACGAACGGACCGGACTGTACGGATATTGTCACCGACAGGCTCAGTAGGGTGTCAGGATGAGTTTGCTCATCGACCTCCCTTTTGGTCAATACCTGGTAGCTAGTTACGTACGGCTAATACCTCTGACATGCTAGTGGTTAAATCCACAGCCAAAGTATTGTCGAGTTTTTAGAGTCCCCCACAGACAGTTTCTTAAGTTTTGGGCGAAACGTTGTAGAGGCCGTATGATATATGGCAGGGTTCGATCATATACGTGCGGTATTGCACGGATCATGATCAGACGGAATATACTAGTGGGATTTGGTTTAAGCCGGATCCTAGTAATAGATTTGTTGGATTACTGTAGTCTCATCGCATCCGCATTCAGTCGGAATGCAGATGCAGGCATGTATATACAGCTGAGGGGTATCCTTGTGATCCGTCACGAGTTTACTTTAGATGTTGCCGGATTTTTCTTTGTTGAACCAAACATTTGGATTTATGTTTGGATGGTAGAAATAATAAGCTAGAATTTCATCATGAGATGCATTAATGTGACATGGACATATTAGGTGACTAATGATCTCTTTTTTGTGAAAAATGTCACATTAATGGATTGGTTTGTGGCTTGATTTGATGAGAGGAGAGAGAGGGGCAGCCAAGGGTAGGGTTAGCTCTCATATTATTATGCTTGCACTCTCTCTCATTTGATCATAAAACATCACACAAAAGGAAAAAGAAAACCTCCTCTTCTTCTTCTTCCTCTAGCTCATTATCTCCACCAATGGCTTCATCTCTAACCTCCATCCAAATCAATGGATGTAAGAGACAAAGCGATCACAAACATTCCCTACATCACCTTGGACACGTCGGCTAGCACACTTCGTGCCCGAGTTGCTCGGATGAAGCGGGAGCCCGTAAAAGGAATCGGTGATGTGGTGCCCTTTCCGACGAGAAGATCGTGACCGGAGATGCCGCGAGGAGCTTGGGATGGTGGCCGAAGACCGAAGGACACGGATCGCTCGGTATAGCTTTCTATCCCTTCTCTAGATAGCTAGTTTATAGGTTAATGCTTCGATCCGGGTTTTAAGCATCTGATAGCACCGGTTTTCTAGTTTAGAAAAAATTTCGTTTCCGTATTTTGGCCTCGGAAAGACTGCCGGGGTACTACCGTAGTCTTTCATGGTATCAGAGCCACGCCATTAACCCTTACTAGTTTGCTCTAGCGTGTTTAGAAGTTTGATCAGACGGAATTTCCAAAAACAACATTTCAAATTGTTCAGTTTCTGTCGAATTTGTTTTGTGCTCAAAAAATTATTTGGTGTATTGTAGAAAACCAGGCAGGGTTTTTTAGGAATTCTGAAAAAATTTGGTAGCACGTGGCTACAGTAACGCCGCGGAACCGCGGCCATACCCTTGTTTTGGCCTCGGTTCCGCCGCAGAAAAGATTCTTCAATGCACCAAATTTAGTACAGTGTTCTCTGACATGGAAATGGGGTTTCTGGTAATTTTATTTTGGGCCCAAATTTATTTGAGTACTCGGTATTGTGCTTGGGGCCTACTTCGGGAAATTTTGTCGATCGAAAATTTTAAACATGTTAGTTCGCAGTATTTACATTATTTCTGCGACCGTGAATGTCATTTGATCGGTAAATCCTGTCTAATTACTATAGTTCTTTTAGAAGGATTTGCAAATGTAACATTCACGTTGATGTTCTGTGTTGTGCTGTGATATTCCGGATTTGTCATGGTGGATAGCCTGGATGCAATGGTAGTACAGTTTGGTTGTATTTGTACATTTGATATTACGGGGCGAGCCTCCGACAAGTGGACTTCCATCACTGCCTGTTTGTATATTATTCTTTTGGGGCACGATCGGGATGAGGTCGATGTACCCGTTTTATATTTTACTTTCTGTACTAGGATTACCCCGCGGAGGGGTGCACGGGTAGCCGGGTTCTAGAGGGCAACGGGCCCGCATCTCATGGCTTTGAGACGGAGGCGGCTTCACTCTAGAATTGGCGGGTTATTCGCCGCACTCGTAGGGGTACAGGTTGACCTAAGGAGGGGTGCTCAAGTTACCGGATTCCGTGAAGTGCTGGGTGGTCCATTCACGTTGTTGAAGGGGGCTGCCTCGCTTCATGTTTTGGCGGGTAACTTGCCGTGCCCGTAGGGGTCTAGGATTTCATTGCACAGGCTATCCACACAACCAGGGGAACGTCGGGTTTCAATAGCGGCTCTATGAAACCCGGGGCTCCCAGATTATCTATATTGTTCTGTGATGGTTATTACATTTCTATGATGTTGCATTCATCACGCCTTGAGCGAATATTATATATTGATATATATACTAGTAGATGTTGTATATGTTTTACACCCGCAATAGTCCAGTCCTCGCTCTGTCGTTAGTTAAGTAACCTAACGGGTGATTACGGGACCCAGTGGCGAATGCAGGTGGCATATACGTACATCGTATTTTCATTATTTTGTGGTGTAATCAATTGATGGGACTGCATTGATTCAGAAGCTAAACAAACATATTCTGATGTTGTTGGAACAATTTTCAAAAAGCTGTTATTGCAAGGACGTTCTCTTTTATTTTGCACAGTGGTATTCGGTTATAAATATCCAGCATTTCAGTCGACGAGGCATGGCCCGAGATCCCATCACCGGGAGTGACCCTTTGGATAGAAGTTTGCGTTAGGGTAATAACTGTTAGTTGTATGTATGCCCGAGAGGCCAGTATTGTACAGATGATGTATATTATATTGGATGCTTGGACATATATAGAGATTACTTTCTTGCTCGATATGATAGTATGCTATCTGGTTACTCTTTATCTTAACATGTACACTAGTCTCTTTAAACTGTCTTATAGTTACATGTTGGTAAAGCCCTTAGGATGTGTACTTGACTACCTGGACTATGATGCAGATCATACTAGTGGGGACATGGTAGTCCATAAGTACATCCTTCAAGGTCCCTAGTCGTGGGTGTATCGAGACGGGGCATCGATATACCAGTGTAGACTAGCGTATACGCTTCTCGACCCATGAGATGGGCGATGGATGATCCCATATCCATTGGTGTTTGACATCAGAGATGGTATACGGGTGCTCAGTGGAGTCTGGGTACACTGGACGAACTCGCCGAGAACTCCCAGATGGTATTATACCTCACGTCAGATGGCAGTTCTCAGGTGACACTTGTGCAGGTTAGTCTGTAGACCCGAGATCGTCATAGAGTCTTGTGTGATTCCCACTGTGCTTTGATCTCCACCTTACCACGTCCATGAGGGCGTGCAAAACGGTGGTCTTTGGGCACAGTCCCGAGTCACATGGAGGCAATGAGCGATAGGAGGGGTTTCGTCTCTCCCGATATTGGGGGTTGATGTTGCGCTGTGCTCGATTGGTCGTAACAGGGAAGTCCCTGGCCAGGGCTGATCAGAGATTTGCTGGTAAGTGTTACCAGTAGTTTCTCGACCCGTTATGAGCCTCACATCGTCACGACTTATCGGTTATTGGGGTCTGACGTTTACCACCCCTAGACTTGATATGCGACATATCAGACGAACAGACCGGACTGTATGGTAAGTGTTACTGGTTGGATTCACAGGAGTGTGAGCGGGTTAGCTCGTCGATCTTCTGATCGTTCAATACCAGGGTGGCCGTTACGTTTAGCAGACCGCTTGCGGCTTGTGGATGCTTGATATGATCATCATCTGCTACCGGCGTATTGACGAGTCTTTAGAGTCCTACACAGAGGTTTCCTAGCTCAAGCGAAACGAAATAGGAGCGCATATGAGATATGTGCGGGACCGAGAATAATGCGTGTATGTGATACCGTATTCCATTCTCGCGATGAATGTTTCGATTGGTTATATGCGATATAACCTAGTTATCGAATCGTAGATTGATTCGATAAATCGATACATTGTATACTGGTCGGTTATGTGCGACATGACCGGATCATTGAATCAAATGTTGATTTAATGATTTAATGTATAATTATATATATTTGATATATTACTTTGCATTAACTAGTATTGGTTCACTTTAAATGGATTTTCTCACTTGATGTGCAAGTTGTATATGTGATGTACTTTTGTGCACATGTTTGTATCATGTTTGATGATGCTTGCTCATTTGGTTAAGTGTATAGAATTAAACCATGGTTAAGTTGATGATTAGGGTTTTGCTTTTTCATTTATTTATTTATTTGTTTATTTATTTATTTGGAAAAGATAAAGATAAGAATGGTGGCTTTCTTTGTTTCTTATTGAAGCTTCATGAAGCTTTGACTTAGTCACCATTCTTGTCTCATGCTTAACCCTAACCATTTGAACTAACCCTAGTTCATTCTCTACACTTAACTATGGTTAAGATTATGATAAGTTTTCATTTTCTTTTTCATTTGGAGAATACTTATCATATTCTTTCTTCTTCTTCATCATCTTCTTCTTCAAGAAAAGCTTAAGTCCATCAATGGCAACTTGAGCAAAAGTGAGAGAAATCCAATTCTAAAGTGAACCCACCTCCTATTTCTTCACCCTCTACCTCTTGCCAAGTAGTATAGGGTGTTTTCTTCACAAGTTTCACAACTTGGTGAAGTTGGAGCTTGAACTTGTGATGCCTCGACGTAGATTATCTTCGGCAAGAAGCCGACGACCTAGCCCGCCCATTTCTCCGATGAAGCCGACGATTGAGTTCGGGATTCGAGATGAACAGCGAGAGGACGCTTACGTGGAGCTAAGGAAGTGGAGAAATGGATCTACAAAGGTTGTAGCCTCTCTCCTTTAGTTTAGTCGTTAACTAGTTTCGTTTTTCGCCTTGAATTCTAGTCGACGATCCGTATTAGGGTTTCTCGGCACCCGTAAAATTTGAAAATGGCATGGTTGATGCCCTGTGAGAACTCTATAGTGTGCCTAGGAACCCTACAATAACTTCACTATAGCCGATTGCCTTTTAGCTTTGCATCGTGGTATTCAGTTGGAATATCATGCACCTCATTCTACGGGGAAAGAGCCGAGATCCCTTCACCGGGAGTGACCTCTTTAGCAAAGGTTTTCGTCACTATATTTTTATAAAAAAAAAGCTATGCAGTTCCTTCAACGATATCAAGTTCATTACGTTAAAAGTTTTTCGCCAAAAACTAGACGTAGCCCTCCGTCATTTCTTACAAGTATTACTTAGTATTCATGCTGCGTTTGTTGACTGTGTCAAGGCGTAGTGTACGATAGCTAAGTAGTGTTTGTTTGTGGAATATTAATGGGATTGGTTAGGACAGTCGTGCGGCCTTGTTGACTGTGTCAAGGGCTCATACGGGTGGGTTTAATGCAATCCAGGATAATGACGGATTGAACTTAACGAGGACACTTTGATTTGTTGACTGTGTCAAGGTCACTTGGGTCCTAGGGGTAAAAATCACATCGGGAGTTTCTAAAGAAACTGAAACTTTCCAGCCATGCGCATACCTTCTGGAGTGTGATAACGTGAGTGGATTCTGTCACGTTATTATGCGATGATAGTTGGATCCCGATTCCCATTGATGAGTTGGTTTACTCTTCGGGTGATCCGACTAATTCTTCTTTTATGTTTGGAGGTGAATTTGAGGATACAGTGGGAGGTTTCCTGATTAGATAAATTGATAACCATTCTGATCTAAGATAGAGTGCACGCAGAGTGTTTCTTTTCTCTCTCACTTTGGCAGCAACCATGGCCCGACCCTTGACTATGACTCAGTGACCAAGATTAACCGAACTTTCTTATAACACTAGCTTCTGGATTGTCAGAGTTGCATACCTCATTGCCATTCCTTCTTTTACCCTTTTCTCCATAACACCCCGTATTACTACGAACATCCACTTCCATTGGATAAAACCATCGTATGGTTATATAAAAAATCGAAGGAACTTGTTCCATATTCGAGGATGGTTTCCGCTTCTGGAGAAAACGAATAAGACTATTCAGTTGTCTTTTCCTTTTACCTTCTCTCAGGTTGCGGGTGCTCCTTGGATTAGGGGATAGTACACCTGTTACGCTTATTGGATAGTCTTCTTCCAAACCTTAGGCTGGTGCCGAACGGTAGGGAATAAAGAAAGCCGATTAGCCTAAGTGTGGTGTACAGAAGGTATTAAGTAAAGACAAATAAAGGGATTAGAAAGAGGGCAAAATAAAGTGCGACTACTATTCAAGACCAAACCAAGTATTTCATTACCACTCCTACTTCACCTTTGTATTTCTCCAGAACACTCCGTATCACTTCGAAAATCCACAGTTATTTGGATACTCCATCGTATGGTTATATACGAACTCGAAGGAACTTGTTCCAGTTCGGGGATGGATTCTGGTTCAGGAGAAATAGGAATAAGGTTTATTCAGTTGTCTTTTATTTTTACCTTCTCTCGCATTGCGAGTGCTCCTAGGATTAGGACAGTACACCTATTACGCTTATTGGATAGTCTTCTTCCAAACCATAGGCTGGTGCCGAATGATAGGGAAGGAAGAAAACCATTTAGCCTGACGATGGTGTGCAGAAGGTAGCGACTAAAGACAAATAAATAGATTTGGAGAAATGGCAATGAAATGTACAGTTACAGTTGTGAATCTGATAATGGAAGAGGCATTACTAGGAATACCCGGATACCCCTTTGAAACATTTGCATGTTTCAGTTTTACTGTGTATTGTTAAAATAAAACTGATTTCCCAATTAGCCCTTGCTCCAGGGTATGAATTTACCAGGTTTGATTCTCACATCTGTATGGTTTTACAGATGTTGAGTAGGAGGAAGCTATTGGGAATTAGGTGATCATTCTCATTATATCGGGATTCGTTGAAATTGATGATATTTGAGAAAATCGCCTGGGCTGTTTGCCGGACGGCAAATATTTGATTTTGAATATCCGTTGTTATGCACCAATTTCAAATTGATATATCTATACGTTTATTTTTATAAAGTGAGATATAACTTTTTGAAATTATGTTTATGACATTTACCTATATCAGTTGATGGTTAGGTAAGGAGTATTAAACAGTGGTGTAATTCTTCTTAACCATAAGTACAGTCTTCAACCTACGACATATAGGGAATGAGTTATTAGACTCAAGGGACTAATACAGAGTATTGTATGTTATCCAGTGTCCATGAGGACAGAGGGGTTGGTACTCGTACTATATTCTGTTTACTTGTGACTTCTCTAGTTCTTAGACATGTGTTTCGTAGAAATACAAGGTCTAAGTTTGAGAAGTTATAGGTATAAGAATAAAGTAGAGAACCAGGTATTGTAACCCTTCGAAAAATCGTTTAGGCAGTTTTTCGGTAATCGGCTAATTTTTCGGCTTTTTCCGTAAAAAGTCAAAATAGGTATTTTTCATTATAGATCTAATTATACAAAATTTAGATAAGATATTACTATAATTTTGTCACTAAAATGTCACTTATAATTATCTAGTTAAATAAAAAAAAATCGTAATTAATTATTTTTTTTATTATTTTAAGCCATTTTAAATACATTAAATTAGTGATAAATACAAATTTAATTAGGTAAATTTCATAATTAGGAGTCTTTATAAGCTAAAATATGGTGTTAATAAAATTATATCATGACTTGCAAACTTTTGGTTTTAGGGTTGGAAATTTAATGGAAAAATGATGTAAAATAAGGTTTTTTTTGTAAAATGTTGTTATAAAAGCATTAAATGATAACATGGGGTGTTTATTGACCTAGAAACTTCTCCAAATTTCCCCACACCCTCCTCCTCTTCCTGCTGGTCGAATTTCAGCAGCTCCCCCTTCATTTCTCACTTCATTTCTTGCTTCATTTCTTTGCTAAAATCCATTAAAAATCAACCAATTCATTAACCCATTCAAACCAAAACCCTAATCCAATCTCTCTTCAACCCAAATTAGTTCAAAAACTTGATGAAAGGAGGCTTCTTGGTGACTTGATCAAGCTAGGGTTCAAGCTTGTGAGGTGAAAATTCTAATCTTTTTGTTAACTTGTAGTTTAAATATGCTAGAATTGAAATTTGAAGTATTAGTTTAGTAGTAAATGTTTGTTTAGGAAAATCAAGAGAAGGATTTGATTTTAAATTAGGGTTTGTAGCATGTTGGTTGGATTTAAGTTAGGGTTTTGTTATCTAATTGATTGGAGTGGTTAATTGTGTAGTGTTATGCTCGCTAAATCGACAAAATTGCGATGTTTGTATCGAATCGGTAAGCAAATTGCTTACTAGATTTTTTCAAAAATTAGAATGCGATCAAATTGTGTTATGTTAGCGCTCTAATTAGCTTCGTATAGGATTATTAGAGTGCGCGAACGCGGGGTTTCGTCTAGTCGGGTTGTAGTTTTGTCGATTTCCCCGAAATGACGATTCTAGTTAAGATTTAGCGATTTTCGTGCGCTTTTCCGCGTACCGAGTGCATGCTATGATTAATTCGAGAGCGTTGATAACTGTATATTGTGACTTGTATCGTTTTAGGTTTTGTAATCTTATGCTTGGTGTTGTACAAATATAGGATCGGTCGGGGAAACATCGGACACGGCGCGTAAAGGCAAGGCGGTAGTCGGAACGGTTTAGCGGGGATTTCAGGTGAGTAGATGTATTCATCTATGGGGGAATCGTCTGGATGGCGTGATGCGCCCCCCCAGTTAGGATTACCTTACTTTTTGCAAGATTTATTTTGTTAGCTAGCTTATCCATTCATGTACACTGCATACCCTTATAGCGAACAGTATATTAAATTGCATGGACATTTATCTATACTTATACGATATCACTTCGTAGGACATGAACACCATTACCATTGGCATCTGCTGCACGCGCACTATTCATGTGACACACACGCCTTTGGTAATTGCCATGCCACATGCACTATAGAACCTGGTTAACTTAGTAACGCCATTTGCATTCATACATGATATATGGAATTGCATAGCATGCATATACCTCGTATTACCATTATATCTACATAGAATTCTAGCCAAAACTCACATCATATACATTGAGATCATAGACATTTATCATATATAACATGCGAACATTATGATTTTCTTGAGGATTTCAGTGTTGCTGCGATTTCTGGATTTTTGGGCAAAACCGCAAGAATTTAACAAAAGCTTATATTTATCATTTTTAAAACAAGGTTGCGGTTTTCTCGTGATGTATGTGTCGTCCACCATGAGTTTTCATGTTTTCTGTTGGATTTCGAGACCCGATTCGAGGAGTGGATGAACCGTCTCGGGTACATGGTGGGCCCGGTATGGTACCCCGGGGCAAGAAGATCGAGTTGTAGACGATGAGCCTGGCAGGGGAAGACTACCTACCGGTGATGTCTGGCGCGGCGGATATCCGAAGGATACCGACCGTTGTCGTGAGATTTATGATATGGGCCGATCCGGACTGACGGAGCCCGATATTGAGACAGATATGATTCCTATTTGGTGTCGATGCTTGACACGGGTTTTCAGATGATTTCTTGATGGTACTTAGCTATTATACAGATATTCATTTTCTAAAGTTAAGAATTCAATACCCTTAGCATTTAAAACACTTAAAGACTTAATAATGACATTGCATACCTGTGCATGCATACTAGAGATATTATATCACATATGGACATGCATGTTGTGGTGCATTGCGTGCATTCTTACGATTGCCTTATTAGACGTTATATTTACTCACGAGCTGGCAACTCACCCCCGTTGTGCCACAGTGTCTTGCAGATCGGACTCATCAGTCTTGTAGCGGCGGCTATCTTATCATCAGCTCATTTTGCTCAGACTCGCGACATCGCCCGTAGGTGGGTTGCGAGCACACTTTATTTCTTTTTGCTTTATCATTGTATCTAGTATTCTCCATCTACCACTTTATATTGTATATGTGACCTAGTGGTGAGACTGAGAGGTTGTATATTTGTGGTTTCTTTTGGGTCGAGCTCACTTGAGCCGGCGATGTGTTTTCTGATATTTTGCGTTTCTTTTATACTCTTTTCTTGATATGGTTATTATATTGCATGTGGCTGTGATCCGCCTTGGGCGAAGAGCTAGCTCCCGCTTGGGGATGCCATTATATGATTACAGGTTTATTATCTTGTTGTACCCATTTTGGGGGATAGAAAATACAGGGGAGACTCTGCCGAAATTTTCAGAAATTTATGATGTTTTTAAAAGAAAGGGATTCTTTGCAATTTAATTGATTTGAAAATCGTTTTCATTAAAGGTTTTCCTTCACTCTCTTTTGATTTTGGTTTAGATTTTTCTGGGCTTTGGCTGACTTAGGTTACGGTACGCCTTTAGACGTCTCGTAATCTAAGTGCCAGTCACGTTACGTACTTTCGGGTCGTGACAAAGTTGGTATCAGAGCGTAGGTTTTACCTTTCTGAGTGTAGGACGAACTTGGTAGATGGAGTAGGTGACTTAAGCAGAGTGGCGTAGCGTGGGTATGATCCGCGGCATACTTACGATACGGTACTCCGCCTAAGTGACCTTAGGACATAATTGCTTGTATTTCCTTTCTTGATTCCTTGCATTCCTTGATTCAATTGCAATGTCCTTATCAGTCCTGTTTCTTATTCCAGCTTCGATGCCGCCAAAGACTACGAGAGCTCAGCGGGCTGCCGCTAGGGATTAGATTCGGGCGGGCTCGTCTGAGGCGAGGATCGAGCGGGATGATACGCCTATCCCTCAGGGTCATACTGATCCGCCTTATCCAGACCGTATTGCCAGACTAGAGGCCGGCATGCAAGAGTTGCGGCAGATGATGGGATCTTTAGTTGAGTCTAGTCGGGCACAGAGATCCGAGGACGTTCCTTCCACCGCACAGACCACGATCGTACCTGCTGCACAGATGGTCACTCCTGCTGCTACTATGGAGACTATCCCTGTTTCGGTACAGGAGTTCATGAGATTGAGACCTCCAGCTTTTACCGGTACAAATGCGACAGAGGACCCACAGGCATTTCTTGATTGGATGGCTCGGATTTGCCGTTCGTTGAGGTGTTCTGATGATAGATTGGTGGAGTTTGCGAATTTTCGTCTGGAGGGTCTTGCCCAGACATGGTACGACTCAGTAGAGAGAGGTCGAGCTGCAGGTCTACCTTCTATGACCTGGGATGAGTTTACAGCTGCATTTCTTACCCGTTTTCTTCCGGAGAGTGTCCGAGATGCTCGAGCCCGTAGTTTTGAGTCTTTGCGCAAGACTCCTGGGATGACAGTGTCGGAGTATGATATACAGTTTATCCAGTTGTCTCGATATGCTCCGTACCTAGTCGACACAGAAGAGAAGAGAATAAAGAGGTTTGTACGAGGGCTTGATACACAGCTATTCCTTGCCATCGGCACCCAGCACTTTAATACATACGCAGCCGCGATGGATGCAGCCTTACTTTTGGAGGAGCGTATTTCTAAGACTCCGGTCGCTTCTGGGCCGAAGAGGATCCGTACTGATATGCCAGCTCAGCGGCAGATGGGTAGACACCGCGATAGATTATTTCCGGGAGATGGTAGAGGCAGAGGATTGAAACGAGGTCAGTTGTTTGGTTCATATCCACAGACCCAGCGGTCGTCTCCAGGATGTTTTCGGTGTGGGAGTCAGTACCACCGTGTTAGAGACTGTACCATGGGACGCCAGGGTGCGGCGACAGTCCCGCATGTGACTTTACCACCCTCACCACCTTTTCAGAGAGCTTTACTTCCTACTCCTGATGATGCTCCACGCCAGCCAGATGCTCCTAGAGACCGTGGGCGTGGCGGTCCGGTTCAGAGAGGACGAGGCGACAGAGGCAGAGGCAGAGGCAGAGGCTGAGGTATAGGCAGAGCACAGCCAGCTATTAGTGGTGGACAGGCCCGAGTGTTCGCGTTGACTCCTCAGGATGCATAGGCATCCAATGCCGTCGTGACAGGTACTCTGCCAGTATGTTCTTTTGATGCACGGGTATTATTTGATCCAGGCTCCACACATTCCTATGTTTCCACGTACTTTGCACCGAGGTTGGGCCGAGAGTCTTCTCCGTTAGATCAGCCGCTCGTCGTTATTACCCCGGTAGGCTAGTCTTTTGTTGCCCGTTTTGTGTACCGATCGTGTTCCGTTCGTATCGGGGAGAGAGATTTTTCAGTTGATTTGATTCTCCTCGATATGCTAGACTTTGACGTTCTTCTTGGTATGGACTGGCTAGCCACCTGTTATGCATCCGTGGACTGCCGTGAAAAGGCAGTCAGATTCAGTTTTCCTGGTGAGCCGGTTCTTATTATTCAGGGAGATCGTAGTGCTACCCTTCCCAGCTTGATTTCTTCTCTTCGCGCTATTCAGCTCTTAAGGAAAGGGTGTCAGGGATTCTTAGCCTATGTTTGTGATACTAGCTCCACAGAGGTTCCGTTGGACCAGGTCCCTGTTGTGAGAGAGTTTCCTGATGTATTTCCTGACGAGCTTCCTGGTCTGCCACCAGAGCGCGAGATTGAGTTCTGTATTGACTTGATCCCCGGCACGGGGCCTATTTCTATACCTCCTTATCGGATGGCCCCGGCAGAGCTGAGAGAGCTAAAGGATCAGTTACAGGACTTGCTGGACAAAGGGCTCATCCGACCGAGTGTGTCATCTTGGGGTGCTCCCGTCCTGTTTGTTAAGAAGAAGGACGGAAGTATGCGTTTATGCATTGATTACCGTCAGCTGAACCGGGTTACTGTGCGGAACAGATATCCCCTACCCCGCATTGATGACTTATTTGATCAGCTCCAGGGTGCAGGGTTTTTCTCGAAGGTTGATTTACGGTCAGGTTATCACCAGTTGCGGGTTCGGAAGGAGGATATTCCGAAGACTGCCTCCCGTACTCGATATGGTCATTATGAGTTCTTGGTGATGTCGTTCGGGCTCACTAATGCCCCGGCAGCATTTATGGATTTGATGAACCGCGTATTCAGGCCGTATCTCGATCAGTTCATCATTGTGTTCATTGACGACATCTTGGTTTATTCTCGGAGCCGGGAGGAGCATGAGCAGCACTTACGTATCACCTTGCAGACTTTGAGGGAGCATCAGCTGTTCGCCAAATTCTCCAAGTGCGCATTCTGGTTAGACAGTGTCGACTTCTTGGGTCATGTGGTGACGAGAGACGGTATTTGCGTGGACCCGAAGAAGATCGAGGCAGTTCAGCGTTGGCCTAGACCAGTATCAGTTACAGAGGTTCGCAGCTTTCTAGGTCTGGCCGGCTATTATCGACGTTTTGTCCAGGATTTCTCCCGCATTGCTGCACCGTTGACCAGGTTGACCCGGAAGGGGGTTCCTTTTGATTGGATCCAGGCATGTGAGGACAGCTTCCAGCAGTTGAAGACTCATCTGACTATTGCACCAGTGTTAGCATTACCTTCAGGATCAGGCGGGTTCGTGGTTTATTATGATGCTTCTCGAGTGGGGCTGGGATGTGTATTGATGCAGCACGACAGAGTTATCGTGTATGCTTCTCGGCAGCTGAGGAAACACGAGCAGAACTACCCCACCCATGATTTAGAGATGGCTGCAGTGGTATTTGCACTTAAGATCTGGAGACATTACCTATACGGTGAGTCGTGCCAGATATTCACTGACCACAAGAGTTTGAAGTATATCTTCCAGCAGCGAGACCTGAACCCGAGGCAGCGCCGTTGGATGGAGTTGGTGAAGGATTATGACTGCGAGATTATATACCATCCGGGCAAAGCGAATGTGGTGGCAGATGCTCTGAGTAGGAGGCCCGGAGGTAGCTTATCTTGTTTGAGCGCAATACAGATGCAGTCGACGGCGGATTGGCAGGTGTTATGTGACAGCAGAGTGCAGTTCGAGTTTACTCCTACAGGGGGACAGCTGGCCCATTTCAGAGCACGCCCACAGTTACTTGACCGTATCCGTGAGGCACAGTCCGGCGATGCCCGCATTTTAGAGATTATTGAGCAGATTCGACAGGGCAGAGTTTCTGAGTTCATGATTGATGATCAGGGGATACTTCGATTTGGGACTCGACTGTGCGTGCCAGATTCAGAGGGACTGAGGCGTGATATTCTCGAGGATGCACATAGATCAGTATACAGTGTTCACCCAGGTTCCACCAAGGTGTACCGTGATTTGAGAGAGGTTTACTGGTGGGACGGGATGAAGAAGGATGTTACAGACTTTGTGTCCAGATGCCTGACTTGTCAGCAAGTCAAGGCCGAGCACCAGAGGCCAGCCGGCGAGTTACAGCCTTTGCCCATCCCTGAGTGGAAGTGGGAGCAGGTCTCCATGGACTTCATTGTGGGTCTACCCAGGACTAGTCGAGGGTATGACTCTATTTGGGTGATTGTGGATCGACTGACGAAAGCGGCTCACTTTCTGCCAGTGAAGACCACTTTTGGATTTTCTCAGTACGCCCAGGTTTATATTGATGAGATAGTGCGACTGCATGGCGTTCCGACTTGCATCGTGTCCGACCATGGCACCCAGTTTACCAGCCGATTGTGGCAGAAACTCCAGGAAGCTTTGGGCACCCGATTGAGTTTTAGCACAGCCTTTCATCCTCAGACTGACGGTCAGTCGGAGCGTACTATACAGACTCTTGAGGACATGCTCAGAGCTTGTGTTTTAGATTTCGGTGGTAGCTGGGATCGTCATTTGCCTTTGATCGATTTTTCCTACAATAATAGCTTCCAGGAGACGATTCAGATGGCACCTTTCGAGGCTTTATATGGGAGGAGATGTCGATCGCCTGTATGTTGGACAGAGCTCAGGGAGAGCAGTATTTTGGGGCCGCAGATTGTACAGGAGACGACCGAGAAGATACAGCTGATTCGGGACAGGATGAGAGCGGCACAGAGCAGGCAGAAATCATATGCTGACAAGCGTCGTCGCCGACTCGAGTTCGCTGTTGGCGATCATGTTTTCCTGAAGATCTCACGATGAAAGGTGTGATGAGATTTGGGCGGAAAGGGAAACTGAGTCCTAGATATGTTGGTCCTTTCGAGATCCTAGAGCGTGTTGGTCCAGTCGCTTATCGGTTAGCTCTTCCGCCCAGCTTCCCCGATGTTCACCCCGTATTCCATGTCTCGATGCTCCGCAAGTACCTTCATGATCCTTCCCAGGCGATTCAGCACCAGACGATCCAGTTAGACCGTGATCTTTCTTTCACCAAGCAGCCGGTTGTCATCTTGGATCGGCAGGTGAAGAAATTGAGGTCGAAGGTCATACCGTCCGTCAAGGTCCTTTGGCGTGGCCCGAACAGCGAGGAGGTCACCTGGGAGACCGAGGTCGAGATGAGGAAGAGATATCCCCATCTTTTTGAAGGTACGCGTAATTAAATTCTAAATTCGGGGACCGAATTTCTTTAAGGGGGGAAGATTGTAACCCTTCGAAAAATCGTTTAGGCAGTTTTTCGGTAATCGGCTAATTTTTCGGCTTTTTCCGTAAAAAGTCAAAATAGGTATTTTTCATTGTAGATCTAATTATACAAAATTTAGATAAGATATTACTATAATTTTGTCACTAAAATGTCACTTATAATTATCTAGTTAAATAAAAAAAAATCGTAATTAATTTTTTTTTTATTATTTTAAGCCATTTTAAATACATTAAATTAGTGATAAATACAAATTTAATTAGGTAAATTTCATAATTAGGAGTCTTTATAAGCTAAAATATGGTGTTAATAAAATTATATCATGACTTGCAAACTTTTGGTTTTAGGGTTGGAAATTTAATGGAAAAATGATGTAAAATAAGGTTTTTTTTGTAAAATGTTGTTATGAAAGCATTAAATGATAACATGGGGTGTTTATTGACCTAGAAACTTCTTCAAATTTCCCCACACCCTCCTCCTCTTCCTGCTGGTCGAATTTCAGCAGCTCCCCCTTCATTTCTCACTTCATTTCTTGCTTCATTTCTTTGCTAAAATCCATTAAAAATCAACAAATTCATTAACCCATTCAAACCAAAACCCTAATCCAATCTCTCTTCAACCCAAATTAGTTCAAAAACTTGATGAAAGGAGGCTTCTTAGTGACTTGATCAAGCTAGGGTTCAAGCTTGTGAGGTGAAAATTCTAATCTTTTTGTTAACTTGTAGTTTAAATATGCTAGAATTGAAATTTGAAGTATTAGTTTAGTAGTAAATGTTTGTTTAGGAAAATCAAGAGAAGGATTTGATTTTAAATTAGGGTTTGTAGCATGTTGGTTGGATTTAAGTTAGGGTTTTGTTATCTAATTGATTGGAGTGGTTAATTGTGTAGTGTTATGCTCGCTAAATCGACAAAATTGCGATGTTTGTATCGAATCGGTAAGCAAATTGCTTACTAGATTTTTTCAAAAATTAGAATGCGATCAAATTGCGTTATGTTAGCGATATAATTAGCTTCGTATAGGATTATTAGAGTGCGGGAACGCGGGGTTTCGTCTAGTCGGGTTGTAGTTTTGTCGATTTCCCCGAAATGACGATTCTAGTTAAGATTTAGCGATTTTCATGCGTTTTTCCGCGTACCGAGTGCATGCTATGATTAATTCGAGAGCATTGATAAATGTATATTGTGACTTGCATCGTTTTAGGTTTTGTAATCTTATGCTTGGTGTTGTACAAATATAGGATCGGTCGGGGAAACATCGGACACGGCGCGTAAAGGCAAGGCGGTAGTCGGAACGGTTTAGCGGGGATTTCAGGTGAGTAGATGTATTCATCTATGGGGGAATCGTCTGGATGGCGCGATGTGCCCCCCCTCCAGTTAGGATTACCCTACTTTTTGCAAGATTTATTTTGTTAGCTAGCTTATCCATTCATGTACACTGCATACCCTTATAGCGAACAGTATATTAAATTGCATGGACATTTATCTATACTTATGCGATATCACTTCGTAGGACACGAACACCATTACCATTGGCATCTGCTGCACGCGCACTATTCATGTGACACACATGCCTTTGGTAATTGCCATGCCACGTGCACTATAGAACCTGGTTAACTTAGTAACGCCATTTGCATTCATACATGATATATGGAATTGCATAGCATGCATATACCTCGCATTACCATCATATCTACATAGAATTCTAGCCAAAACTCACATCATACACATTGAGATCATAGACATTTATCATATATAACATGCGAACATTATGATTTTCTTAAGGATTTCAGTGTTGCTGCGATTTCTGGATTTTTGGGCAAAACCGCAAGAATTTAACAAAAGCTTATATTTATCATTTTTAAAATAAGGTTGCGGTTTTCTCGTGATGTATGTGTCGTCCACCATGAGTTTTCATGTTTTCTGTTGGATTTCGAGACCCGATTCGAGGAGTGGATGAACCGTCTCGGGTACATGGTGGGCCCGGTATGGTACCCCGGGGCAAGAAGATCGAGTTGTAGACGATGAGCCTGGCAGGGGAAGACTACCTACCGGTGATGTCTGGCGCGGCGGATATCCGGAGGATACCGACCGTTGTCGTGAGATTTATGATATGGGCCGATCCGGACTAACGAAGCCCGATATTGAGACAGATATGATTCCTATTTGGTGTCGATGCTTGACACGGGTTTTCAGATGATTTCTTGATGGTACTTAGCTATTATACAGATATTCATTTTCTAAAGTTAAGAATTCAATACCCTTAGCATTTAAAACACTTAAAGACTTAATAATGACATTGCATACCTGTGCATGCATACTAGAGATATTATATCACATATGGACATGCATGTTGTGGTGCATTGCGTGCATTCTTACGATTGCCTTATTAGATGTTATATTTACTCACGAGCTGGCAACTCACCCCCGTTGTGCCACAGTGTCTTGCAGATCGGACTCATCAGTCTTGTAGCGACGGCTATCTTATCATTAGCTCATTTTGCTCAGACTCGCGACATCGCCCGTAGGTGGGTTGCGAGCACACTTTATTTCTTTTTGCTTTATCATTGTATCTAGTATTCTCCATCCACCACTTTATATTGTATATGTGACCTAGTGGTGAGACTGAGAGGTTGTATATTTGTGGTTTCTTTTGGGTCGAGCTCACTTGAGCCGGCGATGTGTTTTCTGATATTTTGCGTTTCTTTTATACTCTTTTCTTGATATGGTTATTATATTGCATGTGGCTGTGATCCGCCTTGGGCGAAGAGCTAGCTCCCGCTTGGGGATGCCATTATATGATTACAGGTTTATTATCTTGTTGTACCCATTTTGGGGGATAGAAAATACAGGGGAGACTCTGCCGAAATTTTCAGAAATTTATGATGTTTTTAAAAGAAAGGGATTCTTTGCAATTTAATTGATTTGAAAATCGTTTTCATTAAAGGTTTTCCTTCACTCTCTTTTGATTTTGGTTTAGATTTTTCTGGGCTTTGGCTGACTTAGGTTACGGTACGCCTTTAGACGTCTCGTAATCTAAGTGCCAGTCACGTTACGTACTTTCGGGTCGTGACAGGTATTGCATGTATCAGGATTCTTCAAGGTGATCGAAGATGTAGATACTTGTGTATGGTATTCGGTTGATAGTAATGATTATGAGAACTTGCTTCTCTTTCAGGTTACTCATAATTGGATGTATTCCTAAGTTGAGTAACGCTGATCGGCGTCCTTCCATTTAGTTAACATGCACTGGAGACAGCTGCATGATTTAAATCTGGTTCCAATTAAATCAGTGTCTCTGTTTCTATATTGGATATAGAATAGTTTGTATCTTAACAATGTTAAGGGACGGGGAGTTGTCCGGCTTATGCTTAAAACCAGACTCTGGATAACTCAAGGCACGTGTTTGTAATGGTCATTTGTGGGTTGATCCGGGCTATGACGAGGGTTAACTTTCTACCATCTAGAAGATCATAGTGATATTGTTCTTGACTTGCCACAGTTTTGATAAAAATGGATTTTTTTTCAGAAAACAGTAATAGGAGTATGGTAGAACTGCAAGTGATTCCAGAACCGCAAACGATTACTGAAAATTTGATAAGAACCTAAAGATTCGATCTGGTTTGATATTCCATTGGCTACTCCACAGATATGGTGGGTAACCTCAGGCACCCGAGAGGTACTCCGATAGCCTGAAGGACGGTGACAGGGAGGTTCTTGTTTACCCAGATTTGCCATTGTTGTTGTTCCAGACTGTGAGACCCGGTAGGAGGATTAGTATAGCGTCATTCTAAACTAGCTTTAAAAGTGTATGTCTATATGACTCTGCCAGAGGGTTGTCGTGGTCAGTGGGAGTAGCGGAAGCTAAGTGGGGACTTGATACTACCGTTGTTCCAGGCTATGAGACCCGGCAGGAGGATGAGTATAACATCGTTCTGAACTAGCTTTAGAAGTGCACGTGTATATGACTCTGCCAGAGGGTTGTCGTAGTCAGTGGGAGCAGCGGAAGCATGGTGGACAAGTGGCTTATGTCTATTTATAGACTAAAGCAGAAATAGCGGAGATAGATCATCTATTTCTGATGTGACAGTCATAGGTTTGACTTCATCAGAATAGGGGATGGATCTGTTAAGAAGATAGTAGGGTGTGATGTCCTGGAATTTGGATGACATACACAGAGTAGGAAGTGAAATTCCTATACTACGATCGGTTATACTTTGGTTGTCACACACTGGTTTCTCCACAAAGGACTTGGATATTATATCAGGCATTCTGGTTACTAGATCTATGGTTTTAGATCTAGATTTGGGTAGCTTCCCAATTTGGGTACTTAGACAACATTCTACAGGTGTTTTAGAATGGACGACTCCTGGCACGGTGGTGTACCTGCAGGTGATGGAGTCACCCTCTCTAAAGGTGTCTTACAGACTAAAGGGGATAGGGATAAGCATGATTGGCAGATCACTTGGTTAGGCAATTGAGTTGATCATGAGATGTCAAGTACCACACCAGATGTTGTTTTTGCATGAGATGCAATAAGATGATACTAATCCAATCCTGGAGAAACATTCGGAATCAGTTTTAGAACATAAGTCGATGTTCTAGGGATATGATAACGGCATCCTCCATCAGGAAACGGTTATCATTCCAGGCTTCCAAGGTGACCTGGATGACAGAATGACTGTCAGAGTTATAGTTTTCTCTCTGACAAGGGGCAGTGTTTTGGACAGGTGATCCAAGCGGACACTAAGGGAGACATTACGCAGGATACTGATTAAATTCACTTGACGATACAGTCTAAGAAGTTTGGATTTAGAGTTCATTTAAGAGCTAGGTCCCATCAGATATCCAGACATATTCTAAGACTGGTATTACTCATTTCGGGAGATGGCTTTCTCCGCGAACTTGAGATAAAGAGAGACATAGAAAGAAACATCAGAGCGGATCCACTCACTGAGGCTATTCCTCGAACGCAATAGTTTCGCAAACGGGTTTTGTGAGACTGATTAGTAGAGGAGTTGGGTGTTCGGTATCACACGGGCTGTGAGTATGCGACATCGCAATAATTAGCCTTGAGTGCAAGTGGGAGATTGTTGGATATAGTGCCCTCAAAGTCGATTATTGGATCGCAGGCACGTGATTGCAATGATTGAGGGAGGACCTATACCGGTAGGACAGTCTTACTCGAGAGGTTTGTATACTATCTGGTTTGTCTTTATCATCGTGTACATGCTTTAGGTGACATTGTAGTTCACTATTTTATGTTGATAGAGAATAGTATGCTACCATGGTTTGACTTTATCTGTCGTGTACAGTTTTAGGTGACATGTTCACTATTACACGTTGATAGAGCCCTTAGGATCCTGCTTGGCTACCAACAGTATGATGGTGATCATATACGTGAGAGTTGGGTAGTCCAAAAGCACATCCTTAAAAGGTCCCTAGTCATGAGAGTTTTCGAGACGGGGCATCGATACTCCAGAGTAGACTAGTGTATACAGTCGAGACACCGACGAGGGGCGGTGGCCGGTCTCACAAGCCACTGGTGTCAGTTGGTTCACCTAAGATGTATACAGGTGCTCATTGGGTTATGAGTACACCGGACAGGACTCGCCGGGAACATGCTAGTTGGTATTATACCAGACGTCAGATAGCAGTTCCCTGGTGACATGTGTACAGGTTAGTTCATCGACCTGAGGTTGTCATTTGTCTCGTGTGAGTTCCCACTGTGCTTTGATTACTACCCTACCACGGCTCAAAGGAGTCATGCAAACAGGTTTTAGTTAGGTACAGTCCTGAGCTATAAGGAGGCAGTGAGCGGATCGACAGGGGTTCGTCTCTCCCGGTATTGGGGGGAGATCGCGCTGTGTGTAGGAGAGCCATTACACGAAGTCCTTGGCCAAGGCAGGAGATTTACTGGTAGGTATTCCAGCAGTATCTCAGGGTGTTCTAGGCTACACTCCGATACGACTTGTACCGCTTTTAGGGGTCTGACTTTTACCAACCCCCTAGGCCCGCCATGCGATGCTCATATACGAACGGACCGGACTATACGGATATTGTCACTGACAGGCTCAGTAGGGTGTCAGGATGAGTTCGCTCATCGACCTCCCTTTTGGTCAATACTTGGTAGCTCGTTACGTACGGCTAATACCTCTGACGTGCTAGTGGTTAAATCCAAAGCCAAAATATTGACGAGTCGTTAGATTCCCACACAGACAGTTTCTCAAGTTTCGGGCGAAACGTTGTAAAGGCCGTATGATATATGGCATGGTTTGATCATATACATGCGGTATTGCACGGATCATGATCAGACGGATCATACTAGTGGGCTTTGGTTTAAGCTGGATCCTAGTATTAGATTTGTTGGATTACTTTAGTCGCATCGCATTCGCATTCAGTCGGAATGCGGATGCAGGTATGTATATACAGGTAAGGAGTATCCTTATGATCCGTCACGAGTTTACTTTAGATGTTGCCGGATTTTTCTTTGTTGGACTAAACATTTGGATTTATGTTAGGATGGTGGAAATAATAAGCTAGAATTTCATCATGAGATGCATTAATGTGACATGGACATATTAGGTGACTGATGGTCTCTTTTTTGTGAAAAATGTCACATTAATGGATTGATTTGTGTCTTGATTTGATGAAAAGAGAGAGAAGGGCAGCCAAGGGTAGGGTTAGCTCTCATATTATTATGCTTGCACTCTCTCTCATTTGATCATAGAACATCACACAAAAGGAAAAAGAAAACCTCCTCTTCTTCTTCTTCCTCTAGCTTATTATCTCCACCAATGGCTTCATCTCTAACCTCCATCCAAATCAATGGATGCAAGAGATAAAGTGATCACAAACATTCTCTACATCACCTTGGACACGTCGGGTAGCACACTTCATGCCCGAGTTGCTTCGGATGAAGCGGGAGCCCGTAAAAGGAATTGATGATGTGGTGCCCTTTTCGACGAGGAGATCGAGACCGGAGATGCCGCGAGGAGTTTGGGATTGTGGCCGAAGACCGAAGGACACGGATCGCTCGGTATAGCTTTCTATCCCTTCTCTAGATAGCTAGTTTATAGGTTAATGGTTCGATCCGGGTTTTAAGCATACGATAGCGCCGGTTTTCTAGTTTAGAAAAAATTTCGTTTCCGCATTTTGACCTCGGAAAGACGGCCGGGGCGCTACCGTAATCTTACAATAAATAGTCGCAAAACCAAGGCGGCAACACAAGAAAACACTTCCAGATTTTGTTTCAAGTAAAATTAGCCAATTTTGCATATGTGGAGAGTCTAGTTTACTGAAAATGGTGCCATGGACCAAATCTGAGGCCCACCCAACTAAGCCAAGCCGCAAATTGTGGCTTGTGGGGTTAAATCTGTGGCCAAACAGTAGACTTGGGGTCTCGGGTCTCAGGGTTAACTTCCCAAATGCCTGCTTGTCTCACTGTAATTGCTAAATAATTTTTAAGGTCCCCGGGTTATAGCAGATCTCTAAAACATATCACCAAAGTCAACAAAATCCGATATCGAGGTTTCTAAGTTCAAGTCTCGGGTTTAAGTCTTTGGTTTTTCCCTGAATTCTAACACTAGAGGGGTTGTATGGCATCTACTAACCTCAATTTACACTTCACAAATCATAAAATCCTCTAACCCTCACCTTGGAATTTTCCTAGATCCTAAACTACACTAAATCACTTCTAAACTAAATTAGATGCTAAAGGAACTTAATTACTAAACTAATGATGAAAGAATTACCTCATTTGGCAACTCAAGAATCTTCTTGAGTTGCCCCAAGTACTCAAAATCCTAGCTTTCTTGATCCACCATGCTTGCAGTGAGCTTGTGCATGATTTTTGTGAAGGGGATATGATGTTTTGGTGTGAAAAGGGGTTGTGGTAAGGAAGTAAAGGAGGGGGAAGAAGAGGGCAGCGATGGAGATGAGGGAAAAGAAAATAATGAAGATGATGAAGTGAAACACAATGAGCCATGGTCAAGTTGACCCCTCACCCTCTCTCTCACTCTTACCCATGCTTCCTTGTCTCCTCATGCCATATTTTTTTATCCCTTTTCTTTTCTTTCTTTTTTTTCTTTTCTTTAACAAAATTTAAAAACCATACATAAAGGAAAAATGGAGAATTAAAACCATGGTAGAATAAAATGTAACAAGTGTTAGAAATATGACATGGTGCATGTCATGTGCATAATCACGCTTAATGCATAATTAGTTGTAAGTCCACGTTGCCAACCCCGGTTCTTGCGGGGAGGCGGAAACGGTATAAAAATCAAATTTTTAGCACACTAGGCAACATGGACTAACAAAAGTCGGGATCTTTTCTAAACTAAACTAGCTACAAAGCTAAAGAGAGTTAGCTATTCGGAAAAGATGTTATACCTCACTTGAACTCCTTCTTCTTGAAACCTTTGTAGAAGTTGGATGGTGCTTTCCTCGTCGCCTTCTTCTGTCAAAGATGGATCCACCTGAGGGTTCAACCTTTAGGCTCCTTTCTCGAACTTTGAGAGAACTAAGGTCTTTGGCTTGCTAGACCTCTAACCCTAGAATGAGTAGAGAGTGGTTTAGGGTATTTTTATCTCAAGGAGAGGTTTCTCAACACATAAGAGTGAATCTCCTTGAACTAGAGAAGGAGGAAGAAGAAGAGAGAAGAGAGAATTGTTATGATAGAATGAAAAACTTTTTACAACCATAACAAATATGAAATGAAATATCAAATTAATAAAATTAATCTAAATGAAAAAGTTGATGGAAGGTTTGATATGACAATTATCATTACACACAATAAATGGTTTTGCTAGAATCAAAGAGCATCTTTGATATGTAATGATGATAGTCAAAGTTTCAACCATGGTCAACAAGTCAACCTTGGTCAACAAGTCAACAAACCCAACCATGACACAATTTCATTTAATTAATATTATTAATTGATATATCATAAAATTCATTAGGGTTTGGAAAAAGACGACTGTCAACTGTGTATACACACCCGCTCCGAAACCCTAATGAAAAACCTCTTCCTCCGCCTCAATCAACTGTGCATACACCCCCGCATTCTTGTTCCGAGGAACATGAATACTATGAGATAAAACTAACCCCAAAACATATACTAGTATCTGGCTCAAACCAGAGCCCGCTAGTAATATCTGTCCGGACTCCAAACGTGCACAAGTGCGCGGATGAGAACGAACCCTGTCGCAAAACCATGCGACCTCTACTCTGTTTTGCCCAAAGGCGAATAGCCCTCTGTGTGGGACTCTAAAGACTCGACACTACGCTGGCAGTGCGTTTAACCACAGACCGCAAGCGGCACTAGCTGTGCGTAACGGTCCCCAGGTAGATGCCGATAAGAAGACCGACGAGGTGAACCCCATCTGAACTCCTACTGGGTCTGAATGTGACATTCTCCATACAGTCCGGTCTGTTCGTCTGATACATCGCATGGCGGGCCTAGGGGGCGGTAAACGTCAGTCCCCTAATAGCGGTACAAGTCGTGTCGGAGTGAAGCCCAAAACACCCTGAGATAACACTAGAAGCCTACCAGTATATCTCGCTTGCCCTGGCCAGGGACTACTCGTGTAATGGCTCTCCTAGACACAGCGCGATGTCAACCCCCAATACTGGGAGAGACGAATCATGTCTAACCGTCACTGCCTCCAAGTGCTTCGGGACTGCACCCAACTACTACCTGTTTGCACGACTCCTTTGAGCCATGGTTGGGTAGTAATCAAAGTACAGTGGGAACACACTCGAGGCGAAGTGCCAGTATCAAGTCAGCGGACTAAGCTGTACTCATGTCACCTGGGAACTGATAACTGACGATAGGTATAATGCCAACTAGTCAGTTCCCGACGAGTCCTGTCCAGTGTACTCGTAACCTAACGAGCACCCGCATACTATCTCAAGTACGACGTACTGACGGCTGTGGGACAGACCGTCTCCCACACTGGGATGAGAAGCGCATGCGCTAGTCTACTCCGGAGTATCGATGCCCTGTCTCGATAGTCCTGCGACTAGGGACCTGCATAAGGATGTGCTTATAGATTACCCAGCCCCCACTAGTGTGACTGCCATCACAACGCTGGTAATCAAGCAAAGATCCTAAGGGCTCCACTAATGTGTATAGGTGATATACTAAAATAAACACATGTACACATTGAAGTAGAAACAAACCAAGTAGCATACTACTATTTTAAGCAAGATTGTATATACAAGGTGAATATCCCAAGCTTCCATTAAGTAATATACAAACTAGTATGATACAGTAATGGCCTCTAGGGCATATACACTAACAATCTCCCACTTGCACTAAGGCCATGTACTGGCGTATCGAAGACCTATCATCTCGATCAGCCGCTCGAACTGAGTCTGGGGCAAGGCCTTGGTGAATGGATCTGCAGTGTTTTCTTCTGAAGCAACCCTCCGAACCTCGATCTCCTGGCGATCCACGATCTCCCTGATCAGGTGATACTGCCTCAAGATGTGTCTTGATTTCAGATGGGACCTGGGTTCCTTCGCTAAAGCTATAGCCCCGTTGTTGTCGCAATACAAAGGTATTGGATCAACAATGGATGGAACCACCTGAAGTTCTTTCAAGAACTTCCTCATCCAAATGGCTTCTTTTGCGGCATCAGATGCAGCGATGTATTTCGCTTCCATAGTCGAGTCTGCAACAGTTTCCTGTTTGAAACTCTTCCAACACACCGCCCCTCCATTGAGGGTAAAGAAAAAACCCGACATGGACTTGGAATCATCCTTGTCACTCTGGAAGCTGGAGTCAGCAAAGGCCTCGATCTGGAGGTCTTTTCCGCCATACACCAAAAACATCTCCTTAGTCCTTCTCAGGTACTTGAGAATGTTCTTTACCGCTATCCGGTGTTTCTCCCTAGGGTTTGACTGATACCGGCTTACCACACTCAGTGCATAAGCTACATCCGGTCTGGTACACAACATCGCATACATTATAGAGCCTACCGCAGAAGCGTAGGGTATAATAGACATGCGATCCCTCTCCAAATCAGTCTTGGGAGACATCTCTTTAGAGAGGGTGATCTCGTGACAAGCCAGTAGGTTACCGCGCTTGGAATCTTCCATACTGAATCTTTTCAGTATGGTGTCGATGTACCTGGACTGTGAAAGTCCTAATATCCTCTTGGATCTATCACGATGGATCCGGATCCCCAGGATGTATGAGGCATCACCCAGGTCTTTCATGGAGAACCTGTGCGACAAGAACCCCTTGACAGATTGCAGCATAGGAATGTCATTTCCTATTAAGAGAATGTCATCCACGTATAAAACGAGGAATACTACAGTTCTCGCTACAAATCTACTATAGATGCATGGTTCATCTGGATTTTTGATAAAGCCAAATTCTTTGACCGTCTCATCAAAGCAGATGTTCCAACTCCGCGATGCCTACTTTAGTCCATAGATGGACTTAAGCAACTTGCACACCTTTCTGCTGGTTCCACTCTGAATGAAACCCTCTGGCTGGTCCATATAGACACACTCCTCTAAATTTCCATTTAGAAAAGCGGTCTTTACGTCCATCTGCCAAATCTCATAATCGTGGAAGGCAGCAATGGTAAGAAGGATCCGAATGGATTTCAGCATAGCTACTGGAGAAAAGGTCTCGTCATGGTCCAAACCAGGTCTTTGACGAAAACTCTTTGCAACCAGTCTAGCTTTATAGGTCTCAACCTGTCTATCTACACCAATCTTCCTTTTGAAGATCCACATGCATCCTACGGGTTTTACCCCGTCTGGAGCAATGTCCAACGTCCATACTTTGTTGGTGTACATGGACTCCATTTTGGTCCGCATTGTATCCAGCCATTTTACCGAGTCAACGCTCTGAACGGCCTGCTGGAAGCTAATAGGCTCATCATAATCTATGATGCAATCCTCTCTATCCCCGTCTATGAGAAAACCGTAGTATCTCTCGGGCGGATGAGACTGCCTACTACTCCTGCGGAGCGGCGTAGGAATGTCCTGTTCTTTTGAAACTACTGGCTCTTCCAAGTTTTCAGTAATAGCTTGTGCTTCTGGAATTTCTTCCAGTTCTATTGCGCTCCCACTTATCTGGGTTTCCAAAAACTCAGTTTCCAAGAAGCGGGTATGTTGAGAAACAAAAACTTTTTGTTCCTCGGCGGAATAGAAAAGATACCCCCTGGAGTTCTTTGGGTATCCCACAAAATTACACTGTACTGAACGTGCCTCGAGCTTGTCCGCATGCTGCTTTTTTACAAAAGCTGGACATCCCCATACCTTAAGATACTTAAGACAGGGTTTCTTCCCACTCCACATCTGATATGGGGTGGTAGGCACAGTCTTGGTTGGATCCTTGTTCAAGAGATATGCAGCTGCTTCTAGTGCATAACCCCAGAAAGATCGCGGTAACTCAGCGTTACTCATCATGGACCGTACCATATCCAATAGGGTCCGGTTCCGTCTCTCCGATACACCGTTATATTGCGGAGTGTATGGAGGAGTAAGCTGAGAGAGAATTCCATTCTCTTTTAAGTAGTTCAGGAACTCGGCACTTAAGTGTTCTCCACCTCGATCCGATCTTAGAATCTTGATACTTTTGCCGGTTTGTTTTTCTACTTCATTCATATATTCCTGGAACTTTTCAAAGGCTTCAGACTTATGTTTCATTAAGAAGACATAACCGTACCTTGAAAAGTCATCCGTAAAAGTAATGAAGTAAGAATAACCGCTTCGCGCATGTGTAGACATTGGACCGCACACGTCGCTGTGTACGAATCCCAAGAGCTCGCTTGCTCTTACTCCGTGTCCAGTAAACGGAGTCTTTGTCATCTTTCCTTTGAGACAGGATTGACAAGTGGCATACGATTGATATTTGAACGGATCCAAATATCCTTCTGTATGTAACTTAGTCAACCTTCTCTCATTGATGTGACCCAGTCTACAATGCCATAAGAAAGTCAGATTAATATCTGGAGACTTTCTTTTGTGTGTATTCTGGACATTGAAAATCTGTGGTTGATTTAATACGTATATACCATTGCTCAGTGTACCTGACCCAATCAGAACTTTATTAAGGTGAATGTTTACAACATTGCTTACAAACGCAAATTCATAACCTTCTTTAGAAACCAAAGATACAGAAATGATATTACAAGTTGCGTTGGGTATAAAAAAGCAATTACGCAAAACCAAAACATGTCCATCTGACATTCCCAGGTGATAGTCCCTCATGGCTTTAGCATCCATGCTAGCTCCGTTCGCAACTTTGAGGGTCATGTCACCTTCCTTCAAAAACCTACGGTTTCTTAATGCCTGCAAAGAATTACAGATATGAGATCCTGATCCGGTATCCAATACCTAGGAAGTAGAGTTTATCGAAAGACAGTTTTCAATAACATACACACCTGAAGCTGAAACTGCAACCTGCTTCAGTTCCTGTGTCCTGGCCTTCCAAGCTTTGCAATCTTTCTTCCAGTGTCCACTCTTATGACAATAGAAGCATTCTTCTTTACCCACAAGCTTCCCCGCTATCTTTGTTGCTTTTGCCTTTCCCTTCGTATCCACTTTACTGACACCGCCCCTTGGTTTGGCGGGGGCTTTCTTCTTCTTTCCCTTGGCTTTCGCCTTGGACCTAGAAGAAGAAGATCCTCCTACAAATAAAGTGGATATTTCCCTACCTTTCTGTAGGGTGCCCTCTGCGCTCCTCAGCATGTTGAGGAGTTCTGAAAGTTCAACTTCTTTTTCTTGTAAGTTGAAGTTCAGTATAAACTGGGCGTAAGTGGAAGGAAGGGACTGGAGAATCAAGTCCGTATAGAGCTCACTCTCCAACGTGGTCCCAAGTTCTGCGAGCTCCTCAATGTAGCCAATCATCTTAAGCACGTGTTCCGCTACCGATGATCCGACGGCCAATCTTGCCGAAAATAACTTCTTCGACACTTCGTATCTTGCGATACGAGACTGCTCTCCATACAGTTCTTTTGTATGAAGAAATATGGATTCCAGGTCCATATTCTCGTGCCTCCTCTGATGTTCGTTGTCCATAGAGGCAAGCACGAGGCACTTGGCCTTCGCGCAATCAATCTCCCAAGTCTTACGGATTTCCTTATCCGCGACGCTGGAGGTGGGACCTGGGACAGGGGGAGCTTTGGTGGTAAGAAGATACCCCAGCTTGTCGTAAGTGATTGCTATTTTGACATTCCTGAGCCAATCTTTGTAGTTTGGCCCAGTCAGTATGTTTTTATCTAGAAGTAACTTAAGTCCAGTCATGTCGATTGGTCGCTGCAATTAGGAGAGAGAGAAGAAACACTCAGCACGATGCTCTTGCAAGTTTAGAATGGTTTTTAGTTTGTCTAAACAGGATGGCTCCCACTGTTTCTCGAATCCCTCCTCAAACCATAAAGGAAGAATTAGTCGGGATCAATCCCACCGCACAATACTTGCTTAACCGTTCAGCCAGGCCAGTGTCGATACTTCGAGGGAGGTTTTCCAACGCTTTCGCGAAGTTCTTTAATTTAAGAACCTCTTTTCCCTGGGAGCGTAGCCCCGCTAACACCTTTCTAGACACCTACTAGGTTTATAGCATTGACCGTTTAGTGAAAAATTTCCCGAGGAGTAGCATATACTCACAGTAGGATCGGGATCCAAATATCATCGCGTAACGAAACTGAAGGAATCCTACCAGAATCATCACACTCCAAATGGTATGCAACTCTAGCAAGTTTCAGTACTTATGAAACTCCCGATGTGGATTTTTGCCCCATGCTCTTATGACCTTGACTTTGGCCAACAAATCATAAATCACATGTCAAGTTCAACCCGTCGTTCTCCAGGTTAATTTGAATCCTCCCGTACCTACCCTTGACTTTGGCCAACAAGACAGTACGACTGTTCCAAATCAACGCATCTATCTATGCTGCACATGAATACCCAATAGCTACCAATCACTATGCCTTGACTTTGGCCAACAAACATAGCTTAAATACTATTGACTATTCATGTGAAACGACGGAGGGCTACGAATGGTTTTGGCGAAACCGTGAACATAGCGAACTTGATATAATCGATGGAACGAGATAGCTTTTTAAAATAAAAAAGGAGTGGCTCAAGCTCCGCATTTAAAAGTTGGTTTTGAAAAGAACCGAGTGGTTTTTTGAAAGTGTTCCAACGACTTTTACTTGGTTTATTTTCTTGCATTAGTTCTTTTAATGCGTGATATTCTTGCATTAGTTCTTTTAATGCATCCCATCAATTAATCCTACCATTGCAGAAAACAACCAAAATATGACGTACGCTTATGCCATTCGCATTCGCCACGGGGCCCCGTCATCACCCGTTAGGTTACTTAACTAACGACAGAGCGGGGGCTAGGCTAACGCGGCTGTAAAACATAAGCAACGCCTAAATAGTTATTATATATGAATATATAGCAATGATAGACATTACAGATCATAGATGAATACATTGGATATACTAGGAATCCGCAATCCGTTCGAGCCTGCAACGAAAAGCGGAATACACGGTCGCGGTGAATAGCCAAAACCCCACCCAAGACCCCTACGGGTGCGGCAAACTACCCGCCAAGTACCCGAAGTGGAGCAACCTCCCTCATCACCGTGAGTAAGCCACTCGGCACTTCGAGATACCCGGTAGTTTGTGCACCCCCTCCATGGGTCTATCCTAGGAGCAAAAACAGTAAAAAAGAAATTATACAATGACGGCTACAACCCCGACCCGGTTGTGCGGTCATACAAATAATATTACATCAATTTACATATTACATGAATGAAAGAAAAAGAAACACTCATCTCACATCCACCCCGGCTATTCACCCGCGACAGTCCAACGCATTCATATACACATACCATCATCAAACACAGATCACAGATATGTATAACCCCCACTAATCGACATATAGCGATTAGCCGACGTTCAATACATAAAAACATCACAGATATAACCGATCAGTCAAGGTATAGTGAAGTTCGATCAAAAATACGGATTTATAGGCCCCCAAAAACAAATTTCTTTTCTGGAAAACCTGGGCACAAATAAACAATCTTAAAAATCTCAAAACCCTACCAGAAGAACACTGCACCAAACCCGGTCCAGAACAGAAGCAAAACGGCCGCGGTTCCACGGCAATGGGCATGGTTGTGCCGCGGAACCGCCGCGCTTTGATGGGTTCACTCGACCGTTTTTTGTGGGGTTCTTCATAAAACCCTGAGCCGATTTTCGGAGTATGACTTTTTATTTTTAGAGCAGAAAAAATTTCAACAGAAACTTAGGGTTTTGCATGTCGTAGTTTTGCGATTTTTCCGATCGAACTTCTATACACTTTACTATCTAGCTAGTTTAAGTTTAGTTAGGCTCTGATACCACTGTAAGTCCACGTTGCCAACCCCGATTCTTGCGGGGAGGCGGAAACGGTATAAAAATCAAATTTTTAGCACACTAGGCAACATGGACTAACAAAAGTCGGGATCTTTTCAAAACTAAACTAGCTACAAAGCTAAAGAGAGTTAGCTATTCGAAAAAGATGTTATACCTCACTTGAACTCCTTCTTCTTGAAACCTTTGTAGAAGTTGGATGGTGCTTTCCTCGTCGCCTTCTTCCGTCAAAGATGGATCCACCTGAGGGTTCAACCTTTGGGCTCCTTTCTCGAACTTTGAGAGAACTAAGGTCTTTGGCTTGCTAGACCTCTAACCCTAGAATGAGTAGAGAGTGGTTTAAGGTATTTTTATCTTAAGGAGAGGTTTCTCAATACATGAGAGTGAATCTCCTTGAACTAGAGGAGGAGGAAGAAGAAGAGAGGAGAGAGAATTGTTATGATAGAATGAAAAACTTTTTACAACCATAACAAATATGAAATGAATTATCAAATTAATAAAATTAATCTAAATGAAAAAGTTGATAGAAGGTTTGATATAACAATTATCATTACACACATTAAATGGTTTTGCTAGAATCAAAGAGCATCTTTGATATGTAATGATGATAGTCAAAGTTTCAACCATGGTCAACAAGTCAATCTTGGTCAACAAGTCAACAAACCCAACCATGACACAATTTCATTTAATTAATATTATTAATTGATATATCATAAAATTCATTAGGGTTTGGAAAAAGACGACTGTCAACTGTGCATACACACCCGCTCCGAAACCCTAATGAAAAACCTATTCCTCCGCCTCAATCAACTGTGCATACACACCCGCATTCTTATTCCGAGGAACATGAATACTATGAGATAAAACTAACCCCAAAACATATACTAGTATCTGGCTCAAACCAGAACCCGCTAGTAATAACTGTCCGAACTCCAAACGTGCACAAGTGCGCGGATGAGAACGAACCCTGTCGCAAAACCATGCGACCTCTACTCTGTTTTGCCCAAAGGCGAATAGCCCTCAGTGTGGGACTCTAAAGACTCGACACTACGCTGGCAGTGGGTTTAACCACAGACCGCAAGCGGCACTAGCTGTGCGTAACGGTCCCCAGGTAGATGCCGATAAGAAGACTGACGAGGTGAACCCCATCTGAACTCCTACTGAGTCTGAATATGACATTCTCCGTACAGTCCGGTCTGTTCGTCTGATACATCGCATGGCGGGCCTACGGGGCGGTAAACGTCAGTCCCCTAATAGCGGTATAAGTCGTGTCGGAGTGAAGCCCAAAACACCCTGAGATAACACTAGAAGCCTACCAGTATATCTCGCTTGCCCTGGCCAGGGACTACTCGTGTAATGGCTCTCCTAGACACAGCGCGATGTCAACCCCAAATACTGGGAGAGACGAATCATGTCTAACCGTCACTGCCTCCAAGTGCTTCGGGACTGCACCCAACTACTACCTGTTTGCATGACTCCTTTGAGCCGTGGTAGGGTAGTAATCAAAGTACAGTGGGAACACACTCGTGGCGAAGTGCCAGTATCAAGTCAGCGGACTAAGCTGTACTCATGTCACCTGGGAACTGATAACTGACGATAGGTATAATGCCAACTAGTCAGTTCCCGACGAGTCCTGTCCAGTGTACTCGTAACCTAACGAGCACCCGCATACTATCTCAAGTACGACGTACTGACGGCTGTGGGACAGACCGTCTCCCACACTGGGATGAGAAGCGCATGCGCTAGTCTACTCCGGAGTATCGATGCCCTGTCTCGATAGTCTTGCGACTAGGGACCTGCATAAGGATGTGCTTATAGATTACCCAGCCCCCACTAGTGTGACTGCCATCACAACGCTGGTAATCAAGCAAAGATCCTAAGGGCTCCACTATTTGTGTATAGGTGATATACTAAAATAAACACATGTACACATTGAAGTAGAAACAAACCAAGTAGCATACTACTATTTTGAGCAAGATTGTATATACAAGGTGAATATCCCAAGCTTCCATTAAGTAATATACAAACTAGTATGATACAGTAATGGCCTCTAGGGCATATACACTAACATTAGTGATACTTAAACAAGCTTAGACATAACCTTGTTTATTATCAATTATATAATAATTCATAACATGTCTAAATCTCACAAATTCTTTAAAAAAATCATCATTCAATGTAATTTTCCAATCTATTGGTATAAAATCAAACCATAACATTAAAACTAATCTCCATTCATTAAAATATTCTTAATATTTATTATTTTAATTATTTAATTCCTAAAAATAATACTTTATATTTCTGAAATGTTACAGTCTTCCCCCCTTAAATAAATTTGGTCCCCAAATTTAAATTTAAACCCTTCAAATACTAAAACATTTCAGTAAAATGATCAAGTCGTCAGGGCTCAGAAATCATACATACATAAAACATATCGTAGCGCAATGCATGCGCATGAAAAATGAGTATATAACTCAAATCCAAACTCCGTCAAGTATCACGAAATCATCGGAGTTATGGTGAAGATACCAATGTCAAAGTCCAGTACGAAAACCAACATGATATACGTCAAATATATAACATGTACATAGTACGCATCGTTGTAAACTCCTCAAAACATCTGAAAAGAAATGCATTTCAAACCTTTTGCAAGTCGTTGTGCGATGCGCGTATCACAGCACAAGTGGCTGACGTTTATTGTAAAAAAGATAACTGTATAGATATATCCTTTGTTTAACATACACGTCCCGACGTTTTGAAAATAATTTAGAAGGGTTTCCTTTATAAAATGTTCGTGTCATCTCGGACACGTAGGTAAATACTGAGACTATAGCTCCTTTTTGGAAATCCCTTCGGTAACTATCGATGCATGCAAAAACACATTCAGGTTCAGAGGACTAGTCCTACTCAGCTACTATACCAAATAGTAAATATGATAAAACATCCTGCTCCAAAAGAAATCAATCTTAAAATGTGTGTAAGAATGCCACCTGCATCTGGTGCGCACAGAAATCGAAATCAATGAATGTGTCATACATGTGCACAGAACAAAATCTAAGTGCAATGGGTGTGCACGAAAACGCCTGTCAAGGGCAATGAGTATACCTGACAACAATATCAGGTGCATCTGATATACACGAAGAATCCTGATTTAGTGCATCTGGTGTACACCAAAATCGCATCAAGCGCGCCAAGTATGCGCAAGAATCAAACTCAAGTGCATAAGGTGCATGAAAACAAATATCCAGTATCACCATCAAAATCGACGGTATACAACACATCTCAATCCAAATCAGGTATACCGTGATATAAAATCTCACAACCACATGCATCAGCGTGCACAAAATCGAATCAAAGTACTAAAAGTACATGAAAACTACACCGAAGGCACAAGTCAAATCACATATATACCATGGGCATGAAATCAAAATCAAACATCTCGAACGATATCAATCGAAGTTGAGTGCAACTGTGGTGCACAAAATCTCAATCATGCAAATAAATCGCCCATAATACCGAAATCCAAATAACGGACATGTGATATTCGAATCACCAAGTCGCAAATCGTAAACACTGTCGTCGATATGTCCTTCCTTCAAATTCGAGAAGGTGTCGGTGCATCCAAACCAAGCAGAGCAAGATATCTACTTGCCTCCTGTTCATAGCCTGGCGCCTGGTGCTCTCAGGCTCTCGTCTCTCACTGCGAATTTCTAGTTACATAGTCCCTCGGCTCAACGGCCCAATATGGAACGTTGACGGAAACAGTTCCGCTCTGGCACATCCTCTAAAGGTCTCTGGCCAACTATCATGGTCACTCATAACATGTCTTGTCGATGCTGCCGAACTCTGGCCTACTGGGTGTGCGTAATACGACCGATCGTGGGTCCAAGTCTTCTCGTTTAGAATTCCAGAAAGATCTTGTCGGGGTTTTCCCAAATCTTGTTCCTGCTGAACTGCCCGGAAGTTATCACCCTTTACTAAATCCATTTCTTGTTCCGAAACGGCTGCATACTCATCACGACTCCTTCTAGAAGATATATCCATATTCAATGCCTCTGCATGCGTATCACATCTCTGATGTCAACGGAGTAGAACGGCATCTCATCAAATCTCGTATGAACTTCTTACTCCACTTTTCTCTAATGTCGACTGATTCGGACTCGTCTCTTCGTAGTTATATGGACTGCACTACAACGGCTATACTCATATCTAGAGCCTCCCAAGTAAGGTATCCCATCACATGATATCCGGACGACGTCGAACTTTTTGATCGATTCATGAAAGTCCTATAATTCCCCGAGAGCTCAACACAGTTTAATAATATCAAGTACATGCCACAGTACCTATGGACCAGCCATAGAAGGGCAAACCCAAGCCTCATTAATGGCACCGCGAAACTACCGCAAACCCTAAAGTTTAAAAGTGTTTCCATGGTCATTATGTCGAGTTAGGGTTTCATTCTTCTAGAGGGTTCACAGAATTACTTGCATATTTTTCCGAATACCTTAAACTTGGAAAAATGGGTTTCTGATATTCGATCGTTTTCTATCGACTCTTAACATACCTGCGTGAAGTCTTCTCAAGCTGGAATCAATCAATCTGATGACCTCGCATCGGGGTATGCAATGAAGCAAATGTCCTAGTCATTCATCCTTGGGTGACTAGCGATCTTCTATCATATTTCTAAGTACAACTCGTGCTGCATTAGCTTCAAACATCTGAGGAGATATCTTGTCATTCGCAGCAAAAACTGGCTCATTCGTCCGCACCTGAATAGTGCTTCAATCCTCAAGAATAGACGATACATCAACGGTCATCACATTCTAGCCGGCCTCTAGCGGTAGCCCAATCCTCTGGCGCTGATCTGCACGTTCGAGAAATTTTAGTAAAAGCAATCCATCAAACGCTCATGGCACGTAAAACACATTAAAATGACACATCTATGCAATCGTGTGTCATCGGAATTATGCCCTGGTCAGTCCTCGTCCAAGAAGAGCTCATGCTGACTGCAACTCTAGCCGCAGCTCTCTCTGACTATGCAATCGTGGTAACAAAACCCACAAACCGATATCGATGAGGATAGATCATAGGAATGAATATAATACGGACAAGGAAATGTACATCCTAAGTCTTCTTAAGCGGAGTATCGTATCGTAAGTATGCCGCGGAACATACACACGATATGTCACTCTACTTAAGTCACCTACTCTATCGACCAAGGTCAACCTATGCGACGAATACCCCCTCGACCAAGTCTAAGTTCCGTAAGGTCAAGCCTAGGTTCTAAATATATATATATATATATATATATATATATATATATATATATATATATATATATATATATACGCCCTAGACTCCGCATAGTCAAATCTAGACTCAAACCAAGGTTAAACCTGGCTTTGATACCAACTTTGTCATGACCCAAAATAGTACGTGACTGGTACTTGAATCATTTGAAGTTTATAGGACCCTACCTAATTCAAGTAAGCCCAAAACCCAGAAATCTAAACCATTTTAAAGAAGAAGTGAAAGAAGAACTTAGTCTTAAAGCAAGTGTTTTAACAAAATGAGCCGTAGTAAGAATTTTTAAAACATCAAGTCTTTTCCAAAAATTTCGGCAGAGTTTCCTTTATAAATACTGGCCCCAAACGGGTACAAACATGAATAATATACATGATGAGTAAAGGCATCCCCTAGCGGGGGCTAGCTCTTCGCCAATTTGTGGATACAACCACGCAAGCAATATAATATACAATGCCGAAGGGCGAGGATCAAAACTCAGAATGAAATCATACTCATCAAGGAAACCAGAAAATCGTAATAATACAAGCGCGCGACCCTAAGGTCGAAAAAATATACATACTGATCTTCTAAGTCTAAAAATATATACAAGTCCGGTTGATGGAGTTACTAGATACAACTGAATATAAATAAAGTACAATGGTGGTCACGATGCGAGTAAACCCACCTACCAAAGCAATCATCTGGGAGGAAGCAGTGTGCCAGCAAGCCGCAATAAAACCTGTACAGCAAAACCTGCAAGAACTGTGGCACAATGGGGGTGAGTTGCCAACTCGTGAGTAGAAAACATCACCGAGAAGAAATCGCATGTATGACTCTATCCTAGGTCATACAATAATATCCATGTAATATATAACCTGAAATATCTCATAATGGCCAGGATAAACATCTAACACAAGTGTAATACCAAGTGCTCCTGTCAGTACCTCAGGTAGTAACATATCACATATATGATGTATGAATGCATGAAAACAGAATGCATCTGAATGAGAAAATTGTTTTCTTTTCTCAGTGAGATTTCTGTATAAAAATCAAAGTATCATCAATGAAATCACAGAGAATCCTTGTCAAGCATCGACACAAAATATATATCCCAAAATCTCAATATCTCGGGCTCCAGCAATCTTGACTAGCCCATATAATCAAACCTCAATGTCTCAATATCTCGGGCTCCAGCAATCCGGACTGGCCCAAATCATCAAATATCTCATGACTACGTCGGTATACTCCGGATATCCGCCGCGTCACAAATAACCGGTCAGTAGTGCTCCCCTGCCGAGCTCAACGCCATCATCTGCGACCATCTTACCCCGAGGTACCACACCGGGTCCATCATGCACCCGCAGACGGTTCCTCCTCCTCCTCGAATCGGGTGTATGATACTTCTTAAGAGCCGAGAAAACCCATGGTGGACACCTCTCAAATCATAAGATGAGAAGACCGCAATTTTCTAACTTTAAAATGATAATAAGTTTATAAAATCTTTGCGGTTTCTCCAAATCCAGAAATCTCATGGAAATCCGAAATCCCAGTCTCAAGAGTAAATAAACAATGAATTACCGGCATAAAATCCCATAATATTGCATGACAAATGAATATATGAATGCATCGGATATCAAGCAAGGAATGCAATAATTAAACTAGCATATAAAAGCAATAACATATTGGAACTATCAGCTAGCAAGTTATATCAATGAAGTAATACTTATAAAGTGTACATGTCATGGCAATTACCGATGATGATGTGTGTGAGCCGGCAAGCAAGTGTTCGTAGACATACGCATCATCGATAATAGTGCTAGTGTCCTGACAACATAGGTTTATAATGACTACAGAAATGCAAGTATAAGCATACAATGCGATGAATATAACATGAATTAAACGGAGGATGATTAGTAAACACAACATTTAAGGATATACGTTTATATATACACGAGTCATACAGTTTTAGCATTTCGAATAGCACGAATCGTGGTTTTTAGGAAACAAGGGCTACGGTGTTTTTATAAAACGGTACGTCCTTTGAAAAATCCGTAATATCCCTCGAGTTGTCTTTTGAAAATACCCACGATTCATTAGTTTCTAAAAATAAGTATGACTCGAGCCCAGTCTAACATCTACCAAATAAACTACAGGACTAAACTAAAAGACTAGTCGAAAAGGTAAGGAAATCCACCTAAGTCCGAGTCGATATCTCTAGTAGTCGGTGATCCCGCCTCAATAGCATCACGTACGATAAAATATATAATACGATATCCTCAAGTCAAGAGTGGGGATCAATGATCATATTTGTACATCGTACGGTAAAATCCATCATACGGCATCCCAAATCGGGGTACGGGTCAATATCACATATAACTTATTATTTATCTGATATCATTCTCATCATATCCTAAATTAGGGGTACTGATCTAAAATCTAGAACATTCCGATATCATCAACATATAACTGCGTGTGTATGAAAACACATCGCCCAACGATCCACTCATATATCATATCGTATATCATAACGCGGCCCAATTCACACCACCGATCTCACGGCATCATGCCCAATCACATCAACTCATCTCCAAGTATCGTATTCTATCCTCATCATATGTATTTACGTATATATGAGTGTTTGTGTCATATACACCAAAACATAACCCGTGTGTGCATGTGTGTGTACACCTATAGTCTAGTGTTCACGACTAAGAAACTATACAATAAGCATTATCATCAAATTACACTAAACTAACCCAAGACCTCCTAAAGCATTCTTGCTAATTAAATAACGTCACACAATACACACACATATATATATACACATATACATAGACTACACTACAAAACTGCGGGGGTGGTATACGCCATCCACCCGACTTCCCCCGTAGATATATATCTACTCATCTTGATCCTTGCTTGCCGAAGTCGATGTCGCCTTTCTCCTCCTTGTCGTTCAACGTCCACACAGGTACCTACACATATCACACATAGTATCGTAACCCGAAATTGCATATGAAAACCAAAACAGCACACGAAACACACATATGTTAGAACCTATAGTCTACGCAAGCAAGAATAATCAAACAACCCTTGAGATTGACGTGCAAACGTCACACCACCGAGTCAAAACCCAAATACGAAAATCCAAGTCATAAATAGTCGCAAAACCAAGGCAGCAACATAGGAAAACACTTCCAGATTTTGTTTCAGGTAAAATTAGCCAATTTTGCATATGTGAAGGGTCTAATTTACTGAAAATGGAGCCATGGACCAAACCTGGGGCCCACCCAACTAAGCCATGCCGCAAATTGCGGCTTATGGGGTTAAATCTGCGGCCAAACAGTAGACATGGGGTCTCGGGTCTCAGGGTTAACTTCCCAAGTGCCTGCTTGTCTCATTGTAATAGCTAAATAATTTTTAAGGCCCCCGGGTTATAGCAGATCTCCAAAACATATCACCAAAGTCAAAAAAATCCGATATCGGGGTTTCTAAGTTCAAGTCTCGGGTTTAAGTCTATGGTTTTGTTCTGAATTCTAACACTAGAGGGGTTGTATGGCCTCGACTAACCTCAATTTACACTTCACAAATCATAAAATCCTCTAACCCTCATCTTGGAATTTTCTTAGATCCTAAACTACATTAAATCACTTCTAAACTAAATTAGATGCTAAAGAAACTCAATTACTAAACTAATGGTGAAAGAATTACCTCATTTGGCAACTCAAGAATTTTCTTGAGTTGCCCCAAGTGCTCAAAATCCTAACTTTCCTGATCCACCATGCTTGCAGTGAGCTTGTGCATGATTTTTGTGAAGGGGATATGATGTTTTGGTGTGAAAAAAGGGTTGTGGTGAGGAGGTAGAGGAGGGGGAAGAAGAGGGCAGCCATGGAGATGAGGGAGAAGAAAATGATGAAGATGATGAAGTGAAACACAATGAGCCATGGTTAAGTTGACCCCTCACCCCCCCTCTCTCTCTCTTGCCCATGCTTCCTTGTCTCCCCATGCAACATTTTTTTATCCTTTTTCTTTTCTTTCTTTTCTTTAACAAAATTTAAAAACCATACATAAAGGAAAAATGTAGAATTAAAGCAATGGTAGAATAAAATGTAACAAATGTTAGAAATATGACATAGTGAATGTTATGTGCATAATCACGCTTAATGCATAATTAGTGATACTTAAACAAGCTTAGACATAACCTTGTTTATTATCAATTATATAATAATTCATAACATGTCTAAATCTCATAAATTCTTTAAAAAATCAATATTCAATGTAATTTTCCAATCTATTGGTACAAAATCAAACCATAACATTAAAACTAATCTCGATTCATTAAAATATTCTTAATATTTATTATTTTAATTATTTAATTACCAAAAATAATACTTTATTTTTCTGAAATGTTATACTTTGAGACAAGACTGGCAAGTACCATAAGATGAAAATTCGAACAGATTCTCATATTCATTCTTATGTAACTTAGCTGGTCGTGTCACATTGATATGACCCAGTCTACAATGCCTCAAGAAGGATTCGTTCATTTCTAAACTACTCCTCATGTGTGTGTTCTAGATACTTTGAACCGTGGTTTGATTTAGAACGTATATGCTATTATATAACGTGCCTGATCGAATCAACTCTTTATTCAGGAAAATGTTCACAACATTATCCTCCAATATAGAATTATATCCTTCTTTAACTCATTAATGGTATTCGAAGGAACATGCAAGTAATTCTGTGGAGCCTCTAGCAGAATGAAACCCTAACTCGACATGATGATCATGGAACCTCTTTTGAACCTTAGGGTTGGTGGCAGTTCCGCGGTGCCATCAGTAAGGCTTGGGTTTGCCCTTCTATGGCTGGTCCATAGGTACTGTGGCATGTACTGGATATCATCAAACTGTTCTCAAGTGATAAGCTCTCGGGGAATTATGGGACTTTGATGAATTGATCAAAAAGTTCAACGTCGTCCGAATATCATGTGATTGGAGACCAGTAAGTGAAACAGATTCAGATAGAGGACCTCATCCAGATGCGTTGTGAGTTGATCGAGAACGGACAAGTATTGAGTATTCCTCCGATGGTATGGACGAGTTCCCGGGGACGTGTTCGACTAGAGATCTTCTACAGAGTGATGAAGATACCGAGTTCGCGATTTCGAGTCCGTATGAGAGATTCCGGATTAACTATAGCCGAGACAGTTGCAGTACGCAAATAGCATGAAGTGATGTCGAAGCAGACTATAATAAAGACGAGTGGAACAAGAGGTTCGTGTGAGGTGTCAACGAGCTGTTGTTACTCCCCATTGAGATTAGAAATATGATATGTATACAGAGGCGTGAGATACGACCAGTTCCCGACGAAAAGGTGTGCTGAGAACGTAGATGTTCAGAAAGCGAGAAAAGATTTTATAAGAGTACCAGCATCCGTATAGTTCGGCATAGGCAAGATCCGAAGAGACCTTGAGCAGGTTCCTTTCAGGACACTGCTGCGATAAGATTTGCACCCAGGATCAAATGTGTGACGTGTATTCATAGGACCAGAGGCCGATGCCAGTGACGTGCTGCTTTATGAGTGGTCATACTAATTGGCCAAGAGATGACCAGAGAAGTGCCAGAGCGGAATCCTTTCCGTTGGCACACCGGACCGGACCGTTGAGTCGATGGATTGCGAGATTGGTAATCCACAGAGAAATGAGGACCCAGAGACAGAGGACGCCAGACCATGAGCAGGAGGAAAGCGGATGTTCTTGCTCTGCCAGTTTTGGGCGCACCGACTTTTTTTCGACATTGTAGGAGGTGTACCTCGATGTCATTTGTTGCGATTTGCATTCGTGATCCGAGTATCACGCTTATGTAGCTTGGATTTGAGTTTTGATGATGCGTTTTATGATATTGATTTCGTGCACCATTGCTGCACCTACTGGGTATTTACATTTTCGTGCATAGTTATTGCACTTGATTTATGTTTTTATACACCGTTGTGTTGGTTTATGATTTGTGCATATCTATTGCACTTGATGTCGATTTTGTGCCTTGGCTGCACATGTTTATGATTTCCTGGATTTCATATAGTTGATTTAATTTTGTGCATGTGGTACGCACTCGATTTGATTTTGCACTCGGTATAGCTTATATGTGCTCGCGGTACTTTGATATGTGTTTTGTGCACGCAGTTTCACACATTTATGATTTTATACACCTTGGTACACTCGGTGTTGCTTTTTACGCATTTGAGTTATTGATTGGTATTTTGTGCAATTGATGAACCAGATTTGATTTTGTGCACACCGAATGCACTCGATTGGGATTTTCATTGTGCAGGTTAGTTACACTGGACTGAGATTTTCGTGCACAATAGATGCACCAGATATTGTTGTCGTGCACACCCGTTGCACTAGATAGGTATTTTCGTGCACACTCGTTGCACTTAGTTTTGCTTTTGTGCATGTTGTGGCACTTGTATTTGTATTTGATTTTCATGCGCACCAGACGCACGTGATTGTTGGATACGCCTTTCGAGGCTGATTTTTCTTTTGAGCACTTTGTTTTCATGTTGGGCCCTATACTGTGTAGTAGCCAAAGAGGACTGATCTGAGAACAGTACCTGAGTATTTTGCATGCATTAAAAAGTTTAACCAGAGGTTTTCAAAAAGGAGCTATAATCTCACTATTTCCTGCATGTCCACGAGGGGCACGAACGTTTATAAAGGAAAACCTTTTGGAATATTTCAAGACGGCGGAACGTATAATTTGAGCAAAAACATATATAGTGTTAGTGTATATGCCCTAGAGACCATTACTGTATCATACTAGTTTGTATATTACTTAATGGAAGCTTGGGATATTCACAGTTGTATAAACAATCTTGCTCAAAATGGTAGTATGCTACTTGGTTTGTTTCTACTTTAATGTGTACATGTGTTTATTTTATTATATCACCTATACACATTAGTGGAGCCCTTAGGATCTTTGCTTGATTACCAGCGTTGTGATGGCAGTCACACTCGTGGGGCTGGGTAATCCATAAGCACATCCTTATACAGGCCCCTAGTCGCAGGACTATCGAGACAGGGCATCGATACTCCAGAGTAGACTAGCGTATGCGCTTCTCATCCCAGCAGGGGAGACGGTCTGTCCCACAGCCGTCAGTACGTCGTACTTGAGATAGCATGCGGGTGCTCGTTAGGTTACGAGTACACTGGACAGGACTCGTCGGGAACTGACTAGTTGGTATTATACCTATCGTCAGTTAACAGTTCCCAGGTGACATGAGTACAGCTTAGTCCGCTGACTTGACACTGTCACTTCGCCTCGAGTGTGTCCCACTGTACTTTGATTACTACCCTCCATGGCTCAAAGGAGTCGTGCAAACAGGTAGTAGTTGGGTACAGTCCCGAAGCACTTGGAGGCAGTGACGGTTAGACAGGATTTGTCTATCCCAGTATTGGGGGTTGACATCGCGCTGTGTCTAGGAGAGCCATTACACGAGTAGTCCCTGGCCAGGGCAAGCGAGATATACTGTTAGGCTTCTAGTGTTATCTCAGGGTGTTTTGGGCTTCACTCCGACACGACTTGTACCGCTGTTAGGGGACTGACGTTTACTGCCCCCTAGGCCCGCCATACGATGTATCAGACGAACAGACCGGACTGTACGGAGAATGTCACATTCAGGCTCAGTAGGAGTTCAGATGGGTTTCACCTCGTCAGTCTTCTTGTCGGCATCTACCTGGGGACCGTTACGCACAGCTAGTGGCGCTTGTGGTCTGTGGTTAAACCCACTGCCAGTGTAGTGTCCAGTCTTTAGAGTCCCACAAAGAAAGCTATTCACCTTTAGGCAAAAGAGTAGAGGTCGTATGGTTTTGCGACAGGTCGCATGGTTTTGCGACAGGGTTCGGTCACATCCGTGCACTTATGCAGGTTTAGTGTCCAGACAGTTAACACTAACGGGCTTTGGTTTAAGCCAGATCCTAGTGTACGTTTTAGGATTGATTTTATCTCGTATGTATTCGTGTTCCTCGGAACGCGGATACGGGTGTGTATGCACAGTTGACAGAGAGACAGAGGCAGAGGATTCTCATTAGGGTTGTTGACTGTTGACCATTGACTTTTTGCTAAACCCTAATGAGAATATGATATATGATTAACAATAATATTAATTAAGTATTATGGTGACATGGTTGTTCAGGGGTTGACTTTGTTGACTTGTTGACTTTGTTGACCGGTTCACTAGGTTGGACTAGTTGACCATCATGATGACAATGGCTATCATTTCATGGCAAAGACTTTTGCTTGCTTGTTTCTCTTGTGCAAAATGAGTGCATGAAATGATATGACTATTGTAGCTTAAACCATCACATAATACTTGATTGCTATGATTTGTTATGATGGCTTTGGATTATAAGAGCCAATAGAGAAAAGTCTTGCTCAATCTATCATTTCCATTCTCTCTCTTGTTCTTGAGCTCCCATCCTCTTCCTCTCCCTCTCCCTCTCTCTAGTCTATGGTTCACTTGCCTCATGTGTTGAGAACCAAGAACCATAGAGAAAAATCCCAACACACTCTCCTCTATTCACTCTAGTTCACAAGGTTTAGCAAACCGAGTGAACTAGTTTCTTCAAAGCTCGAAGAAGAAGCCAAAGGTAGAAGCTTTCGAGTGGATCGATCTTCGGCGCAAGGAGACGACGGGGTGAAGACGATCCGTAAAACCATCTACTGTAGAAGACGAAGGAGTTCAAGAAACAAAGGTATAACCCCCTAACCGAATAGTTAACAACTCCTAGTTATGATGTTAGGTAGAAAAGTTTAACAAAGATCCGTTTGAGTCCATGTTACCGCCTCTAGAAAATTGTTTTTCACCGAATTCCGCAAGCCCGTAAGTACCGGGAGAGGTAGCATGGACTTACAGTGGTATCAGACCCTAGTTAAATACTAACCAACAATGCTATCATAGTAACTAGAAATTCGATCAGAGAAAAAGTCCCGAAATAGACCCGGATATCAAACTTTCTGTCGATTTTTTAAGTTCTGTAAAAATAATAAATCATGCTTTAAAAACCGACTCAGGGTTTTTAGAAGATACTGTAAAAAAATGATGCAGAGAGTCCACCAAACCGCCGCGGAAACGCGGCAATAACTTGCTATTGCCGCGGTTCCGCGGCCATCTTAGCTCTTCTCTGGATCTTCTTTGCTGCAGTATATTCAATGGGGTATTTTGGGAATTTTGGTATATGTTTTTTCAGCCCAGATTTTCCAGAAAGAAAATTTTATTTTTGGGGCTTTAAAAACCGTATTTTGATCGAGTTTCTAAAGACTTAAGCTGACGGGTTTTTATCTGTGATGTGACATTTGTATTGAACGTCTGCTAATCGCTATATGTCGATTAGTGGGGGTTATACAAATCTGTGATCTGTAATGTTGCTGGAATGTGTATATGAATTCATTGGATTGTCGCGGGTGAATTGCCGGGGGTTGTGAGATGAGTGTTTTCTTTTCTTTCAATTCATGTAAATTTGTAAATTGATGTAATATTATTTGTATGACCGCACAACCGGGTCGGGGTTATAGCCATCATTGTATAATTTCTTTTTACTGTTTTTGCTCCTAGGATAGACCCATGGAGGGGGTGCATAAACTACCGGGTATCTCGAAGTGCCGAGTGGCCTACTCACGGTGTTGAGGGAGGTTGCTCCGCTTCGGGTACTTGGCGGGCAGTTTGCCGCACCCGTAGGGGTCTTGGGTGGGGTATTGGCTATTCACCGCGACCATGTAATCTGTTTTTCGTTACAGGCTCGTACGAATTGCGGATTCCTAGTATATCCAATGTATTCATCTGTGATCTGAAATGGCTATCATTGCAATATATATCTATATATGATATTATTTAGGCGTTGCTTATGTTTTACAGCTGCGCTAGCCCAGACCCCGCTCTGTCGTTAGTTAAGTAACCTAACGGGTAATGACGGGCCCAGTGGCGAATGCGAATGGCATAAGCGTACGTCATATTTTGGTTGTTTTCTATAATGGTAGGATTAAATGATGGGACGCATTAAAAGAACTAATGCAAGAAAATAAACCAAGTAAAAGTCGTTGGAACACTTTCGAAAAACCACTCGGTTCTTTTCAAAACCAACTTTTAAATGCGGAGCTTGAGCCACTCCTTTTAAAAGCTATCTCATTCCATCGATTATATCAAGTTCACTACGTTCACGGTTTCACCAAAACCATTCGTAGCCCTCCGTCGTTTCACATGAATAATCAATAGTATTCAAGCTATGTTTGTTGGACAAAGTCAAGGCATAGTGATTGGTAGCTATTGGGTATTCATGTGCAGCATAGATAGATGCGTTGATTTGGAACAATCATACTGCCTTGTTGGCCAAAGTCAAGGGTAGGTACGGGTGGATTCAAATTAACCTGGAGAACGACGGGTAGAACTTGACATGTGACTTATGATTTGTTGGCCAAAGTCAAGGTCATAAGAGCATGAGGCAAAAATCCACATCGGGAGTTTCATAAGTACTGAAACTTGCTAGAGTTGCATACCATTTGGAGTGTGATGATTCTGGTAGGATTCCTTCAGTTTCGTCATGCAATGATATTTGGATCACGATCCTACTGTGAGTATATGCTACTCCTCGGGAAATTTCTCACTAAACGATCAATGCTATAAACCTAGTAGGTGTCTAGAAAGGTGTTAGCGGGGCTACGCCCCCAGGGAAAAGAGGTTCTTAAATTAAGGAGCTTCGCGAAAGCGTTGGAAAACCTCCCTCGAAATACCGACACTAGCCTGGCTGAACGGTTAAGCAAATATTGTGCGGTGAGATTGATCCCGACTAATTCTTCCTTTATGGTTTGAGGAGGGATTCGAGAAACAGTAGGAGCCATCCTGTTTAAACAAACTAAAAACCACTCTAAACTTGCAAGAGCATCATGCTGAGTGTTTCTTTTCTCTCTCCTAATTGCAGCGACCAATCGACATGACAGGACTTAAGTTATTACTAGATAAAAACATGCTGACAAGGCCAAACTACAAAGATTGGCTCAGGAATGTCAAGATGGCGATCACTTACGACAAGCTGGGGTATCTTCTTACCACCAAAGCTCCCCCTGTCCCAGGTCCCAAAACCAGTGTCGCGGATAAGGAAATCCATAAGACCTGGGAACTAGACTGCGCGAAGGCCAAGTGCCTCGTGCTTGCCTCTATGGACAACGAACATCAGAGGAGGCACGAGAATATGGACCTCGAATCCATATTTCTCCATACAAAAGAACTGTATGGAGAGCAATCTCGTATCACAAGATACGAAGTGTCGAAGAAGTTATTTTCGGCAAGATTGGCCGTCGGATCATCGGTAGCGGAATACGTGCTTAAGATGATTGGCTACATTGAGGAGCTCGCGGACCTTGGGACCACGTTGGAGAATGAGCTCTATACGGACTTGATTCTCCAGTCCCTTCCTTCCACTTACGCCCAGTTTATACTGAACTTCAACTTACAAGAAAATAAAGTTGAACTTTCAGAACTCCTCAACATGCTGAGGAGCGCAGAGGGCACCCTACAGAAAGGTAGGGAAACATCCACTTTGTTTGTAGGAGGATCTTCTTCTTCTAGGTCCAAGGCGAAAGCCAAGGGACAGAAGAAGAAAGCCCCCGCCAAACCAAGGGGCGGTGTTAGTAAAGCGGATACGAAGGGAAAGGAAAAAGCAACAAAGATAGCGGGGAAGCTTGTGGGTAAAGAAGAATGCTTCTATTGTCATAAGAGTGGACACTGGAAGAAAGATTGCAGGGCTTGGAAAGCCAGAATACAGGATCTGAAGCAAGTTGCGGCTTCAGCTTCAGGTGTGTATGTTATTGATAACTGTCTTTCAATAAACTCTACTTCCTGGGTATTGGATACCGGATCAGAATCTCATATCTGTAATTCTTTGCAGGCGTTGAGAAACCGTAGGTTTTTGAAGGCAGGTGACATGACCCTCAAAGTTGCAAATGGAGCTAGCATGGATGTTAAGGCCGTGGGGGACTATCACCTGGGAATGTCAGATGGACATGTTTTGGTTTTGCATAATAGCTTTTTTATACCCAACGCAACTTGTAATATCATTTCTTTATCTTTGGTTTCTAAAGAAGGTTATGAATTTGCGTTTGTAAGCAATGTTGTAAACATTCACCTTAATCAAGTTCTGATTGGGTCAGGTACATTGAGCAATAGTGTATACGTATTAAACCAACCACAGATTTTCAATGTCCAGAATACACACAAAAGAAAGTCTCCAGAAATCAATCAGACTTTCTTATGGCATTGTAGACTGGGTCACATCAATGAGAGAAGGTTGACTAAGTTACATACAGAAGGATATTTGAATCCGTTCGAATATCAATCGTATGCCACTTGTCAATCCTGTCTCAAAAGAAAGATGACAAAGACTCCGTTCACTAGACACGGAGTAAAAGGGAGCGAGCCCTTGGGACTCGTACACAGCGACGTGTGCGGTCCAATGTGTACACATGCACGAAGAGGTTTTTCTTACTTCATTACTTTTACGGATGACTTTTCAAGGTACGGATATGTCTTCTTAATGAAACATAAATCCAAAACCTTTGGAAAGTTCCAGGAATATAAAAATGAAGTAGAAAAACAAACCGGCAAAAGTATCAAAATACTAAGATCTGATCGAGGTGGAGAATACTTAAGTGCCGAGTTCCTGGATTACTTAAAAGAGAATGGAATTCTCTCTCAGCTTACTCCTCCATACACTACGCAACATAACGGTGTATCGGAGAGACGGAACCGAACCCTATTGGATATGGTACGGTCCATGATGAGTAACGCAGAGTTACCGCGATCATTCTGAGGGTATGCGCTAGAATCAGCTACATACCTTTTGAACCGAGTTCCCACTAAGACTGTGCTTACCACACCATATGAGATGTGGTGTGGGAAGAGGCCCCATCTTAATCACATTAAGACATGGGGATGTCCAGCTTTTGTCAAAAAGCAGCATGTGGACAAACTCGAGGCACGCTCAGTACAGTGCAAGTTCGTGGGATATCCAAAGAACTCCAAGGGATATTTCTTCTACTGCGAAGAGGAACAAAAGGTTTTTGTTTCTCGTCATGCCTACTTCATGGAAACTGAGTTTTTGGAAAACCAGATAAGTGGGAGCACAGTAGAACTGGAAGAAATTCCAGAACCACAAGCTATTACTGAAAGCTTAGTAGAACCAGTGGGTTCGAAAGAACAGGACATTCCTACGCCGCTCCGCAGGAGTAGTAGGCAGTCTCATCCGCCCGAGAGATACTACGGTTTTCTCATAGACGGGGATAGAGAGGATTGCATCATAGATTATGATGAGCCTACTAGCTTCCAGCAGGCCGTTCAGAGCATTGACTCGGTAAAATGGATGGATGCAATGCGGACCGAAATGGAGTCCATGTACACCAACAAAGTATGGACGTTGGACATTGCTCCAGACGGGGTAAAACCCGTAGGATGCAAGTGGATCTTCAAAAGGAAGATTGGTGTAGATGAACAGGTTGAGACCTATAAAGCTAGACTTGTTGCAAAGGGTTTTCGTCAAAGACCTGGTTTGGACTATGATGAAACCTTTTCTCCAGTGGCTATGCTGAAATCCATTCGGATCCTTCTTGCCATTGCTGCATTCCACGATTATGAGATTTGACAGATGGACGTAAAGACCGCTTTTCTAAATGGAAATTTAAAGGAGTGTGTCTATATGGACCAGCCAGAAAGTTTCATTCAGAGTGGGAGCAGCGGAAAGGTGTGCAAGTTGCTTAAGTCCATCTATGGACTAAAGCAGGCATCGCAGAGTTGGAACATCTGTTTTGATGAGACGGTCAAAGAATTTGGCTTTATCAAAAATCCAGATGAACCATGCATCTATAGTAGATTTGTAGCAAGAACTGTCGTATTCCTCATTTTATACGTGGATGACATTCTTCTGATAGGAAATGACATTCCTATGCTACAATCTGTCAAGGGGTTCTTGTCACACAGGTTCTTTATGAAAGACCTAGGTGATGCCTCTTATATCCTGGGGATCCGGATCCATTGTGATAGATCCAAGAGGATATTAGGACTTTCACAGTCCAGGTACATCGACACCATACTGAAAAGATTCAGTATGGAAGATTCCAAGCGCGGTAACCTACCGTCTTGTCACGGGATCACCCTCTCTAAAGAGATGTCTCCCAAGACTGATTTGGAGAGGGATCGCATGTCTATTATACCCTACGCTTCTGCGATAGGTTCTATAATGTATGCGATGTTGTGTACCAGACCGGATGTAGCTTATGCACTTAGTGTTGTAAGCCGGTATCAGTCAAACCCTGGGGAGAAACACTGGATAGCGGTAAAGAACATTCTCAAGTACCTGAGATGGACTAAGGAGATGTTCTTGGTGTATGGCAGAAAAGACCTCCAGATCGAGGCCTTTGCTGACTCCAGCTTCCAGAGTGACAAGGATGATTCCAAGTCCATGTCGGGTTTTGTCTTTACCCTCAATGGAGGGGCGGTGTGTTGGAAGAGTTCCAAACAAAAAACCGTTGCAGACTCAACTATGGAAGCGGAATACATCGCTGCATCTGATGCCGCAAAAGAAGCCGTCTGGATGAGAAAGTTCTTGAAAGAACTTCAGGTGGTTCCGTCTATTATTGATCTAATACCTCTGTATTGCGACAACAACGGGGCTATAGCTTTAGCGATGGAACCCAGGTCCCATCAGAAATCCAGACACATCTTGAGGCGGTATCACCTGATCAGGGAGATCGTGGATCGCCAGGAGATCGAGGTTCGGAGGGTTGCTTCAGAAGATAACACTACAGATCTATTTACCAAGGCCTTGCCCCAGACTCAGTTCGAGCGGTTGATCGAGATGATAGGTCTTCGATACGCCAGTACATGGACTTAGTGCAAGTGGGAGATTGTTAGTGTATATGCCGTAGAGGCCATTACTGTATCATACTAGTTTGTATATTACTTAATGGAAGCTTGGGATATTCACAGTTGTATAAACAATCTTGCTCAAAATGGTAGTATGCTATTTGGTTTGTTTCTACTTTAATGTGTACATGTGTTTATTTTATTATATCACCTATACGCATTAGTGGAGCCATTAGGATCTTTGCTTGATTACCAGCGTTGTGATGGCAGTCATACTCATGGGGCTGGGTAATCCATAAGCACATCCTTATACAGGTCCCTAGTCGCAGGACTATCGAGACAGGGCATCGATACTCCGGAGTAGACTAGCGTATGCGCTTCTCATCCCAGCAGGGGAGACGGTCTGTCCCACAGCCGTCAGTACGTCGTACTTGAGATAGCATGCGGGTGCTCGTTAGGTTATGAGTACACTGGACAGGACTCGTCGGGAACTGACTAGTTGGTATTATACCTATCATCAGTTATCAGTTCCCAGGTGACATGAGTACAGCTTAGTCAGCTGACTTGACACTTTCACTTCGCCTTGAGTGTGTTCCCACTGTACTTTGATTACTACCCTACCACGGCTTAAAGGAGTCGTGCAAACAGGTAGTAGTTGGGTACAGTCCCGAAGCACTTGGAGGCAGTGACGGTTAGATAGGATTCGTCACTCCCGGTATTGGGGGTTGATATCGCGCTGTGTCTAGGAGAGCCATTACACGAGTAGTCCCTGGCCAGGGCAAGCGAGATATACTGGTAGCCTTCTAGTGTTATCTCAGGGTGTTTTGGGCTTCACTCCGACATGACTTGTACCGCTATTAGAGGACTGACGTTTACCGCCCCCTAGGCCCGCCATGCGATGTATCAGACGAACAGACCGGACTGTACAGAGAATGTCACATTCAGGCTCAGTAGGAGTTCTGATGGGTTTCACCTCGTCAGTCTTCTTGTCGGCATCTACCTGGGGACCGTTACGCACAGCTAGTGCCGCTTGCGGTCTGTGGTTAAACCCACTGCCGGCGTAGTGTCCAGTCTTTAGAGTCCCACACAGAAAGCTATTTGCCTTTAGGCAAAAGAGTAGAGGTCGCATGGTTTTGCGACAGGTCGCATGGTTTTGCAACAGGGTTCGGTCACATCCGTGCACTTGTGCAGGTTTAATGTCCAGACAGTTAACACTAGCGGGCTTTGGTTTAAGCCAGATCCTAGTGTACGTTTTGGGATTGATTTTATCTCGTATGTATTCGTGTTCCTCGGAACGCGGATGCGGGTGTGTATGCACAGTTGACGGAGAGACAGAGGCAGAGGATTCTCATTAGGGTTGTTGACTGTTGACTGTTGACCATTGACTTTTTGCTAAACCCTAATGAGAATATGATATATGATTAACAATAATATTAATTAAGTATTATGGTGACATGGTTGTTGAGGGGTTGACTTTGTTGACTTGTTGACCGGTTGACTAGGTTGGACTAGTTGACCATCATGATGACAATGGCTATCATTTCATGGCAAAGACTTTTGCTTACTTGTTTCTCTTGTGCAAAATGAGTGCATGAAATGATATGGCTATTGTAGCTTAAACCATCACATAATACTTGATTGCTATGATTTGTTATGTTGGCTTTGGATTATGAGAGCCAAGAGAGAAAAGTCTTGCTCAATCTATCATTTCCATTCTCTCTCTTGTTCTTGAGCTCTCATCTCTTCCTCTTGCTCTCCCTCTCTCTAGTCTATGGTTCACTTGTCTCATGTGTTGAGAACCAAGAACCATAGAGAAAAATCCCAACACACTCTCCTCTACTCACTCTAGTTCACAAGATTTAGCAAACCGAGTGAACTAGTTTCTTCAAAGCTCGAAGAAGAAGCCAAAAGTAGAAGCTTTCGGGTGGATCGATCTTCGGCGCAAAGAGACGACAGGATGAAGCCGATCCGTACAACCATCTACTGTAGAAGACGAAGGAGTTCAAGAAACAAAGGTATAACCCCCTAACTGAGTAGTTAACAACTCCTAGTTAGGATGTTAGGTAGAAAAGTTTAACAAAGATCCGTTTGAGTCCATGTTACCGCCTCTAGAAAATTGTTTTTCACCAAATTCCGCAAGCCCGTAAGTACCGGGAGAGGTAGTATGGACTTATATATAGGTATATTTACTACTTTACAAATGAGCGTCCACCCTTCTTGCCGTGAGTTACGCATCACACGATAATTCAGAAAAGATTTTGTATGTGTTTTATTCAGTGTTAAGATTTTTCCAAGGATGCGTGCTATATATGTATTATAGTATTTGACTGTGCATATCGGATTTCAGTAGTAGATTTCGAGGTCTGTATCTCCATTGTAACTTCGATGATATGCGTGCAAATCCGATGATTTGCGTGACGCTTGACGGAGTTCAATTTTGAGTTTTATATTCGTTTTCAGTCGCACGCGATGCGCTGTGGCTTTCTATATCTTCCATGATTTCGGAACCCCGTCGATTGAGTTGATTATTGAAATGTTTTAGTATTTGGGGGTTTAAATTTAAATTCGGGGAACGAATTTCTTTAATGGGGGAAGATTGTAACATTTCAGAAAATATAAAATATTATTTTTGGAATTTAATATTAAAATAAAAGATTTCGCGAAAACTACCCGATTTGCGAAATTGGGGTTTTCGTAAAATGGTATAAATATATACCGATAATTGTGAAATAATTGGAGATTAAAATGATTTAATCATTTAAAAATATATTTATCGGATTTGGCATTTTTAAAAGTTATTATATGTAGTTTGGATAAAACCCGATTAGTGCACTGTTAATCGCGATTTGGCCAAATCCGTGATTCTGCAGTTTTCCATGGCTAGTTCACCATGACATGTTGTATTTTAGTTACATGTTGTTTTAATTATGTTTGGTATTTTTTTGTGAGAAGGGAAAAGAAAAGAAAAGAGAAAAGGGTAAAAGAGTAAATGAAAGAGAGAGAGTGAGGGTAAGAGAGTGAGAATAAAAGAGAGAGAGAGAGAGAGAGAGAGGGCAGCCCCATTTCCCTCACCCTATTATTTTCTTCTCCTCCTTCATTCCCAAGCTTCCCTCCACCTCTACCCCAAGATTTCATCTCCAAATCTTCATCAAAACCCTACCACCTCTTCATTAAAGTTGATCCCCTCCTCACCCTCAACACAATGGACCCATCAAAGTCGGATTTTGGAGACTTTGGACAAGCTAGGATTTTTCTTGAGTTGCATCCATGAGGTATAGCTTCTTCCATTTAGTTAGTTTTGAGTTTTGTTGTATTCTAGTTAGTTTAGAAATTGATTTGGGTTGGTTGTTGTGAAGTTAGAAATCTCTATAGAGGGTTTGGGTAATTGTGTGGAATTGATGATGTGTAGTGGCTGCTAACAAGACTTGAGTGGTATCTTTACTGACCTAGAACAGAAAATAGAACCCAAACACGAACTTAGAACTTTCCAACATCGGTAATTTGACAGTTTGTGAGTGTAATTAGGAATCTGGGATGACTCGAGAGACCCATAAAATAAGTTCCCTTGACAATGAGACGAGAAGGCAACCATGAAGCAACACCTGAAACCCTAGCCTCAAATCAGACTTTCTGTCCGCAGATTTATTGTTATGGGCCGCAATTTGCGGCCTTGTCGGGAGGAAATGTATTGAATTTTGGACCATGGCTTTGGTTATGTTCTATCTAGAGCAATCCTGTATACAAAATTCCATAGTTTGGCCTAGGGTGAAATCTAGGAGTGATTTCCTTCGTTGCTGAATTTGGTATTCGTGATTTGTAAACTTGGGATTTGGTAATTGGATTTGTATTTGGTTGTTGGGCGTTTGTACGTCAACAACAAGGGTTGTTTGATTGTTTTGCATGCGTAGGCTATAGGTTCTAACCTATGAGCGCACCGCGTGCCGTATTGGTTTTCCGAACATGATGTTAATAGCATTTGCGATTGTGTATTGATATTGTAGGTACCTTCGCGTGGATTCCGAGACAATGGAGCATGGCGTCATCGACTTCAGTGAGCAAGGATCAATGTGAGTAGATCTATATCTACGGAGGAAGTCGAGTGATGGCGTATAGCACCCCCGCAAATTATTAAATGGAAGCCGATCTATAGGATACAGTCGTAGAAATCTAGATTAGGAAACTAGGGATATGGTTAAAATGATAGTTAGAGATGATATGAGATGAAAGCTTAGGGTTATGAAAATTTGATGTGATATGACGACTTGATTGATATGTCGGTATAAGGATGCGAGTCGATAAGAGAGGATTGATACCTTTGCCGATCCCCTGATATATGAGGTTGTTATGGATGCGACCTGGGATATATATATCTATATATATATATATATATATATATATATATATATATATTTGTGAATCTTGAATGATAGGCCATACGTGACGTTAGGTCCGTACGCTCATTGTTATATAGGTTGATAGGATCCCTAATTGTTTAATGACGTCATACGATGATTTACTGTACATGACGAGTTTAATTGATGATTGATCCATACCCTTAACTAGAGAATGCCGATTGATAGATTCACCGACTCGGTCATGTTAGATACGTATACCTTATAGCATTTCGCATACGATTTACATTATGCTACGTTCATATCTTTCCCATTGCATTTCATATACCTGTGCTAGTACACCTACACCATTATCGATGATGCGTAAGTCACACTTACACAGATTGGCCGGCTCACACACTTTATCATTGGTAATTGCCATGTCACTACGCAGTAGAATTACTGCATCATGATATGACTCTTTGCATAATTTACTTGCTATAGTTACATATACACCTTTATACGATGTTGCATTCGACTTTGGAGAAATGGGGAACCGCAGGATATATTTTAAAACTGGATTCATTTAAAAGAGCGGTTTTCCCTTGATATGTGCATATTACTGTTCCATGTTGCATTATATACGGATATTCTTACATTTCTGTTATATGTCGCATACATCATGCTTTACGATTATACATATTGAGATATGCTATTTTCATGAGATTTCTGGATTTGAGAACCGTGGTTATTTCAAAAGAAAGTATGTATTTTTTTAAAAACCCGGTTCCTCTTGATATGATATTTCAGTGTGTCCACCATGTATTTTCTCGGTTCTGAGAGTGGCATGTGAAACCCGATTCCAGGAGGAGGAGGAATCGTCTGCGGGTGCATGGTGGACCCGATGCGGTACCCCGGGGCAAGAAGATCGTATAAAAAGGCGTTCAGCCCGACAGGGAAGCACTACCTACCGGTGATATTATTTGGACTCGGCGGTTTCCGGAGGATACCGACCGGAGTAGTGAGATGGATATGAGGGCCGATCTGAGGATGCAGCGTCTGAGATATATGAGGATTTATGTGTCGATGCTGGACACAGGATTCATGATGTTTCGAGTGTCGATGTTGGACACACAGGTTCCATGATTTTGATATGTCGCGAGGGACACACATTGATTTATATCCTCAAACCTTCATGCATATGCTTTTATGATATTTACATGCATGATGTTGTTGTAGCATTGGTTGACACGTGGATAAGATCCACATGCATACATACATTGATTATATGGTTGGATGATATCCACATGCATATAGACTTGATTATATTGTTGGCACCGATGTAGACACAGTCACCCTAGATATCATAGTATTACCTTCATGATATAGTTGACCTAGGAGTCATTGTTTATTCGATTTCTACCTGTTGATGTTTTCTACTCACGAGTTGGCAACTCACCCCCATTGTGCCACAGTTCTTGCAGGTTGACCGCATGGATCGGTAGCGGCATCGTTGGCACACAGCTTGCTTTCGAGTGACTTGCTTTGGTAGGTGGTACATGTCGGCTCGTACCACTTTTGTATTTATTATTCATATTGTATCTAGTCAACTCCATCAATCAAAGCTAGTATTTGTATAAATAGTAAGGTTTAGTGGGACTTGTAGTTGCGAGATTTGAGCGATGGGTTTTATGTTCGCTTATTTGGTTGATGTCTTGCTTTATTCATTATATTTTGTGTTGATCTTCGCCGTTGGGTGTCGTATACTTGTTTTATTACTTGCGTGGTTGTGAATCCGCCGGTTGGCAAAGAGCTAGCTCTCGCTTGGGGATGCCTTTTATATTATCATGTATTTATGGTTTCGGATCAAAATATACAAAGGAGGTGTTGTACAAATTTTTAAAAAATGAAACATGTTTTTCAACTAGTAAAATAAACTTGCATTTTTCATGTTCCTTTATCCATGTATTTAATAAAACGATTATTTTCATTATATCTTATTCAAAACTTCACCTCTTTTATTTCTTTAAAAGGCTTAGATTTCTGGGTTTCGGCTTACTTGAATTAGATGGGGCCCTATAGACTTCATATGATTCAAGTGCCAGTCGCGTGCAATATTTTCGGGTCGTGACAGAAATATTGGATATACTAGGAATTCCGTGTTTTAGATTAAGCCGGTATAAAACACGGATTCCACGGTCGCGATGAATAGCCAAACCCACATCCTTAGACCCCTACGAGAGCGGCAATCAACCCTACCAATTCTAGAGTTAGGAGACCCGGTCTCGGCTCCTTACTTGGGCTCTCTTCCTTGGGTCTATTCTAATGCGGAAAAGTAAATAATATACATCAATGGTGACATCATCCTCAACCCGGAAGTGCCCCAATAGAAGAATATTACATACAAGCTTTTACATGAATGAAAATGAAAAACTCTCATCTCACATAAAAAACCAGGTTATTCAAAACACGACGATCCAATATAACATATCGCAGCAACACATAAAATCACATGTCATCAACGTAAGTAAATATGTGTATCCCAATTGTCGTTGACGTATAGCAACGAAACCGGCGATACACCTTATATTACACTTACGGTCGTAGAAAAGAAAGTGAAAAACTACAACAGTTGGAATACGCAACCATCTTAGACATCATAAACCCAATGTATCACATACCTTGGATTTCATGCCCAACCATATGAATTCCTTAGACATCACATGCCTAACAATTATAAATCCCGCATTTAGTCTCGATATTAAAAACGCTTTTCAATAACATATCGAGTAATTCAACAAGATTCTCGATAACCTGATCGAATGCTCATCGGAAACTTTATTAGACGGCCGCACCCCCGATGCCATCAACGAAGTGCACTAAGGCAGAACACCGCGGCCGCGAGCACCCGAACGGATGCTTTTGGCGACGGGGTTCTTCTACAGTCACTTAGTCGTGACTATGAGGCGTGGCTATCTAGTAAGGTTAACTTGCGAGTATCCGCGTATACTACGTAATTGCGACGGACTTTTGATCCACATCAAAATTCCGTGGCAACCGATCAAATGAAACTAAACTGCTAAATTTATAAAATTAAAACTAGTTATCTCATAACTAATTATGTTGATTCCAAATATTGTATCACAATCACAGATAGTTAGACGAAGTTAAACTTTTCGATCGAATAGCAAACACCCAAAATTTCCCGAAAAGCTCAACACTTGAGCGGAGTTCAAAAAGTACCCAGAAACTGCCACAGCTCTTATGAACCATCCGTAGAAGGGCCGTCCCATGCCTTACTCATGTCGCCACGGAACTGCGGCAAACCCTAGGGTATGACCTCGGTTCCACGATCCAAAAAAGTCGAGTTTGGGTATCGTTCTTCTAGAGGGTCCACAGAATCACTTGCATGATTTTCTGAAGATTTTAAACTTGAAAAAAATCCAACAGTTGGAAAATTTCCGGCGGCGAAAGATTGGGTTATTGATATCTGTTCAAACTTTTTAATATCGTCTAAATAACCCGAATACATGTTAGAATTACAAATCCAAAACACTCTAAGCTGCCTATGCAGAAAGTTATCATCACATGAAAACTTAACAAAAACAAACAACACCTGAAACACCAGAACCCAGACCCTGGAATACTGAAATAATTTGAAGCCCAGAACCCTTAATGGGGCCGGCCTGCTCGGTTTTTCCTCTCATGTGCTCGGCCAAATTCCGAGTAAGTGGGATCAAATTTCTCCTATGTCCATGTCATATCTCATATAACATTCTGCAGTTGTTTAAAAAAAATTAGAGGACTTTTTAAATTCGATAGAAACTGGGTTGCAATGTTTAAAGCTTCGGAGCAGTTTCGGTTTCGTAATCTAACAAACATCGTTTGAATCTCTAGTTGGCTCTGATACCACTGTAGGGTTACTTAGCAAGGCAGCAAGGTTTCGGGAGGCATCGTCCATACCATTTTCAAAATTTTTCCGAACTAAAGAACCCTAACCCTAGAATCTTAACTAGAGTTTTAAACGAACTAACATGTTAACAACTTAACAACTAAGTGAATGCGGAATACAACCTTTGTAGACCAGTCTTTCACTTCAAATGCTCCGTGTAGAAGTCCCTTCGCTGCGAGTAAGAATCTCCCGAACTCTTGAGAAGCTCCACAAGGTGAAAGATGCAAACTTGCTCGAAATTTTCGAGGCCGAAGATGATCTACGTTGAGGAGACTAAAGCTCATGCTACCTCTTCACTAAATTAGGGTTTAGTGAAGCAAACACCCTGAACTAAATGGCTAATAGTAGAGGATGATGAAGTAGAAAATGGGCTCTCTTTAGTTTTTTCTCACAATATTTTCTCATCTTGGAAAAAGCTAGCAAGCTTTTCATGAGGAAGAAGAAGATGAAGTGAGTGAACAAATGAAACTCATGAAGTGAGAATATGAACCATGGGTGAGTTAGTGTCATACACTAACCCTTGTAGAGACTTGACTATGGTTAGTATAATGGTTGGGTTAATAAATATCTACAAGTGAAACAAAAAGAGTGGACTTGGTCAATGGTTATTCACAAGCTTTCTCAAAGCTTCTACCATGACAAATTCCACCATTTTAGAATTACTTTGATAAATAAAAACCCTAGGATTATCCTAACTATAGTGTAAGTCTCATAAACCCATGTTTCATGTATCGTCAAGCATAACAAAATAAAATGTACATTAATATATATCACATATATACTATATGCACACAAGTGAGAAAAAGAATATTTAGTGAGCAAATATTAGTTAATGTAAGTTAATATATCAAATATATAATTATACATTAAATTACCAAATTAAAACTTGATTTAATAATCCGGCTATATCACATACAACCGACTAATATAAAATGTATCAACTTATCGAATCAACACTTGATCCGATAACCCAACTATATCTCATATAACTGACCGATATCATATATCGCGAGAATAGAATGCGGTATCACATACGCGCATTAATCTCGGTCCCGCACATATCACATATGTGCTCCTACTCCGTTTCGCATGAACCAGAAAACCTCTGTGTAGGACTCTGAAGACTCGTCATTACGCCGGCAGTAGGTGATGATCATATCAAACGCCCACAAGCCGCAAGCGGTCTGCTAAACATAACGGCCACCCGGGTATTGAGCGATCAGAAGATCAACAAGCAAGTATACTTATACTCCTGCGAATCCAATCAGCAACACTACCGTACAGTCCGGTCTCTTCGTCAGATATGTCGCATATCACAGCCTGGGGGTGGTAAAATGTCAGACCCCAATAGCCTGATAAGTCATGCCGATGCAAGGTCCATAACGGTTCGAGAAACTACTGATAATGTGTACCAGTAGATCTCAGCAACCCTGGACAGGGATTTCATATTATGGTCAATCGGGCATAGCGCAACATCAACCCCCAATACCGGAAGAGACGAATCCCCTCCTATCGCTCATTACCTCCATGTAACTCGGGACAGTACCCAAAAACCATTGTTTTGCACGATCTCTTGACCGTGGTAAGGTGGAAATCAAAACACAGTGGGAATCACACAAGACACTATGACGATCTCGGGTCGACAGACTAAGCTGTACCAGTGTACCAGAAAACTGCTATCTGACGATAGGTATACTACCATCTAGGAGTTCTCGACAAGTCCGTTCAGTATACCCAGTCTCCACTGAGCACCCGTATACCTTCTCTAATGTCAAACACCAATGGATGTGGGATCATCCATCGCCATCATATGGGTCAAGAAGTGCATACGCTAGTCTACTCTGGAGTATCGATATCCTGTCTCGATACTCCTACGACTAGAAACAATTATAGGGTGTACTTGTGGATTACCCTTGGCCCCACTAGTATGATTTCCATCATAGTCCTGGTAGTCAAGTAATATCCTAAGGGCTTTATCAACATGTGAGAACAAGACAGCATCACTTATACAAGTCAACATGTTAAGACAAAGTGCAACTAGATAGCATACTATCATGTCGAGCAAGAAAGTCCTCCCTATATATGTCCAAGCATCCACTACAAAATACATCACATGTACAGTAATGGCCTCTAGGCATACATATAACTTGTAAGTCCACGTTGCCCACCCCGGTGCTTGCGGGGAGGCGGAAAACGGAATAAAAATCAAATTTTTATCACTTTAGGCAACATGGACTAGACAAAGAAGGATCTTTTCTAAACAAAAACTAACTAAAGCTAACTAGAAACTAGCTAAAGGGTAGAATGGTTATACCTAGGGCTTTATGTCCTTCTCTCCTTGCTCCTTGGAGTAGTAGAAAGGGATCACCTTTGTCGTCTTCTCCTGTCGAAGAAGGATCCATCCAAAAGCCTCAACCTTTGGCTTCAACTCCAAGCTAGAAGTGACTAGGGTGCTAGAAGTGCTAATCCTAGAACCCTAGATGAGAGTAGAGATTATCAAGAGAAGGTTTTTCTCAAGCTCAAGTGTTTCTCAACACATGAGAGGGGAGAGCTTGAGGGAGAGGAAGAACAAGAGAGAGAAAGTGAATGATAGAATGAGAGAATAAAACAAAACCATTCTCACATATATGAGTGAATTATTATAAATTGATAATTAGCTAGATAATTGTCATGGTTAATCAAGACATGACCATTATCATTTCATATTTAATGCAAATTGCAAGGATCAAAGAGCATCTTCCAAATGAAATGATGATGGTCAAAGTGTCAACCAAGGTCAACAAGTCAAGAAATTCAAATGGTCAACAACGATAACCATGCACAATTATATTAAACTAATATCAATTAACCATAATACACACATAAGCATTAGGGTTGATAAAATGACAATAGTCATTAACCCTAATCAAAGTCCTCTCCCTCTGTCTCAAGCAACTGTGCATACGCACCCGTATTCGTGATCCGAGGAACACGAATACAATGAGATAAAACCAATCCCAAATCATATACTAGGATCCGACTTAAACTAAAGCCCGCTAGTATAAGCTGTCCGGACAGCAATCGTGCACAAGTGTGCAGATGTGAACGAACTCTGTCACAAAACCATGCGACCTCTACTCATTTTGCCTAAAGGCGAATAGCTCTCTGTGTGGGACTCTAAAGACTCGACACTACGCTGGCAGTGGGTTTAACCACAGACCGCAAGCGGCACTAGCTGTACGTAACGGTCCCCAGGTAGATGCCGATAAGAAGACTGACGAGGTGACCCCATCTGAACTCCTACTGAGCCTGTATGTGACAGTCTACGTACAGTCCGGTCTGTTCGTCTGATACATCGCATGGCGGGCCTAGGGGGCGGTGAACGTCAGTCCCCTAATAGCGGTACAAGTCGTGTCGGAGTGTAGCCCAGAACACCCTGAGATAACACTGGAAACCTACCAGTATATCTCGCTTGCCCTGGCCAAGGACTACTTGTGTAATGGCTCTCCTGGACACAGCGCGATGTCAACCCCCAATACCGGGAGAGACGAATCCTGTCTAACCATCACTGCCTCCAAGTGCTTCGGGACTGCACCCAAAAACTACCTGTTTGCATGACTCCTTTGAGCCGTGGTAGGGTAGTAATCAAAATGCAGTGGGAACACACTCGAGGCGAAGTGACAGTGTCAAGTCAGCGGACTAAGCTGTACTCATGTCACCTAGGAACTGATAACTGACGATAGGTATAATACCAACCAACAGTCCCCGACGTGTCTTGTCCAGTGTACTCGTAACCTAACGAGCACCCGCATACTATCTCAAGTACAACGTACTGACGGCTGTGGGACAGACCGTCTCCCACGCTGGGATGAGAAGCGCATACGCTAGTCTACTCCGGAGTATCGATGCCCTGTCTCGATAGTCCAACGACCAGGGACCTGTATAAGGATGTGCTTATGGATTACCCAGCTCCCACGAGTGTGAGCACCATCACAACGCTGGTAATCAAGCAATAATCCTAAAGGCTCTACTAATATGTATATCAGCGATATGCTAAAAGAAACACATGCACATATTAAAGCAGAGACAAACCAAGTAGCATACTACCATTTCGAGCAAGATTGTATATACAACTGTGAATATCCCAAGCTTCCATCAAGTAATATACAAACTAGTATGATACAGTAATGGCCTCTAGGGCATATACACTAACATAACTAACAATACCATCATGTTGAGCAAGAAAGTCCTTATATAAATGTCCATGTATCCACGATAATATACAATAAGGGCTTCTAGGGCATACATATTCCTAACAGTGCGGTATAAACTGTAGGGTTCCTAGACACCCTAATGAGGTCTCACAAGGCATCAACCATGCCAATTTCAAAAAATCTAGGTGCCGAGAGACCTGACTACGGATCGTTTGCTAGAAAACTAGGCGAAAAAGCTAACTAGTTAACACTTAACTATGAGAATACGGATATACAACCTTTGTAGATCCGGTGCTCCACCTCCACGGCTCCGCAATGAAGTCTCCTCGCTGTCCAAGACGGATCCTGGGCTCTAGCGTCGGCTTCATCGGAGAATGGACGGGCTAGGTCATCGACAACGTGCCGAAGATGATCTACGTCGAAGCATCACTAGATCAAGCTCCACCTTCACCGAACCTTGAAAACTTGTGAAGGAAACACACTCTACTACTTGGCAAGAGGTAGAGGATGAAGAAATAGGAAGTGGGTAGACTTTAGAATTGGATTTCTCACTCATCTTCATCAATCACCATTGATGAAGTGGAGGTTTCTTCATTGAAGATGAAGAAGAGGAAGAAGATGATCAATATTATGATAAGTATTAAAGAATAAATAAAAATCCATTCTTATCATAATTCTCACCATGGTTAGGTGTAGAGAATTAACTTGAGTTAATTGAATTGGTTAGGGTTAAGCATGAGACGAAATGGTGACTAAGTCAAAAGTTCATGAAGCTTCATGAAAGAAAACAAAAGAAAGCCACCATTCTATTTTATGCAATTTATTTTCCAAAAATAAAAACAAATGAATAAATGAATAATCAAATAAAAACCCTAACCATTTCTTTAACCAAGGTTTAATTCTTTACACTTAACCAAAAGGGATGTATCATCATACATGATACAAGCAAGTGCACAAAATCATATCGCATATGCAATGCGCACATATCGAGCGAGAAAATCCATTTAAAGTGAACCGATACTAGTTAATGCAAAGTAATATATCAAATATATAATTATACATTAAATCATTAAATCAACACTTGATTTAACGATCCGGTCATATCGCATATAACCGACTAGTATCCAATGTATCGGCTTATCGAATCAATGCTTGAATCGATAACTAGGTTATATCGCATACAACCAATCGATACATTCATCGCGAGAATAGAATACGGTATTACATACACGTATTATTCTCGGTCCCGCACATATCTCATATGCGCTCCTATTTCATTTCGCTTGAGCCAGGAAACCTCTGTGTAGGACTCTAAAGACTCGTCAATACGCCGGCAGCAGGTGATGATCATATCAAACACCCACAAGCCGCAAGCGGTCTGCTAAACGTAACGGCCACCCGGGTATTGAGCGATCTGAAGATCGACGAGCAAGCCCGCTCACACTCCAGTGAATCCGACCAGTAACACTACCGTACAGTCCGGTCTGATCGTCTGATATGTCGCATATCTCGCCTAGGGGTGGTAAACGTCAGACCCCAATAGCTCGATAAGTCGTGTCGATATGAGGTCTATAACTGTTCGAGAAACTACTGGTAACACTTACCAGTAAATTTCAGCAACCCTGGCCAGGGATTTCCTGTTATAGCCAATCGAACACAGCACAACATCAACCCCCTATACCGGGAGAGACGAATCCCCTCCTATCGCTCATTGCCTCCATGTGACTCGGGACTGTACCCAAAAACCACCGTTTTGCACGCCCTCTTGGACGTGGTAAGATGGAAATCAAAGCACAGTGGGAACCACACGAGACTCTATGACGATCTCGGGTCAACAGACTACTCTGTACCAGTGTCACCAGAGAACTGCCATCTGACGTGAGGTATATACCATCTGGGAGTTCTCGGCGAGTCCGTCCAGTGTACCCAGTCTCCACTGAGCACCCGTATATCATCTCTGATGTCAAACACCAATGGATATGGGATCATCCATCGCCCATCTGTATGGGTCGAGAAGGTATACGCTAGTCTATTCTGGTATATCGATGCCCCGTCTCGATACACCCACGACTAGGGACTTTGAAGGATGTACTTATGGACTACCATGTCCCCACTAGTATGATCCGCATCATAGTCCAGGTAGTCAAGTACAGATCCTAAGGGCTTTACCAACATGTAACAGAGAGATAATCAGTATACACGTTAAGGTAAAGATCAACCAGATAGCATACTATCATGTCGAGAAAGAAAGTCCTCCCTATATATGTCCCAGCATCCACTACAATATACATCCAATGTACAGTAATGGCCTCTAGGGCATACATATAACTAACAATCTTCCACTTGCACTAGGGCCATCTGTAGCAGTGGTTGTAGTATCTCATACTCAACCATCCCATAAAAGTCTCTCTCTGGGAACAGGCCTTTGTGAGTGGATCCGCTGTATTGTTTTCTGAGTCTACTCTCCTAACCTCGATCTCCCTGGAGATCAACCATCTCCATGATCAGGTGACACTGCCTTAGAATATGTCTGGATCACTGATGGGACGGACGTTCCTTGGCATAAGCCACAACTCCATTGTCACACAATGGGAGGAACATAGTTCATCTCATGAACCAATATACACCCAAACAGCCTCTTTGGTAGCATCTTAAGTAGCGATGTATCCTGCCTTTATCGTCTAGTATGTCACGGTATGTAGCTTGGAACTCTTCCAACATACCGTCCCTTCACCGAGGGTAAAGACAATGCCTGCGACTGACATTCAGTCGTCTTTATCACACTGGAACCCTTCCAGCGATTCTCCCCAGGATCGATTGATACCATCTCACTACAACTAGTGAGTATCCTAATTTCCAATTAGATTTATCTCATAGATCCAAAATCCAGGATTTAGGAGGTATCATTTTGATCCTATATGGAGAATCCATGTGATAAGCGGAGATCGACCGAGCGTAGCATAGGAAACTCCTTCCCTATCAAGAGTATGTCATCCACGTACTCTACGAGGATCGTCACCATACTCCCTACTGCCTTTTTGTTCATACAAGGTTCATCTACCATTATGATGATGTCAACTTCTTTGACTAATCCATCAAAACAGATGTTCCAACTCCGCGATGCCTGCTTTATCAAATAAAACATCTTGCACACGTTTCCGCTGCTCTCACTGTCTACGAGGCCCTCTGGCTGTGTACTTATAGACGCTCTCTTTTCATTTAGAAAAGCTGTCATGACATCCAACCACCAGATATCGTAGTCATGGTATGCAGCCGTGGCAAGTAGGATCTGGATGGACTTAAGCATAGCTACTTAGAAAAAGTTTCATCATGATCCACACCTGGTCAATGATGCAAACCTTTAACAAGTCTAGCTTTGAAAGTCTCAACCTTTCCATGTACACCAAGTAATCTTCTCAAGATATACTTGCTCCTGATGGGGATTTAACCCTTCAGATATAGCAACCAAAGTCCATACTTTGTTGGTGTATAAGGATTCCATATCAGATCGCTAAGCATCCAGCCATTCTTACAGAGTCTCACTCCTGATGGCCAGCTCGAAACTAGTTGGGTCATCATCTCATGATGTAATCCTCGCTCCCACTGTCATAGAGAAACCGAAGTATCTCTCAGGTGGGTGAGGAACCCTACTAGATCGGTGGAGAGGCTGAGGTTCGTTGGAATCTACTGAATCCTTTGGTTCTATCAAATCATGTGCTGTAGTTTGTATAGCTGGAACATTTCCAGTTCTACATTACAGACCTTGCCTCGAGCTTGTCCGGATTTTGCTTTTAGACATAGGCCGGTCAACCCCAAATCTTAACTAACTTAAGATATGGGCTCTTCCCTTTCCATATCATATATGAAGTGGTAGGCAACTGATTTGATTCGAACCCTATTCAATAGGTATGCAGCTTCTCAAGCGCATAACTCCCAAAAAGGAAAAAGGTAACTCAGTAGTACTCATCATAGAGCACACCTTATCATATAGGGTGTGATTGCTCCGCCCCGATATACCATCGTGCAATGGTGTATATGGAGGAGTAATGCTGAGAGAGAATCTCATTCTCCTTTAGAATAGTCCAGGATTTCCGTGCTCAAGTATTCTCCTCCTTGATCACATCAAAGGACATAATACTTATACCCATATTGGTTCTCTACTTCTAGCTTATATTCTGTGAATATCTCAAAAAGGTTCGGACTTGTGTTTCAACAGGAACATATGTCTGAATCTTGAGAGATTATCAGAGAATGTAATGAAGTAAAAGAACCGGTCTTGGCATGTGTAGACAGGGGACCTACATACATCAACATGTATCATCCCAAGAGTTCACTAACTCTTTCTCTGTTTCCAATAAACAGAGCTGTGGTCATCTTATCTTTGTGACATGACTGGCGAGTTTCATAAGATGTAAATTCAAACTAATTTAAATATGCATCTTCATGTAACTTCAGCTAGTCGGGTCGCATTGATATGACCTAGTCTACAATACCTCAAGAAGAATCCGTTCATTTCTGAACTCTTCCTCTTGTGTGTGTTCCATATACTAAGAACTGTAGTTTGATTTAGAACATCAATGCTTTTAGATAACGTGCCTGAACCGATCAACTTTTGATATAGGAAATGTTCAAAATATTATCCAACAATACAAAATTTTATCATTTCTTTACTAATAAAGAGACAGATATGATTTTGTATATCAGGTTCGGTATCTAATAACATTCGTTCAGAATCAATGTATTTGTAATACAGGGTGACAGTGACCAACAGACTTGGCTGCAACATTTGCCCCGTTTTCTGCCTCATGAAACTTATCACCCGTTCTCAGTTCTCTACCTTTCTGTAGCCCTATGTAACAGATTACATATCTGGGATCCTGATCTGGTATCACATACCCAGGACGTAAAGGATACTGAGAAACAGTTCTCTGTAATGAACACACCCGAAGATGATGCATCAACATGCACTCTCTTCGTTTGGGCGGCACGGGAAATCTGGTATTCCCCAATTTCCTGCTCTGTCTTATAACAATTATAAGTTGGAGCGGGACCAACGTTCCCCAGCTCAGTATAACAAGCGGGTTCGGTCAATATTCCGTATTATTATCTTGATTAAGGCGTGATATGGTCGCTACCTGGAGAGAGAGAGAAGAAAACACTCAGCGTGCGCTCTTGCAAGAATAGATTGGTTATTATTTTATCTAATCAGGATGGCTCCCACTGCTTTTTATCAAATCTTCCTTCAAACCCTAAAAGGAAAGACTAGCCGGGATTAATTACACACTACAAGTTCGTCAATCTTTCAGCCAGGCCAGTGTCGGTACTTTGAGGGAGGTCCCTCGTGCTTTCGCACGAACCTAATTAATGTAAATCTCGTTTTCCCAGAGGCGTAACCTCGTTGACACCTTTCTAGACACCTACTTGATCGGCTAATTGTAATGTATAAAACTCTCCCAGGAGTAACTCTTACTCGCAGCGGGTATCGGGATCCAACTATCTCATAGAAGGTATGCAATCTCATTGCAAATTTCAACACTTGAAATTCCCGATAATATTTTGCCCCTAACGTGCTATGACCTTGACGAAAGCCAACAAACCATAGCCCGCTAGTCAAGTTCAACCCGTACATTTCTTGATCGAATTAAACCCACCCGCACGACCCTTGACGAAAGCCAACAAAGCCGCACGACTACCCTAATCCAATCGCATCGTATGCTAGCAAATAAGCAGCATATAGCTACCGCACACTGCACCTTGACGAAAGCCAACAAATGCAGCACGAATACTATATACAACTTATCTGAAATGACGGAGGGCTACGACAGGTTTTTCTGAAAACCTATTGCGTAATGAACTTGATATCGTTGTAGAATCAAATGATTTTAAAATGGAGTGCTTTTGAAGCTTTTCTAGTTTTGCTAAAGGAGTCACTCCCGGTGAAGGGATCGTCGGTCCTTTCCTCGTCGAATGAGGTGCGGGATATATCACATATATCACTGTGCAAAGCAAAAACTCTTAAAAGCAATCAAAAGACAAACCGAATGTGTAGCATCTGCCAGTTATTGCTAAAGGAGTCACTCCCGGTGAAGGGATCTCGGTCCTTTCCTCATCGAATAAGGTGCAGGATATATCACATATACCGCTGTGCAAAGCAAGAACTGTAGCTACCTGTTTTATTTTGAAATTCGATTCTACAACATCTTAGGTTTCTTTTATTTCATTAATCTCATTAATGAAGTCCCATCATTTAAGTACCTAAACAACACAGATAAATACGACGTACACTTATGCCATCCGCATTCGCCTCGATGTCCCCTCGTGCACCGTTAGGTTAGGTAACTAACGGCAGAGCGGGGCAGGGCTAGCGCGGGTGTAAAACATAAGTAATGCCTATATAATATATCATATATACTATATACTGTATCTATCACAGAACATCACATGATCACATCACAGATATCGCAGCAGAAGAAACATATGAAATATTGGATATACTAGGACGTCCGTGTTTTCAATACGAGCCAGTATAAAACACGGATTCAACGGTCGTGATGAATAGCCAAACCCACACCCCTAGACCCCTACGAGAGCGGCAAGCAACCCTACCAATTCTAGAGTTAGGAGACCCGGACTCGACTCCTCGAGCTGGTCTCCCACTGGACTCCAGAACCCGGTTACTTGTGCCCTCCTCCTTGGGTCTATCCTAGTGCGGAAAAGTAAATAATATACAAACGGTGACATCTTCCGCAACCTGGAAGTGCCCCAATAAAAGAATATTACATACAAGTTTTTACATGAATGAAAATGAAAAACACTCATCTCACATAAAAAAAACCCCGGCTATTCAAACACGACGATCCAATATAACATATCCAGCAACGCATAACATCACATGTCATCAGCGTAAGTAAATATGCGCATCCCAATTGTCGTTGACATATAGCAACGAAACCGGCGATATCACATATTACACTTACGGTCACAGAAAAGAAAGTGTAAAACTACAACAGTTGGAATCCGCAACCTGCATAGACATCGCATGCCTAATCAAATGAATTCCTTAGACATCGCATGCCTAACAATTATAAACCCCGCATTTTAGTCTCAAAATCGAAAACACTTTTCAATACCAAGTCGGGCAATTCAACAAGATTCCCGACATCCTGATCGAATGCTCGTCGCAAACTCTAGTAGGCGGCCGCACCCCTGATACCGTCGACGAAGTGCACCAAGGCGGAACACCGCTACCGCGAGCACCCGGACGGATGCTTTCGGCGACGGGGTTCTCCTACAGTCACTTGGTCGGGGCTATGGAGTGAGGCTGTCTATTAAGTTTACCCGGCGAGTATCCGCGTACGCTACGTGATTGCGACGGACTTTTGATCACATCAAAATTCCGTGGCAACCGATCAAGTGAGACTAAACTGCTATGTTTATAACATTCATTTAGTTATCTCATAACTTTTTATGAATTCCAATTATTGTATCCCATTCCAGATAAATAGAAAATGTTAAACTTTCCGATCGAACAATCGAACACCCAAGTTTTCCCGATATAGATCAACACATGAAATAAGTCTAACAACATTCAGTTCGTGCCTCAGTACCAACGGTCCAGCCGTAGAAGGGTCAAGCCAACACCTCACATGTGGCACGCCGTACTGCCCCAAACCCGAAGGTTCAAAGGGCAGTTCAAGACGATCGCATAATCGAGTTAAGGTTTGTTGTCTTCTAGAGGGTCCATCGCGTTACTTGCACTACTTAGAACGTCGTTAAACTACGGAAAGATCCAACACTTGGAAATTTCCCGACAGGGGAAAAATTGGGTATTTATATCCGGTCGAACTTTTTAACATATTCTAAAATTTATCCGGAAAGCCACACAGACAAAATTTGATACCCCGATCGAAACACCGAATCCCCAAAACAACTCCAGAAAATTCAACTCTTGAATAAATTTTAAAAATACCCAGAAACTCCAGCATAATATAATAGAAGTTACTGTGCAATCAATTGAGGATGACGTCATCAAAGTGCGGCGGAACCGCCGCAGAAGCCTGGCTTCTGCCGCGCTTCCGCCGCGGTTTTTACTGTTCATGGAAAAAAAATTGCACCGTAATTCTTATAATTCCCTGCTGAGTTTTCTGCATATTTTTAATTTTGAGAAAACCCAGTTTTTAAAAAATGTACAGAGAGCAAGTTTGTGATCGGGTTTCGGGTTCGTTCGGACTTCAAATTCCGTCTAGACTTCGCCTAAGGCTCTAGCTAGGCTCTAATACCACTGTAGGGTTCCTAGACACCCTAATGAGGTCTCACAAGGCATCAACCATGCCAATTTCAAAAAATCTAGGTGCCGAGAGACCCGACTACGGATCGTTTGCTAGAAAACTAGGCGAAAAAGCTAACTAGTTAACACTTAACTATGAGAATACGGATATACAACCTTTGTAGATCCGGTGCTCCACCTCCACGGCTCCGCAATGAAGTCTCCTCGCTGTCCAAGACGGATCCTGGGCTCTAGCGTCGGCTTCATCGGATAATGGACAGGCTAGGTCATCGACAACGTGCCAAAGATAATCTACGTCGAAGCATCACTAGATCAAGCTCCACCTTCACCGAACCTTGAAAACTTGTGAAGGAAACACACTCTACTACTTGGCAAGAGGTAGAGGATGAAGAAATAGGAAGTGGGTAGACTTTAGAATTGGATTTCTCACTCATCTTCATCAATCACCATTGATGAAGTGGAGGTTTCTTCATTGAAGATGAAGAAGAGGAAGAAGATGATCAATATTATGATAAGTATTAAAGAATAAATAAAAATCCATTCTTATCATAATTCTCACCATGGTTAGGTGTAGAGAATTAACTTGAGTTAATTGAATTGGTTAGGGTTAAGCATGAGACAAAATGGTGACTAAGTCAAAAGTTCATGAAGCTTCATGAAAGAAAACAAAAGAAAGCCACCATTCTATTTTATGCAATTTATTTTCCAAAAATAAAAACAAATGAATAAATGAATAATCAAATAAAAACCCTAACCATTTCTTTAACCAAGGTTTAATTCTTTACACTTAACCAAAAGGGATGTATCATCATACATGATACAAGCAAGTGCACAAAATCATATCGCATATGCAATGCGCACATATCGAGCGAGAAAATCCATTTAACGTGAACCGATACTAGTTAATGCAAAGTAATATATCAAATATATAATTATACATTAAATCATTAAATCAACACTTGATTTAACGATCCGGTCATATCGCATATAACCGACTAGTATCCAATGTATCGGCTTATCGAATCAATGCTTGAATCGATAACTAGGTTATATCGCATACAACCAATCGATACATTCATCGCGAGAATAGAATACGGTATCACATACACGTATTATTCTCGGTCCCGCACATATCTCATATGCGCTCCTATTTCGTTTCGCTTGAGCCAGGAAACCTCTGTGTAGGACTCTAAAGACTCGTCAATACGCCGGCAGCAGGTGATGATCATATCAAACACCCACAAGCCGCAAGCGGTCTGCTAAACGTAACGGCCACCCGGGTATTGAGCGATCTGAAGATCGACGAGCAAGCCCGCTCACACTCCAGTGAATCCGACCAGTAACACTACCGTACAGTCCGGTCTGATCGTCTGATATGTCGCATATCTCGCCTAGGGGTGGTAAACGTCAGACCCCAATAGCTCGATAAGTCGTGTCGATATGAGGTCTATAACTGTTCGAGAAACTACTGGTAATACTTACCAGTAAATCTCAGCAACCCTGGCCAGGGATTTCCTGTTATAGCCAATCGAACACAGCACAACATCAACCCCCTATACCGGGAGAGACGAATCCCCTCCTATCGCTCATTGCCTCCATGTGACTCGGGACTGTACCCAAAAACCACCGTTTTGCACGCCCTCTTGGACGTGGTAAGATGGAAATCAAAGCACAGTGGGAACCACACGAGACTCTATGACGATCTCGGGTCAACAGACTACTCTGTACCAGTGTCACCAGAGAACTGCCATCTGACGTGAGGTATAATACCATCTGGGAGTTCTCGGCGAGTCCGTCCAGTATACCCAGTCTCCACTGAGCACCCGTATATCATCTCTGATGTCAAACACCAATGGATATGGGATCATCCATCGCCCATCTGTATGGGTCGAGAAGGTATACGCTAGTCTACTCTGGTATATCGATACCCCGTCTCGATACACCCACGACTAGGGACTTTGAAGGATGTACTTATGGACTACCATGTCCCCACTAGTATGATCCGCATCATAGTCCAGGTAGTCAAGTACAGATCCTAAGGGCTTTACCAACATGTAACAGAGAGACAATCAGTATACACGTTAAGGTAAAGATCAACCAGATAGCATACTATCATGTCGAGCAAGAAAGTCCTCCCTATATATGTCCCAGCATCCACTACAATATACATCCAATGTACAGTAATGGCCTCTAGGGCATACATATAACTAACATAAACGAGGAAACTTCAACAATTGGTTCAAGGTATATCGATCCATTGTATATCGTATGCTAAACCTTCTATGCTTCCGCTATATCGGTTGCATGTTTATTTTGTTTTAATTAGCATGTTCGACATTGGTATCAGGGTCTGCATGCTTACATTCGTTTTCTTTTAGTTGCTTCATGTTTTAGCAATTCAAAATCGCGGGTCAGTAATCGATCAAATTTTGATCAGTTGTTGTTTATTTATATTTTCATATGGTATCATTCTTTGTTGTAACTATTTTAGTTTTTGACCAAGGATCAAAAAGGTTTAATTTTGTTAGGTCCACGTTACCTCTCCCGGTACTTTCGGGGTTGCGGAAACAGTAAAACAAAAATTTTTCTAAACATGGTAACATGGACCGAAAAGCCGGATCTTTGCTAAACGACACACTAGCATCCTAACTAGAGATTTATCTACTCGGTTAGGGGTTATACCTCAACTTGAACTCCTTCTCTTCCTATTGTTCTTCTCCTTGCTTGCTCCGAGGCTTGATCCGGACTTTGGTCACCTCCGCGACCTCCTTGAGTCGAAGATGATCCACCCGAGAGATGTACACCGAGCTCCACCTCGAGCCGAGGTAACTAGGGCAAAGTGATTGCTAATCTAGAAGCCCTAGGTTGTGTAGAAGTGATAAATGGATGGTTTTGTCTTTGTGGGATCTTTATCTCTCAACACATGAGATCAAAAGATGAATCAAGAGGAGGAAGAAGAAGGAGAAGCTAGCAACCATGGTTCATTTCCTTTTCTTCTCACTTGAAAAAAGCAAGAGAGAGAATGAGAAAAAAATTATGAACTAAGGAAATTAACCATGGTTGCAATAATGCACTAAAACATCATTACCAATCCTATCAAGATAAAGTTTGATGGCACCATTGAAATGACCATTATCATAATCAAAATAGAAAAAGAAAAAGAAAAAAAGAGTGTACATCCCTCTTGAAAGTCAATGGTTAACACGGTCAATCGGTCAACAAAGTCAAGAGGGGTCATGGTGGTCAAATGGTCAATGCAATTAGCCATCATAAAATTATCACTAAAAGGATTAGTAAATGATGTCCGTGGCTCATAATAGTTTTGACCAAACGAACTGCCAAAACCCTAATGGGTCCGAATCAACTGTCAAAACCCTAATGAGCCTGCCACATAACGGTTTTGGCCGAACCAACTGCCAAAACCCTAATGAGGCACCTCCTCCATCATCGCTCCGGAAAACTGTGCATACATACCTGCATCCGCATTCTGTAGAATGCGGATGCACAGAAAACAAAACAAATCCATCCATGCAATACTAGGATCCGGCTTAAACCAAAGCCCACTAGTATTGCCTACCCGAACACCACACGCATACAAGTGTATGTAAGTGATCGCAGCCCTGCCGTAAAACCATACGGCCTCTACACGTTTCGCTCAGTGCAGGGAAACTCTCTGTGTGGGACTCTAAAAACTCGACACTACGCTGGCAGTGGGTTTAACCACAGACCGCAAGCGGCACTAGCTGTACGTAACGGTCCCCAGGTAGATATCGATAAGAAGGCCGATGAGGTAAACCCATCCGAACTCCTACTGAACCTGTATGTAACAATATCCGTACAGTCCGGTCTGTTTGTCTGATACATTGCATGGCGGGCCTAGAGGGGCGGTAAACGTCAGTCCCCTAATAGCGGTACAAGTCGTGTCGGAGTGAAGCCCAGAACACCCTGAGATAACACTGGAAACCTACCAGTATATCTCGCTTGCCCTGGCCAGGGACTACTCGTGTAATGGCTCTCCTAGACACAGGGCGATGTCAACCCCCAATACCGGGAGAGACGAATCCTGTCTAACCGTCACTGCCTCCAAGCGCTACGGGACTGCTCCCAACTACTACCTGTTTGCACGACTCAGTAAAGCCGTGGTAGGGTAGTAATCAAAGAACAGTGGGAACACACTCGAGGCGAAGTGACAGTGTCAAGTCAGCGGACTAAGCTGTACTCATGTCACCTGGTAACTGATAACTGACGATAGGTATAATACCAACCATCAGTTCCCGACGAGTCCTGTCCAGTGTACTCGTAACCTAATGAGCACCCGCATACTATCTCAAGTACGGCGTACTGACGGCTGTGGGACAGACCGTCTCCCGTGCTGAGATGAGAAGCGCATACACTAGTCTACTCCGGATTATCGATGCCCTGTCTCGATAGTCCTGCGACTAGGGACGTGTATAAGGATGTGCTTGTGGATTACGCAGCCCCCACGAGTGTGATCGCCATCATAACGCTGGTAATCAAGCAAAGATCCTAAGGGCTCTACTAATGCGTATAGGTGATATAATAAAGAAACACATGTACACATTAAAGTAGAGACAAACCAAGTAGCATACTACTATTTCGAGCAAGATTGTCTGTACAACTGTGAATATCCCAAGCTTCCATCAAGTAATATATATACTAGTATGATACAGTAATGGCCTCTAGGGCATATACACTAACAAATTTTGTTTTGGCTGATATTTTGTCGACCATAGCAACCGGGGAGTTGTCGACAATGCTGCTAGTCGACCGAAGGTGGAGGCAGCGGCCTGATGGCATCGCCAGCCAGCCACAGGAGACGGCGGTTACCGGGGGTAGGTGGCCGATCGCCAACAGCAGCTATAGTGGTCGTTGCCTGTGGCTACACCCCAAGGGCGTAGCAGCTGATTGATAAAATCCTAAACATTTAACATGTGTAGGCCTCTTTCAATTAGTTAGGCTAATTTATTTTCTTCTATAACAAAGGCTTTCAAAATATGTTCAAAAAAGGATATTTGTAAACTGTTCGGCGAAGCCCAAACATTAAACAACACAATAAAAGGGGGGAAAGGTTTTGTACTTCTGGACCGCGCGTAAGTATCCGAACTCGAGCCTAAAAGGGCCTTTGATCCTTTTTCAGCGCATGCCTTAGCTAGCGGATGCAGTGATCCCAAAACCAGAATTCATTGCAAGCTTAAGCTCTAGCCCAGTCCAACGGGTCTGTTGGACCTGTAAGTCCACGTTGCGACCCCCGGTTCTTACGGGGAGGCGGAAACGGTATAAAAAACGAATTTTTATCGCAAGAGACAACATGGACTAAACTATGGTCGGGATCGTTACCTAAACTAAAACTAGCATACTAAGCTAAAGATATTTAGCTACTCGGATGAGGATGGTTATACCTAAACTTGAACTCCTTCTCTTCAAGCTCCGATGGTGGTTCGATGGCTCCTTCTCGTTGTCTCCGTACGCCGAAGATAGATCCACTTGAAAGCTCCAACCTTTAGCTCCTTCTTCGTTCTTTGAAGAAACTAGTTCACTTGGTTTGCTAAACCTAGTGAACTAGAATGAGTAGAGATGATTTAGAATGGGATTTTATCTATGGTTCTTGATTCTCAACTCATGAGACAAGAGAACCATAGATCAAGAGAGGGAGCAAGAGGTTGAGGGTGAGAGCAAGAGGAGAGCTCAAGAACAAGAGAGAGAATGAGCAAGAAAGAATGAGCAACTCTTTTGTCTTTCACCCTCTCATAATCCAAAGCAATGATAACTCATCATATCAACAAAAGTCTTATGTGATGGTTGAAGTAACCATAACCTTATCATGTCATGCACTCATTTTACTCAAATGAACAAGCAAGAAAAAGTCTTTGGCATGAAATGATAACCATGGTTATCATGATGGTCAACTAGTCAAGCCTAGTCAACCGGTCAACAAGTCAACAAAAGTCAACAAGTCACCAAAGTCAACAAGTCAACAAAAGTCAACAAGTCAACAACCATATCACCATAATACTTAATTAATATAATAGTTAATCACATATCATATTCTCATTAGGGTTGAGCATAAAGTCAAAAAGTCAACGGTCAACTGTCAACAACCCTAATGAGAATCCGCTGGCTCTGCCTCCCTGTCATTTGTGCATACACACCCGCATCCGCGTTCCGAGGAACACGAATGCAAACTGGATAAATCCAATCCCATAAGGTACACTAGGATCTGGCTTAAACCAAAGCCCGCTAGTGTAAACTGCCCGGACACTGTACGTGCACAAGTGCACGGATGTGACCGAACCCTGTCGCAAAACCATGCGACCTGTCGCAATACCATGCGACCTCTACTCTTTTGCCTAAAGGCGAAAAGCTTTCTGTGTGGGACTCTAAAGACTCGACACTACGCTGGCAGTGGGTTTAACCACAGACCGCAAGCGGCACTAGCTGTGCGTAACGGTCCCCAGGTAATGCCGACAAGAAGACCGACGAGGCGAAACCCATCTGAACTCCTACTGAGCCTGAGTGTGACATTCTCCATACAGTCCGGTCTGTTCGTCTGATACATCGCATGGCGGGCCTAGGGGGCGGTAAACGTCAGTCCCCCAATAGCGGTACAAGTCGTGCCGGAGTGAAGCCCAATACACCCTGAGATAACACTGGAAACCTACCAGTATATCTCGTTTGCCCTGGCCAGGGACTACTCGTGTAATGGCTCTCCTAGACACAGCGCGATGTCAACCCCCAATACCGGGAGAGACGAATCCTGTCTAACCGTCACTGCCTCCAAGTGCTTCGGGACTGCACCCAACCACTACCTGTTTGCACGACTCCTTTGAGCCGTGGTAGGGTAGTGATCAAAGTACAGTGGGAACACACTCGAGGCGGAGTGACAGTGTCAAGTCAGCGGACTAAGCTGTACTCATGTCACCTGGGAACTGATAACTGACGATAGGTATAATACCAACTAGTCAGTTCCCGACGAGTCCTGTCCAGTGTACCCGTAACCTAACGAGCACCCGCATACTATCTCAAGTACGACGTACTGACGGCTGTGGGACAGACCGTCTCCCACACTGGGATGAGAAGCGCATGCGCTGGTCTACTCCGGAGTATCGATGCCCTGTCTCGATAGTCCTGCGACCAGGGACCTGCATAAGGATGTGCTTATAGATTACCCAGCCCCACTAGTGTGACGGCCATCACATCGCTGGTAATCAAGCAAAGATCCTAAGGGCTCTACTAATGTGTATAGGCGATATACAAAAATAAACACATGTACACATTGAAGTAGAAACAAACCAAGTAGCATACTACTATTTTGAGCAAGATTGTCAATACAAGGTGAATATCCCAAGCTTCCATTAAGTAATATACATACTAGTATGATACAGTAATGGCCTCTAGGGCATATACACTAACAATCTCCCACTTGCACTAAGGCCATGTACTGGCGTATCGAAGACCTATCATCTCGATCAGCCGCTCGAACTGAGTCTGGGGCAAGGCCTTGGTGAATGGATCTGCAGTGTTATCTTCTGATTTTACTCTCTTTACCTCGATCTCCTGGCGATCAATGATCTCCCTGATCAGGTGGAACCGCCTCAAAATGTGCCTGGACTTCTGATGGGACCTTGGTTCCTTCGCTAAAGCTATAGCGCCGTTGTTGTCACAATACAGCGGTATTGGATCAACACTGGTAGGAACCACCTGAAGTTCCGTGAGGAACTTCTTCATCCAGACAGCTTCCTTTGCGGCATCGCAAGCAGCTATGTACTCCGCTTCCATGGTTGAGTCAGCAACGGTTTCCTGCTTGGAACTCTTCCAGCAAACCGCCCCTCCATTGAGGGTAAAGACATAACCCGACATGGACTTGGAGTCATCCTTGTCACTCTGGAAGCTGGAGTCAGCAAAGGCCTCAATCTGGAGGTCTTTTCCGCCATACACCAAGAACATCTCCTTAGTCCTTCTCAGGTACTTGAGAATGTTCTTTACTGCTATCCAGTGTTTCTCCCCTGGGTCTGACTGATACCGGCTTACAACGCTCAATGCGTATGCTACATCTGGTCTGGTACATAACATCGCATACATAATAGAGCCTACCGCAGATGCGTAGGGTATTGATGACATGCGAGCCCTTTCCAAATCAGTCTTGGGAGACATCTCTTTGGAGAGGGTGATTCCGTGACAAGCCGGTAGATTACCGCGCTTGGAATCTTCCATACTGAATCGTTTCAGTATGGTGTCGATGTACCTTGACTGTGAAAGTCCCAACATCCTTTTAGATCTATCATGATAGATCTGGATCCCCAGAATGTAGTTGGCATCGCCCAGGTCCTTCATGGAGAACCTCTGTGACAAGAATCCTTTGACTGACTGTAGCATAGGAATATCATTTCCTATTAGGAGAATGTCATCGACGTACAAGACGAGGAATACCACATTTCTCCCTACAATCTTACTGTAAATGCATGGTTCATCTGGGTTTTTGACAAAGTCGAATTCTTTGACAGTATCATCAAAGCAGATGTTCCAACTCCGCGATGCCTGCTTAAGTCCATAGATGGACTTGAGCAACTTGCACACTTTACCGCTGCTCCCACTCTGATTGAATCCCTTTGGCTGATCCATATAGACGCACTCTTCTAAATTTCCATTTAGGAAAGCCGTCTTAACGTCCATCTGCCAGATCTCATAATCGTGGAAGGCAGCAATGGCAAGAAGGATCCGAATGGATTTAAGCATGGCTACCGGAGAAAAAGTCTCGTCATAGTCCAAACCAGGTCTTTGACGAAAACCCTTTGCAACGAGCCTAGCCTTATAGGTTTCAACCTGCCCATCTACACCAATCTTCTTTCTGAAGATCCATTTGCAGCCTACGGGTTTTACCCCTTCTGGAGCAAAGTCCAAAGTCCAAACTTTGTTGGTGTACATGGACTCCATCTCGGTCCGCATTGCATCCAGCCATTTTACCGAGTCACCGCTCTGAATGGCTTGCTGGAAGCTAGTAGGCTCATCATAATCTATGATGCAATCCTCTCTATCCCCGTCTATGAGAAAACCGTAGTATCTCTCGGACGGATGAGACTGCCTACTACTCCTGCGGAGCGGCGTAGGAATGTCCGGTTCCCCTGAACCTTCTGGTTCTACTAAGGTTTCAGTAATAGCTTGTGGTTCTGGAATTTCTTCCAGTTCTATTGCGCTCCCACTTATCTGATTTTCTAAAAACTCAGTTTCCATGAAGCGGGCATGACGAGAAACAAGGACTTTTTGCTCCTCTGCGTAATAGAAAAGATACCCTTTGGAGTTCTTTGGGTATCCCACAAACTTGCACTGTACTGAGCGTGCCTCGAGCTTGTCCGCATGCTGCTTTTTTACAAAAGCCGGACATCCCCATGTCTTAAAGGATTTAAGACAGGGTTTCTTCCCACTCCACATCTGGTATGGTGTGGTAGGCACTGTCTTAGTAGGAACTTGGTTCAAGAGATGTGCAGCTGTTTCCAGTGCATAACCCCAGAAAGATCGCGGTAACTCAGCCTTACTCATCATGGAACGAACCATATCTAGTAGGGTTTGATTCCTTCTTTCCGATACACCGTTGTGTTGTGGTGTGTATGGAGGAGTACGCTGAGAGAGAATTCCATTCTCTTTTAAGTAGTCCAGAAACTCGGCACTCAAGTATTCACCACCTCGATCCGATCTTAAGATCTTGATACTTTTGCCTGTTTGTTTTTCTACTTCATTCTTATATTCTCGAAATTTCTCAAAGGCCTCGGATTTGTGCTTCATTAAGAAGACATGTCCAAACCTAGAGAAATCATCTGTGAAAGTAATGAAGTATGAATAACCGCTTCGCGCATGTGTAGACATTGGACCACACACGTCACTGTGTATAAGTCCCAAGAGCTCGCTCGCTCTTACTCCGTGTCCAGTGAACGGAGTCTTTGTCATCTTTCCCATGAGACAAGATTCACAAGTGGCATAAGACTGGTACTCGAACGGATCCAAGTATCCTTCTTTATGTAACTTAGTCAACCGTGTCTCATTGATGTGACCCAGTCTACAATGCCATAAGAAAGCCTGATTTAATTCTGGAGACTTTCTTTTAAGTGTGTTCTGGACACTGAATATCTGAGCTTGATTCAATACGTATATACCGTTATTTAATGTACCTGACCCAATCAGTGCTTGATTTAGGTGGATGTTTACTACATCGCTTACAAAAGCAAAATCATATCCTTCCTTAGAAAGTAAGGATACAGATATGATGTTACAAGTCGCACCTGGTACATACAAACAGTCACGCAGAATCAATATCTGCCCAGTTGTCAGTCCTAGGTGATATTCCCCTACGGATACAGCATCCATGCTCATTCCGTTAGCAACCCTGAGAGTCATATCACCTTTCCTGATAACCCCACGGTTTCTCAGACCCTGTAACGAATTACAGATATGAGATCCTGATCCGGTATCCAATACCCAGGAAGTAGGGTTAACTGACAAACAGTTCTCAATTATAAACACACTCGAAGCCGAAGCCACAACATGCTTCGAATTCTGGCTACTGGCTTTACAAGCCCTGCAATCTCTCTGCCATAGTTCATTCCCGTTACAATAGGAACGTCCCTTTTTAATCATATCCAGTCCCGAAACTTTTGCCCTTGTTTTTCCTTTTTCTTCCCTGGTTTCTTTCAGGGTATAAGCAGAGGGCAGGGACTGTAGAATTAGGTCAGTACTTGACCCATTCTCCAACGTGGTCTCCAGGTCCGTGAGCTTAAAATAGCTGGTCTCTGTAAGGACGTTGCCCCCTACAGATGACCCGACAGCCAACCTCGCTTGAAGCAATTCGTTCGAGGTCTCATATTTTGCGATACGAGATTGCTCTCCATATAAAACTTTGTTATGGAGGAAGATAGAAACTGAGTCCATCTTCTCGTGCTGCCTCTGGTTTGCACCATTAACTGAGGCTAACATGAGGCACTTGGCTTTCGCACAATCCTTTTCCGGTGTCCTGCGGATGTGAACATCCGTGACAGGGGAAACTGGACCTGAGACAGCAGGGATTTGATTAGTTAAGAGGTGTCCCAGCTTGTCATGGGCAATGGACATCTGGACAGACCTTTGCCAGTCATAACAGTCAGGTTCAGTCATATTTTTATCTAGATGTAACCTAGGTGCGGTCACAGGGTCGCTGCAATTAAGAGAGAGAAGAAGAAACACTCAGCATGATGCTCTTGCAAGTTTAGAGTGGTTTTTAGTTTGTCTAAACAGGATGGCTCCCACTGTTTCTCGAATCCCTCCTCAAACCATAAAGGAAGAATTAGTCGGGATCAATCCCACCGCACAATACTTGCTTAACCGTTCAGCCAGGCCGGTGTCGGTACTTCGAGGGAGGTTTTCCAACGCTTTCGCGAAGTTCCTTAATTAAAGAACCTCTTTTCCCTGGGGGCGTAGCCCCGCTAACACCTTTCTAGGCACCTACTAGGTTTATAGCATTGATCGTTTAGTGAGAAATTTCCCGAGGAGTAGCATATACTCACAGTAGGATCAGGATCCAAATATCATCGCGTGAAGAAACTGAAGGAATCCTACCAGAATCATCACACTCCAAATGGTATGCAAATCTAGCAAGTTTCAGTGCTTATGAAACTCCCGATGTATATTTTTGCCCCATGCTCTTATGACCTTGACTAAGGCCAACAAATCATAAGTCACATGTCAAGTTCTACCCGTCGTTGTCCAGGTTAATTTGAATCCACCCGTATATACCCTTGACTAAGGCCAACAAGGTAATACGACTGTCCCAAACCAACGCATTCTATCTATGCAACATATGAATACCCACCAGCTACCAAACACTGTGCCTTGACTAAGGCCAACAAACACAGCTTGAATACTGTTGAATATTCATATGAAACGACGGAGGGCTACGAATGGTTTTGGCGAAACCGTGAACGTAGTGAACTTGATTTAGTCGATGGAACGAGATAGCTTTTAAATGGAGTGGCTCAAACTCCGCATTTTAAAAGTTTGTTTTGAAAAGAACCGAGTGGTTTTTCGAAAATGTTCCAACGACTTATACTTGGTTTATTTTCTTGCATTAGTTCTTTTAATGCATGTTTTGCTTGCATTAGTTCTTTTAATGCGTGATATTCTTGCATTAGTTCTTTTAATGCGTCCCATCAATTAATCCTACCATTGCAGAAAACAACCAAAATATGACGTACGCTTATGCCATTCGCATTCGCCACGGGGCCCCGTCATTACCCGTTAGGTTACTTAACTAACGACAGAGCGGGGGCTGGGCTAGCGCGTCTGTAAAACATAAGCAACGCCTAAATAATATCATATATAGATATACTGCAATGATAAACATTTCAGATCACAGATAAATACATTGGATATACTAGCAATCTGTAATTTGTACGAGCCTGTAACAAAAACAGATAACACGGTCGCGGTGAATAGCCAAAACCCCACCCAAGACCCCTACGGGTGCGGCAAACTACCCGCCAAGTACCCGAAGCGTAGCAACCTCCCTCAACTCCATGAGTAGGCCACTCGACACTTCGGCATACCCGGTAGTTTGTGCACCCCTCCATGGGTCTATCCTAGGAGCAAAAACAGTAAAAAGAAATTATACAATGACGGCTACAACCCCTTCCCGGTTGTGTGGCCATACAAATAATTATTACATCAATTTACAAATTTACATGAATTGCAAGAAAAGAAAACTCTCGTCTCACAACCCCCGGCTATTCACCCGCGACAATCCAACATATTTATATACACATTCCAGCACATTACAGATCATGTATAACCCCGACCAATCGACTTATAGCGATAAGCCGACGTTCAATACATGCAAACATTACAGATATAACCATCATAGTCAAAGTGCAGTGAAGTTCGGAAAAAAATACGGAATTATAGGACCCCAAAAGGAAATTTCTTTTCTGGAAAATCTGGGCACATATAATATATTCCAAAAATCCCAAAACCAACACAGACACACACTGCACGAAAAACGATGCAGAGAAGACAACAACTCGCGGCGGTTCCGCGGCGGCTAAGAAGGCTCACGCGGCGGAAGGGCGGCAGTTTAGACGAATCACTGTATCGTTTTTCTTGGGTGTTCACACAAAACCCTGAGCCGAATTTACAAGTATAAATTTTTTCATTTTGACCAGAAAATATTTCAACAGAAACTCAGGTTTTTGTAAAGTTTGGTTTTTGGATTTTTCCGGTTCCGAACTTCGTTACACTTCACTACCAAGCTAGTTTAAGTTTAGTTAGGCTCTGATACCACTGTAAGTCCACGTTGCGACCCCCGGTTCTTACGGGGAGGCGGAAACGGTATAAAAAACGAATTTTTATCGCAAGAGGCAACATGGACTAAACTATGGTCGGGATCGTTACCTAAACTAAAACTAGCATACTAAGCTAAAGATATTTAGCTACTCGGATGAGGATGGTTATACCTAAACTTGAACTCCTTCTCTTCAAGCTCCGATAGTGGTTCGATGGCTCCTTCTCGTTGTCTCCGTACGCCGAAGATAGATCCACTTGAAAGCTCCAACCTTTAGCTCCTTCTTCGTTCTTTGAAGAAACTAGTTCACTTGGTTTGCTAAACCTAGTGAACTAGAATGAGTAGAGATGATTTAGAATGGGATTTTATCTATGGTTCTTGATTCTCAACTCATGAGACAAGAGAACCATAGATCAAGAGAGGGAGCAAGAGGTTGAGGGTGAGAGCAAGAGGAGAGCTCAAGAACAAGAGAGAGAATGAGCAAGAAAGAATGAGCAACTCTTTTGTCTTTCACCCTCTCATAATCCAAAGCAATGATAACTCATCATATCAACAAAAGTCTTATGTGATGGTTGAAGTAACCATAACCTTATCATGTCATGCACTCATTTTACTCAAATGAACAAGCAAGAAAAAGTCTTTGGCATGAAATGATAACCATGGTTATCATGATGGTCAACTAGTCAAGCCTAGTCAACCGGTCAACAAGTCAACAAAAGTCAACAAGTCACCAAAGTCAACAAGTCAACAAAAGTCAACAAGTCAACAACCATATCACCATAATACTTAATTAATATAATAGTTAATCACATATCATATTCTCATTAGGGTTGAGCATAAAGTCAAAAAGTCAACGGTCAACTGTCAACAACCCTAATGAGAATCCGCTGGCTCTGCCTCCCTGTCATTTGTGCATACACACCCGCATCCGCGTTCCGAGGAACACGAATGCAAACTGGATAAATCCAATCCCATAAGGTACACTAGGATCTGGCTTAAACCAAAGCCCGCTAGTGTAAACTGCCCGGACACTGTACGTGCACAAGTGCACGGATGTGACCGAACCCTGTCGCAAAACCATGCGACCTGTCGCAATACCATGCGACCTCTACTCTTTTGCCTAAAGGCGAAAAGCTTTCTGTGTGGGACTCTAAAGACTCGACACTACGCTGGCAGTGGGTTTAACCACAGACCGCAAGCGGCACTAGCTGTGCGTAACGGTCCCCAGGTAATGCCGACAAGAAGACCGACGAGGCGAAACCCATCTGAACTCCTACTGAGCCTGAGTGTGACATTCTCCATACAGTCCGGTCTGTTCGTCTGATACATCGCATGGCGGGCCTAGGGGGCGGTAAACGTCAGTCCCCCAATAGCGGTACAAGTCGTGCCGGAGTGAAGCCCAATACACCCTGAGATAACACTGGAAACCTACCAGTATATCTCGTTTGCCCTGGCCAGGGACTACTCGTGTAATGGCTCTCCTAGACACAGCGCGATGTCAACCCCCAATACCGGGAGAGACGAATCCTGTCTAACCGTCACTGCCTCCAAGTGCTTCGGGACTGCACCCAACCACTACCTGTTTGCACGACTCCTTTGAGCCGTGGTAGGGTAGTGATCAAAGTACAGTGGGAACACACTCGAGGCGGAGTGACAGTGTCAAGTCAGCGGACTAAGCTGTACTCATGTCACCTGGGAACTGATAACTGACGATAGGTATAATACCAACTAGTCAGTTCCCGACGAGTCCTGTCCAGTGTACCCGTAACCTAACGAGCACCCGCATACTATCTCAAGTACGACGTACTGACGGCTGTGGGACAGACCGTCTCCCACACTGGGATGAGAAGCGCATGCGCTGGTCTACTCCGGAGTATCGATGCCCTGTCTCGATAGTCCTGCGACCAGGGACCTGCATAAGGATGTGCTTATAGATTACCCAGCCCCACTAGTGTGACGGCCATCACATCGCTGGTAATCAAGCAAAGATCCTAAGGGCTCTACTAATGTGTATAGGCGATATACAAAAATAAACACATGTACACATTGAAGTAGAAACAAACCAAGTAGCATACTACTATTTTGAGCAAGATTGTCAATACAAGGTGAATATCCCAAGCTTCCATTAAGTAATATACATACTAGTATGATACAGTAATGGCCTCTAGGGCATATACACTAACAGGACCAGACTCAACCCAGTTTAACTAGGTCAAGTCAGGTTAAACAACGGACTTATATTGGGCTAGTTCTGGTTATTTTGGGATAAATTTAAACTCGGGTTTAAAATTTGGCATAATTTTGAGCTGTTTAATGACCTTTTAAAATCATTTGACCTGTTTCTTAAAGCAGATTAAAAAAATGATTTTTAAGATTTTACAAAATGTTTAAAAGGCTTACAATAGAGTGTTTTTATAACATTGCATAAAAATATATATTTTATGACTTTGGAAGCTATTTAATAATAGGTTCACCTAAATAAATTGTCTGATAAAAATTATGGAGATTGTATGGGTATCTGCTCCAGTGGAAGCGTTTTGGACGTGTTTCTTTAAAAAGTGATATTTATTAGATTAGCCATTGCATATTGTATTGCACATGGCATGTGTCATGTTTTAAAGATGCATACTGCATTTATTAATATAAATTATTTCAAGTAGGAGATTTTAGTTGAAGAAATATTTAATCTATTTTCAATTATTTTAGAACAACTTTAAATTTTGTACTTTTGAAGACCGTGATTGCGGCTTTAGGCCTTTTTCTCTTTCTTCATAGTGTAAGTTTATTATTGTTGCTAGAATAAATTGAAAATGGAATGTTCTTTAGGAAAGAACAATACTCCTAGTAGAATGCCATAGTCTTAACACTTGCATAAGTCAATGTTATCACCTATCTCACCAGGGATGAGATGGTAGCTGGCGACAATTATCATAAACATTAGATTTTACTTTCCGAACAAGCTGAAAGACTTAGATACTAGTGATAATATAGTGGCAATGTTGTTGCAGGGTTTCATGACGCAGCACCATCAAAATGCAACAATCTTCGAAAGATTGAACGCATTAAGAATCGTTTTACACGTTGGACACGACGAAGAGCAATGTCATTAGTATATAGTATTTTATTGCCATGCAATTATGGAATATGTTATATGGTAGCTGTAAGTCGATGTACAACACCCCAATACTTGTGGGGAGGCGGAATTTTTAAAAACTAACTTGTTTAAAGCGTAAACATCGACTAACCGCTTGAATCGAAGCTAAACAATAACTAACAACAAACATAGAAGTTCTATACTACTATGTTTAGGGATTATACCTAACGAATCGTGTCCTTCGTCTTTGCGAACTCCACCTCCTCCTCGGCCTTCTCGAAGAAGTAGACGATCCACCCGAGAGCTTTACTCCAAGCTTAGCCTCTAAACATGAGGCAACTAGGTTTCATTAAGTGTTAATCAAAGAAGCTAGGTGATATAGAGTGAGGGTTATGGTTTAATTAGTCTAACTAATCCTTGTACTCAACACATGAGAGGGGAGGATTAGGGTTTGAAGAGAGAGAGCTTGAGGAGAGAGAAGATGAACATAATAATGAGATGAGAATAATGAGTTATCATAATATATATCAAGCATTTTCTTTTTCAAGAAAAGAATAGAAAATCATTTAACAACCATGCTTGATAAATATCAAGTGATGATTCATCTCCATGAGTCATTAAGCATTTATGATGCATTAATGACATGGATGAATCATCCATATGACTCACTAATCACATTCATTGTATATGCCACCTAATCACCCTTAGTCATCACCTTCTAGAAGCTTCTCGCGCAATTACGAGAACGCCCCTCCTATCCGTGAAAACACGGAAAAATTTTAGACTGTATAAATCCAATAACCGGATACCAGTAACTGGCTTAAACCAAAGCCGACTGGTAAAAACTGTCCGAACGACGTATGTGTGTAAACACACGTATGCGTCCGAACCCTTTGTCGTAAAACCATACAACCTCTATATCGTTTCGCTTGGAGTAGGAAACTCTCTGTGTGGGACTCTAGAGACTCGACTACTACCCTGGCAGTGGGTTTAACCACAGACCGCAAGCGGCACTAGCTGTACGTAACGGCCCCCAGGTAGATGTCGATAAGAAGGCTGATAAGGAAACCCATCCGAACTCTTACTGAGCCTGCTGTGACAATCTCCGTACAGTCCGGTCTGTTCGTCTAAGACTATCGCATATCCGGCCAAGGGGGGCGGCAAGCGTCAGTCCCCTAAAAGCGGAATAAGTCATGTCGGAGCGAAGCCCATTACACCCTGAGAAACTACTGGAACCTACCAGCAAATCTCGCTTGCCCTGGCCAGGGACTTTGCGTAATGGCTCTCTGACACAGCGCGATATCAACTCCCAATACCGGGAGAGACGAATCCTATCTGACCGCCACTGCCTCCAAGTGCTTCGAGACTGCACCCAACTGCTACCTGTTTGCACGACTCCTTTGAGCCGTGGTAGGGTAGCAATCTAAGAAAAGTGGGAACACACTCGAGGCGAAGCAGCAGTGTCAAGTCTGCGGACTATGCTGTACTCATGTCACCTGGGAACTGTTTAACTGACGACGGGTATAAAACCAACCAACAGTTCCCCGTGAGTCCTGTCCGGTGTATCCGTAACCCAACGAGCACCTGTATACTATCTCCAGTAGGACGTACAGACGGCTGTGGGATAGACCATCTCCCCAACTGGGATGAGAAGCATACACACTAGTCTACTCCGGAGTATCGATGCCCTGTCTGATGGCAGTCACACTAGTGGGGCTGGGTAGTCTACTCCGGAGTATCGATGCCCTGTCTCGATAATCCTACGACTAGGGACCTGCATAAGGATGTGCTTGTAGACTACCCAGCCCCACTAGTGTGACTGCCATCACAATGCTGGTAGTCAAGCAAGATCCTAAGAGCTCTATCAATATGTATACTCATATATTAAGATAGAAAAACCAAGTAGCATACTACCATGTTTAGAAAGACTGTTATATACATGTGAATATCCCAAGCTTCCATTAAGTAATATACAAACTAGTATGATACAATAATGGCCCCTAGGGCATATACACTAACAATCTCCCACTTGCACTAGGGTCATGTACTGGCATATCGAAGTCCAATGATCTCGAGTAGCCTCTCGAACTGAATCTGAGGTAGGGCCTTCGTGAATGGATCTGCAATGTTCTCTTCAGTAGCGACTCTCCGAACCTCGATCTCCCGACGATCAATGATCTCCCTGATCAGGTGATACCGCCTCAAGATGTGTCTGGACTTCTGATGGGACCTTGGTTCCTTTGCTAAAGCTATAGCTCCGTTGTTGTCGCAATACAGAGGTATTGGATCAACTATGGTAGGAACCACCTGAAGTTCTGTTAGGAACTTCTTTATCCAGACTGCTTCTTTTGCGGCATCAGAAGCAGCAATATACTCCGCTTCCATAGTCGAGTCAGCAACGGTGTCCTGCTTGGAGCTCTTCCAGCACACCGCCCCTCCATTGAGGGTAAAGACATAACCCGACATGGACTTGGAATCGTCCTTATCACTCTGGAAGCCAGAATCGGCAAAGCCCTCTAACTTGAGGTCTTTTCCGCCGTAAACCAATAACATCTCCTTAGTCCTTCTAAGGTACTTGAGAATGTTCTTTACTGCTATCCAGTGATTCTTCCCTGGGTCAGACTGATACCGGCTTACCACGCTGAGTGCATAAGCTACATCTGGTCTGGTACACAACATCGCATACATTATAGAGCCTACCGCAGAAGCGTAGGGTATAATAGACATGCGATCCCTTTCCAAATCAGTCTTGGGAGACATCTTTTTGGATAGGGTGATTCCGTGACAAACCGGTAGATTGCCGCGCTTAGAATCTTCCATACTGAATCTTTTCAGTATAGTGTTGATATACCTGGACTGCGAAAGTCCCAACATCCTCTTGGATCTATCACGATAGATCCGGATTCCCAGAATGTAAGAGGCATCACCCAGGTCTTTCATGGAGAACCTGTGTGACAAGAATCCTTTGACAGATTGTAGCATAGGAATATCATTTCCTATCAGTAGAATGTCATCCACGTATAATACGAGGAATATGACACTTCTTGCTACAACTTTACTATATATGCACGGTTCATCTGGATTTTTGATAAAGTCATATTCTTTAACCGTTTCATCAAAACAGATGTTCCAACTCCGCGATGCTTGCTTTAGTCCATAAATGGACTTAAGCAACTTGCATACATTCCCGCTGCTCCCATTCTGATTGAAACCCTCTGGCTGATCCATATAGACGCACTCTTCTAAATTACCATTCAGAAAAGCCGTCTTTACGTCCATCTGCCAGATTTCATAATCATGGAAGGCAGCAATTACAAGAAGGATACGAATGGATTTGAGCATAGCCACTGGAGAAAAAGTTTCGTCATAGTCCAAACCAGGTCTTTGACGAAAACCCTTTGCAACAAGTCTTGCTTTATAGGTTTCTACCTGCCCATCTACACCAATCTTTTTATTGAAGATCCATTTGCATCCAATGGGTTTTACCCCACCTGGAGCAAAGTCCAAAGTCCATACTTTGTTGGTGTACATGGACTCCATTTCGCTTCGCATTGCATCTAGCCATCGTACCGAGTCGCCGCTCTGGATGGCCTGCTGGAAGCTAGTAGGTTCATCATCATCTATGATGCAGTCCTCTCTATCCCCATCGACGAGAAAACCGTAGTATCTCTCAGGCGGACGAGACGGCCTACTACTTCTACGGAGGGGTGCGGGAATGTCCTGTTCTTTTGAAACTTCTTGTTATACCAAATTTTCAGTAACAGCTTGTGGTTCTGGAATTTCTTCCAGTTCTACTACGCTCCCACTCTTCTGATTTTCTAAAAATTCAGTTTCTAAGAAGCGGGCATGACGAGAAACAAAAACCTTTTGTTCCTCTGCGTAATAGAAACAATATCCCATGGAGTTCTTTGGATATCCCACAAACTTACACTCTACTGAGCGTGCCTCGAGCTTGTCCGGATGCTGCTTTTTTACAAAAACTGGACATCCCCATGTCTTCAGGTACTGAAGACAGGGTTTCTTCCCACTCCACATCTGATATGGTGTGGTAGGTACAGTTTTGGTTGGAACTCTGTTCAAAAGATATGCAGCTGATTCTAGTGCATAACCCCAGAATGATCGCGGTAACTCAGCATTACTCATCATGGATCGTATCATATCCAATAGGGTTCGATTCCGTCTCTCTGATACACCGTTATGCTGTGGAGTGTATGGAGAAGTAAGCTGAGAGAGAATTCCTTTCTCTTTTAGATAACCTAGGAACTCGGCACTTAAGTATTCACCACCTCGATCAGATCTTAGTGTCTTGATACTTTTGCCGGTTTGGTTTTCCACTTCATTCTTGTATTCCTGGAATTTCTCAAAGGCCTCGGATTTATGCTTCATTAAGAAGATATGTCCATACCTAGAGAAATCATCCGTAAAAGTAATGAAGTAGGAATAACCACTCTCGCATGTGTAGACATTGGACCGCATACATCACTGTGCACGAGTCCTAAGAGCTCGCTCGCTCTTACTCCATGTCCAGTAAATGGAGTCTTTATCATCTTTCCTTTGAGACATGATTCACAAGTGACATAAGTTTGATATTCGAACGAGTCCAAATATCCTTCTTTATGTAACTTAGTTAATCTTGTTTCATTGATATGACCTAGTCTACAATGCCATAAGAAAGCCTTATTTAAATCTGGAGACTTTCTTTTTAGTGTGTTCTGGATATTGAAAATCTGGATTTGGTTTAAGACATATATACCGTTATCCAGTATACCGGACCCAATCAAACTTTGATTAAGGTGGATGTTGACAACATCACTTACAAACGTGAAATCATAACCTTTATTTGATAACAAGGAAACAGATATGATATTACACGTCAAACTAGGTATACAAAAGCAGTTATGTAAAACCAAAATGTGTCCACTGGTCAATCATAGGTGATAATCTTCGACGGACATAGCTCCTACGCTAGCTCCGTTAGCAACCCTGAGGATCATATCACCTTCCTTCAGCACTCTACGGTTTCTGAGTGCCTGCAATGAATTGCAAATATGAGATCCTGATCCGGTATCCAATACCCAGGAAGTAGAGTTGATTGATAAACAATTCTCAATTACAAACACACCTGAAGTCGAAGCCACAGCTTGCTTCGGTCCTTGGTTCTTGTTGGCGATCCACGCCTTGCAATCCTTCTTCCAGTGCCCCTTCCTATGACAATGGAAGCACTCATCCTGAGCCACTACTGGTACCGGCAACTTTTTCTTTCCCTTTCCTACCACCTTACTAACACCTCCTCTAGGTTTGGTGGCAGCCTTATTCTTCCTTCCTTTTGCCTTAGCCTTGGACCCGGAAGAAGAAGCACTGCGAACAAACATAATGTGTGTTTCCCTTGCCTTCTGCAAGGTGCCCTCTGCACTTCTCAACATGTTAAGGAGTTCTGAAAGTTCAACTTCTTTTCTTTGAATGTTGAAGTTCAGTATAAACTGGGTGTAGGTGATAGGAAGGGACTGGAGAATAAGGTCTGTATAGAGCTCATTATCCAAAGTCGTTCCCAGGTCTGCGAGCTCTTCAATGTAGCCAATCTTCTTTAGGACATGTTCACCTACCGATGATCCGACAGCCAACCTCGCTTGAAATAGCTTCTTTGAGGTCTCGTATCTTGCTATACGAGATTGCTCCCCATACAGATCTTTTGTATGAAGAAATATGGATTCAAGGTCCATATCCTCGTGCCTCCTCTGATGTTCATTGTTCATTGAGGCAAGCATGATGCACTTGGCTTTCGCGCAATCTAAATCCCAGGTTTTGCGGATTTCCTTATCCGCATTACTGGATTTGGGACCTGGGGCTTCAGGTGCCTTAGTGGTGAGGACATACCCCAATTTGTCGTAGGTCAAGGCCATTTTGACATTCCGCAGCCAATCTTTATAGTTTGGCCCCGTCAGTATATTTTTCTCTAAAAGTAACTTAAGTCCAGTCATTTTAGGGTCGCTGCAATTAGGAGAGAGAAAAGAAAACACTTTAGCATGATGCTCTTGCAAGTTTAGAGTGATTTTTAGTTTATCTAAACTGGAGGGCTCCCACTGTTTTTCGAATCCCTCCTCAAACCAAAAAGGAAGAATTAGCCAGGACTATTTTCACCGTACAATACTTGCTTAACCGTTCAGCCAGGCTAGTGTCGATACTTCGAGGGAGGTTTTCCAACGCTTTCGCGAAGTTCCTTAATTTAAGAACCTCTTTTCTCTGGAGGCGTAGCCCCGCTGACACCTTTCTAGACACCTACTTGGTTTATAGCATTGATCGTTAAGTGACAAATATCCTGATAAGTAGCATATACTCACAGTAGGATCGGGATCCAAATATCATCGTCTGATAATGTTGTAGGAATGCTACCAACATTCATCAAACTCAAAATGGTATGCATCTCTTTGCAAATTTCAGTTTCTTTAGAAATTCCCGATATAAGTTTTTGCCCCATGCTCTTATGACCTTGACGAAAGCCAACAAATCATAAGTCACATGTCAAGTTCTGCCCATCATTATCTTGTTAATTTGAACCCACCCGTATATGCCCTTGACGAAAGCCAACAAGGTAATGCGACTGTCCCAAACCAACACATCTATCTATGCAACAAATGAATACCCAGCAGCTACCAAACACTATGCCTTGACGAAAGCCAACAAACATAGCTTGAATACTACTGACTATCCATAAGAAATGACGGAGGGCTACGACTGGTTTTGGCGAAACCGTGAACGTAGTGAACTTGATATAACCGAAGGAACCTGATAGCTTTTAAAAGGAGTGGTTAAATCTCCGCATTTAAAAATATCTGTTTTAAAAATAACTGAGTGGTTTCTTTTAAATTGTTCCAACGATTTAAACTTTGGTTTATTTTCTTTGCATTATAGATAATGCGTCCCATCATTAACCTATCATTGCAGAAAACAACGAAAATATGACGTCCTCTTATGCCATCCGCATTCGTCACTGGGTCCCGTCATCACCCGTTAGGTTACTTAACTAACGACAGAGCGGGGACTGGGCTAGCGCGGGTGTAAAACATAAGTGATGTCTAAATAGCTATCATATATACAGATATTTTACATTCGTCAGACGCAATGATATTCATTCCAGATCACAGATGAACTTTATTGGATTTGCAAGAAATCCGTATTTCTTTTGAGCCTGCAAGAAAAGACGGATTACACAGTTGTGATGAATAGCCATTACCCCACCCAAGACCCCTACGGGTACGGCAAACTACCCGCCCGGCAGTTTGTGCACCCTACCTTGGGTCTGTCCTAGGAGCAAAAACAGTAAAATGAAATAATACAACGGTGGCTACAACCGCAATCTGGATGTTCCCCGCAAAATAATATTACAACAAATTACATTTACATCAAATGAATTAAATAATAACCCATCACAAAACCCCGGCTATACATCACAACAGTCCAACACAGTTCATATACACAAACAGATAAAATCCATTACAGAAATGTGCAACCCCCTGCCAACCGACATACTAGCAGTTAGGGGAGGTTTACGAACACATTATACAAACACAGATATAATCCAACAAGCAAATACTGTATAATTTCGATCGATTAAACACATTTAACTTTGCTTCAATACTTCTCTGTAAATCTGAAACCTGAGCGAAAAATAAAAAATTCCAGAAAATACCAAATATCACAGAGAACCAACACAGGAAAATTGGGTTCATGATTCGGCAATTCGGCAGCGGAACCGCGGCGGATCGGTGGGATCCGCCGCGTTTCCGCGGCGCTTTAGCCGAATCATGGGCCCAATTTTCTTGGGTGTTCTACTACTGTCATTTAGAGCTTTCTGAACCTCCCTGAAAAATTTTAGGACTTCATTTAAAAATCGATAGAAACTCATAATATCGGGGTTTTCCGGTTTCGTTTTTTCCGTTCGAAATTCATACAATTTTTGCAAGTGAGTTATTTATTGTTTAGCGAGGCTCTGATACCACTGTAAGTCGATGTACAACACCCCAATACTTGTGGGGAGGCGGAATTTTTAAAAACTAACTTGTTTAAAGCGTAAACATCGACTAACCGCTTGAATCGAAGCTAAACAATAACTAACAACAAACATAGAAGTTCTATACTACTATGTTTAGGGATTATACCTAACGAATCGTGTCCTTCGTCTTTGCGAACTCCACCTCCTCCTCGGCCTTCTCGAACTAGTAGACGATCCACCCCGAGAGCTTTACTCCAAGCTTAGCCTCTAAACTTGAGGCAACTAGGTTTCTTTAAGTGCTAATCAAAGAAGCTAGGTGATATAGAGTGAGGGTTATGGTTTAATTAGTCTAACTAATCCTTGTACTCAACACATGAGAGGGGAGGATTAGGGTTTGAAGAGAGAGAGCTTGAGGAGAGAGAAGATGAACATAATAATGAGATGAGAATAATGAGTTATCATAATATATATCAAGCATTTTCATTTTCAAGAAAAGAATAGAAAATCATTTAACAACCATGCTTGATAAATATCAAGTGATGATTCATCTCCATGAGTCATTAAGCATTTATGATGCATTAATGACATGGATGAATCATCCATATGACTCACTAATCACATTCATTGTATATGCCACCTAATCACCCTTAGTCATCACCTTCAGTCATCACCTTCTAGAAGCTTCTCGCGCAATTACGAGAACGCCCCTCCTATCCGTGAAAACACGGAAAAACTTTAGACTGTATAAATCCAATAACCGGATACCAGTAACTGGCTTAAACCAAATCCGACTGGTAAAAACTGTCCGAACGACGTACGTGTGTAAACACACGTATGCGTCCAAACCCTTTGTCGTAAAACCATACGACATCTATATCGTTTCGCCTGGAGTAGGAAACTCTCTGTGTGGGACTCTAGAGACTCGACTACTACGCTGGCAGTGAGTTTAACCACAGACCGCAAGCGGCACTAGCTGTACGTAACGGCCCCCAGGTAGATGTCGATAAGAAGGCTAATGAGGAAACCCATCCGAACTCTTACTGAGCCTGCTGTGACAATCTCCGTACAGTCTGGTCTGTTCGTCTAAGAGTATCGCATATCCGGCCTAGGGGGCGGCAAGCGTCAGTCCCCTAAAAGCGGAATAAGTCGTGTCGGAGCGAAGCCCATTGCACCCTGAGAAACTACTGGAACCTACCAGCAAATCTCGCTTGCCCTGGCCAGGGACTTTGCGTAATGGCTCTCTGACACAGCGCGATATCCACTCCCAATACCGAGAGAGGCGAATCCTATCTAACCGCCACTGCCTCCAAGTGCTTCGAGACTGCACCCAACTGCTACCTGTTTGCACGACTCCTTTGAGCCGTGGTAGGGTAGCAATCTAAGAACAGTGGGAACACACTTGAGGCGAAGCAGCAGTGTCAAGTCTGCAGACTATGCTGTACGCATGTCACCTGGGAACCGTTTAACTGACGACGGGTATAAAACCAACCAACAGTTCCCCGTGAGTCCTGTCCGGTGTACCCGTAACCCAACGAGCACCTGTATACTATCTCTAGTACGACGTACTGACGGCTGTGGGACAGACCATCTCCCCAACTGGGATGAGAAGCGTACACACTAGTCTACTACGGAGTATCGATGCCCTGTCTCGATAATCCTATGACTAGGGACCTAAATAAGGATGTGCTTGTAGACTACCCAGCCCCCACTAGTGTGACTGCTATCACAACGCTGGTAGTCAAGCAAGATCCTAAGAGCTCTATCAATACGTATACTCACATATTAAGATAGAAAAACCAAGTAGCATACTACCATGTTTAGCAAGACTGTTATATACATGTGAATATCCCAAGCTTCCATTAAGTAATATACAAACTAGTATGATACAATAATGGCCCCTAAGGCATATACACTAACAGTAGTTACGGGATAACCTATGCAATATGACATTGTTCCCAAATTGACCTTGATAGTGAAAGCAGTCGAACCATGTCATGTAGATGTGCTTAAATCCTAAAAATCAGGGATATGAAGAATGCTGCTCCAGTTTTTCTGTTGAGCAATGTTAATTGATGGTTAAGCAGTTAGTTATCAGGAAAGCGAATGCGATGGCATTTGTCGGTACTTTCACGCAACTAAGGCTTAAGGTCAATTGCCTTGGGCAATAGAATCAAGAGCACTGGTTATATGTTGATTAAGCGATCTAACATAGGAAATATGTTGGCAATAATGAGATGAACAAGTTAGAATAGCAGACTGTAGGAATTTGAACCGCTTCACTTGTCAAGATACTGAGTGAAAGTATATTTTCTACTAGAAGCTGAAAATTTATGGAAATAAATCAGTCTAGGATATAAAGCTTATCCTGCATCCAGGATGCAAATAGTTGTCCATAAATTACTTTCCTATCAGACAGATGTTTGGACAAGGCTTAGGATATATGTTAAGATCAATGCAGCAATTTATTTCTTAAATAACTCACGGTTTTACAATCTGACTTCCATAAATGCCATACGTGGCATAATAGAATGGATTAGTAGATAGCTGTGTTGACTTGACCATTTGGGGTGGCTTATTTAGCATTTTAACCAAAATCAACATACATATATGTAAGCATTGCCTCAGAGGCAATAGCTTTAAGATTTATAAAAAGACAATTTGTATGTCTGTGCATTTAATACACACCGATAATTGCAAACCAATAATTTTGAAAGTGCTTGTGATCCTTCCTATTTCAATACCTTCAGGATTACTCGTTTGATGGCTTCTGATTTCATACAGAACTGAAGCATTAATTATATATTAAGTGCTAGTGTCAACGGGGTTGAGCATGTTTAACAAAGCAATTCTGGGAATTACATAAATTCCATGAGTATTCATTTGAACAGTTCATGGAACTGTATGAGGGATAAGAATCCTCAGCTGGCTGATGATATTGTACACTTGGTAACAAAATAGTATTGCGGAAAGCAGAAATTGTAAATGCATGATATGGTAGGAGTATGATGGTAAGGGTCAATCAATGAGGTTCAGCATGTTTAACAAAGCAATTCTGGGAATTACATAAATTCCATGAGTATTCATTTGAACAGTTCATGGAAATGTATGAGGGAAAAGAATCCTCAGCTGGCTGATGATATTGTACACTTGGTAACAAAATAGTATTGCGGAAATGAGAAATTGTAAATGCATGATATGGTAGGAGTATATCAATCTTTCCATATATTTTGGGAGTGCGCAAATTGACTGCGGCTCATGTTTTTATTCTTACGCATACAACTTTTATTATGGTAAACACTTACGAGCGAGAGATCAAGGAGGATCACTTGCTTCTATAAGGATGTGTTGCCTATTTAGATTTGGTTTTGCAATGCTGATTGACTCAGGGAGGAATAAACGAACGAGTTTCTCGAGGTGGAATTCTCTTGAAGTGCAAAACAGGTCAAGATTAGGGATCCGACGAGGCTTGTGGGGACACCTAGTCAGCTATCATAATGAGAGGATATAGTTCACAGATAATAAATAAAAAAACAGAAGTTAATATGTAAACAGTAATAATGAGACAAAAATTACATAAGCTTTTAAGCTAAGAATTTAAGTGGATTTGTATGTGCTAAGAATGATGTCCTGAATAAACCCTATATCAGCGATTCTTTGCTTTGTAATAACCAAAACTAAGAACAATGGTATAGAAAAATGAGTTTCCTTGGTGGGAGACTTTGGGAAATTATTGCAGGGAGTTTCTCCATGAATTGCTTATCATCAGAATCAAGAACCAAAAAGAAAAGAAATAGGTGTATCAATTAATGAAAATTTTCGCAGAGAAACTCAATGAATTATTGAAAGATTTTATGCTTACTACTTGAGGGTGCTGAGGTGACATCTCAGTGACAATATTAATGTTTTTACTTGAAATATCAACCCATGAGGCATAAAACTTCACGATAATTTTGTGCTAAGGTTTGAGAAGATAAAGCTCACAGGAGATCAAGTCATAGAGCTTGACTATTACCACGGCAAAAATAAATGGCAGGTGGAGAAAACAAACTAGTTTCTCTGTGCTTCCGTACACATTGTAATATATACAATTATGCACCCACAAATTCACCCTTCATGAGTAAACGAGTCTCAATGGTTGGTAGGAATCAATGGGTGTAATAGCCCTTTCAATTTTCCAATTTAAAAGAATTTTGAACTTGTACTTTACAAGGGAATGGTCTTCTATTACAAAGCATATGACATTAATCATATAAATTCCTCAGCTGATGGACAAGTTAGCAAGCAGTGACCATGAATAAACATGCATGGAATATTCGGTCCCAATATTCGAAAGCCATACCCAAAGTTGAATTAATATATGAGATTATTTAAATTATTTTGGTTGACTTTGACGGTGCATACTTTTAATTGGTAAGATACAATTATCTAGCATAGAATGTGTACATAATTATGATTAATGAGGATTGCTCACAAGTACTTAATGCTCGAGTAAAAATGAAAATGTTTGCTCTATGTTCACTTATATCTGTTGATCTGCTTGTATAGGTGGACAACACAAAGCAGCATTATGAAAATCTCTCATTGGCATCAGCTTGTGAATCAGTTATAGAAATTGGAAATGCTGGTAACCTGTACATGGATGAACGTGCTCCATGGTCTCTCTTTAAGCAAGGGGGCACTGGTGCTCAATCAGCTTCAAAGGTAACAAATAAACCTGATGAATAATTGATTATCAATTATAATTGATTATCAATTATTTCATTTTTAAGTTCACTTTTCAGTTTATTTTTAAAAGACCCAAGTTATGTATGCCATAATTTGTATTCTTGTCCCTTTCTTTCTCTTGATCTGTAAACTTTGTTAGAAAGGAGGAAACTTAAATAACCATGAAATTAGATAAAATGCGAACTTAGAGGATTGCAAACAACTGCCCCTTTATCCTTCCAAGGAACAATAACCACTTCGTCCCACCCCCCACCCCCCACAAAAAGAAAACAAAAGAGAAAAAAAACAGGAAAAAAAACACTCAGGACTTGAAGCAATTAGAATGGTTTGTGCACTTATCCTAAACATCAGTAACAATTCCTAAGGTTACATGCTATGCTTTGGATGACAAAAAGGTACTATTTGAATATTGAAGTTATTGCTAGAAAAATCTCCTGGTTCTTATATCGCAAAGCATACTGAAAATTTGATCAAACTGTAGCTGAGTTTTTCTTTTCACTTAAAAAAATCTCCTGGTTCTTATATCGCAAAGCATACTGAAAATTTGATCAAACTGTAGCTGAGTTTTTCTTTTCACTTAAAAAAATCATATGTAATAGAGGAAACTTCATATGTTTAGATCTATACAGGTTAAATTGGTTGCAGGAGAGACTAGGTAAACTTCCTTCATTGATTGTATCTAGATCTTTGACATGGAGGGTCTTCAAATGAGCCATAGACTCATAATCTGAGAGGTTCTACTGATTGGAGGGATCTCTACATCTGATATTAAAATCAACTTGAAAAAGAAATTGCAGTAGATGTTCATCTTAGATTTATCTAGTCATTTATTGTGTCGATTTTTAGCTTGTTTTAGGTGGGATTCCTTTGCCTGATTGGTCCCTTCAAATATCTATATATTTTCAGGCAATATGTTTTAGTATTATGATTGGTTGTGAAGTTATATCAAGGAAAGTCAACGCCTTTGCATTTGGAAATTTATAAATTCAATGTTTTCAGTATAAAAGTAGTATTCTAATCCAAATAATTCACTCTAGTTTTATCTAATTAGTAATCAGTAATCATAATGTATGAATGATTTCCTACTATGGTTATGGTTTATAAAACCCATCTCTTTCACAATTAAGTTGTTTAGGCATACAAGTCCTCTAAACAGTAGCGGAACAGTATAATTCGATCATTTGTGCAGTTCTGAATATGCAAGGGCTTGGTCGTCGTCCAGATGCGGCGCGCTACATCGGACCCGGGTGTAGTGACAAATAAACAAGGGTCGTCGTCCAGAGACGGCACGCTACATCGGACCCCGGGTGTAGTGACAAATAAGCAAGGGTCGTCGTCTACAGACGGCGCGCTACATCGGACCCCGGGTGTAGTGACAAATAAACAAGGGTCGTCGTCCAGAGACGGCGTGCTACATCAGACCCCGGGTGTAGTGACAAATAAGCAAGGGTTTCATAGGATCCGTCTAGCTTCCTGGAACATAGGTTCTCTTACGGGTAGACTAATAGAATTAGTGGAGGTGATGATTAGGAGGAGAGTTAATATTATGTGTTTGCAAGAAACTAAGTGGGTAGGTGAAAAGAGTAGAGTTATAGAGACTTGGGGTTATAAGCTTTGGTATACGGGTAGAGATAAAAATCGTAATGGGGTAGGTATAATCATAGATAGACGGTTGCTTGAGGATGTAGTTGAGATTAGGAGAAAAGGTGATAGAATTTTACTGGTTAAGCTTATTCTAGGTGGAGAGATCTTTAATGTTATTAGTGCTTATGCACCACAGATAGGTCTTGATGACGCTAGTAAGCGTCTATTCTGGGAGGATTTAGACGAGGTGGTGCAAAGTATACCTAGTGGAGAGAAGTTATTTATTGGTGGTGATCTTAATGGACATGTAGGTACTAGTCGTAGTGGGTTTGATACTATCCATGGAGGTTTTGGTTTCGGACAAAGGAATGAAGTAGGTGACTCGATTCTAGATTTTGCTTTATCTTATGACTTGATCTTAGCAAACACCTGGTTTAGGAAAAGATAGTCCCACCTTATCACTTTTAGGAGCGGATCAAATGCTAGTCAAATAGACTTTTTTCTGACGAGAAGAATAGATAGAGGTTGTTGTATCGACTGTAAGGTAGTGCCAGGTGAGAGTGTAACTACTCAACATAGACTTTTAGTTCTAGATTTTCGATTTAGAAGAGAACCTAGGAAGATTAGACGTAAGGTAGAGCCTAAAATTAAATGGTGGCGATTGAAAGAAGGTAATCAAAAGGCTTTTATAGATCGTGTAGTACAAGAAGCGGATTGGCAGTCGGAAGATGATCCAGACAAAACATGGAAGAAAATGGCTAGTTGTATCAAGAAAGTAGCTAGAGATCTACTTGGTGAGTCGAGAGGTGGTGCTCCACCATCTAAGGATATATCATGGTGGAATGAAGATGTAAAGGCTGCTATTAAAATTAAAAGGGGTTCTTATAAAGATTTGAAGAAAAGTAGAGATGTGGAGAGATTTGAGAAGTACAAAATGGCTAAAAAGGAAGTTAAGAAAGCTGTTCGGGAAGCTAAATCTAAGGTCTACAAGGAGGTGTACGAGAAATTAGACACTAAAGAGGCTGCAAATGATATATACCGGATTGCTCGAATGCGGGAAAGGAAGACTAGAGACTTATGTGCGGTGAAGTGTGTCAAAAATGAAAATCAGAAGGTTTTAGTTCGAGATGAGGATATCAAGGAAAGATGGAGAGATTATTTTGACAAATTGTTCAATGAGAGCTTTACTAAGAATTTGGATGGATTTGTCATTCAATCTCAAGATATAAATTGTGATTTCATGCGTAAAATAAGACTTACTGAGGTTAAAGAAGCTTTGAACAGAATGGGTTTAAGAAAAGCGGTTGGTCCTGACGGGATTCCTATCGAGATTTGGAGATGCTTAGGAGAAATAGGCGTTAAATGGCTGACAGATCTGTTTAATAAGATTTGGCAGACAAAAAAGATGCCAAATGAATGGAGGGAAAGTATCCTTGTGCCTATCTACAAGAATAAGAGTGACATTCAAAGTTGCTCAAACTACCGTGGAATAAAACTAATGTGTCACACCATGAAACTTTGGGAGAGAGTGATTGAACACAGGCTAAGGAAGGATATTAAGATAACAGAGAACCAATTTGGGTTCATGCCTGGACGATCGACGACAGAGGCGATTCATTTGCTTCGTCAACTTGTCGAGCGCTTTCGAGAGAGGAGAAGAGATTTGCATATGATATTTATTGATTTAGAAAAAGCGTACGACAAGGTACCTAGAGAGGTATTATGGGGGACAATGATGAAAAAGGGGGTCCCCGTCAAGTATATTGACATAATTAAGGATATGTAAGACGGAGTAGTGGCAAATGTCAGAACTTGCGGTGGCTTAACAAGTGATTTTCCGATTACTATTGGTTTACATCAAGGATCTGCTTTAAGTCCTTTCCTGTTTACCATCGTGATGGATGAGCTTACTAGAACTATCCAAGATGAGGTCCCTTGGTGTATGCTATTCGCTGATGATATTGTTCTAGTAAATGAGACGAAAGCAGGGGTTAATGCCAAATTGGAATTATGGAGACAAACATTGGAATCTCGGGGATTCAGATTGAGCAGGTCCAAGACAGCATATATGCACTGCAAATTTAGCAGCCAGAGAAGTCAAAACCATATTGGTATAACATTGGAAGGGCAAGAGATATCACCGAGCGACCAGTTTAGATATCTAGGTTCCATCATCCAAAGAAATGGGGAGATCGATAGTGATGTTAATCAAAGGATCCAAGCTGGTTGGTTGAAATGGAGGAGTGCAACAGGGATTTTGTGTGATCGTAACTTTCCGTTAAAATTGAAAGGGAAGTTTTATCGGAGCGCTATTCGGCCTGCCTTATTATATGGTACAGAATGCTGGGCTCCTAAGAAGCATCATACACAAAAGATGCACGTAGCGGAGATGCGCATGCTTCGTTGGATGTGCGGTAACACTAGAAAAGACAAGGTGCGAAATGAGGATATTCGTGCAAAAGTTGGTGTAGCACCCGTGGAGGAGAAGATGCGGGAAAACCGGCTTGGATGGTTTGGTCATGTGCGACGCAGACCTATGGAAGCACCGGTTCGACGAATAGATACTCTCGATATGGGTAATGGCAAAAGGGCAAAAGGGAGACCGAAGAAAACATGGATGGAGGTGATACGAAACGATATGGTTGCCAAAGGACTCAATGAAAGTATATTGTTCGATAAAAGTGAGTGGAGACAAAGGATTCATGTGCTGGACCCGGCGTGATTCTCATGTTGGTTCATGTAGCCTACCCCATATGCTTGGGATAAAAGGCTCAGTTGTTGTTGTATAAATGCTCATTACCGATACTCCCAATGATGGGGGAACTGATATCAGAATTGATAAGGTCACAAGTTAAAAACATGCTGCTAAGTGCCAACACAGAATCATGGTGGACCATGGTACTTGTATTGGATTTATTCTGTGCATGTATTCAGTTGAGAGTGCAAATTTTTCCAGTGGGGTTTCTTATAGTTTTTGTTTTGTTCCGCTAGTTGGGAGATACGATTTTGTAGTTGCAAGTCATCTTGTCCTCCAGGCTTCCCTATAAAAGAAGCCAAGAATTTTGTAACTGCTGGTGAATGAGATGACTTGATTGCTTTGATTTACAATTTGGATCATAGTGTCATGTGAACTGGGACAATCTTCATCGATAGGGTGTGAAGCCTAGCCAATATTTATCCTTTATCATATCAAAGCATTAGCTTCACACTTCTACCATTAATTTCCCTAGATAATAAATCACCGCCGCCTATTGGAAACCCAAGTTTACAAGGATATACATAATTTGTCATCCAAACCCTAGCCACCTGAGACATTGCTGCCTTTTGTGATGATAGTGTATCATCCAAATCCTTTCTTCTCCAGCGAGGTCTTGCCCTCAGCGTTTCATATATTCTTAAATTTGAAGTGGATTCTACTAGACCCAGCTCCACTACCTTGATGGGGCCTGGAAAGAAGATGTGGACTTGTTTCTAGGCTTGAACATATAGGTAATGCGAGGATTTGAAGTGAATTTTGGTTTAGTTTGTAAAAGATTTGGGGGATGTTTGGTTAGCGACAAAGTGTTTTAAATGTCGGGACGTCGCCAAAATGTCGGTTTTGGAAAGGAAACGTGTAAAAAAAATCAGGTAATGATATTTGGGGATTGTCGGCCAACATTTCGTGATATTGGCTGAAATGTCATGATGTCGGCGTTTAGGACGACATTTACTGTTATGAGAAAATACAGCCATTGAATTGTTGTGAGAGCTATTAGTTTAATTTACACTTATAAGTGAACAATTATCTCATTAATTTGAAGTAGTACATTTTGAAATTGAGTTGTGAATATTTTGGCATGCTATTGTTATATTTTCTATTAAGCGCAATTATCAATTTTGGATCTCTTGATTGTGTGCTTGTAGATTTCTTGCTTTATTTATTGTGGATCTAGGAATTCTTGCTTGTTGACATGCACTATCATTTGCTTTCTTATGTCTCATCTTGCATTCACACGTTTGGCAGACCTTCGATTTCTGTCTTGTGTTAAACGACTTTCTTAAAAAACACAAGGAGAGAGAAGATCTACTCATGTAAGATAGGAGGTGGGTCCTGCATGCGTCCAACTATAACTGAAAAATGCTCATTGCCTTTAATCGTGAGTATCATGAAGAAAGCATATTTCCTCTCTTCTATTTCAAAATCACAAAAATCTTATTTCGATATATAATTCAAAGACGAAAGATATATATGCAACTACCTTAATTTTATGTGGGTTTAAAGTTTTTGTCCACTTCCAGATGCGCTTTATTATCACTATATCTCTACTAATATTAAGACGAGCCCCTTAACGGGCCCGTGTTTTGGAATTTGCCACCACTCCACATATGCGCCGCCACCTGCCTTTGGAAACAACGGTTAAAATGGAAAATTATGCACGTCTCTCTAATCCTTCTCCTTTCAATATATGCCCTTAAAAACATGGTGGCAATTCATATTGAGGTGGGCCACAGGCACCACCTAAGACTTCACCCAGGTGTAAATGCACATCACATTGTCTACATATAGAATCTACAAGCAGATTTTAAAAAAAAACTAAATTTATAATTTATAACCTCTAATGTTTCATTTTGTGTAGAAAGTCCTTAAAGAAAACAAGAAAGATAATTTTTTTATCACATATCTTATTCAATATACATATTCAATTTTTTGTTACATGCTGATCCTTTGAACGCATATCCCATATCAAACGAATGTAGATGATTTTGATGATGAAATTCTTTATCAATATTTATGGTCATCACTTAATAGCAATGTTATACTCGACAGATTATTACTAAAATTAGTTAAATTTATTCAATTTTTAATTACATGTGCATCGCAAGCAATTTTAATAATTGCAAATGAAATATTTGCTTGATCATTCAACTTGTCTCTGAACTTTATAAGCCCCACTAACCTCTATTCAAGTTGCGTACTAGAAATAACAGTCCTTTTTGTATGGTTCAATTTCGTTTTCTGTAATAAACATAGACTTTCCATAGCCATATAAGTCGGCTACTACTAGTTTTTAGTATGAGCAATTTTGTTTTATATACAGGACCTTGTGATCATACTTGAGGCAGTGAGGATTATTGCAGCGGTGTTATCTCCGGTCACCCCAAGTCTATGTTTGAAAATATACATGCAGCTTGGGTTTTCAAAGGACCAGTTTGAAGCAGTGACATGGGTATATTTTTTCACTCTTACTTGTCTCCTTGTCTTTTGATAAAATGCCTTGCAAATAATATCTTAAATGGAAAGCCAGGGTGCAAAAGAGGTTCTCCAAAGGATCTGTGAACATTAGTTTAACACTAGCTCCTGAACCTATGGTGTACCATCAATAATGAAAGAGAAGGAAAAAAACCCTGTAAATTCATTCACTCCAATGAAGTAGTTGACTTGGCTCGTTTCTACTTTGCTATTCTAGATTTTAAGAGAGAGTTATGAAGGAAATGAAAATTAAACATGAATTCCCAATTGCAAATAGATTGTCTTTGCCTTTCTTCTTTACTATTTTCCCCCTGTTTAGTAGAAATTCAAAGATTATGAAAAATTCCTCTTTTACAGTTTCCTGCCATAAAAATTTGAATCGGTTAAGAGTGTAGATTGCGAACTGATAATATTACTGTCTTTTCATTGATCCATATCCGGCCCCAGTTTAGTAATAAAAACTTTAGATGATTACATTGATGAGCAGGTTTCTGCACCGTTGTGATATGCAAGTAATTATTGTTAAACAGATTAAACCACATGGTTGAAAGAGATTATCCTTTGGTGGAGCATGTTACACTTTCCATTATTATAACTGCTATTTATATTTGCATTTTTCTGTGTTCATTTTGTAGAGTGATACTAACTGGGGAGGGCTGAAAGCCAACCAAATAATGGAAGAACCAAAGCCAGTTTTTGCACGTATTGAAATTACAAAGGAAGGAGAGGATGAAGTCTCTCGTAAGGTTGTAAAGAACAAGAAAAAGACGTCCCAGAGTGAAGGGCTTGTCGAGGCTTAGATTTTTTTTCTTTTCCCTTCTAGTGCATTGAGATCATTATTTTCTTAAAGACTCGTATCTTAAGCTGAAGCAAGAGTGTGGAGCCTATAATATTGAGTTTCATAGTTTTGTTATTTATCCCACTGGCAATTGCCCCCACGCAGAATTGCGTGGGACGGTTCCCCTGAAAATTTAGGCAAAAATATTTAATGTATATTCATGATTTATGTTTCTTCTCCATTAAAGTTGTCTAAAATTATTGCCACCCTTAGAAATATATGGCAAAAATGTGTTGGTGAATATTCATAGCCTCATTGCTTATGAAGGCAGATACAGTCCCTGATAGGTCTCCCTTGCAACTTAATCCAGAAGGACCCGACCCTCATGACGCTTAAACCACAGCCGTAATAACCTCAAAATATATGTAGCTTTCATACAAAAAGTAATATAAGAAATCTAAGGAGCATCACATCAGATTCGCTGATCTGTGGAAAACAAAATAGATGCTGGGTATTAGCAAATATGAAAAACAAGGCGATGTATGTTTTCCGAAATAGCATACTTGTCTGATCGCAACATCAATAAAACTATAAAGAAAAAAAGAGTAACACACTTAAACAAATTAATAATAAGAGATTGATATTGTCACAGTCAATTATTACCTATTTACGACAATATATCCATCATTATGGTTATCATATTTGTCTAAGTACTAATTTTTACATATTATTTATTGAAAAATATTTAGTAATACAAAATCACTATTAAAAAAAATCATGATATATAATATTTGTGCACTAATCAGCAGATTCATAAGCATGTACCCATCCGATCATGCACAGGTCCGTGTAATTACCCTTGTGTAAGTGTGCGTATATATGTAAGTGCACGCGCATTCAAAAATTTTAAAAAAAAGGTCTTCATAATTATACATCCATGTCATAACGAATGCTTTCACTATCATACGAAGGAGCTGTTGATATAATTTATAAATCACTGTGTTTTTAACAAGAAATTATGAGTATTCGACCAATGATGCTGCCAACTTGTAAAAGTATCTATGCAAAGAAACATACTTCTCCTTTGCAACAATAACTCGTCCTAAGTATCATGAACATTCAACCGTTAATTAACGAAAAGGTTGAACAAAAAGCTAATTTTCTATATAGTGAAGGAGCTTAAGGAGGAGCATTTACAATTTTATATTATTCTTTTTCTTGCGCAAAATAGGGAACATGGAAAGGAATGTACTTTAAACTGGTGATTATTTGATATTTATTAATTTATGTTATTTGAGGCTGGATTTCAGCAGATAAAGAAAAATTGCAATATGATTTCTTTTGATATTATTCACAGTTTGAGGAGTGAGCCTTATTTAATTTCCAACTCCAATTGTTTGTAACAATGCCAAAGAAACTGGGCATTTCATTTACTTTCTTATTTGGTATCCTAGTTCCAAAAGAATGTTGAACATGTAGTTTTCTTTCTCCATTATCAGAGTGTTGACATCCGTGTCACACGATCCTCAATTTTGATGATTTAGTTCAAAACATTTTTTAACGAATTCATATGTTACTGATGGAGGTCATGATCTGTTAGTTATATGTATGCCCTAGAGGCCATTATACATGTGATGTATATTATAGTGGATGATTGAATATATATATAAAGAGGACTTTCTTGCTCGACATGATAATATGCTATCTGGTTGCTCTTTGTCTTAACATGTAAACTTGTATTGTGATACTGTCTTACTCTCACATGTTAATAAATCCCTTAGGATGTGTACTTAACTATTAGAACTATGATGGAGATCATACTAGTGGGGCTAAGGGTAGTCCACAAGTACATCCTATAATTGTTCCTAGTCGAGAGTGTATCGAGACAGGACATCGATACTCCAGAGTAGACTGACGTATACGCTTCTTGGCCCATATGATGGGCGATGGATGATCCCACATCCATTGGTGTTTGACATCAAAGACGGTATACGGATTCTCAGTGAAGACTGGGTATACTGAACGGACTCGCTGAGAACTCCTAGTTGGTATTATACCTATCGTCAGATAGCAGTTCTCTGGTGACACTGGTACAGGTTAGTTTGTAGACCCGAGATTGTCATAGAGTCTTGTGTGATTCTCATTGTGCTTTAATTTCCACCTTACCACGTTCGAGAGAATGTGCAAAACGGTGGCTTTTAGGTACAGTCCCGAATCACATAGAGGTAATGAGCGATAGGAGGGGATTCGTCTCTCCCGGTATTGGGGGTTGATGTTGCGCTGTGCTCGATTGGCCATAATAGGAAATCCCTGGCCAGGGCTGATACGGAGATCTACAGGTAAGTGCTATCAGTAGTTTCTCGACCCGTTATGAGCCTCACATCGGCACGACTTATCGGTTACTGGGGTCTGACGTTTACCACCCGTAGACTAGATATGCGACATATTAGACGAAACGACCAGACTGTACGGTAGTGTTACTGACATGCTTTACAGGAGTTAGAGCGGGCTTGCTTGTTGATCTTCTGATCGCTCAATACCCGGATAGCCGTTACGTACAGCTAGTATCTCTGACGACTTGTGGGTGCCTGATATGATCATCACCTACTGCCGGCGTATTGACGAGTTTTTAGAGTCCTACACAGAGGTTTACTGGCTCAGGCAAAACGAAGTAGGAGCATATATGTGATATGCACGGGATCAATATTAATACGAGTATGAGATACCGTATTCTATTCTCGCTATATATGATATCGGTCGGTTATTTGAGATATAGCCGGGTTATCGAATCAAGTGTTGATTCGATAAGTTGATACAAATAATATTAGTCAGTCATATGAGATATAGCCGGATTATTAAATCAAGTGTTGATTTAATGATTTAATATATAATTATATATTTGGTATATTAACTTACATTAACTAATATTAGCTCACATAAGCTTTTCTTTTTCTCACATGTGCACACATAATATATATATGTGATATATATTATTTGTGCTTTCTTTTTGTGTCATGCTCGATGATACATACTACATGGGTGTATGAGACTCACACCATGCTCATGATCATACAAGGCTTATTTATTTAAGGTAAATCCAAATTAGATGGAAATTAGTCACAAGGGTGAAGCTTGTAGACCCATTGACTTAGTCCACTGGTTTTGTTCTATCTTAGATATTTGTTAACCCAACCATTATCTAAACTCATGGTTAAGTCTCTACATGAGTTATATGAGATATTTCTCACCCATGGTTGCCATTCACTCTCTCATCCATTATTTGCTTCTTCTTCTTCATCAAGAGCTTAGCTCTCTAGGTTTTTGAGAGGAAAAGAAAAAGAGTGAGAAAATTAATTCTAAAGTGAGCAAAAATTCTACTTCATCATCCTCTACTGGATTAGCCATTTAGTTTAGAGTGTTAGCTTCACTAATCCCTAATTAGTAAAGAGGTAGTTTGGGTTAGTGTCTCCTTGATGTAGATCATCTTCGGTCTCGAAGACTTCGTGCAAGCTTGTTCCTTTCTTCTTGTGAAGCCATTTTAAAGTCCGGAAGATTACTACTTGGAGCGAAAAGACTACTACACAGAGCGAGAATCCCGCCGGCAGTTACGCTCCCGACGTCACGCCCGCGTAGAGAGTGGATCGCCCATTAATGGGGATCGTGGTGGCGTGGAACGTGGGATGTTGCTGGCGTAGAATCTGCGTATGGCGAGATTCGCGGAGCGACGGTTACGCCTGTAAGTGGTGGAGTTGGTCGGAGGGCCGAAGAAGACGGGCCTCGGCAGAGAGCTCGGGATGAGCGGGAAGGCCGAGGAGTTTTGGTCCTATGGCGGCTTGGGGCTTGTGGAGGCTTAAATTTTTTTCTTTTCCCTTCTAGTGCATTGGGATCATTATTTTCTTAAAGACTCATATCTTAAGCTGAAGCAAGATTGTCGAGCCTATAATATTGAGTTTCATAGTTTTGTTATTTATCCCACAGGCAATTGCCCCCACGCAGAATATTGAGTTTCATAGTTTTGTTATTTATCCCACTGGCAATTGCCCCCACGCAGAATTGCGTGGGACGGTTCCCCTGAAAATTTAGGCTAAAATATTTAATGTATATTCATGATTTATGATTTTTCTCCATTAAAGTTGTCTAAAAGTACCGTCACCTTAACAAATATATGGCAAAAATGTGTTCGTGAATATTCACAGCCTCATTATTGCTTATGAAGACAGATACAGTCCCTGATAGGTCTCTCTTGCAACTTAATCCAGAAGGACCCGACCCTCTTGACGCTTAAACCGCAGGCGTAATAACCTTAAAATATATATAGCTTTCATACAAAAAGTAATATAAGAAATCTAAGGAGCATCACATCAGATTTGCTGATCGGTGGAAAATAAAATAGACGCTGGGTATTAGCAAATATGAAAAACAAGGCAATGTATGTTTTCCGAAATAGCATACTTGTCTAATCACAACATCAATAAAACTATAAAGAAAAAAAATAACACACTTAAACAAATTAATAATAAGAGATTCATATTGTCACAGTCAATTATTACCTATTTACGACAATATATCCATCATTATGGTTATCATATTTCTCTAAAAAAAAATTTAAAAAAAAAACCAAAACATCATCAACTCTAATATAAAGAATAATATAAGTCTCGTCATTAAGTCCAAAGAACATGCAACTGGTCTCTAAGTCCACAAATATACATATTCTGGTTAATGGAGGTTTTAACAAGATACAAATGAATATAAAAATATACAATGGTGGTTACGTTCTATAGTGTAACCCACCTATTAAACAAATCATCCAAAACAAAAATATGCCAGCAAGCCGCTACTGATCCGAATGGTCGGTCTTGTAAGAAAACTATTGCACAACGGGTGTGAGTTGCCAACTCGTGAGCAGAAAATATCATCAGCTAGAAATCGAATACATAACGATCTACCTAAATTATACTGTAATAATATCGTACCGTATAGTATCGAAGGTGAACGTGTGTGTGTATCATGCCTATATCAATATTTGGTATCATGCCATCCATATCATGTATATATACATATCATCTGAGGAGTGTCCATCAATGACACTCGAAATCATCATAAAATCCTGAGTGCCCGGTATCGACACTCGAAATCATCATAAATCCCGTATGCAGTATCGACATATCTCAGGCGTCGTTTCATCGGATCGACCCTCATATCTCAGGCATTGTCTCATCAGATCGGTCTTCATATCCATCTGTCTCATATCACTCAGGTCGGTATCCTCCGGATATCCGCCAAGTCAAACACTGTCACCGGTAGGTAGTGTTCTCGGCTAGGCTCAACGCCTTTCTACACGATCTTCTTGCTCCTGGGCACCGTACCTGGTCCACTATGTATTCATAGACGGTGACTCCTCACTGCTCGAATTGGGCAGTAATCATAGCTCAGAACCGAGAAATCTCATGGTGGACGTCAAAATATCATATTAAGAGAAAACCTCGTTTTTAAAACTGTTGGGATCCGGTGCCCGCGCCGCGGAAGCCGTGGTCAAGGCGGAAGCGAAAAACAAAAATTCTACCGAGCACCGGACGCCCGTTCGACCCAGAATTCGAACCATATACCTAAACTAGTTAATCTACAAGTGCAAGGGTTGAAGAAATACAACTTTTGTCGCGTGTCCACCCAATTGTGGAAGACCCTTCCAAGCTCGTAGCTGCCGGGATCCACTTGAGAATCGACCACCATTTGCCAAAGACGATCCACCTGAGGAAGTTCAGAGGAGGCTCTAACCGACGATCCAAGCTCGCTAGATTTGGATGGTAGGTAATGTAGGAATACTCCACTAAATTTTTCTCTCTAAATCTATGCTAAAAAATGAGAGCAAGAAGAAGAAGGAGAAAAGAATAGGAAGCATGAAGAATGAAGCTCAAAAATGAGGAATGAAAAACATCAATCCTTGAGAGCGAGCATGGCCTGCTCCTTTTCAACTATGCATCTATAGTGCACCTAAATGAATATATCATTTTTAAAAGAATCAAGCCATTCCTCACTACATGCATGCACCATACTTCATAACTCTCCACTTTCCACCTCATTTCTTTTTATTTTTCTAAATAGAAAAATAAATATGAGGTGTCCTTCTTCTAGAAGTATTCCCGTATAAATACGGAATACTTCACCCGGTTTATGTATCGCTACACATACACGTATCCGTAGCACTAAGGAGAGAAAATGAATAGCGAACAATAATACTAAAATATATATATCAAAATACATATATAAATTATTAAATTAAAACCTAATTTAATAATCCGGCTTAATCCTAAACCTACTAGTATTATCAACCGTCCGATTAAAGTCCGTGTATCGTATACACGTATTTAATCGGCCCCCCTGCACGTACCATCGTACGGCTCCTACATTTATCGCCTGAAACGGGAAAACCCTCTGTGTAGGACTCTAAAGGCTCGACAATACGCTGGCAGTGGGTTTAGCAACAAGCACGTCGGCGGCACTAGCTGTACGTAACGACTACCCAGGTACTTATCGAAAAGGGGGTCGACAATCAAGTGTGTCCTTATCCTACTGAGCATGAATGTGATAATTTCCATACAATTCGGTCTCTTCGTCAAAGAGTATCGCATATCGGGTCTACGGGATGGATAACGTCAGACCCCTACTAACCCGATAAGTCGTGTCTGAGTCAAGCTCATCACCAACTGAGATACTACTGATCTACTATCAGTAAATCTCACCTACCGTGGCCACGGATTTCTGGTGATAGCCAACTAGACACAGCGCGACATCGACTCCTAATACCAGGAGAGACGAATCCCTTACAGTCGACCACTGCCTCCATGTGGCTCAGGACTGTACCCAACTAAAACATGTTTGCACGACTCCTTTGAGCCGTGGTAGGATAGTAATCAAAGTACAGTGTGAACTCATACGAGACAAATGACGTCTTCAGGTCAAAGGACTAACATGTACTCATGCCACCTAAGAACTTCTATCTAACGATAGGTATAATATCATCTAGAAGTTCTCGGCGGGTCCGTCAAGTGTACTCACCTCCAGTGAGCACTTGTATACTATCTTAGGTGTCATAACACCAATGGCTTGTGAGACCGACCACCGTCCCTCGTCGGGGTTTCGAAGCGTATACACTAGTCTATTCTGGAATATCGATGCTCAGTCTCGATACTCCCACGACTAGAGACATTTAAGGATGTGCTTACAGACAATCCAGCTCCCACATATATGATCTCCATCATACTGCTGGATTTTAAGTAACAATCTTACGGGCTTCATCAATGATGAAGACAAATCAGATAGCATACCATCATCTTGAGTAAGACTGTTACACCTGTATAGGTCCTCCCTCAATTATCATAATCGCTTACTTGCGATCATAATAATTGCCATGAGGGCAGTATATCTAACAATCTCCCACCTGCACTTATAGCCAATTATTGTGGTATCGCGTACCCACAGCTCCTGTGCTACCGAATACCCAACTTCTCTACTAATCAGTTTCACAAACTATGTTTATGAAACTTAACGTGTTCGAGAAATAGCCTTAGTGAGTGGACTCGCTACAATATTCTAACTTCATCTCTCTATATCTCAACTTTGCGGAGATTACCAATCTCCAAAAATGAGCGATACCCCGCCTTAAGAATTTGTCTGGATATCTGATGGAACCAAGTTCATCAATGAACAACTCCTATCCAACAAAGTTCTTAGGCTGTATACTCTGTTGAGTTAGAGCCGTCATCCTGTACCATGATTACCTCAGAATCCTTATTGGAACACTATCCAATACACTGATCCTCAGAAGAGGCTAAATTCATAACTCCGACAGCATCTCTCTCATCCAAGTCACCTTGAAAGCTTAAACTGATAACCGCTTCCCAGAAGAGGCTGCCGTTATCCTATACCAAGAATATCCTCTTATGTTCTTTACTGCTTCTCTTTGTTTTTTGAGAATTGGATTAATATATACTTGTTGCATCTAGTGTAAAAACAATATCTGGTGTTGTACAAGACTTTGCATGATTGACTCAATTGCCTAAACAAATGATGTGTCATTCATGTCTGTCCCTCTCTTCATTAGTCAAAAAGACATTTTTTTAGAGAGGGCGACTCCATCACCTGCGGGTACACTACCAAATTTTGCTGACCTTAGCACATAGATACCCAATGTTTATTTTTGAGCATATAGATACTTGAATGTTTCACAGTTGCACTTTTGCTACTTAATGACATTAACGACGAATGGAAAATGACTCTTTTGCCCTCTTCGCCACTACTCCATCAACTTTGTTGACTAGGTTGAAAAAAATTAAAACAAAAAAAGTTCTCTCGTCCCCAACCTCTCATAATTTTGGTTCTCCTCTAACATTACCCTAGAAATTGAGCGCGATCATCGACATAAAATTGAACGCGAGGGAGATGGGTTTGGATATCTCTCCATCAAACTTTCTCCGATTTTTTCAATTTACCCTGACCTATCCTTAGAATTGAGCGCAATCTCTTTGTGATAACCATCACAGTAAAATTTGAGAAACATGTAGGTGATTCTGGAGACAAGAAAATCTTTTGAAGAAGCCATTAGTAGAGAAAATATGCTAGGGTTTTTTAAGATTGCGAGTACAAGAAGAAAACCTTTTTTTTCATTTCAACCGCTCAGTGCAAAAGAGTCAAAAAAATCATGTGAAATTTAAGAAATATTCTAAGGCTTCAAAATTTTGAGCATTTAAAAATAAAAAATAAACTTTTGGGTATTTACGCTGTTAGGATCAGTTTGGATATTTTTGAGCAATTTATACTTAGATGGTGCGGTATATTCGGCAACGTGATCCATTAGCCCAAAAGCATCTGCTTACCAATCACCAAACCCACAGGATAAGCCATACTCCTTTGCGCTGCCTCTGCTGTGAGAGAGAAAAGATCGATGGCAGCGACCAGCAGCAGAGCCTTCCTCTCCTCTTCTCACAAACACAACACCCTAACCCTAATCTCTCCTCTCTCCTCATCCTTTATCGCCTTTCGATCCCAACCCCTCACCTCCTCTTCTATCCGTCGTCGATCTCTTGCCTCTTTTTCTTATTCTTCTTCGATGGTTCGAGGCCAAAGCAAGGGACAGAACGAGACGCTAGCCCCTTTCGTCCTCACCACCCCTCTCTATTACGTAAATGCCCCTCCCCACATGGGCAGCGCCTACACCACCATCGCCGCCGACGCCATCGCTCGCTTTCAGGTCTCATCTCTTCTTCTTCCTCTCATCATGGGGTTTGAACTCATATTCTTAAAGATGCTATTTTTATAAGGTTTGCAAATTTTTTTAAAAAAAAATCGGGTGTTGTTTATCTCATGCATTTATGTGCCCAGACTGGTAGTAATTGTTATTAATTTCACATGATTTTTTTTATTTACATATTGGATTTTTGATAATGCACTCATTCACGGCTTTATCAGTTTCTTGGCTTTGAGTGAGATGCAAAGAGATTATAAAATGAGTTTGTGGAAAAAGTTGTGAGAAGGGAGGAGCATGGAGGTGAAAGAAAGTCAAGGAGATTATCAAAAATGGTTTTTCTTTTCCCTTGAGTTGGTAATGAAAAGAGGGTGAGGATGAGAAGAAGAAGAAGGTGGTTTTCTTAAGAAAATAAAATGAAGAAGAAGACGGGCTCTCTTTTCTCTTGAGTTGGTAGTGAAAAGACATGATGAGCATGAGAGGAAGAAGATGTTTTTTTTAAATGACTTTTTTTCCTTCCTTGAGTTGGTAATGAAAACTGAAGAGAGACGAAGAGGATGAGAAGAAGAAGAAGAAGAAGAAGAAGAAGAAGAAGAAGGGTTTCTTTTAAAATTGAAGAATATGGATTAAAAATTGATGATGTAACTTTTCTGTTAATGTAACCATAACCAAACTGCTAATCTAACCCAAAACTAACGGAAGGGTGTTTTTTAGTTTAACGAAGAAGACTTAAAGCAATTTTTTTTAGAATTAGGAAGTTTTGGTGTGTTTTTAGAGACACGAAAGTGTTGGGGTGCCAAAAAAAAATCTTTAGAAAACGGGGTTACGACTTACGAGCCCTCAAAACTTTTTAACTTACGGTTTGGAAAGTTCTATTTTGGGCTCCAAACATGCCTTGGTCACAAATTTGGGAGTTTAGCATTGAAACCCCACGAAACCATGGTTTCGGAAACCGCAAACCTATTGACAAACAAGGGGTATCTATTTGTTGGAAAAAGAAAAAATCGGGTGCTGTTTATGTCATGCATTTATGTACTCCTCTTCTTGTTTTCAAATGGTAATAGCTGTTCAATTTGACTTGTTTTTTTGAATAAGAAATGATTTTTTTTTGGAGATGTCTTTTTCTGTGTTAATTTGTTCAATCTCATTCTTGGTTTTGTCAGTGCTTTCGACTTGAGCATAGTTCCGTGTGGCAAATTTATTGCTTCCTCCTTTAGGTAGTATGGTTTGAGTGCACAATAAATAAGTTCTTTGAGTGGAGTTAGTTCACCGATAAGATTCTTAGTGCATCGGGTTCACCTGAAGGAATCTCTTTCATATAATAATTTTTTTTGTGCTCTAAATTACTAGAGCATACTCTACAAGAGACTTCTCCAGTCTAACAAATTTTTTTAACAATACCTTGCCATTGCCAACCATGGGGGAAATCCTTGATTGTTTGATTTAAGAAACTATGAAATTGTCAAGTGATTGGATGCAATTTATCTCATATCTAAATTTTTTCTAAATAACTGGCAAACAGTGATGACAAGGACATATGCACACAGAACAACCTTTTCTTAGCTTTTATGCCAGATGTATTACAATACAACGACTGCAAAATATAAAGCTTAGAAATGCTGAGTGATCTAGACTAAGGTTTACTGCTTTTCTTCATATATTTTTATTCCATTGTGCCATTGTGCAATAGTATAATTTATATTGAACTTTGAAAATTTCATAGGAAGTGCTTGTTTAGGTCAGCTACTGAGCAGCCTGAGCTAATACTTCACTACTTCAGTCGTTCAATGTTTGTAATGCTTTTAAAGTTTTTATTAAGATGGGAAAAGGATATGTAGTTGTAATGTACAACCCACCAACTCTATAACCATAATACTAGCTTGCCTCTGTATGCCATTTAACTGCATTCAAAGCATCTCCAAGCCTGCAACTATATGTTATGTATATACGGAATTTTTTGGATTGAGCGACGCTGCATATAGATATATTTCTGTTGCGTTTTATTTTGTGCAATAGTAACAGGCCAATGAAAATGTTCGGCTAGTTTCAAACTGATTTCCTATTTTCTATGATTTCTTTCACCAGAGGCTACTAGGGAAGAAAGTTATATTTGTCACAGGAACTGATGAACATGGAGAAAAAATTGCTGCTGCAGCAGAGGCAAATAGCTGTAGCCCCAATGAACACTGTGATACTGTCTCAAATGCTTACCAATTGCTTTGGAAAGATGTATGTTCCATATATTTATTTTCTTGAATTTAAGTCACTTGTGCAATTCCTTTGGTAACTAGATTTTTCTAATTAGTAGTAAAGAGAATTGAGCATAAATGTATAATAAACATTAACTTCCTTTCTTTTATTTTCAGCTGGATATAGCATATGACAAATTCATCCGCACTACTGACCCAAGTCATGAAGCGGTTGTCAAGGAGTTCTACTCGAGAGTTCTCACCAATGGTGATATTTACCGGGCTGATTACGAAGGCCTCTACTGTATAAATTGCGAGGAGTACAAGGTATGGTTTTACATTCTACTTCCATGTTGGTAAAAGTGGTATGCAAAGTTCTCTTTCCTTTAAAAATGGGTTAATAATCTTATTGGTGCCGTAGTATTACTAATTTGAATTACACATGAAGTGTCGGGAGAGATGAATGAATGCAGTAAACTTAGCAACACCTACACTCTTATATAAGTCAAGTATTTATTTATAGTCTTGCAAAATCTTTGAGGATTTGTGCCTATAGTTGTTTTACCCTGAAGTTTTGTTAATAGAGTAGGACTATTCTCTTAAAAAGAGAGGGAATCTTCTCCTCCCACTTTTTTAATTGTTGGGCTGTTTCATCCAATGGTGGATCAAGTGGGATGATGTCATCACCGTTTTTTTGTGGGATGTAAACACTAACTACCTATTTGCATCCAACCATTGATTCACAAATCCAACGGTGAAAAACAAGTGAGGAAAAGATCCCTTCTCCTCTTTAGAGGCGAATAGTCCAACTGTTGTTAATAACTTGGGGTTGACCATCAAGCCGATACCCATTGTCAATGTGGATATTGCTTAAATGGTGGTAATGAAATTGCAATTGAGGCAGTCTTAAAAAAATATGCTTGCTGTATACAAATTTGTAGTTTCAGCAGATATGCAACATATATTTCTTCTATGCATGAAGCTTGGAAAGAACATTTAGAAATTTTCTTGACTAGTTTTTCATGAATGGAGGTAATGTCATCTGTCTATGAAACAGAGGGGAATATTTAGTACTCGAGCCATCCAAAAATAACAGTAAACGTTGTACTACACCCTCCAAGAGCTTGTAAATATGAGCCATAAAACAAACTTTAAATGCAACATTACAAATCCAGGAAGTCTTCAAGATAGCTATATGGTTACATGATCATTTTTTTGTTGTGTGTGTGTGTGTGGGGGGGGGGGGTTTAAACCAATCTGTTACTTTCCATGCACTGCTTCTGCATAACAATCAAGATTCAAAGCCTTAAACTTTTTGTTCCTCATACTTGTTATTAGAACAAGGATGCTGTCATAAATGGTATCTATGCTGAAGGTGGTAAACCGGTAATCTTACAACTGCTAGTAACTCGTGGAGGGAGGGCAAGGACAACACAATTTACCATATGTTAAAAATAGCTCTCTTATGCCAAAAGCAAAACTTCAAACGCACTATTGTTTTGATTGTATTTTAACAAACAATTCTAACTGAGCAAAATCGACAACCCTCGTCATATTATTTTGATATTTTTCTTTATCTAGGAATATTCTCAAATATGGGTTGAATGTTTTTTCTATTTGGCATATTTTTTGCTCCACCACTAGTGCCCCCTCATACCTAAGTTCCTTCATTTGCCACAATCTGCATCAAATCTTTTTCAAACCCATTACCATATATTTCTTCATCATATTTTAAAATAATGTTTGGCAGGATGAAAAAGAATTACTTGAAAACAACTGTTGTCCCATGCACCTTAAGCCTTGTGTACTTCGCAAGGAGGACAATTACTTTTTTGCTTTATCGAAATATCAAAACGCGTTGGAAGACCATTTAACAAGTAATCCAGATTTTGTGAAGCCGTCTTATCGTCTTAATGAAGTAAGCTTCTGTTTATGTTCTCCTTTTCTTACTGGTGAGTGGAATCATGCCTTTAGTTCGTTGTTATGGCCTAATACAAGCATTTTTTTTTCTGTATAACTTGTTTTCCCAGCTTTTGTTTTTGTTGAACCAACGAGCATAGCATATTTCTATTTCACTTATGTGTTTTATATTTTCTTAATATAGATAACCTTTCTCCAATATCATGGGCATGATACCATAAAAAGATGCTGCCCTTGCAGATTCTCTCCCTCTCCCTCCCTCCCTCCCTCTCTCGGAATTTATATTTGTAAACAGCTTGGATTTCTGACTTACAAATTCATCATAACTAAACATCCTTATAGTTTTCCTTTTTTTTTTGGGAGAAAAGGCTAACTATATGAAAATTTCATGGCAACCATTCGTAAGATCTTCACAAGAAAAAAAATCCAATTAGCATTCATCCAATTTTTTTTTTTGAAGGAAGAGCTAGGCACAATGTGCCCATCTCATGCATTAACAACAAAAACAAAGTCTTATAGGTAAAGATTACAACTCAGAAAATGAAAATGAAAATGAAAATGAAAATGAAAAAGCCACAACTCCCTCACATCTATACGTTATACAAACTAGAAGAGAAAAGAAGAGGCAGAAAACAAAATGAAAACATTCTCAGAAAGAAGATCATGGAGTTCTGAAACTACAAGTTACATCAAGTGTATGAGTGTATCTCGAGCTTTGACTGGAGAATCTTTTGAGCTCAACTACTCACAGCATATCAAAGACACTTCAGTTGTTAATCCAAACTATTTATCTTTAATCTCAAAACTTCCTCTCCATTTGCTCAATCTCTCAAGTCATAATTATATATGACCTTCTAAATCTTTATAACCAAAGCTCCAATTGTATCATTGTTCCAAAATGGCAATCAAGTAATCATCCACTCACCTTAATTAGCTCATCTCCTTAAAAGCAGAAACTTTATGATCAGCTCCCTAGTTTACGCCATGATAGCCATCAGCTCCTGGTTCTTTGCATTATACAGCATCCATATAATCTCAGCCTGCCACATTTTTTATTAGCTCCAGATATTCATGACCATTAGTTTTCCTTGCTCCTGGAATACAACAAGATATCATAATAAGGATATGTTTTGTACTAATAAAAATGAGTTTTGTAGCATGAAACCAATGATAGGTGAATGTTCAGATAACTGGGAGATGTACCACGGCCATCTTTAATTATCAAATATGTCTAGATTTGGGATGAAAATTGGTAACAAAGAACAATTCAGATATAATAGAAGTGCTACATCATGAATTTTTGATAAGAGCCTCTGAAGCTAACTATATGCCAGGATCACCTTAACAGTACTTTCAAAACAAGTATTCATGCATCTTTTTGGTTTTCATTTTTTTCCTGATCCAGAATATCATAGAATTCAGTGTCAAGGCCCTTTTCATTTTAATTTGGCTTCACGGGAGAAATTTGGTATCATTTATCCATTTGTTATTAAAAAATGATACTGCTACTTCTGACTTAAGTGCTGGTCTAGGTGCAAAGTTGGATAACGAGTGGGTTGAGAGATTTCTCTATATCCCGCTCATCTGTTGAATGGGGAATACCCGTGCCAGATGACAAGAAACAAACTATTTATGTCTGGTTTGATGCTTTATTGGGGTAAGCTCCTTTTTCCATTTGATTCAATTAACATTGTATGCTATGTCTGTTTGCACTAGGTAGGCAAAATATTTTTACTATCCATTTGGATATGGTTATTCATGTGTAAATTGCTTATCAGCTTATAATGTCATGGCCCAGATTTGTCTCTTGCCCAATACATTGCATGAATGTGTATTTTGTTTATTCCTCACTTTAATGATTTATTTAATGCCTTTTGTCAGTTTATGATTTTATTTTATTAAACTATTTTTCTATGGTAGTTTCGTATGCCACTACCTTTGAAGTTTAAATAGCTGAAGGCATGATTTGTGTATATGCCCTGAACATCTATTTAAAACCATTGGATTTCACAGCGCTCATTAGGATGATATAAATGTTCAATTCATATTTTTAACTATTGACCAAACCCTAGATGAGATGGCCGATTCCAATCCTAAAAGTAACCATCTGAATTCCTATATATAGACAACAGCTGTAATCTTAAACATCAATACTTGTTGATTAACTGATTATTTGGTGTTTTATTATTAAGCTTAGTAATGGGTTAATTGGTTAATTATTGGTTTAACATTGGAATCTCGGGGATTCAGATTGAGCAGGTCCAAGACAGCATATATGCACTGCAAATTTAGCAGCCAGAGAAGTCAAAACCATATTGATATAGCATTGGAAGGGCAAGAGATATCACCGAGCGACCAGTTTAGATATCTAGGTTCCATCATCCAAAGGAATGGGGAGATCGATAGTGATGTTAATCAAAGGATCCAAGCTGGTTGGTTGAAATGGAGGAGTGCAACAGGGATTTTGTGTGATCGTAACTTTCCGTTAAAATTGAAAGGGAAGTTTTATCGGAGCGCTATTCGGCCTGCCTTATTATATGGTACAGAATGCTGGGCTCCTAAGAAGCATCATACACAGAAGATGCACGTAGCGGAGATGCGCATGCTTCGTTGGATGTGCGGTAACACTAGAAAAGACAAGGTGCGAATGAGGATATTCGTGCAAAAGTTGGTGTAGCACCCGTGGAGGAGAAGATGCGGGAAAACCGGCTTAGATGGTTTGGTCATGTGCGACGCAGACCTATGGAAGCACCGGTTCGACGAATAGATACTCTCGATATGGGTAATGGCAAAAGGGCAAAAGGGAGACCGAAGAAAACATGGATGTTGGTGATACGAAACGATATGGTTGCCAAAGGACTCAATGAAAGTATCTTGTTCGATAGAAGTGAGTGGAGACAGAGGATTCATGTGCTGGACCCGGCGTGATTCTCATGTTGGTTCATGTAGCCTACCCCATATGCTTGGGATAAAAGGCTCAGTTGTTGTTGTTGTATTGGTTTAATGGGTTAACTAATCGATTGTTGACAGGTTGTAACAAGCTCTAGACGGAGCTGAGCCGTTGGGGTTATCACTTAGTGCTTAAGCGCCTTTGATGCGGTTATTTTTAATTTTAGTTAAAATTATATTTAATATATATACATGTGTATATACGTATACATGTGTATATACATATACATGTATATATGTATACATATTGAAATTTCAGCACTATATTGACATTTCAGCATAGAAAACAGCATATTAAAATATCAACAGTAGAAACAGAAATATATTGATAATTCGGTCTAATAACCTATAACATATTGATGCTTTAACAATAAGTTTATTAATCATGGGGATGTATATCTTAGCGTGTAATGTTTATTAAGTATGGATTTGGGTCGGGTACAGTGAAAAGAGAATAAACCCGACCCTTGATGTTTCAAAAATGACTAATTTTTATTTCATTAAGCGGGATGGACCTACTTAGGCATCCGCTTAAGCAAGCTGGGCTGCTTAAATGCTTAAACCACTTAATTAAGCCTCCTAGGGCTGAATCGGAGCGGGTTCGCACCGCTTCCGTCTAGGCCGCTTTTTAGAACTATGATTGACGGTATATTTAATGTTCTAAATATCGGACATCGATATCGTATCGGCCCGAAAATTTTCTTATCGGATATCGGATATCAGATATCGTGATATATCGGGAGATTTAAAAAAAAATATTTTTGTATCATAAATTTCATATACGAAAATACGAATAATCTAATAGTTCAGTAGTAGAGTGATCATATGAAATAGTTGGTTGTAGGTTTGAATTTTATTTAATGTAAATATAAATAACCGAATATAGATCCACAAAAAAGAAAAATTGATATGGGTTTTTGCTTTTTCTTAGAATTTTCAACTTTAACTTACCCTCCAGTACATGATGGATCTAGGGATTTTAACTAACAGGGACGCCAAAAAGATCAAGATCGTTAAAAAATCATTTTATACGTACAAAAATCCTAAAATATAAAAAACATTTTAAATCAATTTAGTTATAATATAGAAGGAACTATTTTCTTTAAAAGAAAAAGTACAATGATATTCATACCTTCTTAAAGTAATCCAAAAACTAATATAACTAATTGGAATTGGTCGCAAGACTTTTTGTTGAGAAACAAAATATATCACCACTTGGACAATGTCTCATTGTGTTCTATTTATTCAACAAACATATATAATAGATTCCCGAAAATTCCAAAATCTTAAATATAATATATATTAATTTTTATTTTTCGAAATTTCCAACGGGACATGTGCCCCTCTACCTTCTTAGTGGATCCACCCCTGCGTCATTATTGGTCTGGTTGGGTCCATTATCAATGTTGCTTAAAAATCAATAACCCAAATAAACTTAGAAAAATATTATGATATTTGGACATATATATCGGATCTAATATATCGGACGATATTACGATATATCGGCCGATAATATTTACCCAAAACTACAGAAAGATATAAATTCGGCATATCCTATCCTTTTCCCTAAAAAACCGATATATCGGCCGATATAAGAGATATATCGGCATATACATGAGATATATCAACGATATTTAGAACACTGGGTATATTTGACACCATTAATTACTAAAAAAATTTCAAACATTTTTAGTTAAAACATAGTATTGAAGGTAAACACCTCAAGAGAGTACAGTATATCCATCTCTCATTTTATAATAAATAATTAGGGTTCATATAAAACACCTAAACTACTCCTTTTTGCTTAACCAAGTAACTTCTTTTCGATACCGAAATAACTCTTTCTTAACTACTAAGTAACTTATCTTGTAAAACTTTCCTCTTAAGCTGGAGCACATATATCTGCTCTTAGCTTGTTACAAATAAATTTCAGTCTAGAACTAGAATCCACAAATGTTTTGTAAACGCAACGAGGCAATTGAACTTGCAACATCTGTGCGACTCCTATGAATCGAAATTCCCAAACTTGCGACTTTAGTAAAGTTTCTTTATATCTTGTTCTGGCACTTATTCATTCGGACAATCGTGACAAACTAAACTATTGACTTTTGCACTGTCATGATGAACCAAATTCTTTCACAACACCAATGTTCTAAATGTCGGCCGACATTGCCGAAATTGAGAATAAAAAAAACAGATTTGTAGAATTATTTCGGTTATTAATATTTGGTAAATGTCAGCCGACATTTCGTGATGTCGCCGTTTTACCCGACTTATACCGATATGTGAAGAAATTTTTGGGGTAATTTTTCTCGGGTCTTGGGTTTTAGGCTTTGTACATTAAGTAATTAACCCTCTCAAGCTGTAGCACATATATCATATGTTCTTAGCTTGTTACTAATAAATTTCACTCTAGAATTAGAATCCACAAATGGTTTTGTAAACGCAACGAGGCAATTGAACTTGCAACATCTGTGCGACTCCTATGAACTGAAATTCTGATCCTATGAACTGAAATTCCGAAACTTGCAACTTTTGTAAATTGTCTTTATAACTTGTTCTAGCACTTATTCCCTTGAACAATCGTGCCAAACTAAACTATTGATTTTTGCACTGTCATAATGAACCAAATTCTTGCACAACATCAATGTTTCAAATGTCGGCCGACATTGCCGAAATGTCGGTGACATCGGTTTTAGGAAGAAAACAATACAGATTTATAGAATTATTTCGGTTATCGATATATGGTAAATGTCAGCCGACATTTCGTGATGTCGCCGTTTTACCCGACATTTATCGATATGTGAAGAAATTTTTTTGGGTAATTTTTCTCGGGTCTTGAGCTTTAGGCTTTGTACATTAAGTAATTAACCCGGTCCATTGCAAAAGTAAAGAACAAAAGTCCTAGCAGTAATTAAGTAATTACCTCATTGCCTCGTTTCATCTATCATCTCCACCAAGTCCTAGTCACTATCACCTCCAGCCCTAGTCGTCACCGCCTCCAGGTAACTTTCTCTCGCCTTTCTCTCTTCTCCAGCCATCACTGCCATTCGATACTCCTTTCCATCTTCAATCTCCTCCCCCTTGACCACTCTCTCCCCCTTGACCACTCTCTGTTTCCACTCTTTCTCTGCCGTCATCCCATCTTCAATCTCTCCTCCCCTGGCCGATGCTATGACCACCACGCCCTCTCTTCTTTGGCTGACACCATCACTCCTCTTGGTTGATGTCAACATCCACGCTCTCTCCTCCCTTAAATCCTTTTCCTCTCATTTTGTGTTTTAAAAAAATCTACGTTTCTAATATAAAGACTCGTAGAAGAATGTATGTTGTATTTATTTATTATTATGTAAATTGTAAATTTTTAATATGAAGTTGAATGCTGTATATATTTAAACTAAATACGACCGTTCTTTTAATAGGCGACTGCTCTACCATTGAGTTATTGAGTAATATATAAATTTAATAAAACTAAAAGTCTAAATAAATTAATATTTTTTCAAAAAAATAAGTTATATAAACACCGTTTACATTATAAAAATGTAGAACCCGATATTTGATAAACCCATCTAACATTTCACGTTATCTAATATCCGAAATCAAAATTTGGTCCGACACGATACCAAAATCCGAAATTTAGAATATTGCACAACACTGTTTTGCCAGTTGAACAATGCTCTTGGTGAGTGAGTGACTTGATTTGAACTGTCTTTACAATTAGTTAAGACTTTTTTTGAGCAACTTACCATGGAGGTTGCTTCATGCACACGAACTCAATACATCAAACATTCTTAAGAAACTAGTCTTGACTCTCCCTTAGCAACATACCCTAGAATTTGCTTCATATGCGCAAACGTAGAGTATCGACCACTGCAACACAATGAATCAACAACATCAGCGAGCAACAACTTCAAACAAACGAGTGTAGAGCAACGACTTTGAATGTAAACAACGAACCAATGAGCTTCAAACGCGAACAAGAACAATCATCTAGCTTTAAACGTGACCAATGAACAAGGAGTTAGAACGAGCAATAATTGCGAAGGCGAGCAATAAACCAACGAATGAGCAACCGCTTCAATGCGGGCAAGGGTGTCGACCAACTTCAATGAAGTATTTAACTAGCAACTTCAACAAACAACAATCGATCTAACAACTTGAATGATCTCCAACGGACAATATTCATTAGTTTCAATTAGAAGCTTCAACGAACAATTTAAACTATCGAAATATGATCTTTAACGAACAATTTTACAACTTCAACTAGAAGTTTAAATGAATAGCTTCAATGATCGAATAACGATTTAAATGAACAACTTTTACGAACTTCAACTACCTCAACGAGATCAAACTATGATTTGTAACGAACTTTTATGAAATTCAACTAGATGTTTCTCGAATAACTTCAATAGTCGAATAACAAGCTTTATCAAACAACTTTTATGAACTTCAATTAGAAGCTTCAACGAACAACTTGAACGTCTTTTAACGTACAACTTGAACAAACTTCGACGACGAGCTTCAACAAACAATTTCAATAAGTTTCAACTTTAACAAAACTTCAATGGACAATTTCAACAAACTTGATCGAATCAACAACTTGAATAAACTTTAATGAACTTCAACTTTAAGGGATTCTAACCGGCTTCAACTTTATTGAATTTCAACAAGCGTCACTTTGACAAACAATTTCAACGAAGAACTTCAAAAACTTTAATGGACTTCAACAACACAACTTTAACAAACTTCACCATTCAACTTCAATGGGACTTACACGTTCACAATTAAGAAATGAACTTTTTAGGTTAGTCGAGTCCGGAAATCTACACGATATATTCAGTATTGATAGTTCTAAATAAACTCAAAGGTATGAGAGACACGCTATCGGTATACCGATGCGAGGATATTGAGTAGTTATCAAGTCTTACATTAAGGTCTACCCTAATTCACTAAAGCTCTTGGGACCCAAAAACACATCACTTGATAGGCATGTGTACCATGAACGCAATACTTATGATAACACAATGCAAAAATAAGTTAAAGGAATATTTTCAAAAAATATTAATTAAATATAAAGTACCGTTTTCTTTTTAAAAATTAGTATATTTTTTATATAAACCTTTTGGATTTTATCTATTTTCAGATTCTTTAAATTTTCCTGGACTTATAATTTATTTAGTTTTTTAATTTTCAGATTTTTAAATTTATACTTTTCGGATTTTTTGTGCGGTAAATAGCGAATTTGGCGACTAAATTTTGAGATGATTCTGATTAGATGGTGATCCCGAAGATGTTCTCATTACTGAATTTAAGTTAGTGATGACGTGACTAGAATTGGTAGCAACAATGTGGCTAGGGTGATGGAGAAAGGATTGCTGAGGCTGTTAAGGTCTCTTGACTTCGTGGAGGCGAGGAGAGAAGATTCTTAGCAAGATTGAGATGTGGCAGCGTTAAGATCTGAAGGCAATTGCATTGAGATCTGAGGTTGAGATGGAGCGTCGATGAAGTAAGTTAGTTATCGGCCTGATGGACGACATGCGACTGTTTTGATGAAGGCGGTTGGTTGGCGGTTATTCTTGAGGCGATGGCGGTGACGAGTGGCAACGGTAGAGATGGTGGCTTGACATGGATGTGGCTAGGGTTTTGGTGTATTAAACGTTTTGGAGTTGTTGAGATGGAGACGATGATGTTCTGATAACATGTAAAATATAGCATTAGAGGCAAATAATTCAATAGAGTAGATTTATCTTTTTATTTATAATAAAATAATAAGGTTTACATGGAAAATCCAAAATACCAAAATTACCCTTTCCTGCTTAACTATAATTCTTGACCCTTAAGTCACTTTCTTAATCACTAGATAACTCTTTTTTCTTAACACTTATCTTTATAACATATTTAAAAAACCATTTTAGATGTTATTAATTTATAAAAATTATGACATTTTTACTAATTTCAAGATATTCCTATAGTCAATTAAAAAGCACGACGTATTGGTCTAACATGACCGATACAGTCAAGAAGACCGATTATGATTCCAAAAACGACCGTTTGAAACCATTATCGATATTGAGATTTTCAACCTTGGTTCAAAAATGAGTTGAAATAACTGAATTGTGTATTGTTTGGTCAATTAATGAAAAATTAGGATACGCACGAAAATGAAAGCTTCTATAAATATTTAGCTAAGACCACTCAGTGTTCCTTTTAGCCATGCATAAACTGAACCAACAATTAGGATAAGCACGAAAATGAAAGCTTCTACAAATATTGATGCACCCAATACATCGAAACTTATTCCCCATCGATAAAGAAAGACCGTTTCAACATTGAAAACAACTAAAACTAGAGCAAACATGCAATAGTGGATTCAGAATTGTACCCAAGTGTCTCTCATGGGTTATATATATGTTTTGCCAAGTATCTTGTGCTTACTAGCATAGCTAATTCAATGGAAAGCCTTCTCTTGTCCATATGTTCCTTTGCTAGGGATTTGACACCAAAATTGAAAGAATCGATAAGCGGTCATAAACTTTTTGTCAAATTGTCTTGTTAGCGTGGAGCGGCGTCTTTAACTGATCAAGTTTTTGAAGGGATGGAAATTGAATGTTTTGATGATGATGATCACGACGACGACAGTTTAAATATATATAATATAAATTTTTTTTTTTGATTTTGGCCACCAAATAGTTGTTATTTCTAAAAACAACACCAACTATTTTTAACTTGTCTAAAAAGGACACTTCCGTTAACTTTCCATCCAATATTAATTGTTAGGAGCTTGAAAAGATGAAAATGCTCATGAAAGCCTCAACAATCTTCTCCCATTTGCTCGGAAAGATCGAGGGCGGTGAATTGGGGTATCCGATAGGGGAGGGGGTTGAGGGGGAGGGGGATCGCCAGGTGGAGTTCGAATGGGGTGAGCAGGAGTGAGGGAGATCCAAGGAGGCGTAGGTTTAGGGTTTGGGAATGGGGGGAGGATGAGAAGGCGAGGAAGAGGATGATGGAGGAGAGGGAGATGGATGAGAGGATGTGTAGCTTGTTGGGTCATAGGGATCGAGGAGGAAGGAGATGGTGAGATGGAAGGGGTATTTTCGTTACTTTACTTTTTTTGCTATTTCTTATATGAATTTTCAATGATTTGACTAATTGAAATCTTTTTTGCTCTCCTTTTCGGTTTTGACTATTTATTTTCAGTTTTCAAATTTGTCAACAGTAGGGACAATCTAAAGAGGATCTTTCTTAAGTTTTTAGTGAAACTATTAAGTAGTCTAAGCGAGTGTTCATAAAGTGAATGATTATTATATTTCAATTTGGATTTCTACTTTCTTTTTATACTTTGATTTCATTGGAAATCTTACAAGCATTGGGCTTGTTCTAATTATTGCTTGATTTCATTGGAATTGTTTTTGGATCAGCTCACTGCCCTTTCATTACCCATGGACTTGGTCTTCAGTGATCATTTATAGTCTGGATATTCCTTGCCGCTAGTTTACGGAGGGGAGAGTTCCAAGAGGACATTTTCATATCATTAGCTGATGTCGTCAAACAAATAAAGGCTTTGTTACTAGATTATCACTGTAGATCTTGTTTAGAGTTAACTAACTATAAACATATGGTTTAACCACTTAATGTTTTCCAACAATACTCCTTAAACCCATTACCCGGAACAACTCACCGACGCCTTTGTTGGTCACGGCGAAGGCGAAGATGGTGAAGCAAAAGAGCAGCACAATCAAGATGCACACGAAGAGGAGATACACCCAAAAGAGCCAAGTGATCCTGCAGCAAGATCCTAAGAGGCCAACAAGAGAGATCAAGAAGAGGAAGATGCCGTGGGCGATGAGGGGCTTCTCGAGGAACTTCTCGCAGATGGAGGTGGAGGCCTTCGAGGAGAGCTATATGCCGCCGACGAGGATAGAGATCGAGAGGAGGGATATGACGTTGAGGGTCGCGATTAAGCCATTGCTAAAATTCGAGAGAGAGGAGAAAGAACGTTGTGAGTTTGAGAGTTGTGGGTGTATAAATAGAGAGAAGAGGCAACATGATAATTGGATGGTGATCATTATGATATATGGTTTCGAAAGATTTGATATCCCTTGAATGAGCAGGGAGTGCTGATTGCCGTCGACATCGTTATGCAGGAGCATGAGAGAGGCAATACAGCTCAGCATAAGCGGGATGCAGAAGCCTATACGTCTTGGCGTGATAAGTATATGTTGGAATACGACATATACATCCTATTATGGGCTATACAGATGAATATATAACAATGGACAAAATTAGTTATCATTCCTCTCATTATAAATAGATTGTAATGAAAGTAGAAAGTGTATTTTTAACTCTTGTTTTTTTACTTCTCTTCTTCCAAGAGAATAAAATTCATAGTTGAAGGTTCTCTCGGTGGGGAGGCGAAAACGATGCTCCTTCGTTCTTGATTGAGCGAGGACTTGCTTGGGTTTCTCAGTGAAGTAAAGAACATGAGATTTGAATAACCCGGCCAAGTTAAGTAACATATCTTGATTTTATATTCCGCTTGCGTTCTTTCTCAAGGAGTTTTTTACTTCAATATCACAAGCCTTGTACGCTCGTAGCCATGTAATTTCTACCTGGAGATCAACTTGTCGTCTTATTGGAACTTTCATTATCATCATTATTTATTATATTACTTCTTTTTCACCTCCCTCTAGATGATTTTTAATACACTCATTATACACTTCTGTAGGAAGTTTGGGTTCTTTTGCTTACTAGGGTTATACCGTTAGTTTTCTATCACTTCTTGCTCTTGCTAACTGGATGATATGCTGGTCTTTGCTAATATAATAGTTTTTTCTGCAGATATATATCAGCATTATTGAAGGATGGAGAGAAACCAAGTTTGCAAAGAGCTGTTACTTCTGGATGGCCCGCTTCACTCCACTTAATAGGCAAGGTGTGGTATCCCTCCCAACAGACATTTTTACTGTGCTATAATTAGTCTTAATTATTCTTCTCTACATCATATAAACTCTATAAATCTGCCTCCTTTATGATGTCCTACCATAGGGAAAGTTGTGCCTTGCTATAATTTGTAGTTACTCCACTTTATAATCATTTACTGCACGAGCTCAGCATATCCATAAAGACAATGCATGGATTTCGGGAAAGTTATAAGTTCTACCAATTAAATACAAGGGAAATCATTCAAATGGTTGGCGAGGTTAAAAATGCTTCGGGCTTTTAGATGCTATCAGGTTAGGGTAGATCTAAGCAACCTGGATGGGGCCGCCAATGACGACGATGACTCTTTACTCTAATTGAAAGAAAAATATGGTTTATATACCAACAGCTAACTACATCACCATTAACATCAACATCAAAGCCTTTATTCCAAATACATAGGGCTGGACTATTTCAATAGCTGCATGTTTAATCTAATCACCTTTATTTTCATGAAAAAGTAAATCTGATTACTTTTGGATGCATATTAGCAATAACATACCTCTCCTGTTTCTTTTCCCTTTGTGGATATATCATAACAATAAAGCAATAGGCTTGAAGGTTAGCTGGACTTTGATTTGGAAGGATATTCCAAGTTTCATTTAGTCCTAGTCCAGGACATGTTATAGACTGTTGCATGTTGTCCCCTTCTTAAGTTGATGTTGCATACTAATGCTTCCTGGTGACTCTTGCAGGATATTTTGCGGTTTCATGCCGTCTATTGGCCAGCCATGTTAATGTCAGCTGGAATAAGCCTTCCCAAGATGGTGTTTGGTCATGGCTTTTTAACTAAGGTATTGGTGTCCTTTAAACGACCAATATTTGGTATATAACTCCAGTTCATATATTGCCTTTGTGCAAAGAACTGCAAGCTGGCTCAAAAAAACATAGTTAAGAACAACTATGGCCGTTCTGTTTCAATATTCAAAATGTTGATTGCATAGCATTATGCAGTATTCTCTGCAAAGATAGCTTTAAAATTCCTTTTTCTCCCCTTATTAAAATTCCTTTTTCTCCCCTTATCTGCACTATGGCACACAAACACATGTTGACTTCCAATTTGTGGTCTCCAACTCGTATGTGTGTGTATGTATGCATATGTATCTATATATGTATATGTATCTCTTTGTGCGTGCGTGCGCACACACAAACAATTTATATGTAAGTAGATACATATAAATATATATAAACACACACTGCACGCGCGTTCGTGTACACACACACACATGCTTTGACAAAACACAATCTCATCTGACATAGGAGGTAATTCCTCCTTTGGCGGAGAAATAACACTTTCCTATGTTTGTTTGGAAGATGAAGTGATGAACACTTGATCTATGTGATCTAGAACCTATCTAGACCAAATTCTTAAGATTTACATACTTTTAGCCCTTCCATCGGATGATTGCAAAATCAATGTTTTTTTATCGATAATAGAATATTTTTCATCTCTAGATCTATGATTGTATCATATGAATTTTGGTATGCCTATGTCTTAAACCTTGAAGAAAGGAGGTTATGCTGCACGGTGGGGATAACCGGATTTCTAATTTGGGAATTGACATTTTCAGCACCATGGGAAGAAATTTTCTTCTATGGCACCTAACATTCCAATTACACATATTTGTTTACGTATATACATATCACAAATTATATGAGGTGGATTTAATTTTCGAGCACAAAGCTTATAGCTCTATATATTTCTAGAAACTGTTTCTGTTCTAGTTAACATTATATGTTAAGAGTACTGAACAGTGTGCCTAAATGAAAGAAAAAATTTGAAAGCTTTGTCCAAATTTCAACAAGTGCTATCTGCTTTACTAATACACATAGCTTATGTATAAAATCAAAAGTAAGGGAAAAGAATTAATATATCTGCTTCTATGGTTGCACAGACTTTTTTCCTTAAAACTAAAACCATGCTTAGCAAACAATAAAATTATATTGTAGAGTCCAGTTGTAAAAATATTTAGATGACATCTGTAATGTTTTTTCAAGTTAAGACAACAATCTAGTGTTAGGCATGTGCTAACCTTTGGCAGCTTAAAGAACAAAACCACTTAAAAATGATGTATTATCATGTTTTAACATTTAATTTTGTTTTAAGCCTCCCTGTTATGCCCAACCTTGTGCTTACTGGCATTCTCCAAATTGTCCTGGGCTTGGAAAAAGGCCAAGAACATGTGAAAAGATGAGAAAATCGGTAAAGGGATCACATTCAACCATTCCAACTGCAAATTCAGTTATTATAAATAATCACTTATTGATAAAAATGCTGAAAAGTTTAAATTATCTTACATCTCAAAAGCCTAATTTTTGCCGCCATTTTGAGAAATTAAAACAAAATGTAAACAACATGCACGGTTATGTATCCTTAGTATCTTTCTGTCGAATAGAGAAGTGTTGTATCCCCTCTCTGAATTTATATCTATACGGCCATTCTGAATTCACATAGGGTCTCTTCGTACATTCAAATAAATGGGTAGTATATCTTTCCTCTTTTAATTTTCTCCTAAGTGGCATCATTTGTACTGCCAGATATTGTATGGAGCCCAGACCTACTAATTTAAATTTCCTTGTAGAGCTGTTATGTCACGACCCAAGACGTCACGCGACCGGCACAAGGATCACGTGAAGTCCAGTGAACCTCACCATACCCAAGTAAGCCGAAACTAGGAATCTAAACCAAATACAAGAAAGAAAATAGAGGTGAAGTTTTAAAAAGAGATTTATAAAATGAAGTAAACCTTGTTTTGTAAAGAGTTATTATTTGAAAAACGGACATCACATCCTTTGTAAATTTTGAATAAAATTTCAGTACAACAGCAGTAAAATAAACGCATCCACACACGGGAGAAAACTCGACGCCCATACGGCGGAGACACAATCCACGCAAAAATATACGACGCCTAAAGGCGAAGAACAACAAGCGGAAAGTAACAAACACTATATATAAATAAAGTCTAGCCGACTCCACACGGGTTCGACTATAACAACAATACAACGTCTAAGGTCTCGGGATAATACACCTGACTTGATTGATGAAGTAATTCTAGGTACAAAAATAGATACAAGGCAAATGCGGAAACGAAATCTAACTTACCTAGCTCAAAAGACAAAATGCAACCACGCCCAAAAATTGAAACGCGTCAACAAGCCGTTATTACTCCGAGCGGTCGGCCTTATAAGGAGCTACGGGGGTGAGTTGCCAACTCGTGAGTAGAATTCGTACAATAAGATAGAAATCGCATGCATAAACGGTGAAACATCTAAGGCATGGGTAAATATGTACATTGCGGAAGTTAAATAAACATGTATTGAAACAAGAATTCAAGCAATGTACAACAATAATAATACCTCATCATGTACAATCATTTAAAAGTGGCTGTACTGTGTATATATTATGGCATAAATAGCGGACGTCGATTTGCAAAGTAATATAACATTTACTTAAAATATACGTCATGCCTTTTGAAATGATATAAAAGATTTTCTTTTGAAAAACTCGTGTCGATCATGGACACGCAGAAAAATAGTATGACTACAACTCTTTTTTAAGAGGATAGCAAACATCGATACATGAAAACAATATCTGAGGTACTATCTCTTGGATCAGTCATGTTCGAAAACTATAGTTTAATACATCTCATTCTTGACAGGGTATCTATACCAACCCTCCATCCTCAATCCCTCAGCCATTCACGGATTGATCACATATAACCTCAATCGCTCACGGATTGATCACATCTTGTATCCGTAATCGGTTCTCCCTCTCCTCGATATCAAATATCAACAAACCAGTCTACCATGTATCCGTAATCTGTTCCCCCTTCTCGATATCGGATAACAACCCATAAATACATAGAAAAATCATGGTGGACGTAAACAATCGGGTAACATAACGCAGCGCAAACTAATAATATAATCATAACGCGAACGTATAACATAAACATAGCGCAAACAATAAAATAATTATAACGTGAACGGATAATAAGTAAAGCAAGTGTAGCGTAAACGAATACTAAGTAAAGCAAGTGTAGCGTAAACGAGTATTGTAAATGGATAATTACTTCCGAATAATTTAATTATGCTTTAAAATAGAACGAAACGTTTAGAAAAAAGGAGGCTGTGATGTTTAAAAAAATAGATATCTTTTTGAAATCCAAGCAATACATTCTTTTTATTTTTAAAATATGAACGAATCGTTGTTTTTAGAAATGAGTAAAACCTTTGTATTTTCATAATCTCTCAATCGGGATAACTCGTAAGACTTAGCGAGCCAATAATAAAAGACCGTATTCGGCTAACCATCACCACCTCATCCAGTACGGAATCTCATCACGTACGATGACAACAAATATTACATTGAATCAACATCATAAATTCGTCTAGTCCGGAAACAATATACTGCGTTCAATAACAGTCAGTACGGACCTCTAGTCTATATACGAAAACAACCCGTTCAAATAGTACGGACATCTAGTCTACGTACGCACATAACATTGATCATATTATAACATGTAAAGCATGTCAATTACTAGTAATGTGTACGTGTTAAATATGTAAATGTTTTAGTCTATACGTGTAATGGCAGTTACTAATGATGTGTACGTGTAGCATGTGAGTCTGTGTTGGTGCCACATGGTAATCATTAGTAATTATGTAAGTGTCAGCAATTGTGTTCGCAAAAATATAGCAAAGGAATGAAAACATAGCATTGATAAACTGAGTATATGAGACATGAATTATAATAAATAAAGAATTGTTCATAATAGTTTTGGTTGACGGGGGTGTTATACGCCATCCATCCGATTACCCCTTTGTGGATACTAAATCTAAAACAAGCTAGTCGAATTCTTGCCTCGCCTCGACGTCTCGGACGCCTCCGCTAACGGTCCTTCAAGCGTAAGGACACACATGAATAAGATTATCCTACTGATAATATTCAGCGAGGAAAAATACAATGCTCAAATGAATAACGTTTAAAAATGCAAGTTCAAAAAACAGTAGTTTTTAGGCTCATTTTGAAAAATCTCCAAAAATAGTAAACACAATATTTATACTCAAGCTAAAATTCCACATATAGATACATGAATTAACTTTGATATCCCAAAATATCTTTTCCAGATTCCAAGTATAAGACATGAAATAAAATATAAAACTAAAACATGTTTCTGTATATTTTTCATAGACCAGAAAACAACCTTTCACTAAAAAAATGAGATCTCTTGATTTTGTAAAGTGAATAAAGAAAATAAAAATTCTAGAGATATCTACACAAAATTATCTATAACTTTCAATTTTTATATATTCCAAATTGTTAATGGAAAAATGCAGAAAATATTTATAAGTTTAATGAAAAACAATCATTGAAAACAGAAATTCTAGCTTGGAAACTCTTTATTTAAAAATTCATAAAAATTTCATTTTACGGTAAAACTTAACCAAAATTTTTGAGTTAAGAAGATAAGTCATTTTTCTACAACTTTGCAGTTCACCAAGAAAACTAATTCCCAACATAGAATTTTCTAAAAATCTGGTAATCCCAGCTTGTCACTGATTTCCAGAACATAGTTCAACTAAAGAAACAATTTCAAGTACTCAAATTTTTGAATCATTATACTCTTTAAAATCTTAACAATTACACACATAAAACCTATCATCATGAATAGAGAATGTAACAAAAATATAACAAAGTAATATCATTAATCTAAATATGTAAAGAAGTATATACCTATTTTACGAATCAAGAAACTCCTTCAAATGTAAAGAAATCTTCAAAATCTTCAATTTTATTAAAAACTTGAGGGGATTTGAGAGAGTGAGAGAGCTATGGTTTTGGGGTTGAGATTGGGGAGAGAGATTTAGAGAAGGAAAAAAATGAAGGTTTGTACATATAGCATGGTGATCTCATGCCTCTCACATGCCCATGCCTCTCCCATTTACATATAGCATGGTGATCTCATGCCTATCTCATTTTATCAACCATAATGAAATTTCCCATTTTTCTATTAAGATAAAAAAACTAAGGAAATATAAATACTATAATATGTTTATCATGACTTAATAAAATTAACCAGAAAAAATGTATTAGTTTTATTAATTAAAAGTGACATAACGCATAACCTAATTCTTCAAAGCTAACACACATACATACTAATTTATGGAAACCATTCAATAAATTTATCATTTCAATAAAACTCATCAATATTTAAATTCTAAAATAAACCTTTAAATTCTTTTGAAATGTTATAATATTCCCCTTTTAAATAAATTTGGTCCCCGAATTTAAATTTAACCCAAACCTTAAAACATTTTATTCAATCAAATCAAAAAAGGCTCTAAAACCCTACACAAGCTAGAATTACAATGATGCAGAGTGCGTGGATAAAAACAAAAGTGATGCAGATCCTGAACGCTCGCCTCCAAACAAGAAATCCTACCTGAAGAATGAAGATCAATCTGTTCCTGTGTCATCGGAGTACCGTCCTGGTCAGAGTCCTCGTCTCAAACGAGCTTACCCTGACCTCATATCCTGCTGCAGCCCTCTCGGCTTGCGAAGACTTTGACGGCATGGTGATAGGAACAAGAAACGAGAGTCAGTAAGTGTAACAATTGGAACGAAGGAATGCATAAAATCGAAAGAATCTAAAGATACATCCTATACGTGTAATGGCAGTTACTAATGATGTGTGCGTGTAGCATGTGAGTCTGTGTTGCCGCATGGTAATTATTAGTAATTGTGCAAGTGTCCTAGTAATTGTGTTCGTAAAAGTATAGCAAAGGAAATGAAACATATCATTGGTAAACTGAGTATATGAGACATGAATTATAATAAATAAAGAAGTGTTCATAATAGTTTTGGTTTTGGGGGTGCTATATGCCATCCACCCGATTTCTTCTTTGTAGATGCTAAATCTACTCATCGAACTACAAAATGAGCTGGTCAAATCCTACGATTTGTCTCGTCTCGACGTTTCGGGTGCCTCCGCAAACGGCCCTTCAAGCGTAAAGACACATAAATAAGATTATCATGCTGATAATATTTAACGAGGAAAATACAATGCTCGAATGAGTAACGTTTAAAAATGCAAGTTCAGAAAACTGCAGTTTTTAAGTTCACTTTGAAAAATCCCCAAAAATAGTTAACGTAATACTTTGACTCAAAGTAAAATTCTACATATAGATAAATGAGTTAACTTTAATACCCAAAATATCTTTTCCAGATTCCAAGTATAAGACATGAAATAAAATACAATACTAAAACATGTTTCTGAATATTTCACAGACCAGAAAATAACCTTTCACTAAAAAATTATATCTCTTGATTTTGTAAAGCGAATAAGGCAAATAAAAATTCTAAAAATATCTACATAAAATTATCTACAACTTCCAATTTTTATATATTCCAAATTGTCAATGGAATAATGCAGAAAATGTTTAGAAGTTTAGTGAAAAATAGCCATTGAATACATAAATTCCATCTTGGAAACTCCTCATTTAAAAATTCATAAAAATTCCATTTTACGGTAAAACTCAACCAAAATTTTTGAGCTAAAAGATAAGTCAGTTATCTACAATTTTGCAGTTCGCCAAAAATGAAAATTCTCCTCGAAGAATTTTCTGAAGATCTTGTAATCCCAGCTTGTCATTGATTTCCAGAACATAGTTCAACTAAAGAAACAATTACAAGTACTCAAATTTTTGAATCATTATACTCTTTAAAATCTTAACAATTATATACATAAAACCTATCATCATGAATAGAGAATGTAACCAAAATATAACAAAGTAATATCATTAATCTAAATATGTAAAGAAGCATATACCTAGTTCAGGAATCAAGAAACTCCTTCAAATGCAAGGAAATCTTCAAAATTTTCAATTCTAGTAAAAACTTGAGGGGATTTGATCAAGGTTCGAGGTTTCGGCCGAAACCACCGATACGTGGTGGTTTCGTTTCGGTGGAGACCGATATGAAATCTGAAACCGATACGAAACCAACCATACAATATCGTTTTGGCTGAAACCTTTAAAAACTTATTTTTTAGTACCATTTTACTGTCATTGTGATCATTGTAGGCATTCGTTAGAAAACCGTAAAAAAGTGAACCTAAACCCTATATTAATACTTAACTAAGTATACTTTTCAATATATTTTGTATCATGACTGGATTTTTAAACACTAGGATTATTGTCATGAATATAGAATCATAAATTTAAGTATTTAATATATCCATACTTATGTAGTATTACCGTCGAAACGGCTAGAAATAGAGAGAGCTATGAGATTGGGAGAGAGATTTTGAGAAGAAAGAAAAAGAAAATGAAGGTGTGTACATATAGCATGGTGATCCCATGCCTTTCTTATGCCCATGCCTCTTCCATTTTATCAACCATAATGAAAATTCCCATTTCTTTATTTAGATAAAAAAAAATAAGGAAATATAAATACTATAATATGTTTATCATGACTTGATAAAATTGAGTAGAAAAGAATGTATTAGTTTTATTAATTAAAAGTGAGACATAGCACATAATTTAATTCTTCAAAACTAACATACACACTAATTTATGAAAACCCAATTCAATAAATTTTATCATTTTAGTAAAACTCATTATATCAATATTTAAATTGTAAAATAAACCTTTTAAATTTTTTGAAATGTTACATGTTATTACTTGTTTAACTAGTAATCTGTTCCACTTTTGAACTTGAAGGGACAGTTCTTATGTAGAATGTATTGTGATGCTTGAGAATTTTATTTATAGGGAAGAACATACACCTAGTCACATATACTTGTCTGTAATTCTTCTAAGGAATTTATTAGTTGTCGTAGCTTGCATGAATGAGTTCTTATTTTTGGTATTTGACTGTAAACAAGATACCAATCATTTGGATTGCCAGAAATAAAGACTTTTAAGTCTTGACTAGTCATGATTGATCAAGCTGCTATTGGCATAAAAGCTAGAAGCTACGAGGATGTGTCTCATATAATAAACAATTACTTACCCATTCGTCTAATTTTTAACAATTCCATTTGCTAGATGATGATGATGATTTTTGTAATTAGGATTACTCTGTATAAGTTCTGAAGTTGCAACTATATCAGCTTCATCATTTGTGCCAGAGGTAGTATTAGACATTTAATTTCAAGGTGATTATATTTACAATTGCATAACAATTTATTTACGTGGTTCATATTATATATTAGGGCTCTTTACTAAAAAGCACCTTTATACTTCGCTAATTACTAGAAAGCTCCATCCACAGCTCGTATTTACTTAAAAAGACCCCCTATACATTTAAGTTGCACTAAAAAATCCCATCATACCAAAAAGATAATTTTTTTGGCATCTTCCATTTTTGTGTTAGGAGGCTAACGGTTTTGAACCTTCCCAGCCCCTCTTCTTTTGCCAAAATTCCTAATTTTTCCTTGTCTCTTCAATTACAAGCTTCGAGTTCGTGGGCATCTAAAAGCTAAGAGAGCAGCTCAAGCATAAGCTCCAGTTTTATCTTCGAGACACTAATTTTTGATGGAAAACTAGTGAAGGGTTTTTTAAAGTGCAATTTAAATGTATGAGGGGTCTTTTAAGTAAATATGAAGTATGAGTGGGCTTTTTAGTAATTAGCAAACTATGGAGGGCTTTTTAGTAATTAGCCCTATATGTTATAATTGTTATTATTATTATTATTATCAAACTAAAATAGAAACACAGTAAGTTAATTTTGTTTAGAATGCAGGTTATACGCTGATTCACAATTTATGTCTCACTTATTTAGGCTCTTCCAATTGTCTTCACTTTCACATAAGCACTGGATTAAGTTAACCTATCTCATTTATTTATTTTCATTTCATGCAGCTCTGCTTTTTATTTTGAAAATTTTAGGATGGTATGAAGATGGGGAAATCATTGGGAAATACACTTGAACCAAAGGATCTGGTAAATAAGTTTGGTTCTGATGCCGTTAGGTACTTCTTCTTGAGGGAAGTGGAATTTGGGAATGATGGAGACTATTCAGAGGACCGCTTCATCAATATAGTAAATGCACATCTTTCCAATACGATCGGTATGTTTTTCTAGGTATTATATATCGGTTTTAGGTATATAATATATACTCGTTTTTCCCAAAAATTATGAAAAATCCTTTTAAGCTTTAATTTGCTAATTATAGTATTCTGAGAAATGTTCTCTTAAAATTTCACATAATCTATGCACAGGAAACCTTCTGAACCGGACCCTTGGACTTTTAAAGAAAAATTGCCAGTCCACAATAGCTGTGGATTCCAGTGTTGCGGGTGAAGGAGTTCTATTCAAGGACACGGTAGAAAAATTGGTAAAATACATATTTCTCAGTCATATGAACTTACAAACCTTTAGAAAATAGATATGGCGTACTTTCTTATCTTATTCAATTCATAAACTCATTAACTTTTATGAACAATTTTCTTTACAATCCTATAATATAAAAGCATCCCTGACGATTTCCATGATATCACCACACATGGCATCAGAGCGGGATTCCTTCGGTTTGCTCCATAAAAGCTTATATCATTGCCTATACATTATAGTTGCAATCTGCGCTCATGTATAGATCTCATAATCTACTACTTAGTCACCACAATGTGATATTTTACCCTAAATTTAGGTGGGAAAATATTCTCAATCAACTCAATGATTTTTAATTCAAAAACTCTAATTCATAAACTAATAATTCCTAAGATAAGTAGAAGCGAACCATTAGCTTCATGAATGAATACTATAAATCTACTATACTTTTCCGCTAGGATCCATTAATTATGCACCTTACCTACTCTTAGAATTCCTAAGGTGGTTTCGAAGAATAATTGACAATATTTTTGGCCCAGCTGCGTTGAGGGTTTGGAATTAATCGGCTTTATTCTCCTTTTTTCTTGTGCTTGCTTTTCCTTTTCCTAAAAGATTTTCCTTTGATATGGTGCCTATTTTTGCACTACTATAGGTGAATTGTTTCTTTCGAATTTCCATGCCAATTGCAGTGTTAGCATATGGGCTTTGGAGGCCCATGCCTGCCACATGAGTGGGTAGGTGGGCCGGGCCCGCTATTCGACTGACCCTAACCGATCCGGTTCTAGAGTGTTGTAGCTTGTTGTGAAAGCTTCAAAAAGAGGTAGATGCTTCGAGTATGGAGCCTTCATGAAAGGCCTTAGTGGCTTAATCAGCATCTTGAGGTTTTTAGGGCATACCATGGAGGCTTCTAGGGTAAGCCTAGAAAGAGGTTTCTAGGAGAAGCAAAAGAGATGCTCCACCCCTATAAAAAGGCATGCAAGATTGCCCTTTTAATGATCATCAATCGCAACAACCACTGCAACCACAACATACATAATAGTCATCCGCTTCTTTTTCGTCTCCTCGTTGATGGTTGATAGCGATGTGATTATGGGGGGTTTCTTGCTGTTAAGGTTTGGTCATCCCCGGTCGTTGTCTCAAGGTGAAGAACGCAAAGGAAGTGTGTTAAAGTATATCTTAGCACCTCTACTAGGGTTTTATGAGCATCAAGTATGCAATTTTAAAAATCTAGAGGGCTAAGTATACTAAACAAGAATCAAACTAGAGAATTAGGATTTCAAAGTTAAGCAAAACAAGTTCTAAACTAAGTGAAGAGAAAATACAACCTTTGTAATTTAGTCCTTCACTTCAAATGCTCCGAGTAGCAGTCCTAGAATTCTTCTTTGACTCTACTTGAAGGATGGAACGAGCTTGCTCGAAATCTTCGTCGTCGAAGATGATTCACCTTGAGGCAACTCACACTCAAGCTCACACTTCACTAATCAAGATATTAATGAAGAGAACAACCTATACTAATTTGTTAGAGTAGTGTAGGTTGATGAAATAGGGATTTTGCTCACTAAAAAATCTTTCTTTTCCATTTCTCTTTTCTTTTTCTCAAACTAGAAAAGCTAGAGATGAGATGAAGTTGAACCTTGGAAGTGAGAGTGAACCTTGAGGATAAGATGAGATCAAGAAAATGATTAATGTATATGAATAAAACAAAGAATGAAAGATGAGTCATGGCTTCTCAATGCTTCTCAAAGCAACTAAAGAAAATGACTCATTCTTTTCTTTAATTTATATATATAAAGCATTATCTTCTCATCTTTACTTCTAATGTGATTTTCACACATCTATGTTCCATGTATCACTAACTATGATACAAATGAATATATATATATATATATCATATATATAAATATATAAAGAGAAGAAAATCTTAAATGAGCTTAATATTAGTTTATATATATCATATATATCAAATTATTAAATCAACACTTGATTTAATAATCCGGTTATATCATATATAACCAAACACTTGATTCAATAATCCAGTTATATCATATATAACCCAGCTAATACACACACACATATATATATATCAAATTATTGAATCAACACCTGATTTAATAATCCGGTTATATCATATATAACCCGACCAATATCAAATAACGCTAGATTAGAATACTGTATCATATACTCCTATTTAATCAAGCCCCCGCACATATCTCCATACATGCCCTACTTCATTTCGCTCGAGCTAGGAAACCTCTATGTGGGACTTTAAAGACTCGTCAATACGCCAGCAGTAGGTAATGATCACATCAGGTACCCACAAGCCGTCAGCGGTACTAGTTGGACATAACGGCTACCCAGGTATTGTATGAATAGAAGATCAACAAGTAAACTTGTCTAAACTCCAGTAGAGCCTATAAGCAACTTACCGTACAGTCCGACTCTTCGTCTGATATGTCGCATATCGAGTCTTGGGGGTGGAATCGTCAGATCCCAATAATTCGATAAGTCATGCCGATGTGTGGCCTATAACCTTTCGAGAAACTACTGATAACACGTATCAGTAAATCTTATCATCCCTGGACAGGGACTAAATGCCACTTGCACTAAAGGTCAGTAATTGGCGTACCGAATACCCAACGTCTGCCCTAAGGCCAGCTGCTGGCGTACCGCATACCCAACATCTCAAAAAGTCGCTCGAACTGCGTTTGAGGGGAGGGCCTTTGTAAATGGATCCGCAGTGTCTCTTTTATATCCACTCTCCAGAACTCGATCTCTTGGCGATCTATGATCTCCCTAATCAGGTGATACCGCCTTAAGATGTGTCTGGATTTCTGATGCGACCGTGGTTCCTTCGCTAAAGCTATAACCTTATTGTTATCACAATACAAAGGTATCGGATCAACAATGGACGGAACCGCCTGAAGTTCAGTAATGATCTTCATCCAGACCGTTTCTTTTGCGGTATCGTTCGCAGCAATGTATTCAGCCTCCATCGTCGAGTCTGCGACGGTGTTCTGTTTGGAACTCCAATACACCGCCCCTCCGTTAAGGGTAAACACAAAATCCGAGACAGACTTGCTGTTATTCTTGTCACTCTGGAAGCTTGAATCGGTAAATGACTCGACCTTAAGGTCTCCATTACCGAAAACCAAGAACATCTTCTTAGTTCTTCTCGAGTACTTGAGAATGTTCTTCACTGCTGTCCAGTGGCTCTCACCTGGGTTCGACTGATACCGGCTCACCACGCTAAGCACGTAAGCTATATTTGGTCTTGTACATAGCATCGCATCATTATAGATCCTACCGATGAAGCGTAGGGTATAGTGCTCATGCGAACCCTCTCCTCATCAGTCTTGGGAAATATATCTTTGGAGAGGGTGATTCCGTGCAATGCGCGTATATTACCGTATTTGGAATCTTCCATACTAAATCTCTTTAGTACGGTCTCTGTGTACCTGGACTGCGAAAGTCCTAATAATCTCTTGGATATTTCTCAGTAGATCTTGATTCTCAGAATGTACGAGGCATCACCCAGGTCCTTCATGGAGAACCTTTGTAACAAGAACAGCTTGACCGATTGTAGCATAGGAATATCATTTTCTATCAAAAGAATGTCGTCCACGTACAAGAATAGGAATACAAGAGTTCGTCCTACAATCTTCTTATAAATACATTGCCCATTCTTGTTCTTGATGAAGTCAAAGTCCTTAAGTGTTTCATCAAAACGGATGTTCCAGCTCCGTGATGTCTGTTTCAATCCATAAATGGATTTGAGCAACTTGCACACATTCCCGCTGCTCCCACTGTCTACAAAACCTTCTGGCTGTTCCATATAAACGCACTCTTCCAAACTTCTGTTTAGAAAAACCATTTTTACGTCTATCTGCCAGATTTCATAGTCATGAAATGCAGCAATGGCAAGTAGGATCCGAATGGATTTGAGCATAGCCACTGGAGAAAAAGTTTCGTCATTGTCCAATCTTGGTCTTTGACGAAAACCTTTTGCAACAAGTCTAGCCTTCTAGGTTTCCACCTTCCCATCTACACCAATCTTCCTTTTGTAGACCCATTTGCATCTAACGGGTTTTACCCCAGGTGGAGCAATTTTCAAGGTCCACACTTTATTGGCGTGCATGGACTCCATTTCGGATTGCATAGCATCCAGCCACTTATCAGAGTTCTTACTGATAATGGCCTGCTAGAAACTCGTAGGATCATCTTCTTCCAAGATGCAATCCTCTCGATCCCCATCGAGAAAACCGTAGCATCTCTCGGGCGGATGAGAAATCCCACTAGATCTACGAAGTGGCTGTTTGTCGGGTATTACTGAATCTAGGGGTTCTACCAAATCTTCTGTTACAGATTGTGGTTCAGAAATTTCTTCCAGTTCTACCGTACTCCCACTAATTTCTTTTGCAAGAAATTCCCTTTCCAAAAAGGTAGCATGGCGAGATACAAACACCTTCTGTTTCTCAGTGTGGTAGAACAGATACCCTTTTGAATGCTTAGGGTATCCCACAAACTTGCATAATATAGACCTTGCCTCGAGTTTATCTGGGTTCTGCTTTTTAACAAAAGCAGTACACCCCCATATCTTAATGTAATTAAGATATTGTCTCTTCCCACTCCATATTTCATATGTGATGGTAGGCGCTGATTTGGTCGGTGCTCTATTTAATATGAGTGCAGCTGATTCAAGAGCAAATCCCCAGAATGAAAGATGTAACTCAACATTACTCACCATGGAGCGAACCATGTCCATAAAGGTACGGTTCCTCCTCTCCGATACACCGTTGTGCTGTGGTGTATACAGAGGAGTAAGCTGAGAGAGAATTCTATTCTCTTTTAGGTAATCTAGGAATTCCGTACTCAAGTACTCCCCTCCTCTATCAGAGCGGAGAATCTTGATACTTTTGCCAGTCTTGTTCTCTACTTCATTTTTGAATCTTTGAATTTCTCAAAATCTTCAGATTTGTGTTTCATAAGATACACATACCCGAACCTAGAGAGATCGTTAGTGAATGTGATGAAGTACGAGAACCCACCCCTTGCATTTATAGATATCGGACCACATACTTCACTGTGTATGAGTCCCAAGAGCTCTGCTGCTTTTTCTCCGTGTCCGGTGAACGGAGATTTGGTCATCTTCCTTCTAAGACAAGACTGACAAGTTTCATAAGATGAAAATTTGAACGTATTCAAATATCCATTCTTATACAATTTACTCAGTTTTTTTCTCTCCGATATGACCAAGTCTACAATGCCCCAAGTAGAATTCGTTCGTATCTGAACTCTTCCTCTTGCATGCGTTTTGTATATTGAAAACTGTATTTTGATTTAGAACATAGATACCATTACACAGTGTACCTTCTGCAACCAATGCCTGATTAAGGTAAATGTTCATGATATTTTTATCAAGAACAAACTTATATCCATCTTTATCAAGTAAAGCAACTGATATGATGTTGAAAACCATGGAACGTACATAATAGCAATTGTTCAAAATCATAGTGTTGCCTTTTGGCAACACTAGGTGATATTCACCGATGGCAGCAGCATCAACTTGTGCTCCGTTCCCTACAATGAGGGACATCACCAGGTCCAATTATCCTTTTTTTTTCTGTCCCTGCAATAAATTACAGATATGAGATTTCGATCCGGTATCTAGTACCCATGTAACACCCTAGTTTAGTTATACCATATTTGAGTTGATTATTTTATTTATTTGTGGCTATTTTCTGTTTTAGTTGTTTTGGGTACGGATAGTGTTTGGTTTCTGTGCTTGGTATCCGACCTGCATGCTTGAAACCCGTCTTGGTTCTTAATTACATTTTATTCCTGCTGGTTTTGAGGATCCGTGCTCGCATATGTTCTGTTTACCTGCATCGTATATCTGGCATCTGTATTTTTTTAATAATACAAATATAGTCAAATAATATATTTTTAAATACCTAGCATGGCCTGCATCATACCCCTGACCCTGTGGTTGCATCCGTACATCGTGTTCTCGCCCTGTTTAGTGAAACAGACTCGTTTGGATTGCTACGTGCATGCTATGTGTATCCGTTGTTGGGGGTATGCATTTTCTTTAAGCGGATATCGATTTTTGGTTTTGGTTGACACGTATATTATTTGTATTTTCGAACTATAATTTTTAGACCCAATTCAGGCATGTTTTGGAGTATTTTTGTATAGCCAAAAACTCAAATTTATTCAATATTATATTCTTAACAGTTTATATACGATTTCTATTCTTTTAACCAAATAAATATTTTAAATTTAAAAAAAAATCAAATCCTATCCTAATCTAAACTCCACCCTCTCTCTCTACACATATATACTATAAATATTATATTCATTAATTTTAAACCATACCTACTCCTCACAGTTCTCCTTCTCTCTCTCATCTTTGTTTTTCCCGCCGCCTCACTCCCCGTGAAGCCCTCGCGAGAACCCATGCCTTGCCTCTGCCCTCGTCGCCGTCGCCACCACCGCCTCCACCCTTGACGATAGGTATAATACCAAGTAAGAGTTCTCGGCGAGTCCGTTCAGTGTACCCAGTCTCCACTGAGCACCCGTATACCATCTTTGATATCATCCATCGCCCATCATATGGGTCAAGAAGCGTATACGCTGGTTTACTCTGGAATATCGATGCCCTGTCTCAATACACTATCGATTAGGAACAATTATAGGATTACTTGTGGACTGCCCTTGACCCCACTAGTATGATCTCCATCATAGTCCTGGGAGTCAAGTACACATCCTAAGGGCTTCATCAACATGTGAGAGCAAGACAGTATCACATACAAGTTTACATGTTAAGACAAAGAGCAACCAGATAGCATACTATCATGTCGAGCAAGAAAGTCCTATATATATATATCCAAGCATCCACTATAATATACATCACATGTACAATAATGGCCTTTAAGACATACATATAACTAACAATCTCCCACTTGCACTAAGGCCAGTTGTTGCAGTATCTCATACCCAACATCCCGAAGAGTCAATCAAATTGTATCTGGAGTATGGCCTTTGTGAGTGGATCCGATGTGTTGTCCTTCGTGTCAACTCTCCTGACCTCAATCTCCTGGCGATCAACTATCTCCCGGATCAGGTGATACCGCCTCAGAATATGCCTGGATCGCTGATGGGACCTGGGTTCCTTGGCCAAGGCCACTGCTCCATTGTTATTGTAAGTCCACGGTAGCGCCCCGACCGTCTAACAGACGCCAAATGCGGAAAAAAAAACTTTTTACAACTGGCGCTATCGCGTACTATAATCCGGATCTGCCATTAAAGCTAAACTAACAAACTACAAAGTGGGTAGAAATGTTATACCGAATGATCCGAGTCCTTCGGTCTTCAACCATCATCCCACGCTTCGTTGCGGCTGCACCGATCTCCTGAATCTCCAGTCTTCTCGTCCAGGTGGCACCACGTCGACGAATCTTTAAACGGGCTCCCGCCTCTAAACCTAGGTAACTCGGTCGTCAAGTTTGCTAAAAGAGATGACCAAGATGATGTAGAGAATGAGTAGAACACTTTGTCTCACATCGTCCAAAGCCGTGGACGAACGGTTAATGAAGTTGCCTTTTGGATCGGGTGAAATGAGAAATGAGGCTATCTAATTTTCATGAGCCCAAACCATAATCTTTTCCACAACAACCATCATCAAATCAAGAGGGGAGGGGCCGGCCATAATATAGGAGGAGGGAGGTGAGGGTAGGAGCAAAGTGGTGACAACAAGGAAAAGATCTTAACAAATATCCTTCATGCAAACAAAACCCTATTAATGCAAATGGTGATTCATTAACCTAGCCACCATTTTAATCAATGCTAAAGAATGAATCACAAACCTAGTCATCATAACAAGAACCTTCCACACTCATGACTTACCTCATGACCCACCCTCAAGAAGAAAAGATAAATCCGCATTTAACCGAATGTTAAATACGGCCGATAGAAAACTGGAAACTGACAACTTTCAAAAGTGATCCTGAAACGAATTTCAGGATAACCCCGTATCAGTATAAACATACCCGCATTTGTATTACGACCGAATACAAATGCAACTGAGACAAAGAAATTATATCTACACAGTATAATACTCGGATCCGGCTTAAACCAAAGCCTACCAGTATTATCTGCCCGAAATATGACACGTACGAAAACGCACGTGCATTTTCCGAACCCTGCCATAAACCCATACGGCCTCTACAACGTTTCGCCCGAACTTGGGAAACTGTCTGTGGGGGACTCTAATGACTCATCAACACACTGGTACTGGGTATAACCTCTAGCACGTCAGAGGTACTAGCTGTACGTAACAGTTGCCTATGTATTGATTGGAAGGGAAGCTGACGAGCGAACTCATCCATAAACCCTACTGAGCCTAACAGTGACAATATACATACAGTCCGGTCCGTTCGTCTAAAGAGTATCGCATATCGAGTCTAGAGGGTGGATAAAGTCAGACCCCTAATAACGCGATAATTCGTGTCGGTATGAAGCCCATCACCACCTGAGAAACTACTGATCCAAATCAGTAATTCTCCACTACCTCGGCCGAGAATTTCTAGTGATGGCCACCCGTGCACTGTGCGACATCAACCCCCAATACCGGGAGAGACGAATCCCCGACGATCCGCTCACTGCCTCCATGTGGCTCGGGACTGTACCCAAAAAATACCTGTTTGCACGTCTCCTTTGAGCGTGGTAGGGTAGAAATCAAAGCACAGTGGGAACTCACACGAGACAAATGACGATCTCAGGTCGACAAACTAACCTGTACACATGTCACCAGGGAACTGCTATCTGACGATATGTATAATACCAACTAGCATGTTCCCGGCGAGTCCTGTCCGGTGTACTCATAACCTAATGAGCACCTGTATGGTGAACCAACTGACACCAATGGCTTGTGAGACCGGCCACCGCCACTCGTCGGGATCTCGACTATATACACTAGTCTACTCTGGAGTATCGATGCCCTGTCTCGAAACTCCCACGACTAGGGACACTTTAAGGATGTGCTTACAGACCCCAGTTCCTACGTATATGATCGCCATCATACTGCTGGCAGTCAAGCAAGAATCCTATAGGTTCTATCATCATGCAATAGTGAACTAAAACATGTATACGATGATAAAGACAAACCAGATAGCATACTATCATCTCGAGCAAGACTGTCATATCGGTATAGGTCATGCCTCAATCATTGCAATCACGTACCTGCGATCCAGTAATTGATTTTGAGAGCACTATACCCAACAATCTTCCACTTGCACTTAAGGCTAATTATTGCGATGTCTCATACTCACAGCCCGTGTGATACCGAACACCCAACTCCTCTACTAATCAGTTTCACAAAGCTAGTTTGTAAAACTCTTGTGTTCGAGAAATAGCCTCAGTGAGTGGATCCGCCCTGTTGTTTCTTTCTATGTCTCTTTTAATCTCAAGTTCACGGAGAAAACCATCTCCCTAATCGAGTAATATCTGTCTTAGAATATGTCTGAATATCTGATGGGATCTAGTTCATAAATGAACTCTAAATCCAAACTTCTTAGACTGTATTGATAACTGAACCTAATCAGTATCCAACACCATGCCTCCCACAGTATCCTCTTGGACCACCTGTCCATAATACTGTCCCTTGTCTGATGGAAAACTATAACTCTGACAACCACTCTGTCATTCAGGTCACATTGGAAGCCTGTAATGATAACCGTCTCCCGAAGGAGGCTGTCGTCATTAAATCCGTAGAACATGCACTTATGTTCTAAAACTGCTTCATTATATTTCTTCATGATTGGATTAATATAAACTTATTGCATCAAGTGCAAAAACATCTGGTGTGGTACTTGTCATCTCATGATTGACTCAATTGCCTAAGCAAGTGATCTGTCAATCATGCACTTCCCTCTCTTCTTTAGTCTCTAAGACACCTTTAGAGAGGGTGACTCCATCACCTGCAGGTACACCACCATGCCAGGAGTCATCTATTCTAAAATACCATTAGAATACTGTCAAAGTACCCAAATTGGGTGTCACGCCCCGCATCCCAAAAATGTGAAGTACGGGAAGCGACGAAGGCCAGCCATGCTACCTACGGTAAGGAAAAGTCCTTCTATAGTCACATAAGACTGTCTAGATTAACCTGTCAATATAAAATCCAAGAGCAAAAGAAATAATACTAATAATCATGCTGCAATGAAACCACAAGAAATCCTAAAATGGGTCCACTAGATAATTGATGCAATTAAAGATCCAAAAACAAAAGATTCGGAATAAAATAAGATCCGAAAGAGATACAAAAGTCCTAATGTCCCATAAGGGCGCACATGCTAAGAGTTAAAAGTAAAGGAAAATAACCTACGATTACTGATCTCCAGCAAAGTCCTGGTAGCCGCTCTGTTCCTGCTCAGCCTGCAGATCTGTCTCTAAACCTGAGATGGTAAATCTCAGGGATGTCAGAACATCCCAACAAGTACTCAACGTATAAAGTGTGTGTAACATAATAACAAGAATATATAAAAGTGAAGCCCTGTGCGCAAGAAAGCATGTATATATTTAATCAAATGCATTAATACTATGAAACATAAGTAAGGGATCGGGTCATAACCTAACTGGCCACTAAAAGGTAAACTATCCTATCGAAAGCTTGAGTGTGTGCGTCAACCTCTGCAGGAGTATTCCTAACCCAAGAGTGGTACCCCAAGGGCTAGGAAACACGGGCCCAACTGTGGAATGAACAAGAGACCGCTATAGGCCGGTACGAGCTGTAATCATGTGACCGCTATAGCCCGGTACGAGCTGTAATCATGTGACCGCTATAGCCCGGTACGAGCTGCCGGCATGGGACTCCTGAGATCCTGTTGTACAACGCACACTCAAACTACCCCAACACCCACGTATGTATAGTTACTATGGTAGATATTAAAATCACTAATTAAGAATGCTGAAAAGATAGGAACTTGCAGTATGGTAATTGTATGGAAATGAAACTGGTGAATAGTGGTGTCATGGCATGTAGTCCAGCACTCTAATTAATGATTTCACTTAAGAAAATAAATAATAAAGGTCACGAGTAAGCATGTAAAATCAAGGTGTTCTATACATGTAATCAACATGTGTCTCGAATGTGTATAAAGCATGTAAAAGGATTCATGTGCATAATATTCATGTCATAGCATTACATAACGAAAAGCAAGCAGCAGTCAACATTATATATTAGCAAGTGTTACGATAAGGACAGATGATAAACTGTGAAAGAAACATCTTTCCTCTAATATCCAAACTTGTACAGGTTAAGGACTAATTTAGATAATTGCCGATGTTGCATCGACAAAATGAAAAGAGCAAGAGTACTTGCCTGAAGATAGCGATCACGGAAAAAGATGTACAAAAATGCAGGCACGATCTCAGCTAAGGCGCGACTTGGGATTTGAGTTATACGATCCGCCTAGATAAATTTCATCGATTAAACCGCAAATGTCTACAAAAATATTGTCACATAACCAAACACAGTTACATCAATTTTAGGGTTTTGATACTAATTTTCCCCCTTTCAATTGTTCACTGATTTCCTACAATTTTATTTATTTATTTATTTATTTTTCTTTTTTTTTTTCTAGAACAGAACATGGATCAAAGAGTGCTTACAGGGGGAAATCGTGGCAGTAGCGATTGCTAGGGTCCAGATCTGACGATGGAAGAACAGGGACGATGTTGCTGCAGGGAGTTGTGGAAATCTGGGTGATGGGAGCAGCGGCGAGGGAAGACGAGGGCTGCGGCGGCGTCGAATGCTCTGTGGAGGTCGCTGGAGGTCGTGGAGGAGTCGGAGATGGCTGTGCGAAGGGATGTTGGCTGCGGTGGTAGGACGAGATAAGGAGATCGGGGTTGTGGCCGCGCGAGGGATGGAGGCGGCGTCGACGGGAGGAGGACGAGAGCGAGGGCGAAGGAGGGAGGAGAGGGTCGCCGCGTTGATGGAGGCGAGAGGAGGGGTCGGGATCTGTGGCGGCGGCGGCGACGACTAGGGTTAGGGTTTTCGTGGGTGAGGGACGAGAGCAGCGGGGGAAAGAGAGGGAGAGATGCGGGTATGAGAGAGGGAGAGAGAGAGATGTGAGAATGAGAGATAGAGAGAGATTTTTTTATTGTATGTATAAAATATTTTAATAAATATATTATAAGGGTACATATCTTTAATTGGTTGCACTTAGAGATTCGGTGCAGATTTTCTCGTTCTCACTTTAACAGTAAACAGATACGAAAAATATTATTTTGCTGTCGCTAAGAAAATATTATTTATATAATATAAAAACTGAATATTTTCCATATCAAAATTGTTTACAGAGAAAAATCTAAATTAAATATTTTAGAGGTCAAATAAAAATTCAAAAATTTGGGGAAAGAATCTTGATAAACTTTTGATTTACTGCATTCAAATAGGGTTGTTACATTGGGAAACTACCCAATTCTAGATCTAAAACCATAGATCTAGTAACCAGAATGTCTGATATTACATCCATGTCCTTTGTGGAGAAACAACTGTGTGACGACCAAAGTACAATCGATCGTAGTATAGGAATTTTACTTCCTACTCTGTGTATGTCATCCAAATACCAGGACATCACACCTTACTACCTTCTTAACAGATCCATCCCCTATTCTGATGAAGTCAAAGCCATGACTGTCTCATCAAAATTAGATCTATCTCCGCTATAACTGCTGAAGTCTATAAATAGACATAAGCTACTTGCCCACTATGCTTCTGCTGCTCCCACTGATTACGATAACTCTCTGGTAGAATAATATACACATACACTTCTAAAGCTAGTTTAGAACGACACTATACTTATTCTCTTACCGGGTCTCATAGCCTAGAACAACCGTAGTGTCAAGTCTGGGTAAACCAGAACCTCCCTGTCACCGTCCTTAAGGGTACCGGAGTACCTCTCGGGTGTCTGAGGTTACCCACCATATCTGCGGAGTGGCTATTGGAATGTCAAACCTGATTGAATATATAGGTCCTATTAAATTTTCCGTAATCGTTTGCGGTTCTGGAATCACTTCCAGTTCTACCATACTCCCACTACTGTTTTCTGAAAAAATCCATTTTACTAAAACTGTGGTGAGTCAAGAACAATATCACTATTGATCTTCCAGATGGTAGAAAGTCAACCCTCGTCAAAGCCAGGGTCAACCCACAAACTGCTATTAGAGAAACGTGCCTTGAGTTATCCAGTGTCTGGTTTTAAGCATAAGCTGGACAACTTCCCGTATCTTAACATCGTTAAGATATGAACCATTCTATATACAATATAGAAATAGAGGCACTAATTTAACTGGAACTAGATTCAAACCATGCAACTGCCTCCAGTGCATATCAACTTAATGGAGAGATGCTAAGCAGCATTACTCAACTTAGGAATACATCCAATTATGAGTAACCCGAAAGAGAAATAAGTTTCTCAAAACGGTTACTATCATCTGAATACCAATCACAAGAATCTACATCTTCGATCTCTTTGAAGAATCCCGATACTTGCGATACCTGCTCTCTACTTTATTCTTATACCCACAACTTCTCAAAACTTAGACATTGTATTTCTGCGAAACACTTGTCTAAAAACTAGAAAAGTCATAAGTAAACAGAACATAGTATGATGACCTACCCCTTTGTCCTGACGGACACTGGACAATATACAATACTCTGCATAAGTCCACCGAGTTGAATAACTCAAAACCTGTGCAACGTAGGTTGAAAACTGTACCCAGGAGATTTCCTCAAATATCACCAATTACAACGAATTCCGATATAATGAGGATAATCACCTAATTCCCAATAACTTACTCCCACTCATCATCTGTAAAACCATACAGATATGAGAATGAAATCTGGTACATACATACCCTGGAGTAAGTATCTAATCGGGAAATTAGTTTTCCTTTAACAATGTACTGAAACATGAAAATGTTTTGTAGGGGTATCCTGGTATTCTTAGTAATGCCTCTTCCATAATCCAATTCATGACTTTAACCGTATATTTTCTTTGCCATCTATCCAAATCCCTTTATTTGTCTTTATTCATTACCTTCTGTACACTATCGTTAGGTTAAGTGGTTTTCTTCCTTCCCTACCGTTCGGCACCAGCCTATGGTTTGGAAAAAGACTATCCAGTAAGCATAACAGGTGTACCCTCCTAATCCTAGGAGTACTCGCAACTTGAGAGAAGGTGATGATAAAAGATAACTGAATAATACCTTATTCTATTTCTCCCGAACTGGGAAAAAGCAAAGGTGAAATAGAAGTGGCGATGAAGTACGTGGTTTGGTCGTGAATGATAACAGTCGCAATTTACTTTGCCCTCTTTCTAATCCCTTTATTTTTTCTTTACATATTACCTTCTGCACATCCTACTTAGGCTAATTGGTTTTCTTCATTCCCTACCTTTCGGCACCGGCTTATGGTTTGGAATAAGACTATCCAATAAGCGTAATAGGTGTACTCTCCTAAACTAAGGAGCCCTCACAACCTGAGAGAAGGTGATAATAAAAGACAACTGAATAAACCAATTCTATTTCTCCTGAACCTGAATCCATCCTCGAAGAAGTCCCTTCGAGTTCGTATATAACCATACGATAGATCTATCCAATGGAAATGGATGTTCATAGTAATACGGGGTGTTCTGAGAAATACAAAGGGTAAAAGGAGCGGCAATGACTTATGCAACTTTAGACAATCCAAAAGTCAGTATTTTAAGAAGGTTCGGTTAACTTGGTCACTGGGTCATAGTCTAGGGTCGATCAAAGGTCGCTGCCAAAGAGAGAGAGAAAAAAAACACTCTGCGTGCACTCTAACCTAGATCAGAATGGTTATCACTTTATCTAATCAGGAAACCTCCCACTGTAATCTCAAATTCTCCTCCAAAGCTGAAAGAAGAATTAGTCGGGATCACCCGAAGAGTAAACCAACTCATCAGTGGGAATCGGGATCCAACTCTCATCGCATGATAACGTGGCGAAATCCACCCACGTTATCACACTCCAGAAGGTATGCGCATACTTGGTAAGTTTCAGTTTCTTTAAAAACTCCCGATATGATTTTTGCCCCATGCTCTTATGACCTTGGCTTTGGTCAAAATGTCATAAGTCACAGGCCAAGTTCTACCCGTCACTATCCAGGTCAATTTGAACCCACCCGCACATGCCCTTGACTTTGGCCAAAATGGCAGAACGACTGTCCCAAACCAACTCATCTATATATGCAACAAATGAATACCCAGCAGCTACCAAACACTCTGCCTTGACTTTGGCCAAAATACATAGCTTGAATACTACTGAATACCCAAAAGAAACGACGGAGGGTTACGGCTGGTTTTTGGCGAAAAAACCTTTAACGTAATGAACTTGATCTCGTTGAAGGAACGTGATAGCTTTTTATAAAAATATAGTGGCGAAAACTTTTGCTAAAGAGATCACCCCCGGTGAAGGGATCTCGGCTCTTTCCTCGTGTAATGAGGTGCAGGATATTCCAACTGAATACCGTGATGCAAAACAATTTGTAATCGACTATATTGAAGTTATTACCCTGACGCAAACTTCTGTCCAAGGGGTCGCTCCTGGTGAAGGGATATCAGCCCTTGCCTCGTCGAATGAGGTACAGGATATTCCAACTGAATATCACTATGCAAAATAAAAGGAAACGTCTTTGTTACACCTTTTAAAATTGTTCTAACAACAAATATATATTTGTTTTATCCTTGCATTGATAAGAATCAATGCAGTCCCATCAAATAATCACAACAGAAAAGAACGAAAAATAAAATGTACGTATATGCCATCCGCATTCGCCACTGGGTCCCGTCATCACCCGTTAAGTTACTTAACTAACGACAGAGCGGGGACTGGACTAGCGCGGGTGTAAAACATATACATCTAATAGTATATATATCAATATACAGTAATCGCTCTAGGCGTGATAATATGCAACATTACAGAAAAGTAATAAGTATCACAGAACAATACAGATAATCTGGGATCCCCGGGTTTCACAGAGCCGCTACTGAAATCCGACGTTCCCCTAGTCGTGTGGATAGCCTGTGCAAAGAAATCTAGACCCCTACGGGTGCGGCAAGTTACCCGTCAAAACCTGAAGCGAGGTAGTCCCCCACAGCATAGTGAATGGAACACCCGGCACTTCACGGAATCCGGTAAATTGAGCACCCCTCCTTGGGTCAACCTGTACCCCTACGAGTGCGGCGAATAGTTTGCCAATTCTAGAGTGAGGTCCCTTTGCCTCTCAAAGCCATGAGATACGGACCCGTTGCTCTCCAGAACCCGGCTATCCGTGCACTCCGTCGCGGGGTAATTCTAGTACAGAAAAGAAAATATATACAACGGGTACATCGACCTCAACTCGGTCGTGCCCCAAAAGAATATTATACAAACAGGCAGTGATGGCAGTCCACATGTTGGACGCTCGTCCCGCAATATCAAATGTACAAATAAATCCAAACAATACTATCATTGCACCCTGCTATCCACCACGACATATCCGCAACATTACAGCAACGCGATTGTCACGTTCGCAAACCCGTCTAAAAGAACTATAGCAATTAGACGCGGTTTACTTCTCAAATGACATTCCCGGTCTGAGATATAATGTAAATACTGTAAACCAACAAGTTTAAAATTTTGATCGACAAAAATTCCCGAAATGGGCCCCACGAACATCTGCTGAACAGTAATAAAAACTGGGCCCAAAAGAACTATTCCAGAAATCATAATTTACTGTGTAGACCTCACTGTAGAAAATTGGAGTTCTAATTCCACAAAATGGCGGCGGATCCGCGGCCAAAGCATGGTTTGGGCCGCGGATCCGCGGCGGTACTGTGGAATTAGCCCACCAAATTTCACCAGTGTTGATATAAAAACCTGCTCGATTTTCTGGTATATGCAAACTAATTTTTAGACCCTTTTAAAAATCGACAGAAACTTTAACCCAGAAAATTGTAGTTTTCGAAATTTCGTTCGATCGATATTTTAAACGCGTTAGCACAAGTTAGTAAAGCTTAATGGTGAGGCTCTGATACCACTGTAAGTCCACGGTAGCGCCCGGCCGTTTAACAGACGCCAAATGCGGAACATAAAACTTTTTACAACTGGCGCTATCGCGTACTATAACCCGGATCTGCCATTAAAGCTAAACTAAAAAACTACAAAGTGGGTAGAAATGTTATACCGAACGATCCGAGTCCTTCGGTCTTCAACCATCATCCCACGCTTCGTTGCGGCTGCTCCGATCTCCTGAATCTCCAGTCTTTTCGTCCAGGTGACACCACGTCGACGAATCTTTAAACGGGCTCCCGCCTCTGAACCGAGGCAACTCAGTCGTCAAGTTTGCTAAAAGAGACGACCAAGATGATGTAGAGAATGAGTAGAACACTTTGTCTCACATCGTCCAAAGCCGTGGACGAACGGTTAATGAAGTTGCCTTTTGGATCGGGTGAAATGAGAAATGAGGCTATCTAATTTTCATGAACCCAAACCATAATCTTTTCCACAACAACCATCATCAAATCAAGAGGGGAGGGGCCGGCCATAATATAGGAGGAGGGAGGTGAGGTTAGGAGCAAAGTGGCGACAACAAGGAAAAGATCTTAACAAATATCCTTCATGCAAACAAAACCCCATTAATGCAAATGGTGATTCATTAACCTAGTCACCATTTTAATCAATGCTAAAGAATGAATCACAAACCTAGTCATCATAACAAGAACCTTCCATACCCATGACTTACCTCATGACCCACCCTCAAGAAGAAAAGATAAATCCGTATTTAACCGAATGTTAAATACGGCCGATAGAAAACTGGAAACTGGCAACTTCCAAAAGTGATCCTGAAACGAATTTCAGGATAACCCCGTATCAGTATAAACATACCCGCATTTGTATTACGACCGAATACAAATGCAACTGAGACAAAGAAATTATATCTACACAGTATAATACTCGGATCCGGCTTAAACCAAAGCCTACCAGTATTATCTGCCCGAAATATGACACGTACGAAAACGCACGTGCATTTTTCGAACCCTGCTATTAACCCATACGGTCTCTACAACGTTTCGCCCGAACTTGGGAAACTGTCTGTGGGGGACTCGAATGACTCATCAACATACTGGCACTGGGTATAACCTCTAGCACGTCAGAGGTACTAGCTGTACGTAACGGTTGCCTATGTATTGATTGGAAGGGAAGCTGACGAGCGAACTCATCCATAAACCCTACTGAGCCTCACTGACAATATACATACAGTTCGGTCCGTTCGTCTAAAGAGTATCACATATCGAGTCTAGAGGGGTGGATAAAGTCAGACCCCTAATAACGCGATAATTCGTGTCGGTATGAAGCCCATCACCACCTGAGAAACTACTGATCCAAATCAGTAATTCTCCACTACCTCGGCCGAGGATTTCTAGTGATGGCCACCCGTGCACTGTGCGACATCAACCCTCAATACCGGGAGAGACGAATCCCCGACGATCCGCTCACTGCCTCCATGTGGCTCGGGACTGTACCCAAAAAATACCTGTTTGCACGTCTCCTTTGAGCGTGGTAGGGTAGAAATCAAAGCACAGTGGGAACTCACACGAGACAAATTACGATCTCAGGTCGACAAACTAACCGTTACACATGTCACCAAGGAACTGCTATCTGACGATATGTATAATACCAACTAGCATGTTCCCGGCGAGTCCTGTCCGGTGTACTCATAACCCAATGAGCACCTGTATACATCTTAGGTGAACCAACTGACACCAGTGGCTTGTGAGACCGGCCACCGCCCCTCGTCGGGGTCTCGACTGTATACACTAGTCTACTCTGGAGTATCGATGCCCTGTCTCGAAACTTCCACAACTAGGGACACTTTAAGGATGTGCTTACAGACCCCAGCTCCCACGTATATGATCGCCATCATACTGCTGGCAGTCAAGCAAGAATCCTATGGGCTCTATCATGCATAGTGAACTAAAGCATGTATACGATGATAAAGACAAACCAAATAGCATACTATCATCTCGAGCAAGACTGTCATATCGGTATAGGTCCTGCCTCAATCATTGCAATCACGTACATGCGATCCAATAATTGACTTTGAGGGCACTATATCCAACAGTTATCGCAATACAAAGCTATTGGATGCTCAATGGACGGAACCACACCAAGTTCATTTATGAACTTCTTCATCCATACAGCCTCTTTGGCAGTATCGTTGGCAGCGATGTATTCAGCATCCATCGTCGAGTCTTCCACGGTTTCCTGCTTGGATCTTTTCCAACAAATCGCCCCTCCATTGAAGGTAAAGACAAATCCCGAGACCGACTTAGAGTCGTCCTTATCACTCTGGAAGCTCGAATTGATAAAAGACTCCACTTGGAGTTCTCCGTTACCATACACCAAGAACATCTCTTTAGTCCTTCTCAAGTACTTGAGAATGTTCTTCACAGCTGTCCAGTGACTCTCTTCTGGATCTGCTTGATACCTACTCACTACACTTAGTGAGTATGCTACATCGCGTACATGATAGAGCCTACCGCCGAACCATAGGGTATTCCTTGCATGTAAGCTCTCTCCAAATCAGTCTTGGGAGACATCTCTTTGGAGAGAGTGAGTCCTGTGATCGTAGGTAAATTCCCACGCTTGGATTCTTCCATACTAAACCTCTTTAGTACGGTGTCAATGTACCTGGATTGGGACAATCCCAGTATCCGTTTAGATCTATCTCTATAGATCTTAATCCCCAAGATGTAGGAGAAATCACCTAGATCTTTCATTGAGAATCTTTGTGATAAGAAGAGCTTGACCGAGTGCAGCATAGGAATATCATTTCCTATCAAGCACGTACAATACGAGGAAGACAACCTTACTCTCTGCCACTTTCTTATATATATAAGGTTCATCTACGTTTTTGATGAAGTCAAACTCTTTGACTACCACATCAAAACGGATGTTCCAACTCCGCGATGCCTGTTTTAACCTGTAGATGGATTTAAGCAGCTTGCACACCTTCCTGTTGCTCCCACTGTCCACGAAGCCCTCTGGCTGAGTCATGTACACGCTCTCTTCTAAATCACCATTTAGAAAGGCGGTCTTAATATCCATCTGTCAGATTTCGTAGTCATGGTATGCAGCGATGACAAGTAGGATCCGAATGGACTTAAGCATAGCCACTGGAGAAAAGGTTTCATCATAATCCACATCTGGTCGTTGACGAAAACCTTTTGCAACAAGTCTAGTTTTGAAAGTCTCAACTTTTCCATCTACACCAAATTTTTTCTTGAAGATCCACTTGCTCCCGATGGATTTTACCCTTTCAGGAGCATCTTCCAAAGTCCATACTTTGTTGGTGTACATGGATTCCATCTCAGATCGCATTGCATCCAGCCATTTCACAGAGTCCCCTCGTGATAGCTTGCTCGAAGCTGGTTGGGTCATCATCTTCCATGATGCAATCCTCGCTCCCACCATCAATGAGAAAACCGTAGTATCTCTCAGGTGGATGAGGAGCCCTACTAGATCGGCAGAGAGGCTGAGGTTCATTGGGGACTATCGAATGCTCTGGTTCACTAAATGTTCAGTTGTAGTTTGTGCTGCTGGAACTTCTTCCAGCTCTACCATTTTGCCACTAATTTCTTTTGCAAGAAATTGTTTTTCTAAAAAGGTGGTATGTCGAGAAACAAACACCTTTTGTTCCTCACTGTTGTAGAAAAGATATCCATGCGAATGTTTAGGATATCCCACAAACTTACAAAGAACTGACCGTGTCTCGAGTTTGTCCGGATTTTGCCTTTTGATATAAGCCGGACAACCTCAAATCTTAACTCGTTTAAGACATGGTCTCTTCCCACTCCATATCCCATATGGCGTGGTAGGTACAGATTTAGATAGAACTTGATTCAATAGGTATGCAGCTGTCTCAAGCGCATAACCCCAAAAGGAAATAGGCGACTCAACGGTGCTCATCATAGAGCGCACCATATCTAATAGGGTGTGATTCCTCCGTTCCGATACACCGTTGTGCTGTGGTGTATACGGAGGAGTAAGCCGAGAGAGAATCCCATTCTCTTTTAGATAGTCCAGGAACTCATTGCTCAAGTATTCTCCCCTTCGATCAGATCGAAGGATTTTAATACTTTTGCCTGTTTGGTTCTCGACTTCGTGCTTATATTCTTTGAATTTCTCAAAAACTTCAGACTTGTGTTTTAACAGGAACACATGTCCGTATCTTGAGAGATCGTCAGTAAATGTAATGAAATATGAGGAATCATTCCTGACATGTGTAGACATGGGACCGCATACATTACTATGTATCGGTCCCAAGAGTTCCGTAACTTTTTCTCCGTGTCTACTAAACGGAGTTTTGGTCATTTTGCCTTTGAGACATGACTGGAAAGTTTCATAAGATGATAATTCGAACGGATTCAAATATCCATCCTTATGTAACTTAGCTAGCCGTGTCGCATTGATATGACCTAGTCTACAATGCCACAAGAAGGATTTGTTCATTTCTGAACTCTTCCTCTTGTGTGTGTTCTGTACATTAAGAACTGTGGTTTGATTTAGAACGTATATGCCATTATTTAACGAGCCTGATCCAATCAACTTTTGATTCAGGAAGATGTTCATAACATTATCATGTACTACAAAATTATATCCTTATCTATTTAATAAAGAAACTGATATAAGATTGCATATCAGGTTCGGAATGCAATAGCATTTGTTCAGAATAATGTATTACCATTTGGTAATACAAGATGATATTCGCCAACTGCTTTGGCTGCAACATTTCCACCATTTCTTACTCTTACGGAATGATCACCCATTCCCAGTTCTCTACTTCTCCGTAGCCCATGCAACATATTACACATGTAGGATCCCGATCCGGTATCTAATACCCAGGACGTAGAGTGAACTGAGAAACAGTTCTCGGTAACTAACACACCCGAAGAAGATGCATCAACATGCTCATTCTTCGTTTGGGCGGCGTGGAAATCCAGATATTTTTCTATTTCCTGCTCGGAATTATAACAATTATAAGTTGGAGCGGGACTAACGTTTCCCTGCACAGTATAACAAACGGGTTCGGTCAATACATCCATATTATTATCTTGATTAAAGCCTGACATGGTCGCTAACTGGAGAGAGAGAAGAATACACTTAGCGTATGCTCTTGCAAGATTAGATTGGTTATTATCTTATCTAATTTGGATGGCTCCCACTGTTTTTATCAAATCTTTCTTCAAACCTTAAAAGGTAAGACTAGCCAGGATTAATTACACCTTACAAGTTCGCCAATCTTTCAGCCAGGTCAGTGTCGGTACTTTGAGCGAGGTTCCACGGATCTAATTAAAATAAACTTCGTTTTTCCAGGGGTGTAACCCCGTTAACATCTTTCTAGACACATACTTGATCGGCTAATTGTCATGTGTAAAACTCTTCCAGAAGTAACTCTTACTCGCAGTGGGTATCGAGATCCAACTATCTCATAAAAGGTATGCAATCTCATTGCAAATTTCAACACTTGAAATTCCCGATAATACTTTTTTTCCTAACTTCCTATGACCTTGACAAAGGCCAACAAATCATAGGATGCTTGTCAAGTTCAACTCGTCATTTTTTAATTGAATTAAACCCACCCGTACGACCCTTGACAAAGGCCAACAAGGTCGTATGACTACCCTAATCCAATCGCATCACATGCATAAACAGATAAGTACTAGTCAGCTACCGCACACTACGCTTTGACAAAGACCAACGAACGCAACATGAATACTAAATAGTTTTTATCTGAAATGACGGAGGGCTACGCCGGTTTTTAAGAAAACCATGAGAATAATGAACTTGATATCGTTGTAGAATCAAGTGATTTTTGAAAAGGAGTGTTTTTGAGGCTTTTTACTAGTTTTGCTAAAGAAGACACTCCCGGTGAAGGGATCTCGGCTCTTTCCTTATCGAATAAGGTGCAGGATATTTCACAAATACCGCTATGCAAAGCAAGATTTAATAGAAGCAATCAAAAGACAAAACCGAATGGGTTGTAGCATCTGCTAGTTTCGCTAAAGAGGTCACTCCCGGTGAAGGGATCTCGGCTCTTTCCTCATCGAATGTGGTGCTGGATATTCTATAAGGAATACCGCTATGCAAAGCAAAAACTAGAGCCACCCTTTTTGAAAATATGATTCTACAACATCTTTTAGGTTTCTTTTCTTTCATTAATCTCATTAATGAAGCCCCATCATTTATGCTTCCTAAGCATCACAGAAGAAACGAAAATACAACGTACGCTTATGCCATCCGCATTCGCCACAGTGTCCCGTAATGCACCGTTAGGTTACTTAACTAACGGCATGGCGGGGTGGGACTAGCGCGGGTGCAAAACATAAGCAACATTTATTATATATCATATATATAATAATAAAGTATTCGTCTCACGCATATAAAGTGATCACATCACAGAATAACAACAGCAGAAAATAACATATGAAATGTTGGATATATTAGGAATTCCGTGTTTTAAATTAAGCCAGTATAAAACACGGATTCCACCATCGCAATGAATAGCCAAACCCACATCTCTAGACCCCTACGAGAGCGGCAAACAACCCTACCAATTCTAGAGTTAGGAGACCCGGTCTCGACTCCTCGAGATGGTTTCCCACTGGACTCTAGAACCCGATTGCTTGTGTCTTCCACCTTAGGTCTATCCTAATGTGGAAAAGTAAATAATATACAACAATGGTGACATCATCTTCAACCCGGAAGTGACCCAATAAAAGAATATTACATACAATGAATTTTACATGAATGAAAATAAAAACTCTTATCTAACATAAAACCCCCGGCTATTCAAAACACGACGATCCAATAAAACATCACATCAACACATAACATTACAAGTCATCAACGTAAGTAAATATGCGTATCACAATTGTCGTTGACATATAGCAACGAAAACGGTGATACACCACATATTACACTTACGGTCACAGAAAAGAAAATGTCAAACTACAACATTTGGAATCCACAATTACCTTAGACATCATAAACCCGAAATATCACATACTTCGGATTTCATACCTAACTATATGAATTCCACATATTGCATCACATTCCACAAATAGCTAGACGATGTTAAACATTCCGATCGAATCAACAAACATCCAAAATTTGCCAAAAATCTCAACACTTGAGCGCAGTTTAAAAATACTCAGAACATGCCACAGTATCTATGGACCAACCGTAGAAGGGTCAACACTTGCCTCACCTATGGCACCGCGGAACAACCGCAAATCCTAGGGTTTGGCGGCGGTTCTTACGGTCATAGAATCGAGTTAGGGTTTCGTTCTTCTAGAGGGTCCATCGCATTACTTGCATGATTTTTGAATGTTCTTTAACTTGGAAAAATCCAACTCTTGGAAAATTTCCAGCGAGGGTTAAAGTGGGTATTTGATATCCGTTCGAACTTTTTAACGCCGTCTGAATAACCCGAAATAAAGTTAGAATTATGATTACGAAACATTCCGAATTGCTTTTATAGAAAATTAACATCTCATGCAATTTTAACAAAAACAGGCAACACCTAAAACACCAAAACCCAGAGACCAGAACACCAAACGAATACGAACCAGAACAGAGCAGAGGGGGCCGGCCAGGCCAGATTTTATGGCCATGTTATCGGGTCAAATCCGGTGGAATTGGTTCGTATTTGTTCAGTGTTCATGTTACATCTCATATAACATTCTGCAGTAGCTTAAAATTTTTTTCGACGACTTAAAAATATTTACAGAAACTGGGTTTTAGTTTCGAGTGTTTCGGAGTTGTTTCGGTTTCGTAATTCTACAAATATCGTCTAATTCTCTAGCTTGTCTCTGATACCACTGTAGCAATGCCTAGCACGACAGCAAGGGTTCGGGAGGCATCGTCCATGCCATTTACAAAATTTTGCCATGCTAAACAATCCTAACCCTAGAATTTTAACTAGAGATTTAGACAATACAACATATAAACAACTTTACAGCTAAGTGAATATGGAATACAACCTTCGTAGACCAGTCCTTCACTTCAATAGCTCCGTGTAGTAGTCCCTTCACTCCAAGTAGTGATCTTCCGGACTCAAGAATGGCTCCACAAGATGAAAGAAACGAGCTTGCACGAAGTCTTCGAAGCCGAAGATGATCTACATCGAGAAGACACTAACCCAAGCTATCTCTTCACTAATTAGGGATTAGTGAAGCTAACACCCTAAACTAAATGGCTAATCTAGTAGAGGATGATGAAGTAGGATTTTTGCTCACTTTAGAATTAATTTTCTCACTTTTTCTTCTCCTCTCAAAAACCTAGAGAGCTAAGCTCTTGATGAAGAAGAAGAACCAAATAATGGATGAGAGAGTGAATGTCAACCATGGGTGAGAAATATCTCATATAACCCTTGTAGAGACATAACCATGGTTTTAGATAATGGTTAGATTAATAAATATCTAATGCAAGACAAATTTAGTGGACCAAGTCAATGGTTTCCACAAGCTTCCAAAACTTGCAACTATGCTTAATTCCCACCAATTTATATTTGCATTAAATAAATAAAACCCTAATATTATCTTAAACATGGTGTAAGTCTCATACATCCATATTGCATATATAACCAAGCATGACACAATAACATGTATCACATATGTATTAAATGTGTCACAAGTGAGAAAAAGAAACATTTAAGTGAGCTAATATTAGTTAATGTAAACGAGCATATCAAATATACAATTATACATTAAATTATCAAATCAACACTTGATTTAATAATCCAGCTATATCACATATAACCAACTAATATCATATGTATCATCTTATCGAATCAACACTTGATTCGATATCCCGGCTATATCACATATAACCGACCGATACAAATATCAACTTATCGAGTCAACATTTGATTCGAAAACCCGGTTATATCTCATATAACCGACCTATATTCAAATCGCGAGAATAGAATACGGTACACATACTCGTATTAATATCGGTCCCGCACATATCACATGTGTGCTTCTACTTCGTTTTGCTTGAGCCAGTAAAGCTCTGTGTAGGACTCTAAAGACTCGTCAATACGCTGGCAGCATATGATGATCATATCAAGCACCCACAAGCCGTCAGCGGTACTAACTGGACGTAACGGCTACTCGGGTATTGAGCGATTAGAAGATTAATAAGCAAGCCCGCTCCAACTTCTGTAAAGCCTGTCAGTAACACTACCGTACAGTCCGGTCTCTTCGTCTGATATGTCGCATATCCAGTCTAGGGGTGGTAAACGTCAGACCCCAGTAACCGATAAGTCGTGCCGATGTGAGGCTCATAACGGGTCGAGAAACTACTGATAACACTTACTGGTAGATCCCCGTATCAGCCCTGGCCAGCAACTTCCTGTTATAGCCAATCGAGCACAGCGCAACATCAACCCCCAATACCGGGAGAGACGAATCCCCTCATATCGCTCATTGCCTCCATGTGATTCGGGACTGTACTCAAAAGCCACCGTTTTGCACGTTCTGTTGAACGTTGTAAGGTGGAAATCAAAGCACAGTGGGAATCACACAAGACTCTATAACGATCTCGGGTCTACAGACTAACCTGTACCAGTGTCACCAGAGAACTGCTATCTGACAATAGGTATAATACCAATTAGGAGTTCTCGGCGAGTTCGTTCAGTGTACCCAGTCTCCACTGAGCATCCGTATACTATCTTTAATGTCAAATACCAATGGATGTGGGATCATCCATCGCCCATCATATCGGTCAAGAAGCGTATACGCTAGTCTACTCTGGAATATCGATGCCCTGTCTCGATACACCATCGACTAGGAACAATTATAGGATGTACTTGTGGACTACCCTTGGCCCCACTAGTATGATCTCCATCATAGTCCTAATAGGCAAGTACACATCCTAAAGGCTTCATCAACATGTGAGAGCAATACAAGTCTACATGTTAAGACAAAAAGTAACCAGATAGCATACTATCATGTCGAGCAAGAAAGTCCTCTCTCTATATATATCCAAGCATCCACTATAATATACATCACATGTGTAGGGTTAGTATAGCACCTTAAGAGGGTTTTGGCAAGCATCAAACATGCTACTTAAAAAAATTTTGGGGTGCTAAACAAACCCTAACCAAGATCTTAACTAGAGAATTAGGTTTAACTTGCATGTAAACAACTTTACATCTAAGAGAAATGGATTACAATCTTTGTAGTCCGCTCCTTCGCTTCATAAGCTCCGAGTAGTAGTCCCTTCACCACGATCCATGATCTCCCGGACTCAAGAGAGGCTCCACCAGCCGAATAATCCATGCTTGCTTGAAGTCTTCCTTTTCGATGATGATCTACCGTGAAATTTTTTTAACCCAATCTTACACTTCACTAAACAACTTATTAGAGAAGTGAACACCCTAATTTAAGTGGCTAGAATAGATGAGGATGATAAAGTAGGAATTTTGCTCTCTTTTATTTTCAATTTCTCACTAATAATCACCACAAAAGAAAAAGCTAGTAGGCTTTTCAAGGAGGAAGAAGAAAATGAAACCTTTTGTGATGAACAATGAATTATTGCTATGGTTACAATTGCAACCATGAGTTAAGAATGAAGGGCTTAACTCATATAGAGAATTAACCAAGGTAAATTGTTTGGGTTGGGTTAATAAATATCAACACAAATATCTTTAGCAAAATATCTTAGCTAAAAACAAAGAAAGCTTCATGAAGCTTCTGGAAAAAGCTAACCCAAATGCTAACCCAAATCAAACCCAACTTGTTTAATCTCCACAAATCATGTTGCATTTATAATCATAACTTGTTACAATATTATATATCACATATATAATATATTTATATAACAAAAGAAAATAATACAATTAACATATATCGCATATATATCAATGTATTATCCGGTGAGAAAATGAATCAATAAAGCGAGCTTATATTAGTTAATGTAATGCAATATATCACATATATAATTATACATTAAATCATCGAATCAACAGTTGATCCGACAATCCTGCTATATCGCATATAACCGACTAATATAACATGTACCGATTCATCGTATCAATACTTGATCCGATGATCCGACTATATCACATATACCCGGCCGATATCATATATCGCGAGAATAGAATACGATATCTCATATCGTATTATTCTCGGTCCCGCACATATCACATATGTGCTCCTACTCCGTTTTGCCTGTCAGGAAACCTCTGTGTATGACTCTAAAGAATCGTCAATACGCCGGCAGTAGGTGATGATCATATCAAACATCCACAAGCTGCAATCAGTCAGCTAAACGTAACAGCCACGCAGGTATTGAGCGATCAGAAGATCAACAAGCAAGCCTGTATATTTTCCTGTGAATCCAATCAGTAACACTACCGTACAGTCCGGTCTCTTCGTCTGATATGTCGCATATCTAGTTTAGGGGTGGTAAACGTCAGACCCCGGTAAGGGATAAGTCGTGTCGATGTGAGGCTCATAACAGGTCGAGAAACTACTGATAACACTTACCAGTCGCACTCCATATCAGCCCTGGCCAGGGACTTCCAGTTATAGCCAATCGAATACAGCACAACATCAACTCCCTATACCGAGAGAGACGAATCCCCTCCCATCGCTCATTGCTTTCATGTGATTCGGGACTGTACCCAAAAGCCACTGTTTTGCACGCCCTCTTAGACATGGTATGGTGGAAATCAAAGCACAGTGGGAATCACACAAGACTTTATGACGATCTCGGGTCTACAGACTAACCTGTACCAGTGTCACCGGAGAACCACTATCTGACGATAGGTATAATACCATTTAGGAGTTCTCGGCGAGTCCGTTCAGTGTACCCAGTCTCCACTGAGCACCCGTACACCATCTTTAATGTCAAACACCGATCGATATGGGATTATCCATTGCCCATCAAACGGGTCAAGATGCGTATACGCTAGTCTACTCTGGTGTATCGATGCCCTGTCTCGATACACCCTCGACTAGGAAGAGTTATAGGATGTACTCGTTGACTACCCTGGCCCCACTAGTATGATCTCATCATAGTCCCAGTGGTCGAGTACATATCCTAAGGGCTTTATCAACATGTGAGAGCAAGATAGTAAACTAATACAAGTCAACATGTTAAGATAAAGTGAAACCAAACAGCATACTATCATGTCGAGGAAGAAATTCCTCTATATATATATCCAAGCATCCACTATAATATACATCATATATACAATAATGGCCTTTAGGGCATATACATAACCAACAATCTCCCACTTGCACTAATGCCAGCTGTTGTAGTATCTCATACCCAACATCCCGAAGAGTCTCTCAAACTGTGTCTAGGGAATGGCCTTTGCGAGTGGATCTGCAGTGTTGTCTTTCGTATCAACTCTCCTGATCTCGATCTCCCGGCGATCAACTATCTCTCTGATCAGGCGATACCGCCTCAGAATATGTTTGGACTTCTGTATCATGACCCAAACTTTTGATGTGACCGGCACTTAGATTGTATGATATCTAAAGATATGCACACAATCCAAGTAAGCCGAAAACCAAGATCAAAATCCTTTTTGCGGAATTCTTTATTTAGAAATTTTAGTTTTAAGTAAAAATCACAGTTTATGAAGTTAAAATATTAAATAAGTATAAGCTGTTAAATTTGGTTGCATCCCTAGTTGGGATCAACAATATCAACAACGGAAAATAAAATCTCCGTATATAGGACCTCAATACGAATCTCAGACATAAAGAAAAGAAATAACAATTTATAGAACTAAACCATCCCGTCCGTCAAATAATATACATATAACCATCTTTCACTCTAAGTCATACAGGTCTGATGGAGATTTTCTAGATACAAAATACAATACCAAAAGAGAAGGTTACTACATATGTAACCCACCTATCAAAAGACGTGATAAAGCTGCAAAAAGTAGATCCGCACCGCTGCTAATCGTCCACTCTACCCCTGCAAGGAACTGCGGCACAACAGGGGTGAGCCACCAACTCAGTGAATATAACTAACATATAACGGTTAATGATGTGAATATGATGATCATACTAACTGAAATGTGAATAAGTATAATGTATGATTATATATGGAAATCATGAATCTATAATACGAATCTCATAATTAAAACTAAAATCTCATCATTTATTTCCAATAAAATTTCATTTCCTCGCGTCCATCATCGACACAAAACTTCCATTTCTCACAGGCATCATTCCTCGAATGATCCTGAAATCGACAATACCGATCGTTATCATCTAGATATACGCCGTATTTTTACCATATCTCCGGTATCGAGTAACCTCGCTAGGCTTCCCCGCCTCAAATGTGGCTATCCTGCCTCTCGGTCTCGACCGGGTCAACCATGTATCCAACTGTATATCCCCCACTCAGTATAGATAACGTAAAATCCACGACCGTATCTCTCCTACTCGGTCCGGAATAAAACCAAATCATAAAACATCTCATGGTGGACATGACACATCAATCATGAAAATCACTGGATTTATGTAATAGTATTCAAAACTCAAAACCATAAATCCTCAATAATACATTTACCTCGTATATCAACATGAAATACTCAAATACTAAACATGATATTAACGATGCAATATATTACTGTTATCGGTGTTTAAGATATGATATAAATCATTTTTAGCAAGAAATTTACTAAGTGTAAAAGTGACATGGTAATATCGAAGAGGTGTGTGTAACATGTAAGATATGCACGTGGCATAACTCGTTGATACTTGTGCAGTGGCCTAGCAACTAAGCAAGGTATATGTGAATACGAATGCAAATTATCGATTTAGCATACCAAAGTGAAGCAATTATTTAAATAAAACTACGGGCGTAACACGCTTTCTTTACAAAATTCCCCGGTAGATGTTTAGTTTACTCACCGGAAAACGTCGAATCTATTCAGGAACTGCCAATCCTTTCCCTTTCCTCGCTGCCTCCGAAAATCCCGTATTCGAATCTACCATCACAATTTAACTTATATAAGAAAACTGCTACTCCGACATGACGGAAATGAAAAACACCCGTTCTCACGTGCTAGTTATATTGCATACGACTATATCAAGCTATTTAACACTTAACCTTACTGGATTTTAACCCTAACCCGTATCGCTACAGAATTTAAATCGCGATGCGTTTTAATTGTGTCGTATTTTGTGTTTTTAGATATCTTTTCCGATATATACTTTCAGATTCTATATGCAGTGAGACTAACTTGATTAAATAACACCAAAATGGCCAAAATTACACACTGAAACCCACCTAACCATCCAAAACCACCTAGCATCCTACGAAACCGGCGACGCCGGAATTTTCCTATTGGCCGCCGGCCTAAATCCGAGCCCTATGGTTCGTGCTCCTATGGTTTGCTCTAGGTGCTACATACATCATTTAGGTCTTGTTTGGTTGAGTAAACATTTCTCCAATTTAAAACAGATTTCAACAGAGCCTATAATTGACTAAAATACAATATTATAGAATTTGTTCATTTCAAATTAAACTAAGTACAGAACCTTAATTTCCTACTGTGATTAAAAATATTACCCGCAATAATTTGTTGGAATAACCCCTCCAAGATGCTAAGACCCTTGTCCTAGCTTGATGATGAGAAAAACCTAGAACCTAGCTTCCTTCTTCTTCTTTCTCTTGTTTTTTTTTGTTTTTTTAGTTTTGATTTTCTTTCAGAAAGTTTTCAGATTTTAAACTTGGTGATTGATCTGAATATATCCTATTTATGAGAAGAGGGAAAGGTGAGATGGTAGAAGGAGGTGTCAAGAGTTAAAGAGTGCTATTCTCATACAAGGAGAAGGTGGTTGGTGTGTGTGCGCGCATGCAAGTAAGAGGTGTGCTTGCATTATCTCTTAATTTTGTTTTAATCTACACTAAAATTCTGAGCTAAAATGTTTTCTATCCCTTTTTCATTTACACCCCTAACAATTTTCCTTTTGCACAAAAACCTAAATTTTACCGAAAAACCCCTTACAACTTAGTTTATTATAAAACACATATTTTATTAAAATGAAGCTAAAATTATCACTAAAACCCTTATAACTTATTTATGTTGCATACTAAAATTTTAATTTAAATTTTTTTACATACATCTCATGAAATTGACTTATTTGTTTTTAATAACTTTGTGATTTATCATTTTATTATTAAATTTATTTATTTCTAAATTTTCAAAATGCTACAATATTCCCCCCTTAAGAAAATTCGGTCCCCGAATTTAAAATATTAACTAGATATACCTTCGAAAAGATGTGGAAATTTCTTCCGCATCGCATCCTCGGTCTCTCAAGTAATCTCCACGCGATTCTTTCCTTGCCAAAGAACCTTTACAGATGGAAGTACCCTCGATCGTAGTTTCTTTGTCTGCCTGTCAAGAATAGCGACTGGCTGCACTGTGTAGGATAAATCTGGCTCAAGCTATAAGGTCTGATGCTGGATCGCGTGAGAAGGATCGTGAAGATACTTGCGAAGCATCGAAACGTGGAACACCGGATGCACATCGGGAAAACTCGGGGGAAGTGCTAAACGATAAGCTACAGCATCTACTCTCTCCAGAATCTCGTAAGGTCCGACATATCTGGGGTGAGCTTCCCCTTTTTTCTGAAACGCATCACACCTTTCATCGGAGATACACGAAGGAACACATGATCCCCCACCTGAAATTCGAGTCTACGACGTCGTCGATCTACATACGATTTCTGTCTACACTGGGCCACCTTCATTCTATCCCGTATCAATTGAATCTTCTCTGTAGTCTCCTGTACTATCTGCGGTCCTAAGATGCAACTCTCGCTCAGTTCCGTCCAGCTAACGGGTGATCGACATTTCCTCCCGTACAAAGCTTCAAAGGGTGCTATTTGGATCGTCTCTTGAAAACTGTTGTACGAGAATTCTATCAAAATTAAGTGACGATCCCAACTACCACCGAAATCAAGGCTACAAGCCCGAAGCATATCCTCTAGTGTCTGAATGGTCCGCTCCGACTGATCATCTGTCTGTGGGTGAAAAGCTGTACTAAAACTCAACCGTGTACCCAGAGCTTCTTGAAGTTTCTGCCATAGGATGCTAGTAAACTGGGTACCCCTATCAGAAACTATGCACGTCGGAACTCCATGCAGACATGCAATCTCATCGATATAAATCTGAGCATACTGTGCAAAACTATACGTCGTCTTCACTGGAAGAAAATGAGCGGCCTTTGTCAATCTATCTACAATCACCCAAATGGAATCATACCCTCTGCTAGTCCTGGGTAGACCCACCACGAAATCCATGGAAATCTGTTCCCATTTCCACTCTAGAATGGGTAAGGGCTGCAATTCTCCGGCTGGCCTCTGGTGTTCTGTCTTGACTTGCTGACAAGTTAAACATCTCGAAACGAACTCCACAACATCCCTCTTCATTCCTTCCCACCAGTAAACATCCTTCAGATCATGATACATCTTGGTGGAACCAGGATGAATACTGTATGCTGATCTATGGGCCTCCTCTAAAATCTCACGCCTCAATCCGTCAGAATCTGGTACACAGAGACGAGTCCTAAAACGTAATACTCCATGATCATCAATCACAAAATCCGTTTCCCTGCCCTGCCTAATCTGATTCATAATCTCCATCATACGAGTATCTGTGGGCTGTGTCTCTCGAATACAATCCAATAACTGAGGTCGAGTACGAACATGTGCTAGCTGTCCTCCTGTCGGGATGAACTCAAATTGTATACGACTATCACATAAAATCTGCCAGTCTGTAGAAGACTGTCTCTGCAAGATGCGCAAGTGAGATAAGCTACTTCCAGGTCTCCGACTCAAAGCATCTGCTACAACATTTATCTTGGCTGGATGATACAAGATCTCACAATCGTAATTTTTCACCAATTCCATCCATCTACGCTGCCTTAGGTTAAGATCCTTCTGCTGAAAAATATACTTTAAGCTCTTATGATCTGTGAAGATTTGGCACGACTCTCCATACAAGTAATGTCTCCAAATCTTCAATGCGAATACCACAACAGCCATCTTTAGATCATGAGTGGGGTAGTTTTGTTCGTGCCTCTTCAACTGTCGAGAAGCATAAGCTACAACACTGCCGTGCTGCATCAACACACAGCCTAACCCTACTCGAGATGCATCACAATACACAACAAAACCAGCTGACCCGGAAGGTAAAGATAAGACTGGTGCAGTCGTCAAGCGCGTCTTCAACTGCTGCAAACTCTGCTCACATGTATCTGTCCACTGAAATGGAACCTCCTTCCTAGTCAATCCGGTCATAGGTGCAGCGATCCGTGAAAAATCCTACACGAAGCGTCGGTAATGTCCTGCCAGACCTAAGAAACTCCGAACCTCTGTAACTGACACAGGTCTGGGCCAGTGCTGTACCGCTTCAATCTTCTTCGGGTCCATACATATCCCAGCTCTAGTAACTATGTGTCGCAAGAAATCCACACTATCCAGCCAAAACGCACACTTGGAGAATTTTGCAAACAGCTGATGCTCCTTCAGGGTCTGCAACGTAATACACAAATGCTGTTCGTGCTCCACTCTACTCCGAGAATAAACAAGAATGCCATCTATGAGTACTATAATAAATTGATCAATGAAGGGTTTGAAGATACGGTTCATCATATCCATAAAAGCTGCTGGAGCATTGGTGAGTCCGAACGACATCACCAGAAATTCATAGTGTCCATATCTTGTGCGAAACGCAGTCTTCGGAATATCATTCTTCCCAACCCTCAACTGGTGATATCCCGACCGCAAATCAATTTTCGAGAAGTAACCAGTTCCCTGCAACTGATCGAATAAGTCATCTATACGTGGTAGTGGATACTTGTTTCACATAGTGACGCGATTCAGCTGTTGGTAGTCGATGCACAGTCTCATACTACCGTCCTTCTTCTTTACAAATAAGACAGGAGCTTCCCACGGTGATACACTGGGACGAACAAGCCCTCTATCTAACAACTCTTGCAACTGGCTTTTGAGTTCCCCCGACTCTGTCGGTGCCATTCGATAGGATGGTATAGAAATAGGCCCCGCATCCGGAATCAAGTCAATGCAAAATTCAATGCTGCGATCAGGCGGTAATCCTGGTAACTCAGCAGGAAACACCTCAGAAAATTCTCGTGCGATCGGAACCTGGTCCAATGGAATCTCAGCGACCCCTAAGTCCTAAACAAAAGCCAAGAACCCATGACAACCCTTCTTCAAGAGTCGCCTCGCGCCAAGAGCAGAAATCATGTTGGCAGGAGTTATTTTACAATTCCTCTGCACAACAAACACCGGTTCACCTGGAAAACAAAATCTAACCGCCTTTCCCCGACAATCTACATAGGCATGACAAGCGGCCAACCAATCCATACCATGAAGTATATCAAAATTTAACGTATTCAGGAGAATCAGATCAACTAGCGAATCTCAATCACCAATACGCACAGAACATGACCTGAATGCGTGCCGAGCTATAAAAGAATCTCCCACTGAGGTAATCACTACTATTGGTAACTCTAACAACGATGACTCTTTCCCCAAAGAAAGTGCAAATCGTGAACATACATAAGAATGTGTAGAACCGGGATCAAATAAAACATATGCCTTTAACGAACATACTGTAAGAGTACCTGTCACGACTGCATTTGATGATTAGGCATCCTATGGAGTCAGCGTAAATACCCGTGCCTGGCCCCGTCCGCATCCTGTCGTTCTCTACCTCTATCTCCTCGACCTCTCTGAGAACGTCCCGCAAGGCCTCGACCTCATAGTGCAACTGTCTGGCGTGTAGCGCCAACTGGGGGAGGAAGTATAGCCATCGGCGTAAAAGGTGGAAGGGGTAAAGCAGCCTGTGGAACAACGGTCCCTCCCTGGGATCTACAATCCCGCGCAAAGTGTCCGGGAAGTCCACAACTAAAACATGTAGATGGGGGCCTCTGATCATCGGGATAAGACCTAAACATCTGGCCCTGGGTCCAAGCTCGTCCGCCTGGGGTATATCTGCCTCTACCTCTGCCAAACTGTCTATTCATGGGCCCGATCGGTCTACTCCTCTTTGGCTCTGGAACAACCACTGACTCGCTTAAACGCTCCTCTACTTGTATCGCTGCATCCATGGCCTGCGCATACGTATCAAAATGCTGGGAGCCTATAGCCAGATACAACTGCGTGTCTAGACTTTTTAAGAACCTCTTCACCCGAAGCTCCTCCGTAGGTACTAAGTATGGGGCATAGCGCGACAGCCGGGTGAATGTAAGTCATAATCTGCCACCGACATATTTGCCGATTTCCGCAACGCTTCAAAACTGCTAGCTCTAGCGTTCCTCACACTCTGTGGAAGAAATCTGGCAAGAAAGACCTCGAAAAACTCGGTCCACGACATCGGAGGAAGACCCGTAGCTCGTCCTCTTTCCATCGACTCACACCACTCCTGTGCAAGTCCCTCCAAACAAAAGCTAGTCAGCTCAACTGACCTCTGATCAGAACATCACAATGATTTGCCAATCCTCACCATCCTATCAAGAAAGGACAGAGGATCTTCCGCTACATCGGTCCCTGTAAATACCGGAGGTCTCAATCTCATAAACTCAGCAAGCGATACCTCCATCACTCTTGTATCTACAAGTGCTACCGTCTGCGTAGGCTGTATCTCAGACTCTGCCACGGTCGGTGCCGGATCCTGCCTCAGTACTCGAGTGGCTTCAGCTAACTGTCCCTCCACTCGCTGTAATCCCAACATGCCCTCCTCTATCTTAGTCATGCGATGTGGAGGAGGAGGATCAACATGCTCATGCACCGCCGGAACGTCCAGTGTCTCAGTCGCCGTCACAGGGGGATTCGCCCTAGCTGCATCTCTGGCTGCGGCTCGTCTAGCCCGCGTAGCAGGGGGATTCGCCGATACAAAACTTCCATTTCTCACAGGTATCATTCCTCGAATGATCCTGAAATCGACAATACCGGTCGTTATCATCTAGATATACGCCGTATTTTTACCACCATCTCCGGTATTGAGTAAACTCGCTAGGCTTCCCCGCCTCAAATGCGGCAATCCTGCCCCTCGGTCTCGATCGGGTACATCATGTATCCAACTGTATATCTCCCCCACTCGGTATGGATAACGTAAAATCGCGGCCGTATATCTCCCCCACTTGGTCCGGAATAAAACCAAATCATAAAATATCCCATGGTGGACATGACACATCAATCATGAAAATCACTGGATTTATGTAATAGTATTCAAAACTCAAAACCATAAATCCTCAATAATACATTTACCTCGTATATCAACATGAAATACTCAAATACTAAACATGATATTAACGATGCAATCTATTACTGTTATCGGTGTTTAAGATATGATATAAATCATTTTTAGCAAGAAATTTACTAAGTGTAAAATTGACATGCTAATATCGACGAGGTGTGTGTAACATGTAAGATGTACACGTGGCATAACTCGTTGATACTTGTGCAGTGTCCTAGCAACTAAGCAAGGTATATGTGAATATGAATGCAAATTATCGATTTAGCATACCAAAGTAAAGCAATTATTTAAATAAAACTACGAGCGTAACACGCCATCTTTACAAAATTCCCCGATAGATGTTTAGTCTACTCACCGGAAAACGTCGAATCTATTCAGGAATTGCCAATCCTTTCCCTTTCCTCGCTGCCTTCGAAAATCCCGTATTCGAATCTAACAGCACAATTTAACTTATATAAGGAAACTGCTACTCCGACATAACGGAAATGAAAAACACATGTTCCCACGTACTAGTTATATTGCATACGACTATATCAAGCTATTTAATACTTAACCTTACTGGATTTTAACCCTAACCTGCATCGTTACAGAATTTAAATCGCGATGTGTTTTAATCGTGTCGTATTTTGTGTTTTTAGATATCTTTTCCGATATATACTTCCAGATTCTATCTAACGGTGAAACTAACTTGCTTAAATAACACCAAAATGGCCAAAATTATATACTGAAACCCACCCAACCATCCAAAACCACCGAGCATCCTACAAAACCGGCGACGCTGGAATTTTCCTGTTGGCCGCCGGCCCAAATCCGAGCCCTATGGTTCGTGCTCCTATGGTTTGCTCTAGGTGCTACATACATCATTTAGGTCTTGTTTGGTTGAGTAAACATTTCTCCAATTTAAAGCAGATTTCAACAGAGCCTATAATTGACTAAAATGTGATATTATAGAACTTGTTCATTTTAAATTAAACTATGTACAGAACATTAATTTCCTACTGTGATTAAAAATATTACCCACAATAATTTGTTGGAATAACTCCTCCAAGATGCTAAGCCCCTTGTCGTAGCTTGATGATGAGAAAAACCTAGAACCTAGCTTCCTTCTTCTTTCTCTTGTTCTTTCTTGTTTTCTTTAGTTTTGTTTTTTTTCCAGAAATTTTTCAGATTTTAAACTTGATAATTGATCTGAACATATCCTATTTATGAGAAGAGGGAAGGGTGAGGTGGTAGAAGGAGGTGTCAAGGGTTAAAGAGTGCTATTCTCATGCAAGGAGGAGGTGGTGTGTGTGTGCATGCAAGTTAGAGGTGTGCTTGTATTATCTCTTAATTTTGTTTTAATCTACACTAAAATTCTGAGCTAAAATGTTTTCTATCCCTTTTTCATTTACACCCCTAACAATTTTCCTTTTGCACAAAAACCTAAATTTTACCTAAAAGTCCCTTACAACTTAGTTTATTATAAAACACACATTTTATTAAAATGAAGCTAAAATTATCACTAAAATCATTATAACTTATTTATGTTGCATACTAAAATTTTAATTTAAATTGTTTTACATACATCTTATGACATTGACTTATTTGTTTTTAATAACTTTGTGATTTATCATTTTATTATTAAATTTATTAATTTATTTATTTCTAAATTTTCAAAATGCTACATTCTGATGGGATTTGGGTTCCTTGGCCAAAGCCACAGCTCCATTGTTATTATAATACAAAGGTTTTGGATGCTCAATGGACGGAACCACACCAAGTTCAGTGATGAACTTCTTTATCCCGACAGCCTCTTTGGCAGTATCGTTGGCAGCGATGTATTCAGCCTCCATCGTCGAGTCTGCAACGGTTTTCTGTTTGGAACCCTTCCAACACACCGTCCTTCCATTAAGGGTAAAGACAAAACCCGAGTGCGACTTAGAGTCGTCCTTATCACTCTGGAAACTGGAATCGGTAAAGAACTCCACCTGGAGTTCACCGTTACCATACACCAAGAACATCTCCTTAGTCCTTCGCAAGTACTTGGGAATGTTCTTCACAGCTGTTCAGTGACTCTCTCCAGGATCTGCTTGATACCGACTCACTGCACTTAGTGAGTATGCTACATCGGGTCTGGTACATAGCATCGCATACATGATAGAGCCTACTGCTGAAACATATGGTATCCCTTGCATGCAAGCTCTCTCCAAATCAGTCTTGGGAGACATCTCTTTGGAGAGAGTGAGTTCAGATATCGTGGGTTGGTTCCCACGCTTGGATTCTTCCATACTAAACCACTTTAGTATAGTGTCAATGTACCTGGATTGGGACAATCCCAGTATCCGTTTAGATCTATCTCTATAGATCATAATTCCCAAAATGCAGGAGGCATCACCAAGATCTTTCATTGAGAATCTTTGTGATAAGAAGAGCTTGACCGAGTGAAGCATAGGAACATCATTTTCTATCAAGAGTATGTTATCCACGTACAATACGAGGAAGACAACCTTACCCTCTGCAACCTTCTTGTATATACAGATTCATCTACGTTTTTGATGAAGTCAAATTCTTTGACTACAACAGCAAAACAGATGTTCCAACTCCGCGATACCTGCTTTAACCCGTAGATGGATTTAAGCAACTTGTACACCTTTCCGCTGCAACCACTGTCAACAAAACTCTCTGGCTGAGTCATGTACACGCACTCTTCTAAATCACCATTTAGAAAGGCGGTCTTAACATCCATCTGCCAGATTTCATAGTCATGGTATGCAGCAATGGCAAGTAGGATCCGGATGGACTTAAGCATAGCCACTGGAGAAAAGGTTTCGTCATAATTCATACTTGGTCGTTGACGAAAACCCTTTGCAACAAGTCTAGCTTTGAAAGTCTCAACTTTTCCATCTGCACCAAGTTTCCTTTTAAAGATCCATGTGCTCCCAATGGGTTTTACCCCTTCAGGAGCAACTTCCAAAGTCCATACTTTGTTGGTGTATATGGATTCCATCTCAGATTGCATTGCCTCCAGCCATTTCACAGAGTCCCCACTCGTGATGGCCTGCTCGAAACTAGTTGGGTCATCATCTTCCATGATGCAATCCTCGCTTCCACCATCAACGAGAAAACCGTAGTATCTCTCAGGTGGATGAGAAACCTACTAGATCGGCGGAGAGGCTGGGGTTCGTTAGGGACTACTGAATTCTCTGGTTCCACTAAATCTTCTGTTGTAGTTTGTGTTGCTGGAACTTCTTCCAGTTCTACCTCTTTGCCATAAATTTCCTTTGCAAGAAATTCCTTTTCTAAAAAGGTGGCATGTCGAGAACAAACACTTTTTGTTCCTCAGTGTGGTAGAGGATATACCCTTGTGAGTTCTTGGGATATCCTACAAACTTGCATAGGACAGACCTTGCCTCGAGTTTGTCCGGATTTTGCTGTTTGACATAGGCAGGACAACCCCATATCTTAACATACTTAAGAGATGGTTTCTTCCCCTTCCATATCTCATATGGAGTGGTAGGCACTGATTTGGTTGGAACCATATTCAATAGGTGTATGGCTGTCTCAAGCGCATACCCCCAGAAGGAAATAGGCAACTCAGCATTGCTCATCATAGAGCGTACCATATCTAATAGGGTGCGATTTCTCCGCTCCGATATGCCGTTGTGCTGTGGTGTATAAGGAGGAGTAAGCTGAGAGAGAATCCCATTCTCTTTTAGATAGTCCAGGAACTCATTGCTCAAGTATTCTCCTCCTCGATCAGATCGAAGGATCTTAATACTTTTGCCCGTTTGGTTCTCTACTTCGTGTTTATATTCTCTGAATTTCTCAAAAACTTCACACTTATGTTTCAACAGGAACACATGTCCGTATTTTGAGAGATCATCAGTAAATGTAATAAAGTAGGAAGAACCGTTCTTGGCATGTGTAAACATGGGACCACATACATCGCTATGTATCAGCCCTAAGAGTTCTGTAACTCTTTCTCCGTATTCACTAAACGGAGTTTTGGTCATCTTGCCTTTGAGACATGACCTGCAAGTATTATAAGATGAAAATTCGAACGGACTCAAATATCTATCCTTATGTAACTTAGCTAGCCGTGTCACATTGATATGACCTAGTTTACAATGCCATAAGAAGGATTGTTCATTTCTGAACTCTTCCTCTTACGTGTGTTTTGTACATTAAGAACTGTTTACAAAGCCAAGGGTTTAGTGGCAGTTTTGACGGCCACATAATCGAGTTAAGGTTACGTTCTTCTTGAAGGTCCACAGATACGCTAGCATGATTTCCCGAAAGTTTTAAACTGTGAAAAAATTGAGTTATTGATATCCGTTCGAACCATTTAATACGTTCTAAATTATCCGAAAAACTAAACGATGTTAAACTTTCCGATCGAATCAACGAGTTTTAAGATCTCCAGAAAACTCAACACTTGAGTAATATTAAAAATTCCCAGAAGCATAACGTAATACCTACAGATGAACCCTAGAAATAACTATCCCTGACACCTGAGTACGGCAGCGGAACTGCCGCCAATAGCATGGTATGGCCGTGGTTCCACGGCGACTTAAAAGCTACAGTGGCTCGTATTTCACAGTAATCCATAAAATCACCTGCTTAATTTTCTGAGTATTTTTAATACGGAAAAAATCATCATTTCAAAAAATTTCCAGAGAGGGGGTCAAACTTGACGTTTCGGGGTTCGATCGGACTTTTAACTTCGTCTACAACTCGCCTAATGCTCTAGCTTGGCTCTGATACCACTTTTGGGTTAGTATAGCACCTTGAGAAGGTTTTGACAAGCATCAAACATGCTATTTTAAAATTTTTTGGGGTGCTAAACAAACCCTAACCAAGATTTTAACTAGAGAATTAGGTTTAACTTGCATGTAAACGACTTTACAACTAAGAGAGGGGTTACAACATTTGTAGTCCGCTCCTTCGCTTCATAAGCTCCGAGTAGTAGTCCATTCGCCATTCGCCGCGATCCATGATCTTCCGGACTCAAGAGAGGCTCCACAAGCCGAATGATCCATGCTTTCTTGAAGTCTTCCTTTTCGAAGATGATCTACCTTGAAGAATCTTTAACCTAAGCTTACACTTCACTAAATAACTTATTAGAGAAGTGAACACCTTAATTTAAGTGGCTAGAATAGATGAGAATGATGAAGTAGGAATTTTGCTCTCTTTTATTTTCAATTTCTCACTAATAATCACCACAAAAGAAAAAACTAGTAAGCTTTTCAAGGAGGAAGAAGAAAATGAAACCTTTTGTGATGAATAATGAATTATTGTTATGGTTACAATTGCAACCATGAGTTAAGAATGAAGGGCTTAACTCATGTAGAGAATTAACAAAGGTAAAGGGTTTTGGTTGGGTTAATAAATATCAACACAAATATCTTTAGCAAAATATCTTAGCTGAAAACAAAGAAAGCTTTATGAAGCTTCTAGAAAAAGCTAACCCAAATGCCAACCCAAATCAAACCCTAACTTGTTTAATGTCCACAAATCATGTTGCATTTATAATCATAACTTGTTACAATATTGTATATCACATATATAATATATTTTTGTAACAAAAGAAAATAATACAATTAACATATATCGCATATATATCAATGTATTATCCGGTGAGAAAATGAATCAATAAAGCGAGCTTATATTAGTTAATGTAATATAATATATCACATATATAATTATACATTAAATCATCGAATCAACAGTTGATCCGACAATCCGGCTATATCGCATATAACCGACTAATATAACATGTACCGATTCATCGAATCAATACTTGATCCGATGACCCGACTATATTACATATACCCGGCCGATATCATATATCGCGAGAATAGAATACGGAATCTCATATCGTATTATTCTCGGTCCCGCACATATCACATATGTGCTCCTACTCAGTTTTGCCTGAGTCAGGAAACCTCTGTGTATGACTCTAAAGAATCGTCAATACGCCGGCAGTAAGTGATGATCATATCAAACACCAACAAGCTGCAAGCGGTCAGCTAAACGTAACAACCACACATGTATTGAGCGATCAGAAGATCAACAAGCAAGCCTGTACATTTTTCTGTGAATCCAATCAGTAACATTACCGTACAGTCCGGTCTCTTCGTCTGATATGTAGCATATATAGTCTAGGGGTGGTAAAAGTCAGACCCCAGTAACCGATAAGTCGTGTCGATGTGAGGCTCATAACAGGTCGAGAAACTACTGATAACACTTACCAGTAGCACTCCATATCAGCCCTGGCCAGGGACTTCCAGTTATAGCCAATCGAACACAGCACAATATCAACTCCCTATACCGAGAGAGACGAATCCCCTCTCATCGCTCATTGCCTCCATGTGATTCAGAACTGTACCCAAAAGCCACCGTTTTGCACGCACTCTTGGACGTGGTAAGGTGGAAATCAAAGCACAGTGGGAATCACACAAGACTTTATGACGATCTCGGGTCTACAGACTAACCTGTACCAGTGTCACCGGAGAACCGCTATCTGACGATATGTATAATACCATCTAGAAGTTCTCGGCGAGTCCGTTCAGTGTACCCAGTCTCCACTGAGCACCCGTACACCATCTTTGATGTCAAACACCGATAGATATGAGATCATCCATCGCCCATCAAACGGGTCAAGATGCGTATACGCTAGTCTACTCTGGTGTATCGATGCCCTATCTCGATACACTCTCGACTAGGAACAGTTATAGGATGTACTCGTTGACTACCCTGACCCCACTAGTATGATCTCATCATAGTCCTACTAGTCGAGTACATATCCTAAGGGTTTTATCAACATGTGAGAGCAAGACAGTAAACTAATACAAGTCAACATGTTAAGATAAAGTGAAACCAAACAGTATACTATCATGTCGAGTAAGAAAGTTCTCTCTATATATATCCAAGCATCCACTATAATATACATCATATGTACAATAATGGCCTCTAGGGCATATACATAACTAACAACATGTATAATAATGGCTTTTAGGGCATACATATAACTAACATTGACAGTATGTCGGAAGTGCGTTACTGGATAAATTCATAACCACAAGCACGCCATCGGCACTAGCTGTATGTAACGGCTACCCAGGTACTTATCGGAAAGGAAAGCCGACTAGCAAACTCATCCGGATTCCAACTGAGCATATCCGTGACAATCTCCGTACAGTTTGGTCTCTTCGTCTAAGAGTATTGCATACTGGATCTAGCGGGTGGTAAGCGTCAGGCCCTAATAACCCGATAATTCGTACTGATGCGGCTCGGGAACAATCTGGAAAACTACTGATCAACTTATTAGTAAATCCCAACTATCTTGGCCAAGGTTTTATGGTCCTGGCCAATCGAACACAGTGCGATATCAACTCCCAATACCTGGAGAGACGAATCCCTGACAATCACTCACTGTCTCCATATGGCTCGTGACTGCACCCAACCAAAACCTGTTTGCACGACTCAGTAGAGCCGTGGTAGAGTAGTGATCAAAACATAGTGAGAACTCACACGAGACAAATGACGATCTCAGGTCCAAAGACTAACCAGTACACATGTCACAAGAGAACCACTTTCTGACGATAGGTATAATACCATCTAGAGATTCTCGGCGAGTCCGTCTAGTGTCATCACCCCCAATGAGCACACCAATGGTTGTGGGACCAACCACCGCCCCTCATTGGGGTGTAAAAACGTATACGCAAGTTTACTCTGGAGTATCGATGCCCGATCTCGATACTCCTGCGACTTGGGACTTTTAAGAATGTACTTATAGACTACCCAGCTCCTACAAATATGATCGCCATCATAAGTTGGTAGTCAAGCAAGATCCTACGGGCTTTATCAACATGTGGTCGACATATATAACATATGCACATATTAAGATAAAGTCAAACCATAATAGTATACTACTGTATCGAGTCTTTATCAATATGTGCAAGCAACATAAACCATCATAAGAAAGAAATACACATCCTAATAAAGACAACTCAAATAATATACTATATAACTGAGTAAGATTGTCCTGTATATACATATCCCTAGCATCCACATGTATACATATACAATAATGGCCTCTAGGACATACATATCCAACAACTTCTACATGCTTCCACAAGTATCTTAAGCCATGGTCATTTCCACTTCATTTTTGATTTACTTCAAAATTAAATCCTTACTATTATCCTAAGCCATAGTGTGTGTCTCATACACCCATGTCCTATGTATCATCCACCATGATACAATAGCATATATATATATATATATATATATCACATAATTATATATATCACCATCCTAGAACTCTTCTTTGACTCCACTTGAAGGATAGAACGGGCTTGCTCGAAGTCTTCGTCGTCGAAGATGATCCACCTTAAGGCAACTCACACTTAAGCTCACACTTCACTAATCAAGATATTAGTGAAAAGAACAATCTATACTAATTTGCTAGAGTAGTGTAGGTTGATGAAGTAGTGATTTTGTTCACTAAATAATCTTTCTTTTCTTTTTCGCAAACTAGAAAAACTAGAGATGAGTTGGAAGTGAGTGAACCTTGAGGATAAGATGAGATCAAGAAAATAATTAATGTATATGAATAAAACAAAGAATTGAAAATGAGTCATGGCTCCTCAAAGCAACTAAAGAAAATGTCCCATTCTTCTTTTTAATTCATATATATATATATATATATATATAAACCATTATCTTCTCATCTTTACTTCTAATGTGATTCTTAGACATCCATGTTTCATATATCATCAACCATGATACAAATGAATATATATATATATATATATAAATTGAAGAAAATCTTAAGTGAGCTTAATATTAGTTAATATATATATATATATATATATATATATATCAAATTATTAAATCAACAATTGATTCAATAATCCGGTTATATCATATATAACCCGGTTAATATATATATATATATATATATATATATATATATATATATATATATATATATTTGTATGTATATTTTTCAAATCATTGAATCAACACTTAATTCAATAATCCGGTTATATCATATATAACCCGGCCAATATCAAATAACGCTAGATTAGAATACAGTATCATACGCTTATTTAATCAAGCTCCCGCATATATCTCCATACGTGCCCTACTTCATTTCACTCGAGCTAGGAAGCCTTTATATGAGACTCTAAAGACTCGTCAATACGTCAGCATTAGGTAATGATCACATCTGTGATACCTACAAACCGTCAGCGGTACTAGCTGGACTTAACGACTGCTCAGGTATTGTACGAATATAAGATCAACAAGCAAACTTATCCAAACTCCCATAGAGCCTATAAGCAACACTTACCGTACAGTCCGGTCTTTTCGTCTGATATGTCGTATATCGAGTCTTGGGGGTAGAATCGTCAGATCCTAATAATTCGATAAGTCATGCTGATGTGTGGACTATAATCTTTCGAGAAACTACTGGTAACACTTATCAGTACATCTCATCAGCCCTGGTCAGGGACTTGTTATAGCTAATCGAGCATAGCACAACATCAACTCCCAATACCGAGAGAGATGAAACCCATCCTATCGCTCATTGCCTCCATGTGACTTGGGACTATACCCAAAAACCACATATTTGCACGACTCATTTGAGCCGTGGTAGGGAGGAATCAAAGCATAGTGGGAACCACATAATACACTATGACGATCTCGGGTCTACAGACTAACCTGTATAAGTGTCATCAGAGAGAACTGTTATCTGACGATAGGTATGGTACTATCTAGGAATTCTCTGTGGGTTCGTTCGGTGTACTCATTCTCCAATGAGTACCTGTGTACAATTTTTGGCGTCATACACCAATGGCTGTGGGATCAACCATCGCCCCATACAGGGTCAAGAAGCGTACACACTAGTCTACTCTGGAATATTGATGTCTTGTCTCGATACTCTCTCGACTAGAAACTGTTAAGGATGTGCTTGTAGACTACTCAAGCCCTATTAGTATGATCTATATTATAGTCCTGGTAGTGAAGCCAACATCCTAAGGGCTTTATCAACATGTATCAATGAGATAGTAAACTAAAATAAGTGCACATGTTGAGATAAAGAGCAACAATGTCACGACCCGAAATAGTAGCTCGTGACCAGCACTTGAATCACGCAACGTCTCAAGGCGTAACGGAGTTCAAGTAAGCTGAAACCCAGAAATCTAAACCTTTTTATGAAAAATAAAGGAGGTGAGAGTTTTGAAATAAGGGTATAATGAAAATCAAGTTTTCTTAATGCATAGAAAAGGAACATGAATGATGCAAGTGAAATTTACTAGTTTGAAAACATGTTTCGTCTTTTAAAAATTTTGGCAGCACCTCCTTTGTATATTTTGATCCAAAACCATAAATACATAATAAAAATAATGGCATCCCCAAGCAGGAGCTAGCTCTTCGCCAAACTGTAGATCACAACCACGCAAGACAGTAAATATAAGTTCACGACGCCCAACGATGAAGTTCACCACAAAAGATAAAGAAATGATCAAGACATAACCCCAAAAGTGAATATAAAACCCATCGCTTAAATCTCGCAACTACAAGTCTCACTAAGTCTCATCACTTATACAATTTATAAATTTTGATTGATGGAGTTAACTAGATACAATATGAAATATAGATACAAGAGTGGGAACGCTACAAATGTCCCACCTACCAATGCAAAACACCCGAATGCAACTGTATGCCAGCGAAGCCGCTACTGATCCAAGCGGTCAACCTGCAAGAACTGTGGCACAACGGGGGTGAGTTGCCAACTCGTGAGTAGAAAAATATCAACAGATAGAAATCGAATAAACGACTTCGAGGCCAACTATATCATAAAGGTAATACTATAATATCTAGGGTGACCGGGTCTGTATGTGCCAAAGGGGAAATCAATACCTATATGTATGTGGATATAATCCAACAATATAACCAGTGTATGTATGCATGCGGATCTCGTCCAACCATATAATCAATTTATGTATGTATGCATGTGGATCTCGTCCACCCATATAATCAATGCATGTATGCACGTAAATATCATAAAAGAATGTGCATGAAAGTATGAGGATGTAAATCAACGGTGTCCCTCACGACACATCAAAATCATGGAACCTGAGTGCCCAACATCGACACCCGAAAACATCATGGAACCCGTGTCCAGCATCGACATGTAAATCCTCATATCTCGGGCTCCGTCAGTCCGGATCGGCCCATATCATCTCTCGACTCCGGTCGGTATCCTCCGGATATCCACCGAGCCCAAATACTATCACCAGTAAGTAGTAGTCCTTCTGGCAGGCTCATCGTCATCCTCACGAAATCTCTCTCGTCCCGGGGTACCATACCGGGTCCATCATGTACCCGCAAACAGAATCATCTGTCTACTCGAATCGGGTTTCACATATCACACTTCTCAGAACCGAGAAAACGCATGGTGGACGCATTGAAATATCATATCAAGAAAAACCGGGTTTTGTAAAACAGTACATGCTTTCTTTTGAAATAGCCACGGTTCTCAAATCCAGAAATCTCATGAAAACAGCATATCTCAATACGTAAAATCATAGAGCATGATGTATGCGATATATAATAGAACTGTAAGCATATCCGTATATCATGCAACATGAAACAGTGATATGATATATTAAGGGAAAACTACTCTTTTAAATGATTCCAGTTTCTAAAATATAACATGCGGTTCCCAATCTCCCAATAAAAACCAGTTCTCTGTGTTGGTGCAACATGTATATGCGCAAGTATAGATGTACCAATGTATGTGTGCACCAATATGGATGTACAATGTGTATGCGCGCAAATATGGATATATCAATATATATGTGTACCAATATGGATATACAAATGTGTATATCCGCAAGTATGGATGTATCGATGTATATGTGCACCAATATGGATATACAATATGTATATCCGCAAGTATGGATGTATCGATATATATGTGCACCAATATTGATATACAAATATGTATATCCGCAGGTATGGATGTATCAATGTATATGTGCACCAATATGGATATACAAATGTGTATATTCGCAAGTATGGATGTATCGATGTATATGTCATGATGCAGCAACCCTACTGTGTAGTGACATGACAATTATCGATGATGAAGTGTATGAGCCGGCAAATCTGTGTACGTGTAACATATACATCATCGATAATGGTGCAAGTGTACTAGCACAGGTATAAGCGATCTAATGAGAATAATATGAATGCAGCATAAGATAAATCATATGCAAATGCTGATGGGTATATGTATCTAATATGATCGAGTCGGGGAATCTATCAATCGGCATCCAGCCTAACAACATCTCGTACGGTGTAATCTATTGTACGGCAACCTCTAGTCAAGAGTAAGGATCAATCATCAAGTCAAACTCATCACGTATGGAAAATTATCGTACGGCGGCATCAAACCAATAAGGATCCTATCATCCTATATGACAAATGAGGGTACGGCCTAATATCATGTATGACCTATCATCCATGATTCCCAACATTATATATATATATATATATATATATATACCTATGTCCCAGGTCACATCCATAACGATCTCATATCAGGGGACTGACAAGGTATCAATCATCTCAATCGACTCGCATCCGTATACCAACATATCATCATATTCGTCTTATATTCCTCCATCGCATTGTATCTCACATTAAGTCGAGTTTACATAACATTCTATCCCTACTAAAAGTATAAGTATCTAATGTAACATACACCCGAACCATACAAACAGTTTTTGAAAGATGCGAATCGTAGTTTTGAAAGTAGGGGCTACGGTGTTTTTAAAGAAAAGATATTATTTGAAAATTCATAACATCTCTCATGGTATCTGTTTAAAAAATGCATAGGATTCTTCAGTTTGGAAATATGTATGGTTCGGATGACACACCAACGTCGACTATCTAGTTCTATAGTACCATAAACGGCAATATCGACAAACGTAGTCCTCAAATTCCGTCATCCTATAGTAGTCGTAACATAACACTTCTAACTATTCTCTAGTTTCTAACATGGTTTCATAGCTATCTTCATTCTAACCCTAGTTTCCTGATCTATGTTTCCTTAACCATATTCTATAAATCAGTTTTCCATCAAAGCTTTGCGGGGTGCTATACGCCATCCACCTGACTTTCCCGTGGATATAGATCCACTCACCTGGTCTTCGCTTGCCGAAATCGATGACGCCACGCTCCGTCGCCTCGGAATCCATGCGAGGGAAACTACAATAATAAACAATCGCAATGCGTATTAAAAATCAAGGCGGAAAACCAAAACGGCACGCGTATTGGTCATAGGTTAGAACCTATAGCTTACACGTATAAAATCAACCAAACAACCCTTGTTGATGATGTACCAACATCTAACAACCAAATACAAATCCAAATGTCAAGAATTAGCATTTCAAAATACGGAAAATATATCCAAAATCACGCCAAACTGCTCCCAGATTTTGACTCAGGTCAAACTAGACAATTCTGCGTATGGGGTTGCTCTAGATATCACCTAAGGCAATTTGCGGCCAAGTCGAATAAATCTGCGGCCAAATAGTGAGGGGAGGGTCTTGGGTCTCTAGGTTACACTCACAATCACCTGCCTACCTCACTGTATTTGCTAAATTATTTTTAGTGCCCCGGGTTACTCCAGATTCCATAATACCCTCACAATTCACACATTTATCCGGTGTCGGGTTTTCTAAATCCGTGTTTTGGATTTCTAAGCTCTGGTTCAGGTCATGAATCATCTCAAAAGTCTTATTAGCAGCCACAAACATCACTAATTTCCTAACCCCTTCTTTTGGAATTTTCCAAGTTCACAAATCCATCACTAAACGACATCTAAACTTAAACAAAAAACAGGAAATCACAACTATTCTAAATGAGAAGCGATATACCTTATGGTTACTCCCAAACAAAACCCTAGATGTCCCAAAGTTGCCAAAATCCAATTTTGCTTGGTGCAAAGTGATGAGCATGAGGAGGGGATCGTTTTTTGTTAAAGGGGCATATGGTTTGGATGGAGTTTTGGAGACGGTTTTAGGGTTTGAAGGTGGAGGGAATGAGCTTGAGGAAGATGAAGGAAAGATGAAAAATGGTGGGAGGGTGATGGAATGAGGCAGCATTCTCTCTCTCTTACAAAAGTAAACCTACCCTAATCATTATGTCCCCTTTTGTCTTTTTTTTCTTTTCCTTTTTTCACCACCAATAAACCATAACACATAACCCAAATGAAATGAAACATGTAACCAAATGAAACATGTCATGGTGCACTAACCCTGAAAACTGTAGAAACACGGATTTGGCTTAATCGCGATTAGCAGTGCACTAATCGGGTTTTTATCAAAACTTCATATAATAAATATTAAAATTGCCAAATCCTTTAAATATATATTTAAATGAATAAATCATTTTAATTTCCTTTTTTCCCACGTTTATTGGTATATATTTATACTCTTTTTCGAAAACCCCAATTTCGCAAATCGGGCAGTTTTCGGGAAAAATATTATTTTAATATTAAATTCCAAAAATAATATTTTATATTTTCTGAAATGTTACAATCTTTCCCCTTAAATAAATTCGGTCCCCGAATTTAAATTTAAACCCCCAAACTCTAAAACATTTCAATAATCAGCTCAAATCAACGGGGCTCCGAAGTCATGGAAAACGCAGAAATAACACAGCGCGTCAAGTGCACATAAAAACGAGTACAAAACTCAAAATCGAACTCCGTCAAGCGTCACGCAAACCATCGGATTTGCACGCATATTCTTGGAGTTACAATAGAGATACAGATCTAGAAATCCACTACTGAAATCCAATATACACTAGTCAAATACTATAATACGTGTATAGTACACATCGTTGTAAAACTTTCAAAATCGGAATAAAACTCATGCAATTTTTTTTTCTGAATCGCCGCGTGAACGCGTAACTCACGGCATAACTGACGGACGCTCATTTTAAAATAGTAATATATGTCCATATACGTTTTCTTAACTATACGTTCCGTCGTTTTCAAAATATCCCAAAAGGTTTTCTTTTATAAACATTCGTGTTGCTCACGGACACGTAGGAAAATAGCGAGACTATAGCTCCTCTTGAAAACCCTTTGGTAATCTTTTAATGCATGCAGGGTACTCAGGTACTGTCCTCAGATCAGTCATGTTTGGCTATTACACAATATAGTGCCCATCATGAAAACCAAATGCTCAAAAGCAAAATCAGGTTCAAAAGGCGTGTCTAATAATTATATGCGTCTGGTGCGCATGGAAATCAAATCCAAACACAGGTGCCACTATACGCACAAAGCAAAACTAAGTGCAACAGATGTGAAAAAAAGCATCTGTCCACTGCAACGAGCATGCACGGCAACAATATCAAGTGCATCTAAAATGCACTAAAATCTCAATCCAGCGCATCTGGGATGCACAGAATCGCATCTCATATCATTCGCCCAGCATGCGTGAAAATCCAAATCAGTGCATATGTCCCGCACGAATGAAATTGCATCCAATATGCACGGAAGAAATCTAAATCAAGAGTATCCAACATGCACGAGTAAAATCTCACTCAAGTGCATCCGATGCGCACAAAATCCAAAATCAAGCGCCTAATATGCGCAAAAATCCAACCAAAGCGCGTCGGGTCCGTAAAAGCATATAGTGCAGTAGCATGTACGAAAACGAATGGCAAGTGCCAACGCACACGAAAATACAAATTTGGTAAAACGAATGCTCAAGGATATAAATTGGGTGCAACAAAGGTACGGAGTATAAATCCAGTGCGACAACGCATAAATACCCGTCCGGTGCAACAAATGCAAGAAATGCAAATCTAGTGCAACTAATGTGCGAAATACGAATCTGGTGCAGCAAATGCACAAAATATGAATCTGGTGCGGCAATTGCACGAAATGAAAACCTAGTGCAACAAGTGCACGAAATGTTAATCTGGTGCATCCAGTGCATAAAATACAAATTCAGTGCATCCAGTGCACGAAATACGAATACAGTGCATCCAATGCGAAATACAAATCCAGTGCATCCAGTGCACGAAATACTAATACAGTGAATCCTGTGCACAAAATACCGATCAGTAACTCAAATGCATAAGCAGCAACACTGAGTGTACTAAGGTGTATAGAATCGTAAACGTGTGCAACTGCGTGCACAAAACGTATATCAATGCACTACAAGCACATATAAGCTATACCGAGTGCAAAAATCAAATGGAGTGCGTACCACACGCACAAAACCAAATCACCGTATGAAATCCATGAAATCATAGACATGTGTAGCCAACGCACAAAACCAATATCAAGTGCAATAAATATGCACAAATCAAAAACCAACACAATAGTGTATAAAAACACATCTCAAGTGCAATAACTATGCACAAAATGTAAATACGCAGTAGGTGCAGCCATGGTGCACGAAATTAATATCAGGAATCTCGTCATCAAAACTCAAATCCAAGCAATATAAACGTGATATCAGATCACAACGCAAATCGCAACAAAGGATATTGAGATACACCTCCTACAATGTCGAAAAATGAATCGGTGAGCCTAAATCCTACAGAACAAGAACATCCGTTTGCCTCCTGCTCACGGTCTTGCGTTATCGGTCTCTGGGTCCTTATCTTCTCTGTGGATTTACCAATCTCGCAATCCATCGGCTCGTCGGCCCTGTCGGGTGTGCTAACATGGATGATTCCGCTCTAGCTCTTCTCTGGTCATCTCTCGTCAATCATCACGACCACTTGTAAAGCAGCACATTACTGACGTCGGCCTCTGGTCCTCTGAATACACATGACACTTCTGATCCTGGGTGCAAATCTCATTGCAGCAGTGTCCTGGAAGGAATCCTGCTCAGGGTCTCTTCCGATCTTGCCTATGCCGAACTGTACGGAGGCTGGTACTCTTAGATAAATTTTTCTCGTTTTCTGGACATCTGTGTGTTCTGCACACATTTCCTCGGAAATTGGCCGTATCCCAACGCCTCTGTAAGCATATCAGGTCTTTGATCTCGACGGGGAGTAATAACAGCTCGTCAGCGTCTCGCACGATCCTCTGGTTCCACTCGTTTGTATCATCATCCACTATGACGTCACGCTGTGCTATCTGCGCACTGCAACTGTTCTCGGCCACGGTCAATCCGGAGTCTCTCACACGGACTCGAAATCGCGTACTCTGTATCCTCATCACTCTGTAGAAGATATCTGGTCGAGCCCGTCCTTGGGAACTCGCCCCCAACCGTCGGAGAAATATTCAATACTCGTCCGTCCTCGATCAATTCACAACACATCTGGGAAAGGTCTTCTATCCGAAGCTGGTCAGCTTGCTGATCTCTTATCACATGATATCTGGACGACGTCAAACTTTTCGATCGAGCCATCGAGGTCCCAAAATTTCCTGAAGGCTCAACACCTGAGCATAGTTTAAAAATATCTGATACATACCACATCATCTCTGGACCAGCCGTACAAGGGCAAACCCAAGCCTCACTGATGGCACCGCTAAACTGCCATAAACCCTAAGGTTCAAAGCGGTTCCATGGTCATGTCGAGTTAGGGTTTCATTCTTTTAGAGGGTCCACAGAATTACCTGCATGTTCCTCCGAACACTTTAAACTTGGGAAAAATGGGTTTCTGACACTCGCTCGAACTTTTTAATTTCGCCTAGACGACATGCGAATACCCTTCGTCCGCATGCTAAACAATGCCTCAATTCTCCAAGAAAGGCGATACATCGGTGATCATTTCTGGATCGGTCTGCTCTAGATCTGAGTAAAACTCTCCACACTGGAAATCTTCAACTCAACTGGGCCTGCAAAGACGCATCAATCCGACGAATCACCTTCGTCTCCCAACTCAGGGTAGGCTAGCTATCATCTGTCGCATATCTGCCTGGAAGCCCCGGTGATCTCAGCTCGTAAGCTCCGGAAGCGACATCCTATCAATCTCAGCAACAGCTGGGTCATCTGTCTGCACGGTAGGCGACATCATAATCTCTGAGGTAGGCTGTACATCAACAGTTCTCTCGCAACGGACAGCTCTATCAATGGCCCGATAATCAGGTGCAAACCAAACACTCGGCTCAACAGGAGGTCACAACACAACACTATATCGAGACGTTCCTATATCACCAGAAAACACAATGGTTGGCCCCCGTACCAGACGAGCTCGTCCTGACCGCAACACTAGCAGCGGCTCAAACTACGCTCAAACTATGGTGACAGGAATCTCAATCGAGTATCGAAGAGAGCAGATCAACGGCAAGAAAGGAACGACAGATTCAGAATGGATACTTGATAATAAGAAGGAACAGTATCAATAAGAGTATGATCATGGAAACGAATAGAATCAAGGATCTCAAATGGATGTATAATCATGGGTATGAAGAGAATCATAAGTCTCAAAAATATATACATCCTATGGTTTTTTAAGTGGAGTATCGTATCGTAAATATACCGCGGAACATACGTACGATACGTCACTCTGCTCAAGCTACCCACTCCATCAATCAGGGTCAACCTATGAAACAAAAGTTCGGGTCTAATACCCCCGTTCAAGTCTAAGTTCCGTAAGGTCAAACCTAGGTTCCGAAATGCATACCCGTCCTAGACTCTGCATAGTCAAACGTAGACTCGAACCAAGGTTAAACTTAGCGCTCTGATACCAACTTTGTCACGACCCGAAATAGTAGCTCGTGACCAGCACTTGAATCACGCAACGTCTAAATACGTAACGGAATTCAAGTAAGCTGAAACCCAGAAATCTGAACCTTTTAAGAAAAATAAAAGAGGTGAGGTTTTGAAATAAGGGTATAATGAAAATCAAGTTTTCTTAATGCATAGAAAAGGAACATGAATGATGCAAGTGAAATTTACTAGTTTGAAAACATGTTTCGTCTTTTAAAAATTTTGGCAGCACCTCCTTTGTATATTTTGATCCAAAACCACAAACACATAATAAGAATAATGGCATCCTCAAGCGGGAGCTAGCTCTTCGCCAAATGGCGGATCACAACCACGCAAGATAGTAAATATAAGTATACGACGCCCAACGGCGAAGTTCACCGCCAAAGATAAAGAAATGAGCAAGACATAACCCCAAAAGTGAATATAAAACCCATCGCTCAAATCTCGCAACTACAAGTATCACTAAGTCTCATCATTTATACAATTTACAAATTTTGATTGATGGAGTTAACTAGATACAATATGAAATATAGATACAAGAGTGGGTACGCTATAAATGTCTCACCTACCAATGCAAAACACTTGAATGCAACTGTGTGCCAGCGAAGCCGCTACTGATCCAAGCGGTCAACCTGCAAGAACAGTGGCACAACGTGGGTGGGTTGCCAACTCGTGAGTAGAAAAATATCAACAGATAGAAATCGAATAAACGACTCCTAGGCCAACTATATCATAAAGGTATTACTATAATATCTAGGGTGATCGGGTCTGTATATGTGCCAAAGGGGAAATCAATACCTATATGTATGCGGATATGATCCAACAATATAACCAGTGTATGTATGCATGCGGATCTCGTCCAACCATATAATCAATGCATGTATGCATGTGGATCTCGTCCACCCATATAATTAATGTATGTATGCACGTAAATATCATAAAAGAATGTGCTTGAAAGTATGAGGATGTAAATCAACGGTGTTCCTCGCGACACAGCAAAATCATGGAACCTGGGTGCCCAACATCGACACCCGAAAACATCATGAAATCCGTGTCCAGTATCGATACGTAAGTCCTCATATCTCGGGCTCCGTCAGTCCGGATCGGCCCACAGGCTCCGTCAGTCCGGATCGGCCCATATCATCTCTCGACTCCGGTCGGTATCCTCCGAATATCAGCCGAGCCCAAATACTATCACTGGTAGGTAGTAATCCCTCTGGCAGGTTCATGGTCATCCACACGAAATCTCTCTCGTCCCGGGATACCATACCGGGTCCACCATGTACCCGCAAACGGAATCATCTGCCTCCTCGAATCGGGTTTCATATATCACACGTCTCAGAACCGAGAAAACGCATGGTGGACGCACTGAAATATCATATCAAGAGAAACCGGGTTTTGTAAAACAGTACATGCTTTCTTTTGAAATAGCCACGGTTCTCAAATCCAGAAATCTCATGAAAACAGTATATCTCAATGTGTAAAATCATAGAGCATGATGTATGCGACATATAATAGAACTGTAAGCATATCTGTATATCATGCAACATGGAACAGTGATATGACATATTAAGGGAAAACCACTCTTTTAAATGATCCCAGTTTTTAAAATATAACGTACGGCCTATCATCTATAATTCCTAACATTCTATATACATATATATATATATATATATATATATATATAGCTATGTCCCAGGTTACATCCATAACGATCTCATATCAGGGGACCGACAAGGTATCAATCATCTCAATCGACTCGCATCCGTATACCAACATATCATCAAAGCATCATATTCGTCTTATTTTCCTCCATCGCATTGTATCTCACATCAAGTCGAGTTTACATAACATTCTATCCCTACTAAAAGTATAAGTATCTAATCTAACATACACACTCGAACCATACAAACAGTTTTTGAAAGATGCGAATCGTAGTTTTGAAAGTAGGGGCTATTGTGTTTTTAAAGAAAAGATATCATTTAAAAATCCGTAACATCCCTCAAGATATCTGTTTAAAAGATGCATATGATTCTTCACTTTGGAAATAGGTATTATTCGGATGACACACTTACGTCGACTATCTAGTCCTATAGTGTAAGTCTACGGTAGCGCCCAGGCCGTCATTCTGACGCCAAACGCGGAACAAAAACTTTTATAACTGGCGCTATCGCATACCATAACCCGGATCTTGTCATTAACGCTAAACTAACAAATTGTAAAGATGTAGAAAGGCTATACCGATCGATACGAGTCCTTCGGTCTTTAGGCATCACCCCACGCTTCTCGCGGCAACTCCGATCTCTTTGCTCCTCATCAAGGTGGCACCACGTCAACGGATCTTTAAACGGGCTCCCGCCTCTATACCGAGGCAACTCGGTCATCAAGTCTGCTAAAATAGATGACCAAGATGAAGTAAAGAACGAGTAGAATACATTGTCTCAAGCACTCTTTGGTTCTCATCACATGAGAGGGCAAGAGTGGAGGTTGAAGAAAATGCTAGGGTTTGGAAATGGTGAACTCAAGAAAATCAAGAGAGCAAAAGAAAAACCAAGCATAATAAAACTTCTCCCTTATTTCCTTCTCTTTTGTGTATAGATATATAATGGTGGAGAAAGAAAAATATCTTATGAAAATATCCATCCAAATATCTAAACCCAAAACAAACCTCATTAATACTATCATGACTCACTTAGTGACTCATTAGCATGAGCCATTAAGGAACATGGTAGAAGAAATGAGTCACCATTATGAGTCACCCTTTCCAAAACAATAATCATTTAAACCAAAATGATTAATCCAAAAAAAAATGCATCTTCTAAAATATTCTCGTAATGGATTACGAAAATACCCCTCACTTGTATATACATACATGTATCCGTATTCCGACCGAATACGAATACGAGAGACTAAAATATTCCGACTCAATATAATACATGGATCCGACTTAAACCAAAGCCCACCAGTATTATCTGTTCGAAATATGACACGTGCATAAATGCACGTGCATTTTTCGAACCCTGCCATAAAACCATACGGCCTCTACAACGTTTCGCTCGAACTTGGGAAACTATTTATGGGGGACTCTAATGACTCATCAGTACCCTGGCAGTGGGTTTAACCACAAGCACGTCAGCGGCACTAGCAGTGCGTAACGGCTGCCCATATACTGACCTCAAGGGAAGCCGATGAGCGAACTCATCCTGGAACCCTACTGAGCCTAACAGTGATAATAAACATACAGTCCGGTCCATTCGTCTATGAGTATCGCATATCGGGCCTAGGAGGCTGGTAACATCAGACCCCCAATAGCGGTATAAGTCGTGTCAGAGTGTAGCCCAGAACACCTTGAGATACTACTGGAGTACCTACCGGTAAATCTCATGCCTGTGCCGAGAGCTTTGTGTGATGCTCTCCTAGACACATCGCGATCTCACCCCCAATACCGGGAGAGACGAATCCCCTGTCGATCCGCTCACTTGCCTCCATGTAGCTCGGGACTGTACCAAAAAAAAACCTGTTTGCACGACTCCTTTGAGCTGTGGTAGGGTAGAAATCAAAGCACAGTGGGAACTCACACGAGACAAATGACGATCTCAGGTAGATGAACTAACTTGTACACATGTCACCAGGGAACTGCTATCTGACGCTAGGTATAAATACCAACTAGCAGGTTCCCGGCGAGTCCTGTCCGGTGTACTCATAACCCAATGAGCACCCGTATACATCTTAGGTGATCCAACTGACACCAATGACTTGTGAGACTGGCCACCGCCCTTCGTCGGGGTCTCAACTGTATACACTAGTCTACCCCGGAGTATCGATGTCCAGTCTCGAAACTCCCACGACTAGGGACCACTTTTAATGATGTGCTTATAGACTATCCAACTCTCACGTATATGATCGCCATCATACTGTTGGTAGTCAAGCAGGATCCTGAGGGCTCTATCAACGTGTAATAGTGATCATGTCACCTAAAGCTGTACACGACTGGTAAAGGCAAACCAGATAACATACTATCATTTTGAGTAAGACTGTCCTACCGGTATAGGTCCTCCCTCAATCATTGCAATCACGTACCTGTGATCCAATAATTGACTTTGAGGGCACTATATCCAACATATAGTACCCTAAACGGCAATATCGACAAATATCGTCCTCAAATTCCGTCATCCTATAGTAGTCGTAACATAACACTTCTAACTATCCTCTAGTTTCTAATATGGTTTCATAGCTATCTTCATTCTAACCTTAGTTTCCTAATCTAGGTTTCCTTAACCATATTCTATAAATCAGTTTTCCATCAAAGCTTTGCCGGGGTGCTATATGCCATCCATCTGACTTCCCCGTGGATATAGATCCACTCATCTGGTCTTCGCTTGCCGAAATCGATGACGCCACGCTCCGAAATCCATGCGAGGGTATCTACAATAATAAACAATGCGTATTAAAAATCAAGGCGGAAAACCAAAATGGCACGCGCATTGCTCATAGGTTAGAATCTATAGCTTGCGTGTACAAAATCAACCAAACAACCCTTGTTGTTGATGTACGAACATCCAACAACTAAATACAAATCCAAATGTCAAGAATTAGCATTTCAAAATACGGAAAAAATATCCAAAATCACACCAAAATGCTCCCAGATTTTGACTCAGGTCAAACTAGACAATTCTGCGTATGGGGTTGCTCTAGATATCACCTAAGGGAACTACTAACCAAAATACACACCAAACACTCATCACTTGGCCGCAATTTGCGGCCAAGTCGAATAAATCTGCGGCCAAATAGTGAGGGGAGGATCTCGGGTCTCTAGGGTACACTCACAATCACCTGCCTACCTCACTATATTTGCTAAATTATTTTTAGTGCCCCGGGTTACTCCAGATTCCATAATACCCTCACAATTCACACATTTATCCGATGTCGGGTTTTCTAAATCCGTGTTTTGGATTTGTAAGCTCTGGTCCAGGTCATGAATCATCTCAAAAGTCTTATTAACAGCCACAAACATCACTGATTTCCCAACCCCTTCTCTTGGAATTTTCCAAGTTCACAAATCCATCCTTAAACGACATCTAAACTTAAACAAAAGCTAGGAAATCACAACTACTCTAAATGAAAAGAGATATACCTCATGGTTACTCCCAAACAAAACCCTAGAAGTCCTAAAGTTGCCAAAATCCCATTTTGTTTGGTGCAAAATGATGAGCATGAGGAGGGGATCGTTTTTTGTGAAAGAGGTATATGGTTTGGATGGAGTTTTGGAGATGGTTTTAGGGTTTGAAGGTGGAAGGAATGAGCTTGAGGAAGATGAAGGAAAGATGCAAAATGGTGGAGGGTGATGGAATGAGGCAGCACCCTCTCTCTCCCTCTCAATTATTCTCACTTCTTTCTCTTACAAAAGTAAGCTTACCCTAATCATTATGTCCTCTTTTGACTTTTCTTTTTCTTTTCCTTTTTTCACCACCAATAAACCATAACACATAACCCAAATGAAATGAAACATGTAACCAAATGAAACATGTCATAGTGCACTAACCATGAAAACTGTAGAAACACGGATTTGGCTTAATCGCGATTAGCAGTGCACTAATCGAGTTTTTATCAAAACTGCATATAATAAATATTAAAAGTGTCAAATCCTTTAAATATATATTTAAATGAATAAATCATTTTAATTTCCTTTTTTTCACATTTATTGGTATATATTTATACCTTTTTTCAAAACCCCAATTTCGCAAATCGGACAGTTTTCGGGAAAAATATTATTTTAATATTAAATTCCAAAAATAATATTTTATATTTTCTGAAATGTTACAAATAGATAGCATACTATCATGTTGAGAAAGAAAGTCCTATATATATGTCCATGTATCCACTATAATATACAATAATGGTTTCTAGGACATACATATTCCTAACAGTGTGGTAATAACTGTTGAGTTACGGCAGCGTCCCGGCCATCAAACCGTGGCCAAATGCGGAACAAAAATTTTCTAAACCGGCGCTACCATTACCCGATGTCCGGATCTTCCTTAAACCCTATACTAACAAGCTATAAAAAGAAGTTAGAATGGTTATACCGAGTTGATACATGTCCTTCGGTCTTCAACCATCATCCCCAAGCTCCTGGTGGCTCCTTGATCGAATTTGGTTGCCGGTCTTCCTCCATCTACGATGATCTACCTAAGGGAAATGACGCAAGCTTCAGCTTCGTCGAGCGAGCCAACTGATGCTCCAAGCTTGCTTGCAATGGAGAGTGGAGGTGTAGGAATGTATCACTATAATTTTCTCTCATCACATATGCTCAATGAGAAACCATAGAAGATGAAGGAGGAGAGGGAACATGTGGCATGAGCAACTCAAGAAAAATGCTAAGTTTCCAATTGAGAATGAGAGTGTAAGCAAGTGAAGAAATCAAGTCCATAGCCCATCAAAGAAGTGGCTGCCCCCTTACCCTCTCAATGATGCACATACACAAAAAATCTCTTCACAATTTTCCAATAAACAATTAAGATCCATGCCTCTCTATATGCCCAAGCCCATGCTCATGCCATCTCACTCCATCTCATTTGTGAAACAAATGAATTTCCAAAAAGGAAAATCATACAAATAAGGTGTCCACTTCTAGAAGCTATTCCGTATAAATACGGAATACAACCCGGTACATGTATCGAAATACATATACACGTATTCGTACAAAAATACGAATAGCCAAGAGAGAATGGATCGTGAACAATAATATTAGAATACATATATATAAATACATATATAAATTATTAAATCAAAACCTGATTTAATAATTTATATATGTATTTATATATATGTATTCTAATATTATTGTTCACTTGATTTAATAATCCGGCTTAATCCTAAGCCGCTGGTATTATCAACCGTCCGATAAAGTCTGTGCAGTCTGTACACATATTTAATCGGACACCTGTATGTACCAACATACGTCATCTACACCATATCGTCTGAACCGTGAAAACCCTCTGTGTGGGACTCTAAAGACTCGTCAATATGCTGGAAGTGGGTTTAACCACAAACATGTCAGCGGTACTAGCTGTACGTAACGGCTACCCAGGTATTGAGCGAAAGGGAGGCCGACGAGCAAACTCATCCTGAGCCCTTACTGAGCCTGACAGTGACAATATCCGTACAGTCCGGTCGGTTCGTTTAAGAGTATCGCATATCGAGTTTAGGGGGTAGATAAAGTCAGACACCTAACAACGCGACATTTAGTGTCGGTATGAAACTCATCACCACCTGAGAAACTATCAATCATGGATCGGTAATTCTCGTCCATCGTGGCCACGGATTTCTGGTGATGACCACCTGTGCACAACGCTACATCAACCCCTAATACCGGGAGAGACGAATCCCCGACGATCTGATCACTGTCTCCATGTGGCTCGGGACTGTACCCAACTAAAACCCGTTTGCACGACTCCTTTGAGCCGTGGTAGGGTATTAATCAATGCATAGTGGGAACTCACACGAGACAAATGACGATCTCAGGTCGACAGACTAACCTGTACACATGTCACATGGGAACTGCTATCTGACAATAGGTATAATACCAACTAGCAGGTTCCCGGCGAGTCCATCCAGTGTACTCATAACCCAATGAGCACATGTATACTATCTTAGGTGAACAAACTAACACCAATGGATTGTGAGACCTGGCCACCGCCTCTCGTCGGGGTCTCGATCAGTATACATTAGTCGACATTGGAGTATCGATGCCCAGTCTCGATACTCCCACGACTAGGGACATTTAAGGATGTGCTTATAGACCCCCAGCTCCCACATATATGATTGCCATCATAATGCCGGTAGTCAAGCAAAAATCTTATGGGCTCTATCAACATGTAATAGTGATGATAAAGACAAACCAGATAGCATACTATCATCTCGAGTAAGACTGTTCTACCGGTATAGGTCCTCAATCATCATAGTCACCTGCCTGCGACTATGATAATTGCCTTGAAGGCACTATAGCCAACAATCTCCCACTTGCACTTAAGGCCAATTATTGCGGTGTCGCATACTTACAGCTCGTGTGATACCGAACACCCAATTTCTCTACTAATCAGTTTCGCAAAGCCCGTTTGCGAAACTATTGCGTTCGAGAAATAGCCTCACTGAGTGGATCCACCCCAATGTTTCTTTCTGTATCTCTCTATATCTCAACTTCGCGGAGAAACCCATCTCCCGAAATGAGCAATACATGTCTTAGAATTTGTCTGGATATCTGATGGAACCCAGTTTACAAATGAACTCCAAATCCAGCAAACTTCTTAGACTGTATCGTCAACTGAATTTACTCAGTATCCTGCGCCATGCCTTTCCTTAGTATCTGTTTGGACCACATGTCCAACATACTGTCCCTCAAAAGAGGGAAAACTATAACTCTGACAATTACTCTGTCATCCGGTCATCTTGGAAGCATGAAATGATAACAGTCTCCCGAAGGAAGCTGCCATTGCCATATCCCTAGAACATCCATTTATGTTCATAAATTGCTTCCCAACGTTTTTCCAGGATTGGATTAATATATCTGCTTATTGCATCTAGTGCAAAAGCAATATCTGGTGTTGTACTTAACATCTCATGGTTGACTTAATTGCCTAAGCAAGTGATATGTTAATCATGCATATCCCTCTCCCCATTAGTCTGAAAGACATCCTTTAGAGAGGGTGACTCCATCACCTGCAGGTATACCACCATGCCAGAAGTCATCCATTCTAAAATCCCTTTAGAATCATGCCAAAGTACCATAATTGGGATACTTCGCAAATATAGATCTAAAACCATAGATTTAGTAACCAGAAACCCTGATATTATATCATATCCTATGTGGAGAAACAACTTTGTGACAACCACAGTATAACCGATCGTAGTATAGGAATATCTCTTCCTATCAAGTGCATGTCATCTTAATACCTGGACATCACTCTCTACTACATTCTTAACAGATCAATCTCCTATTCTGATGAAGTCAAAGCCTATAACTGTCACATCAAAAATAGATGATCTATTTCCTCTATACTTGCTTTAGTCTATAAATAGACATAAGCTACTTGCCCATTATGCTTTCGCTGCTCCCACTGATTACAATAACCCTCTGGCAGTCATATAAACGTGCACTTCTAAAGGTAGTTTAGAACGACGATATACTCATCCTCCTGCCGGGTCTTATAGTCTAGAATAGCAGCAATGGAAAGTCTGGGCAAATAAGAACCTCCCTGTCACCGTCTTTGATAAGACCGAAGTACCTCTCGGGTGCCTGAGGTTACCCACCAAATTTGCGGAGTGGCTAATGGAATGTCATATCCAATTGAATCTTCAGGTTCTATTAAATCTTCAGTGATCGTTTGTGGTTCTGGAATCACTTCCAGTTCTACCATACTCCTACTTTTGTTTTCTGAAAAAATTCATTTTATTAAAACTGTGGTGAATCAAAAACAATATCACTATTGATCTTCCTGATGGTAGAAAGTTAACCCTCGTCGAAGCCCGGGATAACCCACAAATTGCCATTACTGAAACGTGTCTCGAGTTTATTCAGATTCTGGTTTTAAGTATCAGCCGGACAACTCCCTATAGCTTAACATCGTTAAGATATAAATTGATTCTATATATATATCCAATATAGAAACAAAAGCACTAATTTAATTGGAACCAGATTCAAAATCATGCAGCTGTCTCTAGTGTATATCAACCAAATGGAAAGAGGTCAATCGACATTACTTATCTTGGAGCGCATCCATATATGAGTAACCTGAAAGAGAAGCAAGTTCTCAAAACATTACTATCAACGGAATACCAAACACAAGTATCTACATCTTTGACTACATCGAAGAATCCTGATACTTCCAATAAATGGTTCTCTATTTTATTCTTATACATATAACTTCTCAATATCTGGACCTTTCATTTCAATGAAATACCTGTCTAGAACTGGAGAAGTCATGAGTAAACCGAATATAGTATGAGTACCAACTCCTTTGTTCTAATGGACACCAGACAACATACAATACTTTGTATAAGTCCACTGAGTTTAATAACTCAAACTCTGTGCGTCGTAGGTTGAAAACTGTACTACGGTTAAGAAGAATTACACCGCTGTTGAATGCATCTTACCTAATCACTAACTGATAAAGGTAAATGTCACAGACATAAAATCAAAAAGTTATATCTCACTTTATAAAATAAACGTGCAGATATATCAGTTTGAAATTGGTGTATAATAACGGATATTTAAAACCAAATATTTGCCATCCTGCAAAATGCAGATGATTTCCTCAAATATCACCAATTACAACGAATTCCGATATAATGACGATCTAATCATCCAATTCCCAATATCTTACTCCCACTCACCATCCGTAATAACATACAAATGTGAGAAACTGATCTGGTAAACACATACCTTGGAGTTAGATTTTAATTGGGAAAACAAATTTCAATTAATATCGCACAGTGAAACTGAAACATGAAAATGTTTCAAAAGGGGTTAACCGGTATTCCTAGTAACGCCTCTTTCACTATTCCGATTCATGACAGTAACCATATACTTGCCTGCTCTCACTCCAATCCCTTTATTATGTCTTTACTTATTTCCTTCTGTACACCTTCTTTAGGCTAATTGGTTTTCTTCCTTCCCTACCCTTCGGCACCAGCTTAAGATTTGGAAGAAGACTATCCAATAGGCGCAATAGGTGTACTCTCCTAATCCTAGGAGCCCTCTCAACCTGAGAGAAGCTAATGGGAAAAGACATCTGAATAATCTCATTCTATTTCTTCGGAAACCATCCTCGAATATGGAACGAATTCCTTCGAGTTCGTATGTAATTATAGGATGGCATATCCGTAGTGATACGGAGTGTTCTGGAGAAATCCAAAGTGGATATGGGAGTGACATGGGTATACACGGTTTTGTCGTGAATGATGGTGGTCGTAATTTTCTTTGCCCTTAATCTAATCCCTTTATATGTCTTTACTTATTACCTTCTGTACACCACACTTAGGCTTAATTGGTTTTCTCCTTCCCTACCTATCGGCACCTGCCTATGGTTTAGAAGAAGACTATCCAATAAGTTCAATTGGTGTACCCTCTCCTAATCCTAGGAGCCCTCACAACCTGAGAGAAGGTAAAGGGAAAAGACAACCGAATAATCTTATTCAATCTCTCCAGAACTAGAATCCATCCTTGAATCTGGAACAAGTTCTTTCGAGTTCGTATGTAACTATACGATGGATTTATCCAATGGAAGTGGATATTCGTAGTGATACATGGTGTTCTGGAGAAATGCAAAGGTGATATAGAAGTGGCAATAATATATGCGACACCGTGACATTCCAAAAGCCAAAGTGTTTTAAGAAGGTTCGGTTAACTTGGTTCATGAGTTTTAGTCTAGGTCGGACCATGGTCGCTGCCAAAGAGAGAGAAAAGAAACACTCGGTGTGCACTCTAACCTAGATCAGAATGGTTAATCACTTTATCTAATCTGGATGGCTCCCACTGTTTTCTCGAGTTCTCCTCCAAACCCAAAAGAAGAATTAGTCGGAATCATCTAAAATCACCCGAGGAGTAAACCTACTCATCAGTGGGAATCGGGATCCAACTATCATCGCATGATAATCTGATGGAAGCCACTAAAGTTACCACACTCCAGAAGGTATGCGCATGCCTGGCAAGTTTCCTGTATGTTTGAAACTCCCGATGTGTGTTTTTACCCTTAGGATCCAAGTGATCTTGACAATGTCAACAAGTCAAAGGGTCCTAATCAAGTTCAATCCGTCATTGTCCTGATTGCATTAGACCCACCTGCACAAACCCTTGACAAGGTAAACAAGGTCGAACGACTGTCCTAACCAATCCACATATCCATGCGACAGAAAAGTATTACAGAGCTACCACACACTACGCCTCGGCAAGGCACGACAAACGTAGCACGAATACTAAGCAAGACTAATCTGAAATGACGGAGGGCTACAGTTGGTTTTTGGCGAAAAATCTTTAATGTAATGAACTTGATCTCGTTGAATGAATCCAAGTGGTTTTACAAATATAGTGGCGAAGACTTTTGCTAAAGAGGCCACTCCCTTTGAAGGGATCTCGGCTCTTTCCTCGTAGAATGAGGTGCATGATATTTCAAACTGAATACTACGATGCAAAGCAAAAGAATCGACTATAGTGAAGTTATTACGTTGACGCAAACTTCTGCCCAAGGGGTCACTCCCGATGAAGGGATCTCAGCCCTTGCCTTGTCGAATGAGGTGCAGAATGTTCATAACCGAATACCACTGTGCAAAGCAAAAGAGAACGTTTGTAATGTCTGTTTTTAAAATCTTGGTTCCAACATCATATAGGTTTGTTTTATCCTTGCATTGATAAGAATCAACGCACTCCCATCAATTAATCACACCAGAAAAGATTGAAAATATGATCTACGTATATGCTATCCGCATTCGCCACTAGGTCCCGTCATCACCCGTTAGGTTACTTAACTAACGACAGAGCGGGGACTGGGCTAGCGCGTGTGCAAAACATATACAATATCTACCAGTATATATATATATATATATATATATATATATATAACAATCGTCCCAGGTATGATATAAAGCAACATCACAGAAGCAATACAGAATGGTGGATAATCTTGGAGCCCCAGGGTTCACTTGAGCCGCAAATGAGACCCGACGTTTCCTGTTGTGTGGATAGCTTGTGCAATGATAACCTAGACCCCTACGAGCGCGGCAAGTTACCCGCCAAAACCAGAAGTGAGGCAACCCCGTTCAACAACGTGAATGGGCCACCCAGCGCTTCACGGAATCCGGTAACTTGAGCACCCCTCCGTGGGTCAACCTATACCCCCTACGAGTGTGGCGAATTGCCTGCCAATTCTAGAGTAAGGTCCCCTCCGTCTCAACGCCATGAAATGCGGACCCGTTGCCTTCTAGAACCTGGCTATTCGTGCACTCCACCGCGGAGTAATTCTAGTACAGAAAAGAAAATAATATACAAGGATGACATCGACATCAACCCGGTCGTGCCCAAACGAATAATATACAAATTGGCGGTGACGACAGTCTACATGTCGGACGCGCGCCCCGCAATATCAAATGTACAAATGAAACTAAACCGTGCTATCATTGCACCATAGCTATTCACCACGACGATCCAACCACAACACAGCACAACACAGAACATCAACGTGAATGTCGCGTTCGCAAACCCATTTAAAAGAACTATAGCAATTAGACAAGTTGTACCGATCTAATGATATTCACGGTCGCAGATAGTAATGTAAGTACTGTAAACATTTAAACGGTGTTAAATTATCGACTTCGAAACACCCCGAATTGCCCCTGAACAAAAGACAACACTATATCCAAACTGGGAAAAACAAGCAATACCACTGCACCAAAATTCCAGAGACCAGACCACACCCAAAATACGAAGCCCTAACTCTTTCCCCAGGCTGGCCAGCTCGGATTTTGTGAGCATGTGCTCGGGTCAAAACGGGTGGAATGGGTTCGTATTTGGGGTATGTTCTAATGGTCATACAAGTAGTCTTCTGCAGTTGCTTAAATTTTTCTGAGGACTTTCAAAATCGACAGAAACTGGAATGTGCAGTGGGGTTGTTTCGATTTCGATACTTTAACACCGTCTAAACAAGCTAGCTAAGGGTTTAAAATCTGGCTCTGATACCATGTTGGGTTACGGCAGCGTCCGGCCATCAAACCGTGGCCAAATGCGGAACAAAATTTTTCTAAACTGGTGCTACCATTACCCGATGCCCGGATCTTCCTTAAACCCTACACTAGCAAGATATAAAAAGAAGTTAGAATGGTTATACCGAGTTGATCCGTGTCTTTCGGTCTTCAACCATCATCCCAAGCTCCTGGTGGCTCATTGATCGAATTTGGTTGCCGGTCTTCCTCCATCTACGATGATCCACCTGAGGAAAACGGCGCAAGTTTCAGCCTCGTCGAGCGAGGCAACCGACGCTCCAAGGTTGCTAGCAATGGAGAGTGGAGGTGTAGGAATGTGTCGCTATAATTCTCTCATCACATATGCTCAATAAGCAACCATAGAAGATGAAGGAGGTGGGGAAACATGTGGTATGAGCAACTTAAGAAATGTGCTAAGTCTCCAAGTGAGAATGAGAGTGTAAGCAAGTGAAGAAATCAAGTCCATAGCCCCTCAAAGAAGTGGCTGCCCCCTTACTCTCTCTCAATGATGCACACACAAAAAATCTCTTCATAATTTTCCAATAAACAATTAAGACCCATGCCTCTCTACATGCCCAGACCCATGCCTCTCTACATGCCCAAGCTCATGCCACCTCACTCCTCCACCTCATTTGTAAAACAAATGAATTTCCAAAAAGGAAAATCATACAAATGAGGTGCCCACTTCTAGAAGCTATTCCGTATAAATACGGAATACAACCCGGTACATGTATCGAAATACATATACGTGTATTCGTACAAAAATACGAATAGCAAAGAGAGAAAATGAATAGTAAACAATAATACTAGAATACATATATATAAATACATATATAAATTATTAAATCAAAACCTGATTTAATAATCCGGCTTAATCCTAAGCCGCTAGTATTATCAACCAGTCCGATTAAAGTCTGTGCAGCATGTACACATATTTAATCGGACATCTGTATGTATCAACATACATCATCTACACCATATCGCCTGAACTGTGAAAACCCTCTGTACGGGTCTCTAAAGACTCGTCAATACGCTGGCAGTGTGTTTAACCACAAGCACGTCAGCGGCACTATCTGTACGTAACGGCTACCCAGGTATTGAGCGAAAGGGAGGCCGACGAGCAAACTCATACTGAGCCTGACAGTGACAATATCCGTACAGTTCGGTCTGTTCGTCTAAGAGTATCGCATATCGAGTCTAGGGGTGGATAAAGTCAGACCCCTACCAACGCGACTTTTATTGTCAGCATGAAACCCATCACCACCTGAGAAACTATCGATCCTGGATCGGTAATTCTCGTTCACCGTGGCCACGGATTTATAGTGATGGCCACCCATGCACAACGTGACATCAACCCCCAATACCGGGAGAGACGAATCCCCGACGATCTGATCACTGCCTCCATGTGGCTCGGGACTGTACCCAACTAAAACTTGTTTACACGAATCCTTTGAGCTGTGGTAGGATAGTAATCAAAGCATAGTGGGAACTCACACGAGACAAATGACGAACTCAGGTCGATGAACTAACATGTACACATGTCACATGGAAACTGCTATCTGACAATAGGTATAATACCAACTAGCGGGTTCCCGGTGAGTCCGTCCAGTGTACTCATAACCCAATGAGCACCTGTATACTATCTTAGGCAAACTAACACCAATGGCTTGTGAGGCCTGGCCACCGTCCCTCGTCGGGGTCTCGATCAGTATACACTTGTCTACATTGGAGTATCGATATCCAGTCTCGACACTCGCACGACTAGAGACATTTAAGAATGTGCTTATAGATCCCCAGCTCCCACGTATATGATTGCCATCATAATGCTGGTAGTCAAGTAAGAATCCTATGGACTCTATCAACATATAATAGTGATGATAAAGACAAACCAGATGGCACACTATTATCTCGACTAAGACTGTTCTACCGGTATAGGTTCCCACTCAATCATCATAATCACTTGCCTGCGATTATGATAATTGCCTTGAGGGCACTATAGACATAAACGAGGAAACTTCAACAATTGGTTCAAGGTATATCGATCCATTGTATATCGTATGCTAAACCTTTTATGCTTCCGCTACATCGATTGCATGTTCATTTTGTTTTAACTAGTATGTTCGACATTGGTATCAGAGTCTGCATGCTTACATCCGTTTTCTTTTAGTTGCTTCATGTTTTAGCGATTCAAAATCGCGGGTCAGTAATTTGATCGATTGTTGTTTATTTATGTTTTCATATGGTATCACTCTTTTGTTGTAACTATTTTAGTTTTTGACCATGGATCAAAAAGGTTTAATTTTGTTTTGGGTGGAATTTTGGCGACTATAGCAACCGGGGAGTTGTCGACAATGCTGCTGGTCGACTGAAAGTGGAGGCAGCGGCCTGATGGCATCGCTAGCCGGCCACATGAGATGGCGGTTACCGGGGTGGCTGGCCAATCGCCAACAACAGCTATAGTGGTCGTTGCCCGTGGCTACACCCCAAGGGCGTGGCGGCTGATTGATAAAATCCTAAACTTTTAACATGTGTAAGCCTCTTTCAATTAGTTAGGCCAATTTGTTTTCTTTTGTAACAAAGGCTTTCAAAATATGTTCAAAAAAAGATATTTGTAAACTGTTTGGAGAAGCCCAAATATTAAACAACACAATAAAAGGGGGGAAAGGTTTTGTACTTCTGAACCGCGCTAAAGTATCCGAACCCGAGCCTAAAGGGGCCTTTGATCCTTTTTCAGCTCATGCCTTGGCTAGCAGGTGCAGTGATCCCAAAACCAGAATTCATTGCAAGCTTAAGCTCTAGCCCAGTCCAACGGGTCTGTTGGACCAGACTCAACCCAGTTCAACTAAGTCAAATCAGGTTGAACAGACTTCTATTGGGCTAGTTCTGGTTATTTTGGGCTGAATTTAAACCCAGGTTTAAAATTTGGCATAATTTTGAGCCGTTTAATGTTTTTTAAAAATCATTTGACCTGTTTCTTAAAGCTGATTAAAAAAAATGATATTTAAGATTTTTCAAAATGTTTAAAAGGCTTACAATAGAGTGTTTTTATAACATTGCATAAAAATATATATTTTATGACTTTCGAAGCTATTTAATAATAGGTTCACCTAAAATAAATTGTCCGATAACAATTATGGAGATTATGTGGGTATCTTCTCCAGTGGGAGCGTTTTGGTCGCGTTTCTTTAAAGAGTGATATATATTAGATTAGTCATTGCATATTGTATTGCACATGGCATGTGTCATGTTTTAAAGACGCATACTGCATTTATTAATATAAATTATTTCAAGTGGGAGATTTTAGTTGATGAAATCTTTAATCTATTTTCAATTATTGTAGAACAAGTTTAAATTTTGCACTTTTGATGACCGTGATTGCGGTTTTAGGCCTTTTTTTCTTTCTTCATAGTGTAAGTTTATTATTGTTGTTAGAATAAATTGAAAATGGAATGTTCTTTAGGAAAGAACAATACTCCTAGTAGAATGCCATAGTCTTAACGCTTCCATAAGTCAATGTTATCACCTATTTCACTAGGGATGAGATGGTAGCTGGCGACAATTATCATAAACATTAGATTTTACTTCGCAAACAAGCCGAAAAGACTTAGATACTAGTGATAATATAGTGGCAAAGTTGTTGCAGGGCTTCATGACGCAACACCATCGATCTTTGAAAGATTGAACACATCAAGAATCGTTCTGCACGTTGGACGCGACGAAGAGCAATGTCATTAGTATATAGTATTTTATTGTCACACAATTATGGAACATGTTATATGGTAGTTACGGGATAACCTACGCAATATGACATTGTTCCCAAATTACTGATATGACCTTGCTAGTGAAAGCAGTCGAACCATGTCATGTAGATGTGCTTAAATCCTAAAAATCAGGGATATGAAGAATACTGCTCCAGTTTATCTGTTGAGCAATGTTAATTGATGGTTAAGCAGTTAGTTATCAGGAAAGCGAATGTTATGGCATTTGTCGGTACTTTCATGCAACTGAGGCTTAAGGTCAATTGCCCTGGGCAATAGAATCAAGAGCAATGTTGATTAAGCGATCTAACATGAGAAATATGTTGGCAATAATGAGATGAACAAGTCTGAATAGCAGACTGTAGGAATTTGAACCGTTTCACTTGTCAGGATAATGAGTGAAAGTATATTTTCTACTAGAAGCTGAAAATTTATGGAAGTAAATCAGTCTAGGATATATGAGCTTGTCCTGCATCCAGGATGCAAATAGTTGTCCATAAATTACTTTCCTATCAGACAGATTTTTGGACAAGGCTTAGAATATATGGTAAGCTCAATGCAACAATTTATTGCTTAAATAACTCACGGTTTTACAATCCGACTTTCATAAACGTCATACGTGATATAATAGAATGGATTAGTAGATAGCTGCGTTGACTTGACCGCTTGGGGTGGCTTATTTAGCATTTTAACCAAAATCAACGTACATATATGTAAGCATTGCCTTAGAGGCAATAACTTTAAGATTTATAAAAAGACAATTTGTATGTCTATTGCATTTAATACACACCGATAATTGCAAACCAATAATATTGAAAGTGCTTGTGATCCTTCCTATTTCAATACCTTCATGATTACTCGTTTGGTGGTTTCTGATTTCATACAGAACTGCAGCGTTAATTATATATTAAGCGTTAGTGTCAACGGGGTTGAGCATGTTTAACAAAGCAATTCTGGGAATTACATAAATTCCATGAGTATTCATTTGAACAGTTCATGGAACTGTATGAGGGATAAGAATCCACAGCTGGCTGATGATATTGTACACTTGGTAACAAAATAGTATTGCGGAAAGCAGAAATTGTAAATGCATGATATGGTAGAAGTATGATGGTAAGGGTCAATCAATGAGGTTGAGCATGTTTAACAAAGCAATTCTAGGAATTACATAAATTCCATGAGTATTCATTTGAACAGTTCATGGAACTGTATGAGGGAAAAGAATCCTCAGCTGGCTGATGATATTGTACAATTGGTAACAAAATAGTATTGCGGAAATGAGAAATTGTAAATGCATGATATGGTAGGAGTATATCAATCTTTCCATATATTTTGGGAGTGCGCAAATTGACTGCGGCTCATGTTTTTATTCTTACGCATACAACTTTTAGTATGGTAAACACTTACGAGCGAGAGATCTAGGTGGATCACTTACTTCTATAAGGATGTGTTGCCTATTTAGATTTGGTTTCGCAATGCTGATTGCCTCAGGGAGGAATAAACGAACGAGTTTCTCGAGGAGGAATTCTCCTGAAGTGCAAAACAGGTCAAGATTAGGGATCCGACGAGGCTTGTGGAGACTCCTAGTCAGCTATCATAATGAGAGGATATAGTTCACAGATAATAAATAAAAAAACAGAAGTTAATATGTAAACAGTAATAATGAGACAAAAATTACATAAGCTTTTAAGCTAAGAATTTAAGTGGATTTGTATGTGCTAAGAATGATGTCCTGAATAAACCCTATATCAGCGATTCTTTGCTTTGTAATAACCAAAACTAAGAACAATGGTATAGAAAAATGAGTTTCCTTGGTGGGAGACTTTGGGAAATTATTGCAGGGAGTTTCTCCATGAATTGCTTATCATCAGAATCAAGAACCAAAAAGAAAAGAAATAGGTGTATCAATTAATGAAAATTTTCGCAGAGAAACTCAATGAATTATTGAAAGATTTTATGCTTACTACTTGAGGGTGCTGAGGTGACATCTCAGTGACAATATTAATGTTTTTACTTGAAATATCAACCCATGAGGCATAAAACTTCACGATAATTTTGTGCTAAGGTTTGAGAAGATAAAGCTCACAGGAGATCAAGTCATAGAGCTTGACTATTACCATGGCAAAAATAAACAGGCAGGTGGAGAAAACAAACTAGTTTCTCTGTGCTTCCGTACACACTGTAATATATACAATTATGCACCCACAAATTCACCCTTCATGAGTAAATGAGTCTCAATGGTTGGTAGGAATCAATGGGTGTAATAGCCCTTTCAATTTTCCAATTTAAAAGAATTTTGAACTTGTACTTTACAAGGGAATGGTCTTCTATTACAAAGCATATGACATTAATCATATAAATTCCTCAGCTGATGGACAAGTTAGCAAGCAGTGACCATGAATAAACATGCATGGAATATTCGGTCCCAATATTCGAAAGCCATACCCAAAGTTGAATTTATATATGAGATTATTTAAATTATTTTGGTTGACTTTGACGGTGCATACTTTTAATTGGTAAGATACAATTATCTAGCATAGAATGTGTACATAATTATGATTAATGAGGATTGCTCACAAGTACTTAATGCTCGAGTAAAAATGAAAATGTTTGCTCTATGTTCACTTATATCTGTTGATCTGCTTGTATAGGTGGACAACACAAAGCAGCATTATGAAAATCTCTCATTGGCATCAGCTTGTGAATCAGTTATAGAAATTGGAAATGCTGGTAACCTGTACATGGATGAACGTGCTCCATGGTCTCTCTTTAAGCAAGGGGGCACTGGTGCTCAATCAGCTTCAAAGGTAACAAATAAACCTGATGAATAATTGATTATCAATTATAATTGATTATCAATTATTTCATTTTTAAGTTCACTTTTCAGTTTATTTTTAAAAGACCCAAGTTATGTATGCCATAATTTGTATTCTTGTCCCTTTCTTTCTCTTGATCTGTAAACTTTGTTAGAAAGGAGGAAACTTAAATAACCATGAAATTAGATAAAATGCGAACTTAGAGGATTGCAAACAACTGCCCCTTTATCCTTCCAAGGAACAATAACCACCCCGTCCCACCCCCCACCCCCCACAAAAAGAAAACAAAAGAAAAAAAAAACAGGAAAAAAAACACTCAGGACTTGAAGCAATTAGAATGGTTTGTGCACTTATCCTAAACATCAGTAACAATTCCTAAGGTTACATGCAATGCTTTGGATGACAAAAAGGTACTATTTGAATATTGAAGTTATTGCTAGAAAAATCATATGTAATAGAGGAAACTTCATATGTTTAGATCTATACAGGTTAAATTGGTTGCAGGAGAGACTAGGTAAACTTCCTTCATTGATTGTATCTAGATCTTTTGACATGGAGGGTCTTCAAATGAGCCATAGACTCATAATCTGAGAGGTTCTACTGATTGGAGGGATCTCTACATCTGATATTAAAATCAACTTGAAAAAGAAATTGCAGTAGATGTTCATCTTAGATTTATCTAGTCATTTATTGTGTCGATTTTTAGCTTGTTTTAGGTGGGATTCCTTTGCCTGATTGGTCCCTTCAAATATCTATATATTTTCAGGCAATATGTTTTAGTATTATGATTGGTTGTGAAGTTATATCAAGGAAAGTCAACGCCTTTGCATTTGGAAATTTATAAATTCAATGTTTTCAGTATAAAAGTAGTATTCTAATCCAAATAATTCACTCTAGTTTTATCTAATTAGTAATCAGTAATCATAATGTATGAATGATTTCCTACTATGGTTATGGTTTATAAAACCCATCTCTTTCACAATTAAGTTGTTTAGGCATACAAGTCCTCTAAACAGCAGCGGAACAGTATAATTCGATCATTTGTGCAGTTCTGAATAAGCAAAGATTATTAAGAAATCACTATAAATGCTCATTACCGATACTCCCAACGATGGGGGAACTGATATCAGAATTGATAAGGTCACAAGTTAAAAACATGCTGCTAAGTGCCAACACAGAATCATGGTGGACCATGGTACTTGTATTGGATTTATTCTGTGCATGTATTCAGTTGAGAGTGCAAATTTTTCCAGTGGGGTTTCTTATAGTTTTTGTTTTGTTCCACTAGTTGGGAGATACGATTTTGTAGTTGCAAGTCATCTTGTCCTCCAGGCTTCCCTATAAAAGAAGCCAAGAATTTTGTAACTGCTGGTGAATGAGATGACTTGATTGCTTTGATTTACAATTTGGATCATAGTGTCATGTGAACTGGGACAATCTTGATCGATAGGGTGTGAAGCCTAGCCAATATTTATCCTTTATCATATCAAAGCATTAGCTTCACACTTCTACCATTAATTTCCCTAGATAATAAATCACCGCCGCCTATTGGAAACCCAAGTTTACAAGGATATACATAATTTGTCATCCAAACCCTAGCCACCTGAGACATTGCTGCCTTTTGTGATGATAGTGTATCATCCAAATCCTTTCTTCTCCAGCGAGGTCTTGCCCTCAGCGTTTCATATATTCTTAAATTTGAAGTGGATTCTACTAGACCCAGCTCCACTACCTTGATGGGGCCTGGAAAGAAGATGTGGACTTGTTTCTAGGCTTGAACATATAGGTAATGCGAGGATTTGAAGTGAATTTTGGTTTTAGTTTGTAAAAGATTTGGGGGATGTTTGGTTAGCGACAAAGTGTTTTAAATGTCGGGACGTCGCCAAAATGTCGGTTTTGGAAAGGAAACGTGTAAAAATAATCAGGTAATGATATTTGGGGACTGTCGGCCAACATTTCGTGATATTGGCTGAAATGTCATGATGTCGGCGTTTAGGACGACATTTACTGTTATGAGAAAATACAGCCATTGAATTGTTGTGAGAGCTATTAGTTTAATTTACACTTATAAGTGAACAATTATCTCATTAATTTGAAGTTGTACATTTTGAAATTGAGTTGTGAATATTTTGGCATGCTATTGTTATATTTTCTATTAAGCGCAATTATCAATTTTGGATCTCTTGATTGTGTGCTTGTAGATTTCTTACTTTATTTATTGTGGATCTAGGAATTCTTGCTTGTTGACATGCACTATCATTTGCTTTCTTATGTCTCATCTTGCATCCACACGTTTGGCAGACCTTCGATTTCTGTCTTGTGTTAAACGACTTTCTTAAAAAACACAAGGAGAGAGAAGATCTACTCATGTAAGATAGGAGGTGGGTCCTGCATGCGTCCAACTATAACTGAAAAATGCTCATTGCCTTTAATCGTGAGTATCATGAAGAAAGCATATTTCCTCTCTTCTATTTCAAAATCACAAAAATCTTATTTCGATATATAATTCAAAGACGAAAGATATATATGCAACTACCTTAATTTTATGTGGGTTTAAAGTTTTTGTCCACTTCCAGATGCGCTTTATTATCACTATATCTCTACTAATATTAAGACGAGCCCCTTAACGGGCCCGTGTTTTGGAATTTGCCACCACTCCACATATGCGCCGCCACCTGCCTTTGGAAACAACGGTTAAAATGGAAAATTATGCACGTCTCTCTAATCATTCTCCTTTCAATATATGCCCTTAAAAACATGGTGGCAATTCATATTGAGGTGGGCCACAGGCACCACCTAAGACTTCACCCAGGTGTAAATGCACATTACATTGTCTACATATAGAATCTACAAGCAGATTTAAAAAAAAAACTAAATTTATAATTTATAACCTCTAATGTTTCATTTTGTGTAGAAAGTCCTTAAAGAAAACAAGAAAGATAATTTTTTTATCACATATCTTATTCAATATATATATTCAATTTTTTGTTACATGCTGATCCTTTGAACGCATATCCCATATCAAACGAATGTAGATGATTTTGATGATGAAATTCTTTATCAATATTTATGGTCATCACTTAATAGCAATGTTATACTCGACAGATTATTACTAAAATTAGTTAAATTTATTCAATTTTTAATTACATGTGCATCGCAAGCAATTTTAATAATTGCAAATGAAATATTTGCTTGATCATTCAACTTGTCTCTGAACTTTATAAGCCCCACTAACCTCTATTCAAGTTGCCTACTAGAAATAACAGTCCTTTTTGTATGGTTCAATTTCGTTTTCTGTAATAAACATAGACTTTCCATAGCCATATAAGTCGGCTACTACTAGTTTTTAGTATGAGCAATTTTGTTTTATATACAGGACCTTGTGATCATACTTGAGGCAGTGAGGATTATTGCAGCGGCGTTATCTCCGGTCACCCCAAGTCTATGTTTGAAAATATACATGCAGCTTGGGTTTTCAAAGGACCAGTTTGAAGCAGTGACATGGGTATATTTTTTCACTCTTACTTGTCTCCTTGTCTTTTGATAAAATGCCTTGCAAATAATATCTTAAATGGAAAACCAGGGTGCAAAAGAGGTTCTCCAAAGGATCTGTGAACATTAGTTTAACACTAGCTCCTGAACCTATGGTGTACCATCAATAATGAAAGAGAAGGAAAAAAAACCCTGTAAATTCATTCACTCCAATGAAGTAGTTGACTTGGCTCGTTTCTACTTTGCTATTCTAGATTTTAAGAGAGAGTTATGAAGGAAATGAAAATTAAACATGAATTCCCAATTGCAAATAGATTGTCTTTGCCTTTCTTCTTTACTATTTTCCCCCTGTTTAGTAGAAATTCAAAGATTATGAAAAATTCCTCTTTTACAGTTTCCTGCCATAAAAATTTGAATCGGTTAAGAGTGTAGATTGCGAACTGATAATATTACTGTCTTTTCATTGATCCATATCCGGCCCCAGTTTAGTAATAAAAACTTTAGATGATTACATTGATGAGCAGGTTTTTGCACCGTTGTGATATGCAAGTAATTATTGTTAAACAGATTAAACCACATGGTTGAAAGAGATTATCCTTTGGTGGAGCATGTTACACTTTCCATTATTATAACTGCTATTTATATTTGCATTTTTCTGTGTTCATTTTGTAGAGTGATACTAACTGGGGAGGGCTGAAAGCCAACCAAATAATGGAAGAACCAAAGCCAGTTTTTGCACGTATTGAAATTACAAAGGAAGGAGAGGATGAAGTCTCTCGTAAGGTTGTAAAGAACAAGAAAAAGACGTCCCAGAGTGAAGGGCTTGTCAAGGCTTAGATTTTTTTTCTTTTCCCTTCTAGTGCATTGAGATCATTATTTTCTTAAAGACTCGTATCTTAAGCTGAAGCAAGAGTGTGGAGCCTATAATATTGAGTTTCATAGTTTTGTTATTTATCCCACTGGCAATTGCCCCCACGCAGAATTGCGTGGGACGGTTCCCCTGAAAATTTAGGCAAAAATATTTAATGTATATTCATGATTTATGTTTCTTCTCCATTAAAGTTGTCTAAAATTACCGTCGCCCTTAGAAATATATGGCAAAAATGTGTTGGTGAATATTCACAGCCTCATTGCTTATGAAGGCAGATACAGTCCCTGATAGGTCTCCCTTGCAACTTAATCCAGAAGGACCCGACCCTCATGACGCTTAAACCACAGCCGTAATAACCTCAAAATATATGTAGCTTTCATACAAAAAGTAATATAAGAAATCTAAGGAGCATCACATCAGATTCGCTGATCTGTGGAAAATAAAATAGATGCTGGGTATTAGCAAATATGAAAAACAAGACGATGTATGTTTTCCGAAATAGCATACTTGTCTGATCGCAACATCAATAAAACTATAAAGAAAAAAAGAGTAACACACTTAAACAAATTAATAATAAGAGATTGATATTGTTACAGTCAATTATTACCTATTTACGACAATATATCCATCATTATGGTTATCATATTTGTCTAAGTACTAATTTTTACATATTATTTATTGAAAAATATTTAGTAATACAAAATCACTATTAAAAAAAATCATGATATATAATATTTGTGCACTAATCAGCAGATTCATAAGCATGTACCCATCCGATCATGCACAGGTCCGTGTAATTACCCTTGTGTAAGTGTGCGTATATATGTAAGTGCACGCGCATTCAAAAATTTAAAAAAAAAAGGTCTTCATAATTATACATCCATGTCATAACGAATGCTTTCACTATCATACGAAGGAGCTGTTGATATAATTTATAAATCACTGTGTTTTTAACAAGAAATTATGAGTATTCGACCAATGATGCTGCCAACTTGTAAAAGTATCTATGCAAAGAAACATACTTCTCCTTTGCAACAATAACTCGTCCTAAGTATCATGAACATTCAACCGTTAATTAACGAAAAGGTTGAACAAAAAGCTAATTTTCTATATAGTGAAGGAGCTTAAGGAGGAGCATTTACAATTTTATATTATTCTTTTTCTTGCGCAAAATAGGGAACATGGAAAGGAATGTATTTTAAACTGGTGATTATTTGATATTTATTAATTTATGTTATTTGAGGCTGGATTTCAGCAGATAAAGAAAAATTGCAATATGATTTCTTTTGATATTATTCACAGTTTGAGGAGTGAGCCTTATTTAATTTCCAACTCCAATTGTTTGTAACAATGCCAAAGAAACTGGGCATTTCATTTACTTTCTTATTTGGTATCCTAGTTCCAAGAGAATGTTGAACATGTAGTTTTCTTTCTCCATTATCAGAGTGTTGACATCCGTGTCACACGATCCTCAATTTTGATGATTTAGTTCAAAACATTTTTTAACGAATTCATATGTTACTGATGGAGGTCATGATCTGTTAGTTATATGTATGCCCTAGAGGCCATTATACATGTGATGTATATTATAGTGGATGATTGAATATATATATAAAGAGGACTTTCTTGCTCGACATGATAATATGCTATCTGGTTGCTCTTTGTCTTAACATGTAAACTTGTATTGTGATACTGTCTTACTCTCACATGTTAATAAATCCCTTAGGATGTGTACTTAACTATTAGAACTATGATGGAGATCATACTAGTGGGGCTAAGGGTAGTCTACAAGTACATCCTATAATTGTTCCTAGTCGAGAGTGTATCAAGACAGGGCATCGATACTCCAGAGTAGACTGACGTATACGCTTCTTGGCCCATATGATGGGCGATGGATGATCCCACATCCATTGGTGTTTGACATCAAAGACGGTATACGGATTCTCGGTGAAGACTGGGTATACTGAACGGACTCGCCGAGAACTCCTAGTTGGTATTATACCTATCGTCAGATAGCAGTTCTCTGGTGACACTGGTACAGGTTAGTCTGTAGACCCGAGATTGTCATAGAGTCTTGTGTGATTCTCATTGTGCTTGAATTTCCACCTTACCACGTTCGAGAGAATGTGCAAAACGGTGGCTTTTAGGTACAGTCCCGAATCACATAGAGGTAATGAGCGATAGGAGGGGATTCGTCTCTCCCGGTATTGGGGGTTGATGTTGCGCTGTGCTCGATTGGCCATAACAGGAAATCCCTGGCCAGGGCTGATACGGAGATCTACAGGTAAGTGTTATCAGTAGTTTCTCGACCTGTTATGAGCCTCACATCGGCATGACTTATCGGTTACTGGGGTCTGACGTTTACTACCCGTAGACTAGATATGCGACATATCAGACGAAACGACCAGACTGTACGGTAGTGTTACTGACATGCTTTACAGGAGTTAGAGCGGGCTTGCTTGTTGATCTTCTGATCGCTCAATACCCGGATAGCCGTTACGTACAGCTAGTATCTCTGACGACTTGTGGGTGCCTGATATGATCATCACCTACTGCCGGCGTATTGACGAGTTTTTAGAGTCCTACACAGAGGTTTACTGGCTCAGGCAAAACGAAGTAGGAGCATATATGTGATATGCACGGGATCAATATTAATACGAGTATGAGATACCGTATTCTATTCTCGCTATATATGATATCGGTCGGTTATTTGAGATATAGCCGGGTTATCGAATCAAGTGTTGATTTGATAAGTTGATACAAATAATATTAGTCAGTCATATGAGATATAGCCGGATTATTAAATCAAGTGTTGATTTAATGATTTAATATATAATTATATATTTGGTATATTAACTTACATTAACTAATATTAGCTCACATAAGCTTTTCTTTTTCTCACATATGCACACTTAATATATATATGTGATATATATATTATTTGTGCTTTCTTTTTGTGTCATGCTCGATGATACACACTACATGGGTGTATGAGACTCACACCATGCTCATGATCATACAAGGCTTATTTATTTAAGGTCAATCCAAATTAGATGGAAATTAGTCACAAGGGTGAAGCTTGTAGACCCATTGACTTAGTCCACTAGTTTTGTTCCATCTTAGATATTTGTTAACCCAACCATTATCTAAACTCATGGTTAAGTCTCTACATGAGTTATATGAGATATTTCTCACCCATGGTTGCCATTCACTCTCTCATCCATTATTTGCTTCTTCTTCTTCATCAAGATCTTAGCTCTCTAGGTTTTTGAGAGGAGAAGAAAAAGAGAGAAAATTAATTCTAAAGTGAGCAAAAATCCTACTTCATCATCCTCTACTGGATTAGCCATTTAGTTTAGAGTGTGTAACACCCGAGCCCAATGCTACTGTTTTTCATTTACTGTTTGAGCATTAGTGTGGTACTCATTTCATTTAGCCTGCTTGATTGTCACTTACTGTAAAATTTTACCTGGCAAAGTCATTTCTGCATATAACAATTTTTGGCATTTAAAATAAAATTAAAAATATCCATCTTGGCCTACTCGACACCCCTAGCCTTGTGGTAGCGTCCGTGCATCGTGTTCTCGTCCCGTTCGGTGAAACGAGCGAGTTTGGACGGTTACGCGCGCGTACAGGTGTCCATTTTGGGGGTATGTTTTTTAATCATAAAACACTTAATTTTAAAATTTGGAACCCGCTTAAAATCCTATTATTTCAATTTCGAATTTTTGGACCCGACTCGGGCGCGATTTGGAAATGTTTTATTTAGCGCCAAAATCCCAAATTTTAATAATATTTAAACCATAGTATATTACGATGATTTATATATATTTTTCACTATTACGTAATCTATTAAATCTTTTGATATTTCTTAAACCTTTAATTCATTCCTCAGCCAATCACGAGGCTACTAATCCCGCGGCCCCACCTCCTCAATCTCTCTCTCTCCCTCAAATCTCTCTCTCTCTCTCCCTCAAATCTCTCTCTCTCTAACCTCATTCTCTCTCTTCTTTGTATAAATTTCCCTCTCCTCTATTTTTTTTAAAAAAAATAAAGGAGCGCAGAAACCCAACGAGCCCTCAACGCAAGCCCTAGCCGCCTCCATCCTCGCCGCCGCAGTCTCAACGCCGGCGACGCCATCACCGTCAACCGTGCCTCCTCGTCTCAACCAAGCCCCTCGTCCTCCTTTCCGTGCGCCTGCACCCTCACAGCGGCCTCGCCCTCGCCGCTGCAACCCCTACAGCTTCGCTGCGGCCACCGGCGACCACCTGCGCCGCCCCTGGCCGTCGCCGACGATCCCCGACCACCCCAGAACACCTTGTAGGTGTTTTTCAATCGCACCCTTTCTCTCTTCATTTTTCAAAACCGAAAACAAACTGCTGGATGTTTCTGCAGATCGCTGGAGACGCCGTTCTCGCCGCCGTCGATCTCGCCGTCTTTGCTAGTGCCCTCTGAGACCAGTGAGTATCCCCCATCTTCTTCTTTCTCTGTTCATTTCTTTCTTTCTCTAGATCTACACCCTTTAGAAACCCTATTCACTGTTTTGTACCTCGCCGGAATCCGGCCGTGCCAGCGACGTGTCCCGACGATCCAGCAGAGTACTCTGACCCGTATGGTTCCTTGGTTCGTTGTTTGGGTTCAATCCGTGAACCGTGCGTCCGTCGCGAGTTTCCCCGCCGACGTTACGTTCCGTTTTTCCCGGTTCGCGACCCGTCGAGACAAGTACCCCTTGCTACATGCAATACAATATATTTATATATGTTTTGACACCCTAAACCTGTAAAATTAGCTTGGTACAATCGTTTTCCATTTCGGTTACAAAATTGCATTATATCATTTTACTTTAAACATGGAATTTACAGTTTGCCAATTTGAACCCAATAATCAAATCTACCTGTTCAATCACATTTTACTGTTAAAATAGATGGTAGCAATTATCCCTATAGTTCTGTCACATTCAGACACTAGTGTGCATTTAACCTGAAATAACTATATTGTACCGTTACAAATCATTGCACCGCTAAGGGTGCTTAAACCTGTTAACATAACTAAACGGCTATATCGTCTTACTGCACTCTTGTAATTTGAATGAAACTACTTATTATTTAATTTATTGCTTATCTCATATTGTCAATACCCATGTTTGTTTATATATCTGATTGGGAGCACACTCACGATATTGCTTACATCTTGACCTGACATTGCTACACATATATATATAATGATACGCTTGACATGGTACCGTATACTGTTGACTTGACCTGATGTACCATGACCTGACCCGTTACCTGATCTTGTGTCTAATGCCAACAAACCTGACATGTAGTCCTCATAGACCGTTTCTGTTGTCTATCCAGACAAACCTGCTTTTAGCTAATCCTGTGTTGGCATTAGTTCTTGATTACTGAATACCTGACTTGACATACATAACTTGGGGGTATGGGGAAATCAAAAGTGAAACCTGACTTGTAACTCAACAGTTCGATACCTGTTCTGATCAGTCTTATGGGCTAGGCCAGCCCCGGAGTGATGATGCTGACATCACTTGCCCATCCTGCTACCTGTTACTGCCTAGCGGCACGTCTCGGATTCAGCCCCGATGATCTTGACCGTGGTCCCGGGCATGCACGAGATACTATTGAGTTACATCGACGATTCATCAATTGATTTCAAGGACTTTAAAATAGAAAACCTGATAGAACAGTTTAGTTACCCACTGCACACTACCCTGCACTGCTTGTTTCACATTATTGCTTTATTCATGTTTATTTCGCATTGCCTGTTACATTGTTCCTATTATGTTACTTGTTGACATGACGCGCTGACGTCTGGGTTTTGCATGGCCCAGATTCTGTACCGCTGTCGCAGTCCGAGCAGGAGTACTTCAGCCAGCAGGCTGAGCTGTGAGTTCAGTAGTAGTTAGTTTTATTTCCTGCATTATTTCCTGATGTGAGCCCGCATTATGGGACATACTTTTCAGTTAATTGTATTGGATCATTTGCTTCCGCATTTATTTATTATTGACTCCTGTTATTCTGGATTATGAACATGTTTTTAGATAGTTTTATCTTGTTCTTGATATCTCAACAGCCGTAATGTGACTGTGGATGGATACTTCCTATCCACAGGTAGCATGGTTGGCTATGTCACTTGCCCAATCTAGCGTACTCTGGGAAGCGGGGCGTGACATGGTTTTTTTGGTATCAGAGCCATAGGTTAATTGGGTCGATTCTTTTGTAGTTGGGTATTGTACCCAATACACGAATCAGAATACCCGTGTTAGGAAACATGTCCTGCCACTTTGCCGTTTACCATTCTTGAATCACATTCTTCCTGATTATATCTTTTACGACGTGCAAACTTACTTTGCATGTCGACTCGAAAAACATGATTTCTTGTTATCTTTAGGACTTAGGCGACTTGGGTGTAGTTAAGTAATTGTGGCTATGATACCACGGCATAGTTACAATGCGGTACTCTATTTAAGTATCTTGGAGTTCTAGCCTTGATCTATATATTGAATCTATCATCATGCTAATGTTGGGTGTTTTTGATTTCAGGAATATGGCAGATAAGAATTTCAAGACGTACCAGAGGCGTGTGGACGAAGCCGCCATGCTTGGAGTGATAAGAGGAATGCTGGAAAATCAAAAGAGACAGACCGAGCTGATCCAGCAGCAAGCAGACTCGTTCCAGGAAGGTTTGCAGATCGTTCAGCAGTCTGTAAACAACGTTGGAGCTAAACCAGTTGACCGAGTAGGGACCGTGGCAGATTTCAGACGTTTGGGTCCGTCTACATTCACTGGTTTGGAGGAGCCGTTGCCAGCCGAGCAGTGGTTAGTTGACACGGTGTAACACCCAAGCCCAATACTACTATTTCTGTTACGGATTGAGTGTTAGATATTACCCATTTCATTTATCTTGCTTGTTTGGGTCTTACTGCAAAATTTTAACTGGCTAAGTCATTTTTGCATATAACAAATTTTAACACCTAAAGTAAAATTAAAAATATCTATATTGGCCTACTCGTCACCCCTAGCCGCGTGGTAGCGTCCGTGCGTCGAGTTCTCATCCCGTTCGGTGAAACGGGCGAGTTTGGACGACTACGCTTGCGTGCAAATGTTCGACTTGGGGGCATGCTTTTTAATCATAAAACATTTCATTTTAAAATTTGGAACCTGCTTAAAATTCTATTATTTAAATTTCAAATTTTTGGACGCAACCCGGGCGCTATTTGGAAATGTTTCATTTAGCGCCAAAATCCCAATTTAATAAACTATAATATATATACTAATCTTACTGTTATTTTATAAATCATTTAAATCTTTTAAAATTTTCCTTCCCAAGCTTTCAGCCAATCACAGAGGGTTTAAACCCCATGGGCCCCGCCTCTATCTCTCTCTACCTCTATCTCTCTCTACCTCACATCTCTCTCTCTCTCTCTAATCTGTACCTCTCTCTCTCTCTAACCCTCTCTCTCCTCGATATATATATACTATCCTCGTCTTCTTCTTTTTCCCCAGAACCTCATCACGAGAACCCCATCGCGAACCCTAGCCCAGCCACCGTGCCCGTCGCCGCCGTAGCCCAACGCCGACGCCACCACCACCATCATCCTCGTCTCAACCACAGCCCTCCTTCCTCCTCTCCCCACGTCCCCGTGCACCTACGCAGTAGCCGCGCCACCTGCACCCATCGCTGCTCGCCGTCACCGCCGCAACTCGTCGCCGACGACGCCAACACCTTCCCCTTCGCCCCTCTTTCCGACCTCGACATCCCTCTCCTTCTCCCGTGTGCCCGGCGCCGCAACAGGACCCAACAGCAACCCCCGCACCTTCTCTGGTTGGCCGGAAACGCCGCCGTTGACCCTCGTCGTCGTCACCTGCGCCACCGCCGACCACCTCCTCTTCACCTGCACACCAGACCCGGCCACTTCCTCTCCCTCCTCACCGTCTTTCCTCCTCCAGCACCCGCAGCCGAGTCTGCCGCCTGCAGCTTCCTCGCCGGCGCCCCATCGCCGTCGACCCCGTCGCTGTCGCAACCTTTGCAATCCCAGTAAGCTTCCCTTCACCTTCCCCCTTCCTTTTTCCCCCTCTGGTTGGTCTTTGTCCGTACGTAGGGTTTCTAAACTTTTGTCGCTGTTTTGCATCTCGCCGGAATCCGGCCGTGCCGACGACTTGACCCGCCATTCCAGCGAGGTACCCCGATCCGCGTGGTCCCACTGTTCGTTGTTTGGGCTCGATCCGTGAACCGTGCGTCCGTCGCGTGTTTCTCCGCCGACGTTACGTCCGTTTTTCCCGGTTCGCGAACCGTCGAGGCAAGTATCACTTGCTACATGCTATACTATACAATTATATATATTTTGACTCATTAAACCTGCAAAACTCAACTCGGTATGGATATTTTCTCATTTGGTCGCAATATGACATATATCATGATACAGTTAACCTAAAATTACATTTTGCCACTTTAACCCTAATAACGAAGTTTACCCGTTAATCACATTTTACCGTCTAAAGGATGATAGCCTTACACATGTAGCTCTATTACATTCTGATATTGATATAACGGTATTGCACCACCATGTGATCTATTGCACCGCAAGGGGTGCTCGAAACCTGTTAATATGATAAAACGGCTGTACTATACTAATGCACTATTGTGATTAAATGAACTGCTTATTGTTGTTTAATTTATTGCTTATTTCCTGCTGATTAATTCCCTGTTCGAATATATACCTGTTGTGAGCACACCCACGATATTGTTACATCTTGACCTGACTTTGCTACACATGATATATACCGATGCACCTGACATGGTACCCTTTACTATTGACTTGACCTGATGTACCATGACCTGACCTGTTACCTGATCTCATGCCTAATGCCAACAAACCTGACATGGAGTCCTCATGGACCATTCCTGTTGTCTATCCAGACAAACCTGACCTGTTACCTGATACTGTGTTGGCATTAGTCCTTGACTACTGAATACCTGACCTGACACATATAACTTGGGGGTATGGGGAAATCAAAAGGGTAATCTAAAGTGTAACTTAAAAGGGTATTACTTGATCCGTGGTCCCGGGGGGTAACGGGACAGAGCCATTCGTGATCCTTACATTTCCTGATCCGTGGTCCCGGGGGGCAACGGGACAGAACCATTATTGGTTCCCATCTTCCTGATCCGTGGTCCCGGGGGGTAACGGGACATATCCTTTGAGTTACATGGAGGATTACTCGAATTGATTTCAAAGACTTTAGAATAGAAAACCCGATAGAACAGTTTAGTTACCCACTGCACACTACCCTGCACTGCTTGATTCACACTATTGCTTTATTCATGTTTATTTCTGCATTGCCTATACACTGTTCATATTATATTATTGGTTGACATGACGCGCTGACGTCTGGGTTTTGCATGGCCCAGATTCTTTACCACTGTCGCTGACCGAGCAGAAGTACTTCAGCCAGCAGGCTGATTTGTGAGTGCTGTAGTGATTAGTTTTATTTCCTGCATGTTTATTTCCAGATGTGAGCCCGCATTATGGGACATACTTTTCTATTATTGTATTGGATCATTTGCTTCCGCATTTTATTTATCATTAACTCTTGTTATTCTGGATTTGGACATGTGTTAGATAGTTTTATCTTGTTCTCGATATCTCGACAGCCGTAATGTGACTGTGGATGGATACTTCCTACCCACAGGTAGCATGGTTGGCTATGTCACGTGCCCAATCTTACGTACTCTGGGAAGCGGGGCGTGACACACGGAGAATTTGCTGATTGCGGCACAGATTCCAGATGACAAAAGAGTGGATGTGGTACGCATTCAGTTAGTGGACTACGCCCGAGAATGGTGGCTTATGGAAGAGACCCGCTTGCCCAAGCCGATCAGCTGGGCGGATTTTTCTAAGAGTTTCCTGGAAAAGTTCTTCCCGCGGACTGCACGGGAGGAAATGGAAGAGAAGTTTATTGGGCTAAGGCAGAATGGAGCACCCGTGGACGTGCATGCAGCAGAGTGGACGAGACTCAGCAGATTCGCTGGTCCTTTAGTCGCCAACGATGCAGACAGGGCACGAAGGTTCATGCGCAGTTTGGATGTGGATATCCAAAGGCAGATTGTCTCCCTGGGTTTGACCACTTTCTCACAGGTTCTTACGGCAGCTCGGGAACAACAGAGTTTATCTGGAATGAAAGGGAGCTTGCAGCAGACAGCAGTTGCGGCCAGGAAGCCCGCATTTGTACCTAACCGAGCTCATGGTCGCAGAGGTATTCCAGTGGACCGTCGTGGTGTAACACCCATGAAGAAGCCTGTGATTGTTGATCGAAGAAGGAGCGTGATTTGTGACTACTGCCGTTTACCTGGGCACGTGCAGAAAGATTGTTGAAGGAGGCTGGGACTCTGTTTGGTTTGTGGAGCGGCAGATCATGCCGTTGGTGTTTGTCCGTCGAAGCTTCGTACGAGGGATGATACTCAGAAGCCTCCGCAGAAACCGTTCCAGGGGCAGAAACAGCTGACTCAAGGACCTAATCAGGCTCGAGCTTTTACCTTGACAGCTGAGGAAGCCAAGGCGTCAGGAGAAGTGGTTTCAGGTACTTTACTCGTTCATGGTTTTCCCGCATTGGCATTATTTGATTCTGGTGCATCCCACTGTTTTATATCATCCAAATTTATAACTACACACTCGATTACCTGCACGACCCTGTTTAGTTTCTGGGACATACACACTGGGAATGGGAAAATCATATCTAGTAGGGAGTGTAAAGATTGTACAGTTGTTGTGTGCGGACGGGAACTCTTTGCAGATTTCTTGGTGATTGATACGGGCAGCTATGAAGTCGTCTTGGGAATGGATTTTCTTGGCACTTTCCACGCTCACATTGACTGTAGGGTAAAGAAAGTAATTTTCCAGATTCCCGGACACCCCGAGTTTACCTTCACTGGGGGAAGCAGTTCTGTCGGGCCGGTCGAGTTTAGGGCTAGGCCGACAAACAATATTCTTGCAGCAATGGAAGTTGATAGTGATGAAGAGCCGGTGGTTGTTCACGATTTTATGGACGTATTTGAAGATATATCGGGTTTACCGCTGAAGCGAGACGTGGAGTTCGCAATTGATCTTATTCCTGGTGCAGCGCCAGTATCCAAAGCGTATTATCCAATGGCACCAGTAGAGTTGGAAGAAGTTAAGAAACAGGTTGCTGAATTGCTTGAGAAGGGTTGGATTCGAAACAGTAACTCGCCTTGGGGGGCTCCAGTTCTTCTAGTAAAGAAGAAGGATGGCACGAGAAGGATGTGCATTGACTATCGAGAATTAAACCGGGTGAGTATTAAGAACAAGTACCCGATCCCTCGCATTGGAGAACTTTTTGAGCAGCTTAGTGGCGCGAGGGTATTCTCGAAGCTGGATTTGCGATCCGGATATCATCAGGTTCGAGTGAAAGCAGAAGATATTTGCAAGACGGCGTTTCGAACTCGGTACGGACATTACGAGTACTTAGTGATGCCCTTCGGAGTAACGAATGCGCCGGCAGTATTCATGGACTTGATGAACCGAATCTTTTCACCGTTTTTGGACCTGTTTATTATGGTGTTCATTGACGATATTCTGGTTTACTCGAAGAGTTTTGAGGAGTATGCTGAGCATTTGAAGATCGCATTGCAGACGTTGAGACAGGAGAAATTGTATGCGAAGATGAGTAAATGCGAGTTTTGGCTGGAGGAAGTAAAGTTTTTGGGTCATGTTGTGTCTGGCGATGGCATTGCCGTCGATCCAGAAAAGATTGCAGCAGTTCGAGATTGGCCTATTCCAAAGAATGTTGCTGAGATAAGAAGTTTCCTTGAATTAGCCGGATACTACAGGAGATTTATGGAGAACTTTGCTCGTTTGGCGGAGCCGTTGACCAAGCTTACGCACAAGGAGGTACCTTTTGTATGGATGGATAAATGTGCGTTAGTTTTTGAGACGTTGAAGTAGAAGTTGATAACTGCCCCTATTCTGACCGTGCCAGACAATTCCGGAGGATTGGTGATTCACAGCGACGCATCTGGGAAAGGATTGGGATGTGTTTTGATGCAGCATGGGAAGGTGGTAGCATACGCATCTAGACAATTGAAGACCCATGAGAAGAATTATCCGACTCATGACTTGGAGCTTGCGGCTGTGATTTTCGCTTTGAAGATTTGGAGACACTACCTTTTGGACGAAAGGGTCGAAGTTTTTACAGATCATAAGAGCTTGAAGTATGTGTTCACGCAGAAGGAGCTTAATATGAGGCAGCGTAGATGGTTGGAGCTGATGGCTGACTACGACCTTGATCTTAAGTACCATCCGGGGAAGGTTAATGTTGTGCCGGATGCGCTTAGTCGGTTACCAGCAATTCATGTGTAAACTACGCAGAAGGAGATCGTGGCAGATTTTCGAAGATTTGACTTGGAGGTTGTACTACCGCGTTCTATGGGACAGTTGATGCAGTTGCAAGTACAGTCGTCTTTGATTGAGAAAATTAAAGCAGCACAATCGCAGGATCCTAGACTGCAAAAGTTTCGAGAGCAAGTTGAAGCCGGACTACGAACAGATTTATTGATCCACGAACATGGTTCGTTGAGGTATGCTAGCCGTTTGTGTGTGCCAAAGGGTGATGTTCATGAAGAGCTTATGAAGCAGGCACACAGTTCAGCTTATTCTGTACATCCAGGAGGCACAAAGATGTACCGAGATATTCGACAGCATTTCTGGTGGGAAGGCATGAAACGGGAGATTGCTCGCTTTGTGGCTAAGTGCTTGGTGTGTCAGCAAGTTAAGGCTGAACATCAAAGGGTTGCTGGTTTATTGCAACCACTTCCGATTCCTCAGTGGAAGTGGGAACATATAACTATGGATTTCGTGACGGCTTTACCGCGGAGTCCAAAAGGCAACAATGCAGTATGGGTGATTGTTGATCGGTTGACCAAGGCTGCTCACTTTATTCCTTTCCGGGTTGGTCAATCAACAGAGACTTTGGTGGAGTGGTACATGCAGGAGATTGTAAAATTGCATGGAGTACCGGTGAGCGTCGTGTCCGATCGGGACACTCGGTTCTTATCACACTTCTGGAGGAGTTTACAGGAAAGTTTGGAGACTCGATTGAAGTTTAGCACAGCTTATCATCCTCAAACTGATGGTCAGTCGGAGAGAACGATCCAAACTCTTGAAGACATGTTGAGAGCATGCATGTTGGACTTCAAGGGTTCTTGGGAGGATCATCTACACTTGGTGGAGTTTTCTTATAACAACAGTTTTCAGGCAACTATCCAGATGGCTCCGTTTGAAGCTTTGTATGGTCGTAAATGCCGTTCACCTGTTTGTTGGGATGATGTCGGTGAACGAAGATTATTGGGACCAGATTTGGTTGTACAGACAATTGAGAAGGTTAACACTATCAGGAATCATATGAAGGCAGCTCAAGACAGACAGAAGAGTTGGGCTAACATGTCAAGAAGACCTCTAGAGTTCGCCGTGGGTGATTTGGTATTCTTGAAGATATCACCGACTAGAGGGGTGATTCGTTTTGGGAGTCGAGGAAAGCTTAGTCCTCGATTCGTTGGACCCTTTGAGATATTGGAGCGTGTTGGAGAGGTAGCGTACCGTTTGGTGTTACCGCAGTCCTTGGCAGGTGTGCACGATGTGTTTCACGTATCTCAACTACGAAGGTACGTTCGAGATGAAACACACGTTTTGGATCATTCGGAGTTAACAGTACGGGAAGACTTGACTTTTGAGGAGCGACCGGTTGAAATCGTGGATCGAAGGGAAAAGGTTCTTAAGAACAAGGTTATCCCTCTTGTGCTTGTTTCTTGGGGTAATCGCTCGCATGGAGAGTCTACTTGGGAACGAGAAGATGAGATCCGGCAGAAGTTTCCTCACCTTTTCCTGTAGTTTTCTATCTTTGTATTCTTGGAATTTCGAGGACGAAATTCTTTTTGTAGTTGGGTATAATGTAACACCCGAGCCCAATACTACTGTTTTTCAGTTACTGTTTGAGTATTAGTGTGGTACTCATTTCATTTAGCCTGCTTGATTGTCACTTACTGTAAAATTTTACCTGGCAAAGTCATTTCTGCATATAACAATTTTTGGCATTTAAAATAAAATTAAAAATATCCATCTTGGCCTACTCGACACCCCTAGCCTTGTGGTAGCATCCGTGCATCGTGTTCTCGTCCCGTTCGGTGAAACGGGCGAGTTTGGACGGTTACGCGCGCGTACAGGTGTCCGTTTTGGGGGTATGCTTTTTAATCATAAAACACTTAATTTTAAAATTTGGAACCCACTTAAAATCCTATTATTTCAATTTCGAATTTTTGGACCCGACCCGGGCGCGATTTGGAAATGTTTTATTTAGCGCCAAAATCCCAAATTTTAATAATATTTAAACCATAGTATATTTCGATGATTTATATATATTTTTCACTGATTACGTAATCTATTAAATCTTTTGATATTTCTTAAACCTTTAATTCATTCCTCAGCCAATCACGAGGCTACTAATCCCGCGGCCCCACCTCCTCAATCTCTCTCCCTCAAATCTCTCTCTCTCTCTCCCTCAAATATCTCTCTCTCTCTAACCTCATTCTCTCTCTCCCTTGTATAAATTTCCCTCTCCTCTATTTAAAAAAAAAACGCAGCGCAGAAACCCAACGAGCCCTCAACGCAAGCCCTAGCCGACTCCATCCTCGCCGCCGCAGTCTCAATGCCGGAGACGCCATCACCGTCAACCGCGCCTCCTCGTCTCAACCAAGCCCCTCGTCCTCCTTTCCATGCGCCTGCACCCTCACAGCGGCCTCGCCCTCGCCGATGCAACCCCTACAGCTTCGCTGCGGCCACCGGCGATCACCTGCGCCGCCCCTGGCCGTCGCCGACGATCCCCGACCACCCCAGAACACCTTGTAAGTGTTTTTCTATCTCACCCTTCCTCTCTTCATTTTTCAAAACCGAAAACAAATTGCTGGATGTTTCTGCAGATCGCCGGAGACGCCGTTCTCGCCGCCGTCGATCTCGCCGTCGTTGCCAGTGCCCTCTGAGACCAGTGAATATCCCCCATCTTCTTCTTTCTCTGTTCATTTCTTTCTTTCTCTAGATCTACACCCTTTAGAAACCCTATTCACTGTTTTGTACCTCGCCGGAATCCGGCCGTGCCGGCGACGTGTCCCGACGATCCAGCAGAGTACTCTGACCCGTGTGGTTCCTTGGTTCGTTGTTTGGGTTCAATCCGTGAACCGTGCGTCCGTCGCGAGTTTCCCTGCCGATGTTACGTTCCGTTTTTCCCGGTTCGCGACCCGTCGAGGCAAGTACCCCTTGCTACATGCTATACAATATATTTATATATGTTTTGACACCCTAAACCTGTAAAATTAGCTTGGTACAATCGTTTTCCATTTCGGTTACAAAATTGCATTATATCATTTTACTGTTAAACATGGAATTTACAGTTTGCCAATTTGAACCCAATAATCAAATCTACCTGTTCAATCACATTTTACTGTTAAAATAGCTGGTAGCAATTATCCCTGTAGTTCTGTCACATTCAGACACTAGTGTGCATTTAACCTGAAATAACTATATTGTACCGTTACAAATCATTGCACCGTTAAGGGTGCTTAAACCTGTTAACATAACTAAACGGCTATATCGTCTTACTGCACTCTTGTAATTTGAATGAAACTACTTATTATTTAATTTATTGCTTATCTCATATTGTCAATACCCATGTTTGTTTATATATTTGATTGGGAGCACACTCACGATATTGCTTACATCTTGACCTGACATTGCTACACATATATATAAAATGATACGCCGGATATGGTACCGTATACTGTTGACTTGACCTGATGTACCATGACCTGACCCGTTACCTGATCTTGTGTCTAATACCAACAAACCTGACATGTAGTCCTCATGGACCGTTTCTGTTGTCTATCCAGACAAACCTGCTTTTACCTGATCCTGTGTTGGCATTAGTTCTTGATTACTGAATACCTGACTTGACATGCATAACTTGGGGGTATGGGAAAATCAAAGGTGAAACCTGACTTGTAACTCAACGGTTCGATACCTGTTCTGATCAGTCTTACGGGCTAGGCCAGCCCCGGAGTGATGATGCTGACATCACTCGCCCATCCTGCTACCTGTTACTGCCTAGCGGCACGTCTCGGATTCAGCCCCGATGATCTTGACCGTGGTCCCGGGCATGCACGGGATACTATTGAGTTACATCGACGATTCATCAATTGATTTCAAGGACTTTAGAATAGAAAACCTGATAGAACAGTTTAGTTACCCACTGCACACTTCCCTGCACTGCTTGTTTCACACTATTGCTTTATTCATGTTTATTTCGCATTGCCTGTTACATTGTTCCTATTATGTTACTTGTTGACATGACACGCTGACGTCTGGGTTTTGCATGGCCCAGATTCTGTACCGCTGTCGCAGTCCGAGCAGGAGTACTTCAGCCAGCAGGCTGAGCTGTGAGTTCAGTAGTAGTTAGTTTTATTTCCTGCATTATTTCCTGATGTGAGCCCGCATTATGGGACATACTTTTCAGTTATTTGTATTGGATCATTTGCTTCCGCATTTATTTATTATTGACTCCTGTTATTCTGGATTATGGACATGTTTTTAGATAGTTTTATCTTGTTCTTGATATCTCTACAGCCGTAATGTGACTGTGGATGGATACTTCCTACCCACAGGTAGCATGGTTAGCTATGTCACGTGCCCAATCTAGCGTACTCTGGGAAGCGGGGCGTGACAGAGTGTTAGCTTTATAGGATTCCTAGGCACTCTCAAGAGGTCTCACAAGGCATCAACCATGCCAATTTCAAATGTTATGGGTGCCGAGAAACCCTAATACGGATTGTTGACTAGAAGTTTAGGCGAAATACGAATGTAGTTAACAACTTAACTAAAGATAAGAAGCTACAACCTTTGTAGATCCGGATATCCACTTCCTTGGCTCCACATAGGCGTCCTCTCGCTGTCCATCTCGAATTCCGGACTCAATCGTCGGCTTGATCGGAGAAATGGGCGGACTAGGTCGTCGGCTTCGTGCCGAAGATGATCTACGTCGAGGCATCACAAGTTCAAGCTCCGACTTCACAAATTTGTGAAACTTGTGAAGAAAACACCCAAAACAACTTGGCAAGAGGTAGAGGGTGAAGAAATAGGAGGTGGGTTCACTTTAGAATTGAATTTCTCACTTTAGAACTCAAGTTGCCATTGATGGCATCAAGCTTTCTATCTTGAAGAGAAGAAGAAAGAAATATGATAAGTTCTTTTTAAAATGAAAAAGAAATCAATACTTATCATAAGCTAACCTTAGTTGAGTGTAGAGAATAGACCATGGTTACTTGGATGAGTTAGGGTTAAGCATGAAGACAAGAATGGTCACTAAAGTCAAAGCTTCATGAAGCTTCAACATGAAACAAATAAAGCCACCATTCTTATCTTAATCTTTTCCAAATAAATAAATAAATAAATAAATGAAAAAGCAAAACCCTAATCATCTCTTAACCATGGTTTAATTCTTTACACTTAACCAATAGAGCAAGTATCATCAAACATGATACAAACATGTGCACAAAAGTATATCACATATACAACTTGCACATCAAGTGAGAAAATCCATTTAAAATGAACCAATACTAGTTAATGCAAAGTAATATATCAAATATATAATTATACATTAAATCATTAAATCAACACTTGATTTAACGATCCGGTCATATCGCATATAACCGACTAGTATCCTATGTATCGGCTTATCAAATCAATTATTGATTCGATATCTAGGTTATATCGAATATAACCAATCGATACATCCATCGCGAGAATGGAATACGGTATCACATACACGCATTATTCTCGGTCCTGCACATATCTCATATGTGCTCCTATTTCGTTTCGCTTGAGCCAGGAAACCTCTGTGTAGGACTCTAAAGACTCGTCAATACGCCGGTAGCAGATGATGATCATATCAAGCATCCACAAGCCGCAAGCGGTCTGCTAAACGTAACGGCCATCCGGGTATTGAGCGATCAGAAGATCGACGAGCTAGCCCGCTCACACTCCTGTGAATCCGACCAGTAACACTTACCGTACAGTCCGGTCTGTTAGTCTGATACATCGCATATCAAGTCTAGGGGTGGTAAACGTCAGACCCCAATAACCGATAAGTCGTGCCGATGTGAGGCTCATAACGGGTCGAGAAACTACTGGTAACACTTACCAGCAAATCTCTGATCAGCCCTGGCCAGGGACTTCCCTGTTACGGCCAATCGAGCACAGCGCAACATCAACCCCCAATACCGGGAGAGACGAAACCCCTCCTATCGCTCATTGCCTCCATGTGACTCGGAACTGTACCCAAAGACCAGCGTTTTGCACGCCCTCATGGACGTGGTAAGGTGGAGATCAAAGCACAGTGGGAATCACACAAGACTCTATGACGATCTCGGGTCTACAGACTAACCTGTACAAGTGTCACCTGAGAACTGCCATCCGACGTGAGGTATAATACCATCTGGGAGTTCTCGGCGAGTCCGTCCAGTGTACCCAGTCTCCACTGAGCACCCGTATACCATCTCTGATGTCAAACACCAATGGATATGGGATCATCCATTGCCCATCACATGGGTCGAGAAGCGTATACGCTAGTCTACACTGGTATATCGATGCCCCGTCTCGATACACCCACGACTAGGGACCTTGAAGGATGTACTTATGGACTACCATGTCCCCACTAGTATGATCTGCATCATAGTCCAGGTAGTCAAGTACACATCCTAAGGGCTTTATCAACATGTAACTATAAGACAGTTTAAAGAGACTAGTGTACATGTTAAGATAAAGAGTAACCAGATAGCATACTATCATATCGAGCAAGAAAGTCATCTCTATATATGTCCAAGCATCCAATATAATATACATCATCTGTACAATACTGGCCTCTAGGGCATACATACAACTAACAATCTCCCACTTGAACTAGGGCCAGCTGCTGTAGTATCGCATACCGAGCATCCCGAAGAGTCTCTCAAACTGTATCTGGGGAATGGCCTTCGTGAGTGGATCCGCCGTGTTGTTCTTCGTGTCAACTCTCCTGACCTCGATCTCCCGGCCATCAACTATCTCCCGGATCAGGTGATACCGCCTCATAATATGCCTGGATCGCTGATGGGACCTGGGTTCCTTGGCCAAAGCCACCTCTCCATTGTTATCGCAATACAGAGGTATTGGATGCACAATGGATGGAACCACTCCAAGTTCAGTAATGAACTTCTTGATCCAGACAGCCTCTTTGGCAGCATCGTTGGCAGCGATGTATTCAGCCTCCATCGTCGAGTCTGCCACGGTTTCCTGTTTGGAACTCTTCCAGCTAACCACCCCTCCGTAAAGGGTAAAGACAAAGCCCGACTGCGACTTAGAGTCGTCCTTATCACTCTGGAAGCTCGAATCGGTAAAGGACTCCACTTGGAGTTCTCCGTTACCATACACCAAGAGCATCTCTTTAGTCCTTCGCAAGTACTTGAGAATGCTCTTCACAGCTGTCCAGTGACTCTCTCCAGGATCAGCTTGATACCTGCTCACTACACTTAGTGAGTATGCTACATCGGGTCTGGTACATAGCATCGCATACATGATAGAGCCTACAGCCGAAGCATAGGGTATCCCTTGCATGCGAGCTCTCTCCAAATCAGTCTTGGGAGACATCTCTTTGGAGAGAGTGACTCCAGATTTCGTGGGCATGTTCCCACGCTTGGATTCTTCCATACTAAACCTCTTTAGTATGGTGTCAATGTACCTGGATTGGGACAATCCCAATATCTGTTTGGATCTATCTCTATAGATCCTGATCCCCAATATGCAGGAGGCATCACCAAGATCTTTCATTGAGAATCTTTGTGATAAGAAGAGCTTGACCGATTGCAGCATAGGAATATCATTTCCTATCAAGAGTATGTCATCCATGTACAATACGAGGAAGACAACCTTACTCTCTGCCACCTTCTTTTAAATACAAGGTTCATCTGGATTTTTGACGAAATCAAACTCTTTGATAACGACGTCAAAGCAGATGTTCCAACTCCGCGATGCTTGCTTTAATCCATAAATGGATTTAAGCAGCTTGCACACCTTCCCGCTGCTCCCACTGTCTACGAAGCCCTCTGGCTGAGTCATGTACACGCACTCTTCTAAATCACCATTTAGAAAGGCGGTCTTAACATCCATTTGCCAGATTTCGTAATCATGATATGCAGCGATGGCAAGCATGATCCGGATGGATTTAAGCATAGCCACTGGAGAAAAGGTTTCGTCATAGTCCACACCTGATCTTTGACAAAAACCCTTTGCAACAAGTCTAGCTTTGAAAGTCTCCACTTTCCCATCTACACCAAGTTTCTTCTTGAAAATCCACTTGCTCCCAATGGGTTTTACCCATTCAGGAGCAACTTCCAAAGTCCAAACTTTGTTGGTGTACATGGATTCCATCTCGGACCGCATAGCATCCAGCCATTTCACTGAGTCCCTACTCGTGATGGCCTGCTCGAAACTAGTTGGGTCATCATCCTCCATGATGCAATCCTCGCTTCCTCCATCCATGAGAAAACCGTAGTATCTCTCAGGTTGGCGAGGAACACTACTAGATCGGCGGAGAGGCTGAGGTTCATTGGGAGCTACTGAATCTTCTGGTTCCAATAAATCTTCAGTTACGGTTTGTGTATCTGGAACTTCTTCCAGCTCTACCACTTTGCCACTAATTTCTTTTTCAAGGAATTCCTTTTCTAAAAAGGTGGCATGTTGAGCAACAAACACTTTTTGTTCCTCACTGTGGTAGAAAAAATACACATATGAGTTCTTTGGATATCCTACAAACTTGCAAAGAACTGATCGTACCTCGAGCTTGTCCGGATTTTGTCTTTTGACATAGGCTGGACAACCCCATATCTTAACTCGTTTAAAATATGGTCTCTTCCCACTCCATATCTCATATGGTGTGGTAGGTACAGATTTAGATGGAACTTGATTCAATAGGTATGCTGCTGTTTCCAGCGCATATCCCCAGAAGGAAATAGGTAACTCAGCTGTGCTCATCATGGAGCGCACCATATCTAATAGGGTGCGGTTCCTCCGTTCTGATACACCGTTGTGCTGTGGTGTATATGGAGGAGTCAGCTGAGAGAGAATCCCATTCTCTTTTAGGAAGTCCAGGAATTCATTGCTCAAGTATTCACCTTCTCGATCAGATCGAAGGATTTTAATACTTTTTCCGGTTTGGTTCTCGACTTCTTGTTTATATTCTCTAAATTTCTCAAAAGCTTCTGATTTGTGTTTCATCAAGAACACATACCCGAACCTAGAGAGATCGTCAGTGAATGTAATGAAGTACGAAGAACCATCCCTAGCATGTGTAGACATAGGACCGCATACATCACTATGTATTAGTCCCAAGAGTTCGGTAACTCTTTCTCCGTGTCCCGTAAACGGAGTTTTGGTCATCTTGCCTTTGAGACATGACCGGCAAGTGTCATAAGATGAAAATTCGAATGGTTTCAAATATCCATCCTTATGCAACTTAGCCAGTCGTGTCGCATTGATGTGACCCAGTCTACAATGCCACAAGAAGGATTCGTTCAGTTCTGAACTCTTCCTCTTGTGTGTGTTTGTTATGCTCAGAACTGTTGATTGATTTAGAACATAAATGCCATTGCACAACATGCCTGATCCAACCAACTTTTGGTTACGGAAAATGTTCATAACATTGTCCTGTAATACAAAATTATATCCTTCTTTACTCAACAAAGAAACCGATATAATGTTGCATATCAGGTTCGGCATGTAATAGCATTCGTTCAGAACCAATGTATTACCAGTTGGTAATGCAAGGTGATATTCCCCGACAGTCTTAGCTGCAACAATTGCACCATTTCCAACTCTAACGTCTTTATCACCTTCTCCAAGTTCTCTACCTTCCCTAAGCTCATGTAACTTTCCGTTAAAATTGAAAGGGAAGTTTTATCGGAGCGCTATTCGGCCTGCCTTATTATATGGTACAGAATGCTGGGCTCCTAAGAAGCATCATACACAGAAGATGCACGTAGCGGAGATGCGCATGCTTCGTTGGATGTGCGGTAACACTAGAAAAGACAAGGTGCGAAATGAGGATATTCGTGCAAAAGTTGGTGTAGCACCCGTAGAGGAGAAGATGCGGGAAAACCGGCTTAGATGGTTTGGTCATGTGCGACGCAGACCTATGGAAGCACCGGTTCGACGAATAGATACTCTCGATATGGGTAATGGCAAAAGGGCAAAAGGGAGACCGAAGAAAACATGGATGGAGGTGATACGAAACGATATGGTTGCCAAAGGACTCAATGAAAGTATATTGTTCGATAGAAGTGAGTGGAGACAGAGGATTCATGTGCTGGACCCGGCGTGATTCTCATGTTGGTTCATGTAGCCTACCCCATATGCTTGGGATAAAAGGCTCAGTTGTTGTTGTTGTTGTTGTTGTTGATCCTGCCCCGGTATCCAATACCCAGGACGTAGAGCAAATGGAGAAACAGTTCTCAGTAACGAACACACCCGAAGAAAATGCATCAACATGTACTTTCTTCATTCGGGTGGCATGGGAATCCTGGTATTCCCCTATATTCTGTTCAGTCCTATAACTCTTATAGGAAAGAACGGAACCAACGTTCCCCAGCACAGTATAACATGCGGGTTCGGTCAATACATCCATATTATTATCTTGATTAAGGCATGAACTGGTCGCTACCTAGAGAGAGAGAGAAGAAAACACTTTAGCGTATGCTCGTGCAAGATCAGATTGGTTATTATCTTATCTAATCAGGATGGCTCGCACTGGTTTTTATCAAATCTTCCTTCAAACCCTAAAAGGAAAGACTAGCCGGGATTAATTACACCCTACAACTTCGTCGATCTTTCAGCCAGGCCAGTTTCGGTACTTTGAGGGAGGTTCCCCGTGCTTTCGCACGGACCTAATTAGAGTAAACCTCGTTTTCCCAGAGGCGTAACCCCGTTGACACATTTCTAGACACCTACTTGATCGGCTAATTGTAATGTGTAAAACTCTCCCAGGAGTAACTCTTACTCGCAGTGGGTATCGGGATCCAACTATCTCATAGAAGGTATGCAATCTCATTGCAAATTTCAACACTTGAAATTCCCGATAATATTTTGCCCCAAACGATCTATGACCTTGACAAGGTCAACAAACCATAGACCGTAAGTCAAGTTCAACCCGTCATTTCTTGATCGAATTAAACCCACCCGCACGACCCTTGACAAGGTCAACAAGGCCGTACGACTACCCTAACTCAATCTGCATCATATGCATAAGCAGATAAATACTGGTTAGCTACCGCACACTGCGCCTTGACAAGGTCAACAAACGCAGCACGAATACTAAACAGGACTTATCTGAAATGACGGAGGGCTACGCATGTTTTTCATAAAAACCATGAGCGTAATGAACTTGATATCGTTGTAGAATCAAATAAAGTTTTGAAATGGAATGATTTTGAGGCTTGTCTAGTTTTGCTAAAGGGGTCACTCCCGGTGAAGGGATCGTCGGCCCTTTTCTCGTCGAATAAGGTGCGGGATATATCATATATATCACTGTGCAAAGCAGAAACCATAGAAGGAATCAAAAGTCAAACCGAGTGTGTAGCATCTGCCAGTTTTTGCTAAAGGAGTCACTCCCGGTGAAGGGATCTCGGTCCTTTCCTCATCGAATAAGGTGCAGGGTATATCATATACACCACTATGCAGAGCAAGAACTGTAGCTACCTGTTTTGTTTAAAATTTGATTCTACAACATCTTAGGTTTCTTTTCTTTCATTAATCACATTAATAAATTCCCATCATTTAAGTCACCTAAACATCACAGATAAATACGACGTACACTTATGCCATCCGCATTCGCCTGGATGCCCCCTCGTGCACCGTCAGGTTAGGTAACTAACGACAGAGCAGGGCAGGGCTAGTGCGGGTGCAAAACATAAGTAACGTCTATATAATATATCATATATACTATATACTGTATCTATCACAGAACATCACATGATCACATCACAGATATCGCAGCAGAAGAAACATATGAAACATTGGATATACTAGGACGTCCGTGTTTTTAATACGAGCCAGTATAAAACACGGATTCCACAGTCGTGATGAATAACCAATCCCACACCCCTATGTTAGTTATATGTATGCCCTAGAGGCCATTACTATACATAGGATGTATATTGTAGTGGATGCTTGGACATATATAGGGAGGACTTTCTTGCTCGACATGATAGTATGCTATCTGGTTGCTCTTTACCTTAACGTGTACACTGTTTGTCTCTCTGTTACATGTTGGTAAAGCCCTTAGGATGTGTACTTGACTACCTGGACTATGATGCGGATCATACTAGTGGGGACATGGTAGTCCATAAGTACATCCTTCAAAGTCCCTAGTCGTGGGCATATCGAGACGGGGCATCGATATACCAGAGTAGACTAGCGTATACCATCTCGACCCATACAGATGGGCGATGTATGATCCCATATCTATCGGTGTTTGACATCAGAGATGATATACGGGTGCTCAGTAGAGACTGGGTACACTGGACGGACTCGCCGAGAACTCCCAGATGGTATTATACCTTACGTCAGATGGCAGTTCTCTGGTGACACTAGTACAGAGTAGTCTGTTGACCCGAGATCGTCATAGAGTCTTGTGTGGTTCCCACTGTGCTTTGATTTCCATCTTACCACGTCTAAGAGGGCATGCAAAACGGTGGTTTTTGGGTACAGTCCCGAATCACATGGAGGCAATGAGCGATAGGAGGGGATTCGTCTCTCCCGGTATAGGGAGTTGATGTTGCGCTGTATTCGATTGGCTATAACACGAAATCCCTGGCCAGGGTTGCTGAGATTTACTGGTAAGTGTTACCAGTAGTTTCTCGAATTGTTATAGACCTCATATCGACACGACTTATCGAGCTATTGGGGTCTGACGTTTACCACCCCTAGGCGAGATATGCAACATATCAGACGATCAGACCGGACTGTACGGTAGTGTTACTGGTTGGATTCACTGGAGTGTGAGCGGGCTTGCTCGTCGATCTTCAGATCGCTCAATACCCGGGTGGCCGTTACGTTTAGCAGACCGCTTGCGGCTTGTGGGTGTTTGATATGATCATCATCTGCTGCCGGCGTATTGACGAGTCTTTAGAGTCCTACACAGAGGTTTCCTGGCTCAAGCGAAACGAAATAGGAGCGCATATGAGATATGTGCGGGACCGAGAATGATACCAGTATGTGATACTGTATACGATTCTCGCGATTTGTGACATTGATCGGTTATATGCGATATAGCCGGGTTATCGGATCAAGTGTTGATTCGATAAGTTGTTACTGTTGAAACTAGTCGGTTATATGCGATATGACCGGATCGTTAAATCAAGTGTTGATTTAATGATTTAATGTATAATTATATATTTGATATATCACTTTACATTAACTAGTATCGGTTCACTTAAGATAGATTTTCTCACTCGGATGTGCGCATTGTATATGCGATATATTTTTGTGCACTTAATTGTATCATGTTTGATAATGCATGTTAACTTGGTTAAGTGTAAAGATTAAACCATGGTTAAGTTAATGATTAGGGTTTTCCTTATCTTATTTATTTATTTTTAGAAAGAATTAAAGAGAATAATGGTGGCTTTCTTTGTTTCTAGTTGAAACTTCATGAAGGTTTGACCAAAGCTACCATTCTTGTCTTCTTCTCCTAACCCTAACCATTCAACTAACCTTGGTTAATTCTCTACACTTGACTATAGTTAATGTTATGATAAGTATTGATTTACTTTTGATTTTAAATTAACTTATCATAACACTTTCTTCTTCTTCTTCATCTTCTTCAATGAAGAAAGCTTCACTTCATCAATGGTGGATTGATGAAATGAGTGAGAAATCCAATTCTAAAGTGAACCCACTTCCTATTTCTTCATCCTCTACCTCTTGCAAAGTAGTAGAGTGTGTTTTCTTCACAAGTTTCATCACTTGGTGAAGTTGGAGCTTGATCTAGCGATGCCTCGACGTAGATCAACTTCGGCACGAAGCCGACGACCTTGCCCGCTCTTTCTCCGATGAAGCCGACGCTAGAGCCCGGGATTGTATGAGGACAGCGAGGAGACTTCATTGCGGAGCTATGGAGGTGGAGAACCGGATCTACAAAGGTTGTATTTCCGTATTCTTGTAGTTAAGTGTTAACTAGTTTGCTTTGTCGCCTAGAAATCTAGCCAACGATCCGTTCTAGGGTTTCTCGGCACCGTTTAAATTTGAAATTGGCATGGTTGATGCCTTGTGAGACCTCATTAGGGTGCCTAGGAACCCTACAATGGTATCAGAGCCTAGCTAGAGCCTTAGGCGAAGTCTAGACGGAGTTTGAAGTCTGAACGAACCCGAAAACCCATTTCCAAAATGCTCTCTGTCCAATTTTTAAAAATCTGGATTTTTCAATATTAAAAATATGAAGAAAATTAAGCAGGGTTTTTTATGAATTACTGTGAAAAACGGAGACCTAACTCCGTCATAACGCCGCGGAACCGCGGCCTGAGCCCACGTGGCGCGGCGGTTCCGCGGCCATATTGTTGACTCTTTGACTCCTTTTTGCACAGTAATGTTTATAATTAATTCCTGTGTTTTCTGGGTAATTTTAATATATGCTATGCGGTTGAGTTTTCTGGGGTTGTTTTGGGGATTCGGCGTTTCGATCGGAGTATCAGATTTTGTCTATGTGGCTTTCCGGATAATTTTTGAATATGTTAAAAAGTTCGACCGGATATAAATACCCAATTTTTCCCCTGTCAGGAAATTTCCAAGTGTTGGATTTTTCCGAGGTTTAAAGACGTTCTAAGTAGTGCAAGTAACGCGATGGTCCCTCTAGAAGACAACAAACCTTAACTCGATTATGTGACCGTCTTGAACTGCCCTTTGAACCTTCGGGTTTGGGGCAGTACGGCGTGCCACATGTGAGGCGTTGGCTTGACCCTTCTACGGCTGGACCGTTGGTACTGAGGCACGAACTGAATGTTTTTAGACTTGTTTCATGTGTTGATCTGTATCGGGAAAACTTGGGTGTTCGAATGTTCAATCGGAAAGTTTAACATTTTCTAATTATCTGGAATGGGATACAATAATTGGAATTCACAAGAAGTTATGAGATAACTGAATGAATGTTATAAATATAGCAGTTTAGTCTCACTTGATCGGTTGCCACGGAATTTTGATGTGATCAAAAGTCCGTCGCAATCACGTAGTGTACGCGGATACTCGCCGGGTAAACTTAATAGACAGCCTCACTCCATAGCCCCGACCAAGTGACTGTAGGAGAACCCCGTCGCCGAAAGCATCCGTTCGGGTGCTCCTGGTAGCGGTGTTCCGCCTTGGTGCACTTCGTCGACGGTATCGGGGGTGCGGCCGCCTACTAAAGTTTGCGACGAGCATTCGATCAAATTGTCGGGAATCCTGTTGAATTGCCCGACTTGGCATTGAAAAGTGTTTTCGATTTTGAGACTAAAATGCGGGGTTTATAATTGTTAGGCATGCGATGTCTAAGTAATTCATTTGGTCAGGCATGCGATGTCTGAGGTGGTTGCGGATTCCAACTGTTGTAGTTTTACACTTTCTTTTCTGTGACCGTAAGTGTAATATGTGATATCGCCGGTTTCGTTGCTATATGTCAACGACAATTGGGATGCGCATATTTACTTACGATGATGACATGTGATGTTATGTGTTGCTGGATATGTTATATTGGATCGTCGTGTTTGAATAGCCGGGGGGTTTTATGTGAGATGAGTGTTTTTCATTTTCATTCATGTAAAAACAAGTATGTAATATTCTTTTATTGGGGCACTTCCAGGTTGCGGAAGATGTCACCGTTTGTATATTATTTACTTTTCCGCACTAGGATAGACCCAAGGAGGGGAGCACAAGTAACCGGGTTCTGGAGTCCAGTGGGAGACCAACTCGAGGAGTCGAGTCCGGGTCTCCTAACTCTAGAATTGGTAGGGTTGCTTGCCGCTCTCGTAGGGGTCTAGGGGTGTGGGTTTGGCTATTCATCATGACCGTGGAATCCGTGTTTTATACTGGCTCGTATTGAAAACACGGACGTCCTAGTATATCCAATATTTCATATGATTCTTCTGCTGCGATATCTGTGATGTGATCATGTGATGTTCTATGATAGATACAGTATATAGTATATATGATATATTATATAGGCGTTACTTATGTTTTACACCCGCGCTAGCCCTGCCCCGCTCTGCCGTTAGTTACCTAACCTAACGGTGCACGAGGGGACATCGAGGCGAATGCGGATGGCATAAGTGTACGTCGTATTTATCTGTGATGTTTAGGTACTTAAATGATGGGACTTCATTAATGTGATTAATGAAATAAAAGAAACCTAAGATGTTGTAGAATCGAATTTCAAAATTAAAACAGGTAGCTACAGTTCTTGCTTTGCACAGCGGTATATATGATATACCCTGCACCTTATTCGATGAGGAAAGGACCGAGATCCCTTCACCGGGAGTGACTCCTTTAGCAATAACTGGCAGATGCTACACACTCGGTTTGTCTTTTGATTGCTTTTAAGAGTTTTTGCTTTGCACAGTGATATATATGATATATCCCGCACCTCATTCGACGAGGAAAGGACCGACGATCCCTTCACCGGGAGTGACTCCTTTAGCAAAACTAGAAAAGCCTCAAAAGCACTCCATTTTAAAATCATTTGATTCTATAACGATATCAAGTTCATTACACAATAGGTTTTCAGAAAAACCTGTCGTAGCCCTCCGTCATTTCAGATATGTACTGGTTAGTATTCGTGCTGCGTTTGTTGACCTCTGTCAAGGCGTAGTGTGCGGTAGCTGATTAGTGCTTATCTGCATAAGCATATGATGTGATTGATTTAGGATAGTCGTGCGACCTTGTTGACCTCTGTCAAGGGTCGTGCGGGTGGGTTTACTTCAATCAGGAAATGACGGGTTGAACTTGACTAGCAGCCTATGGTTTGTTGACCTCTGTCAAGGTCATAGGACGCTAGGGGCAAAATATTATCGGGAATTTCAAGTGTTGAAATTTGCAATGAGATTGCATACCTTCTATGAGATAGTTGGATCCCGATCCCCGCTGCGAGTAAGAGTTACTCCTGGGAGAGTTTTATACATTACAATTAGCCGATCAAGTAGGTGTCTAGAAATGTGTCAACGGGGTTACGCCTCTGGGAAAACGAGGTTTACATTAATTAGGTTCGTGCGAAAGCACGGGGGACCTCCCTCAAAGTACCGACACTGGCCTGGCTGAAAGATTGGCGAACTTGTAGTGTGTAATTAATCCCGGCTAGTCTTTCCTTTTAGGGTTTGAAGGAAGATTTGATAAAAAGCAGTGGGAGCCATCCTGATTAGATAAAATAATAACCAATCTATTCTTGTAAGAGCGCACGCTGAGTGTTTTCTTCTCTCTCTCTCCTGGTAGCGACCATATCACGCCTTAATCAAGATAATAATACGGATTATTGACCGAACCCGCTTGTTATACTGAGCTGGGGAACGTTGGTCCCGCTCCAACTTATAAATGTTATAAGACAGAGCAGGAAATTGGGGATTACCAGAATTCCCGTGCCGCCCAAACGAAGAGAGTGCATGCTAATGCATCATCTTCGGGTGTGTTCGTTACAAAGAACTATTTCTCTGTATCCTCTACGTCCTGGGTATATGATACCAGATCAGGATCCCAGATATGTAATCTGTTACATAGGGCTACAGTGAGGTAGAGAACTGAGAACGGGTGATAAGTTTCATGAGGCAGAAAACGGGGCAAGTGTTGCAGCCAAGTCTGTTGGTCACTGTCACCCTGTATTACAAATACATTGATTCTGAACGAATGTTATTAGATACCGAACCTGATATACAAAATCATATCAGTCTCTTTATTAGTAAAGAAAGGATATAATTTTGTATTGTTGGATAATGCTTTGAACATTTCCTATATCAAAAGTTGATCGATTCAGGCACGTTATCTAAAAGCATTGATGTTCTAAATCAAACTACAGTTCTTAGTATACAGAACACACACAAGAGGAAGAGTTCAGAAATGAACGAATCCTTCTTGAGGCATTGTAGACTAGGTCATATCAATGCGACCCGACTAGCTGAAGTTACATGAAGATGCATATTTAAATTAGTTTAAATCTACATCTTATGAAACTTGCCAGTCATGTCACAAAGATATAATGACACCAGCTCTGTTTATTGGAAACAGAGAAAGAGTTAGTGAACTCTTGGGACTGATACATGTTGATGTATGTAAGGTCCCCTGTCTACATATGCCAGGACTGGTTCTTTGTACTTCGTTACATTCTCTGATAATCTCTCAAGATTCAGACCTATGTTCCTGTTGAAACACAAGTCCGAACCTTTTGAGATATTCACAGAATATAAGTTTGAAGTAGAGAATCAATAACAGGTATAAGTATTATGTCCTTTGATGAGATCAGGGAAGAGAATACTTGAGCACGGAATTCCTGGACTATTCTAAAGGAGAATGAGATTCTCTCTCAGCATTACTCCTCCGTATACACCATAGCACGATGGTATATCGGGGCGGAGCAATCACACCCTATATGATAAGGTGTGCTCTATGATGAGTACTACTGAGTTACCTATTTCCTTTTGGGAGTTATGCACTTGAGGAGCTGCATACCTATTGAATAGGGTTCAAATCAAATCAGTTGCCTACCACTTCATATGTGATATGGAAAGGGAAGAGCCCATCTCTTAAGTTGGTTAAGATTTGGGGTTGTCCAGCCTATGTCTGAAAAGTATAATCCGGACAAGCTCGAGGCAAGGTCTGTTATGTAGAACTGGAAGTGTTCCAGCTATACAAACTACAGCTGATGATTTGAAAGAACCAAAGGATTCAGTAGATTCCAACGAATCTCAGCCTCTCCGCCGATCTAGTAGGGTTCCTCACCCACCTGAGAGATACTTCGGTTTCTCTATGACAGTGGGAGCAAGGATTGCATCATGAGATGATGACCCAACTAGTTTCGAGCTGGCCATCAGGAGTGGGACTCTGTAAGAATGGCTAGATGCTTAGCGATCTGAGATGGAATCCTTATACACCAACAAAGTATGGACTTTGGTTGCTATATCTGAAGGGTTAAATCCCCATCAGGAGCAAGTATATCTTGAGAAGATTACTTGGTGTACATGGAAAGGTTGAGACTTTCAAAGCTAGACTTGTTAAAGGTTTGCATCATTGACCAGGTGTGGATCATGATGAAACTTTTTCTAAATAGCTATGCTTAAGTCCATCCAGATCCTACTTGCCACGGCTACATACCATGACTACGATATCTGGCGGTTGGGTGCCATGACTGCTTTTCTAAATGATGTTTTAGAAGAGAACGTCTATAAGTACACAGCCAGAGGGCCTCGTAGACAGTGGGAGCAGCGGAAACGTGTGCAAGATGCTTTATAGGATAAAGCAGGCATCGCGGAGTTGGAACATCTGTTTTGATGGATTAGTCAAAGAGTTTGACATCATCAAAATTGTAGATGAACCTTGTATAAACAAAAAGGTAGTAGGGAGTATGGTGGTGATCCTCGTAGAGTACGTGGATGACATACTCTTGATAAGAAAGGAGTTTTTTAGGCTACGCTCAGTCAATCTCCGCTTATCACATTGATTCTCCATATAGGATCAAAATGATACCTCCTTAATCCTGAGTTTTGGATCTATGAGATAGATCTAAATGGATGTTAGGATTCTCACTAGTTGTAGTGAGATCGTATCAATCGATCCTGGGGAGAATCACTGGAAGGGTTCCAGGGTGATAAAGACGACTGAAAGTCAGTCACAGGCATTGTCTTTACCCTCAGTAAAGGGACGGTATGTTGGAAGAGTTCCAAGATAGATACCGTGACATACTAGACGATAAAGGCTGAATACATCGCTACTTAAGATGCTACCAAAGAGGCTGTCTGGGTGTATATTAGTTCATGAGATGAACTTAATTCCTCCCATTGTGTGACAATGGAGTTGTGGCTTATGCCAAGGAACGCCCGTCCCATCAGTGATCCGGACATATTCTAAGGCAGTATTACCTGATCATGGAGATGCTTGATCTCCAAGGGATAGAGGTTAGGAGAGTAGACTCAGAGGACAACACAGCGGATCCACTCACAAAGGCCTGTTCCCAGAGAGAGATTTTTAGGGGATGGTTGAGTATGAGATACTACAACCACTGCTATCAGATGGCCCTAGTGCAAGTGGGAGATTGTTAGTTATATGTATGCCCTAGAGGCCATTACTATACATAGGATGTATATTATAGTGGATGCTTGGACATATATAGGGAGGACTTTCTTGCTCGACATGATAGTATGCTATCTGGTTGCTCTTTACCTTAACGTGTACACTGTTTGTCTCTCTGTTACATGTTGGTAAAGCCCTTAGGATGTGTACTTGACTACCTGGACTATGATGCGGATCATACTAGTGGGGACATGGTAGTCCATAAGTACATCCTTCAAAGTCCCTAGTCGTGAGTATATCGAGACGGGGCATCGATATACCAGAGTAGACTAGCGTATACCTTCTCGACCCATACAGATGGGCGATGGATGATCCCATATCCATCGGTGTTTGACATCAGAGATGATATACGGGTGCTCAGTAGAGACTGGGTACACTGGACGGACTCGCTGAGAACTCCCAGATGGTATTATACCTTACGTCAGATGGCAGTTCTCTGGTGACACTAGTATAGAGTAGTCTGTTGACCCGAGATCGTCATAGAGTCTTATGTGGTTCCCACTGTGCTTTGATTTCCATCTTACCACGTCCAAGAGGGCGTGCAAAACGGTGGTTTTTGGGTACAGTCCCGAATCACATGGAGGCAATGAGCGATAGGAGGGGATTCGTCTCTCCCGGTATAGGGAGTTGATGTTGCGCTGTGTTCGATTGGCTATAACACGAAATCCCTGGCCAGGGTTGCTGAGATTTACTGGTAAGTGTTACCAGTAGTTTCTCGAATTGTTATAGACCTCATATCGACACGACTTATCGAGCTATTGGGGTCTGACGTTTACCACCCCTAGGCGAGATATGCAACATATCAGACGATCAGACCGGACTGTACGGTAGTGTTACTGGTTGGATTCACTGGAGTGTGAGCGAGCTTGCTCGTCGATCTTCAGATCGCTCAATACCCGGGTGGCCGTTACGTTTAGCAGACCGCTTGCGGCTTGTGGGTGTTTGATATGATCATCATCTGCTGCCGGCGTATTGACGAGTCTTTAGAGTCCTACACAGAGGTTTCCTGGCTCAAGCGAAACGAAATAGGAGCGCATATGAGATATGTGCGGGACCGAGAATGATACCAGTATGTGATACTGTATACGATTCTCGCGATTTGTGACATTGATCGGTTATATGCGATATAGCCGGGTTATCGGATCAAGTATTGATTCGATAAGTTGTTACTGTTGAAACTAGTCGGTTATATGTGATATGACCGGATCGTTAAATCAAGTGTTGATTTAATGATTTAATGTATAATTATATATTTGATATATCACTTTACATTAACTAGTATCGGTTCACTTAAGATAGATTTTCTCACTCGGATGTGCGCATTGTATATGCGATATATTTTTGTGCACTTAATTGTATCATGTTTGATGATGCATGTTAACTTGGTTAAGTGTAAAGATTAAACCATGGTTAAGTTAATGATTAGGGTTTTCCTTATCTTATTTATTTATTTATTTATTTTTAGAAAGAATTAAAGAGAAGAATGGTGGCTTTCTTTGTTTCTAGTTGAAACTACATGAAGGTTTGATCAAAGCTACCATTCTTGTCTTCTTCTCCTAACCCTAACCATTCAACTAACCTTGGTTAATTCTCTACACTTGACTATAGTTAATGTTATGATAAGTATTGATTTACTTTTGATTTTAAATTAACTTATCATAACACTTTCTTCTTCTTCTTCATCTTCTTCAATGAAGAAAGCTTCACTTATCAATGGTGGATTGATGAAATGAGTGAGAAATCCAATTCTAAAGTGAACCCACTTCCTATTTCTTCATCCTCTACCTCTTGCCAAGTAGTAGAGTGTGTTTTCTTCACAAGTTTCATCACTTGGTGAAGTTGGAGCTTGATCTAGCGATGCCTCGACGTAGATCATCTTCGGCACGAAGCCGACGACCTTGCCCGCTCTTTCTTCGATGAAGCCGACGCTAGAGCCCGGGATTGTATGAGGACAGCGAGGAGACTTCATTGCGGAGCTATGGAGGTGGAGAACCGGATCTACAAAGGTTGTATTTCCGTATTCTTGTAGTTAAGTGTTAACTAGTTTGCTTTGTCGCCTAGAAATCTAGCCAACGATCCGTTCTAGGGTTTCTCGGCACCGTTTAAATTTGAAATTGGCATGGTTGATGCCTTGTGAGACCTCATTAGGGTGCCTAGGAACCCTACACCCTAGACCCCTACGAGAGCGGCAAGCAACCCTGCCAATTCTAGGGTTAGGAGACCCGGACTCGACTCCTCGAGTTGGTCTCCCACTGGACCCCAGAACCCGGTTACTTGTGCTCCCCTCCTTGGGTCTATCCTAATGCGAAAAGTTAATAATATACAAAAGGTGACAACTTCCGCAACCTGGAAGTACCCCAAAAAAGAATATTACATGCAAGTTTTTACATGAATGAAAATGAAAAACACTTATCTCACATAAAAACCCCCGGCTATTCAAATACGACAATCTAATATAACATATCCAGCAACACATAACATCACATGTCATCAACGTACGTAAGTATGCATACACCGATTGTCGTCGACGTATAGCAACGACAATCGGCAATACCACTACATACTACACTTACGGTCACAGAAAAGAAAGTGTAAAACCACAACAGCTGGAATCTGCAATCTCATTAGACATCACATGCCTGATCCAATGAATACCTTAGACATCACATGCCTAACAATTATAAACCCCGCATTTTAGTCTCATTATCGAAAACTCTTTTCAATATCAAATGAAACTAAACCGCTAGATTTATATCATTCATTCAGTTATCTCATAACTGCTTGTGAATTCCAATTATTGTATCACATTCCGAATAAGATAGAAAATATTAAACTTTCCGATCGAACAATCGAACACCCAAGTTTTCCCGAAATCGTTCAACACTTGAAATAGGTTCAAAGACATTCACTTCATGCCTCAGTACCAACGGTCCAGCCGTAGAAGGGTCAAGCCAACGCCTCACATGTGGCACGCCGTACTGCCCCAAACCCGAAGGTTCAAAGGGCAGTTCAAGACGGTCACATAATCGAGTTAAGGTTTGTTGTCTTCTAGAGGGACCATCGCGTTACTTGCACTACTCAGAACGTCCTTAAACCACAGAAAAATCCAACACTTGAAAATTTTCCGGCAGGGGAAAAGTTGGGTATTTATATCCGGTCGAACTTTTTAACATATTCTAAAATTATCCGGAAAACCACACAGACAAAATTTGATAATCCGATCGAATCAGCGATTTTCAAAGCAACCCCAGAATACTCAGCTGTAGAGTCACAATAAAAATACCCAGAAAATATAGTATTCAATTATATGAATTACTGTGCAGAAAACATTGGGCAAAGAGACTGTACGGCCGCGGAACAGCCGCACATGCCCAGCTTGTGCCGCGGTTCCGCGGTGGAAAAGTTGATTCAGGCTCTCGAACTTCACAGTAATTCAAATACGACCCTGCTTATTTTTCTGCATATTTTTAATTGACAAAAATCCACATTTTACAAAATTGTCCAGAGAGCATGTTTAGGGTTAGGGTTTCGATCCGATCGGATTTCAAACATCGTATAGACTTCGCCTAAGGCTCTAGCTAGGCTCTGATACCACTGTAGGGTTCCTAGGCACTCTCAAGAGGTCTCACAAGGCATCAACCATGTCAATTTCAAATTTTACGGGTGCCGAGAAACCCTAATACGGATCGTTGACTAGAAGTTTAGGCGAAATACGAATGTAGTTAACAACTTAACTAAAGATAAGAAGCCACAACCTTTGTAGATCTGGATATCCACTTCCTTGGCTCCACGTAGGCGTCCTCTCGCTGTCCATCTTGAATTCCGGACTCAATCGTCGGCTTGATCGGAGAAATGGGCGGACTAGGTCGTCGGCTTCGTGCCGAAGATGATCTACGTCGAGGAATCACAAGTTCAAGCTCCGACTTCACAAATTTGTGAAACTTGTGAAGAAAACACCCAAAACAACTTGGCAAGAGGTAGAGGGTGAAGAAATAGGAGGTGGGTTCACTTTAGAATTGGATTTCTCACTTTAGAACTCAAGTTGCCATTGATGGCATCAAGCTTTCTATCTTGAAGAAGATGATGAAGAAGAAGAAAGAAATATGATAAGTTCTTTTTAAAATGAAAAAGAAATCAATACTTATCATAAGCTAACCTTAGTTGAGTGTAGAGAATAGACCATGGTTACTTGGATGAGTTAGGGTTAAGCATGAAGACAAGAATGGTCACTAAAGTCAAAGCTTCATGAAGTTTCAACATGAAACAAATAAAGCCACCATTCTTATCTTAATCTTTTCCAAATAAATAAATAAATAAATAAATGAAAAAGCAAAATCCTAATCATCTCTTAACCATGGTTTAATTCTTTACACTTAACCAATAGAGCAAGTATCATCAAACATGATACAAACATGTGCACAAAAGTATATCACATATACAACTTGCACATCAAGTGAGAAAATCCATTTAAAATGAACCAATACTAGTTAATGCAAAGTAATATATCAAATATATAATTATACATTAAATCATTAAATCAACACTTGATTTAACGATCCGGTCATATCGCATATAACCGACTAGTATCCTATGTATCGGCTTATCAAATCAATTATTGATTCGATATCTAGGTTATATCGAATATAACCAATCGATACATCCATCGCGAGAATGGAATACGATATCACATACACGCATTATTCTCGGTCCTGCACATATCTCATATGTGCTCCTATTTCGTTTCGCTTGAGCCAGGAAACCTCTGTGTAGGACTCTAAAGACTCGTCAATACGCCGGTAGCAGATGATGATCATATCAAGCATCCACAAGCCGCAAGCGGTCTGCTAAACGTAACGGCCATCCGGGTATTGAGCGATCAGAAGATCGACGAGCTAGCCCGCTCACACTCCTGTGAATCCGACCAGTAACACTTACCGTACAGTCCGGTCTGTTCGTCTGATACGTCGCATATCAAGTCTAGGGGTGGTAAACGTCAGACCCCAATAACCGATAAGTCGTGCCGATGTGAGGCTCATAACGGGTCGAGAAACTACTGGTAACACTTACCAGAAAATCTCTGATCAGCCCTGGCCAGGGACTTCCCTGTTACGGCCAATCGAGCACAGCGCAACATCAACCCCCAATACCGGAAGAGACGAAACCCCTCCTATCGCTCATTGCCTCCATATGACTCGGAACTGTACCTAAAGACCACCGTTTTGCACGCCCTCATGGACGTGGTAAGGTGGAGATCAAAGCACAGTGGGAATCACACAAGACTCTATGACGATCTCGGGTCTACAGACTAACCTGTACAAGTGTCACCTGAGAACTGCCATCCGACGTGAGGTATAATACCATCTGGGAGTTCTCGGCGAGTCCGTCCAGTGTACCCAGTCTCCACTGAGCACCCGTATACCATCTCTGATGTCAAACACCAATGGATATGGGATCATCCATTGCCCATCACATGGGTCGAGAAGCGTAATCGCTAGTTTACACTGGTATATCGATGCCCCGTCTCGATACTGTTGGGGTAAAAATTTACACCCCGGTTGACCAAGTCAAAATCAAAGTCAACCCCAAGCCAAGTGGGCCCAAGCCCAGATCCAGTAGGCCCATGCCCGGGTCGAGCCCGAACATGAAGCGGCCGGCCTCCCCCCATGCCAAGATAAAAATTTTGTAATAAATAATTTTGTTGTATTTCTTTTATTTTATTTTATGGACGAATGTAAGAAAAATAGGCATAAGGCCAAATTTTTGTAAAGCCTATGGCTTATGTGCAAAAAGAAATGGCACATGAGCCATGGGATAGGCAAAATGCCATTTTGTGAAGCCCAAGGGGCTATGTGTAAAATGTATGGCCTATAAAGGCAAGGATAATGAAATATCCCAATAACTTTTTTCTCTCTCCAAAAAAAAAAGTCTCAGAGCTGAGCTCTTTCTTCCATCTTCAAGGTTCCAAAACCTTCTTCTTTCTCTTGAATTAAATCAAGAGTTTTACTCTTCCTTTTTCAAAACAAATTAGTTTTTCACCACAAAACCCACAAAGGGGAACTTGGATCTATCATTAGATCTGAAAAAGAAAAGATTTTGAGATTTCACATCTCTTGATCTTCAAGATCCAGCAAGCAACAGGAGGAAGAAGAACATCGTTCACTAAACCCAAAAAAAAAAAAACACACTCAGGAGTCCAACTCCTCTCTGATTTCTCTTCTGAGAAATTTGTTTTAGCAGCGCGCAGCGCAAGCGCGCAAAGCGCCCGCGTGCCGACACGTGGCGCGCGCGCACTTGCGCACCTGCGCGCTTGCGCAAGCGCGTAAAGCGCCCGCGTGCCGACACGTGGCGCGCGCGCGCTTGCGCACCTGCGCGCTTGCGCAAGCGCGTAAAGCGCCCGCGTGCCGACACGTGGCGCGCGCGCGCTTGCGCAAGTGCGCAAAGCGCCCGCGTGCCGACACGTGGCGCGCGCGCTTGCGCACCTGCGCGCCTGCGCAAGTGCGCAAAGTGCCCACGTGCGTACACGTGGCGCGCTTGCGCACCTGCGCGCGGTGCTCATGCGCAAAGCGCCCACGTGTCGACACGTGGCGCGCTTGCGCCTGAGCGCACAGCACCTAAGCGCACAGCGCCCAAGGTGCTGCCCCACGCATCCTTTGGATGCCCTTTTCCCCTTTATTTATATATACATGTATGTATATACATATGTATACAAATGTACACATACACATACTCCGCCACACTCTCCCCCTCAAAAAAATTTTCGGGCCGGGGCGCTGCCCCGAACCCCGCAAGGGGGATGCTAGCCCCCTTGACCCCCAGCCCGCTATCCGGGTAGCGGGACCCCCGTAAAAACTCTGCGTGGATCCCGATATATCCAAAACCCCCCTTTCAGAACAGAACACACGTACACTGCACATTGAGTTCGCATGACCAGTTTAACCCGTTAATCGGAGGTTCCCTCGCCCCAAAGGCGAGGGGTAATTAACGGCAGCTTAGTCCGCGGCTGCCGGAGATTCGGATCCCCACAATCATTAAACCCCGGCCTACCCTAGGCAGGGGGAATCTGTAGTACGCCTGACAAGCGTGCGCGTATTCCCATCTCAATGGGATGACGAAAAAACACCCTACAGATTCTGGCACGCCTGGTGGGACCAATCTCTCCTCCCATATTTCGGGTTAAATGTTCATACGAACTCAATCAATATACATATCGATTGCCTATACTGAAATGATGTTCTTTTTTCCATGCAGCAATCAACCTTCGATTACAATGTCTCCCCAGACGAATTCAGCTTCCAACATGACCCCGATTCCGTACGTGGTCAAGATCAATGCTCGTGTGGTTCTCCCCGCAAGCCTCAGTCGACAGTGGGAAGAACCGCCCCGCCAGTTTGGCTCCGTCATCATCTACCCTGCCGAAAGCGCTCATCTGGCGGAAATCCCAGCGAAACAGGCAGCCAAGCCGGTCTCGAGGGGCAAGAGGCCGAATGTCGTGATCGCCAAGGCACCACAGCCGAAACTTAAGACGCTATCTGAACGATTCTCTGGTGCTCCAGCGGGGGGCAAGAACTTCGGTACAAAGGGCAAAATCAAATGTTGCGGACGAGCTCAGGCGATGACTCCAACAAATGCACAATTGAGCGTATCTCCAAGGCCCTCCATCGCCCGGTCTGCGGCGTCTTCCCAAAGAGCCGAAGTCTGCCAGGTGCTTAGAACAGAAAAGTTAAGGCAGAAGCGGCTCAGGTATCGAGCCAACAAGAGGGCCAAGGCTTCGGCCAAATGGAATCTTGTGAAGTTCCAAGTGCAGGGTTGCCCAGCGACGACGGCTGAGTCGGACGTAGGAATCAGCAATTCCTTCGAGCCTCTGAAGTGGGTTCAGAAAAATGCCATGACCGCCAGAATCAAGAAGACAGCGGTCCGAACAGTGCCACAAAGAGACGTGTCCCGGCCCCAACAGAAAAAGTATGACACTGTCTCTTCAAGAGTCTATCAAGCACTCTGTGCCGCACGAAAGCAGCGGGGCAAACCCAGAAAAGAAGCGCCAGCACCATTCAAGAACCTGGTTAGGCCAGCCACCTTCAATCGACTACCAGCTACCGAAACAAGGGGGTCAAGACAGCAATCCGTGAAATCAGCTGCCAATAATAGAAAGACGGCCGGATATATCATCCATACGGTCTATATGGCGGGCGGGCGCCCCAGCGACAACCTTCGCAGCAAAAGCAAGGATGGGGCCACCACATCCCAAGCTCAATCTACCCTGAATGTGGTTGCCGCTGCCCAAGAACAGCCGCCCCCGCTGGATGAAGAAAACCCTCTCGATGAGGATGATAGGCAGAAAGACCCCTCGGTCCATGCAGAGTCAAGCTTAGACAGCGAGGAAGAGCCGACTTTCCGCCCCAGGACCGCAGAGCAAGAGCTGCTTCAAGAGCTTCGAAAACAGCTCAGGAGCAAGGATAAAGAGATGGCCAAGCTCTATTCGAAAATTGACGACCTAACAAATGTTGTGATGCAGCTTACGGCTCAAATTGCTCGAGCGCCTCCCAATCAAGCACAAGCCGCTACTAATCAGCCGGGTGATGACAATCCGAGGCAGCCAATGCCTGTTCCTTCGGGTCCAAGACTGGTCGAGCCACATGAAAGCCGGCCACACTCTACTTCTGGGGACGCCTTGGCCCCAGATAGCATTATCCCGCTAACACAGGATCGGATAATGGATTTGGTCACCAGCAAGGTTAAAACATTGGTGGCCGAAGCTGAAGCTCAGAAAGAAATCGGCAGTAGCGGGCGGCCATATCCCGCGCAGTACGACCTGATTGAGTTCCCAAGCGGCTAAGTTATTCCTAAGTTCGGAAGATTTGATGGAACGGGGAATGCAAATCAGCACGTCGCCCACTTCAAAGCATCGTGCGGAAATACAGGGGGCAATGACGCGCTCCTTCTTCGTCAGTTTGTCAATAGCCTGACCGGCGTTGCTTTCGACTGGTACGCGAGCATACCAGATGGGTCCGTCATTACCTTTGCCCAAATGGAGTCTCTCTTCCGGCAAAGGTTCATGAGCGTCAGTGATAAAATCTCCATTGCCGACCTTGTGAGGACCAAGCCGGGGAAGAATGAAAGCAACACTGACTTTATCGCCCGATGGCGTAATCTCACGGTCAAGTGCGAACCGCCGCTGGAGCAGGACCAGTCTGTCAGCCTTCTCATTGGGAACCTCAGCAATTGGATGGTCCCATTCTTGTGTACAGCGGGCCTCAAGATATTTCAGGAGCTAACCAAGAAAGTCCAAATGCTGGAACGCTCAAAGCAAGAGTCCCCGCCGGACACTCAGAGAGACAAAACCTGGAAAAGCAAGCGGGACGACAACCGTAGAAGCGGGAGTTCCAGCAGTACCAATGTCTTCAATGCCTCCGACAATGAAGAAAAGCGAAGGGCGGGCGAATCCAAAACCAACCGGTCTCGAAAGCCATTGCTGGGAGGAGATGGGCCTTCCCTAAAGGAGAAGAAGAACAAGGTTTACTCTTTCAGAAGGGACAAGGTCCGTAAGATATTTAAAGATGCCTTGAACAACGGCCTACAATTGCCGGAGTCGAAAAGACCCCAAGAAGCAAAAATGACCGACAATCCTCTGTATTGCCCGTACCACCGAGTAGTGAGCCATGCGATCGAGGATTGCTATATATTCAAAGACTGGGTCGAGAAGCAGTACAAGGCTGGGGAGATCGAGCTGTCCAAAAGTGTGTTGGTGAATAATCAAGTTGCAACCACCAACTTTATACAGACAGAAACTGAAGCCTTCTGGGAGCAGACAGCCGAACCCGCTGCCCTGAGAAATGAAACGGACTCATCGCGGCCTCCGTGGAGTACGCACATATCTAATAAGACGCAGAAGATGATAAAGCTACTTCGGAAAGAACCCAGGACGGAATGGGAATGGCAGAAGAAGCCTACCAGTCCAGCTGCCAATGCAGCTCCATCAGGCTCAAAATCCAAGAAGCTGAAGAAGAAGAAAAGTGCAGCTCGGCGCGAAAAAGAGTCTGCAGGGAGATCGACCATTCAAAAATATATCGATTCCCTCGAAGAATATGAACAAAAGGAAAGAACATTGATTCAATTGAAGGAGTTCTTCCCTGTACAAGCGGCTGAAATTCTTGAGGAGTTAGAAGAAGACTCCAATGAAGAGATCCCAGTAGCGACCTGCTACGCCATCCATCTTGGCAGCGACTCCGAGGATGATCTCTGTTTTCCGGAAGAGGACGAGGAGCTCACCACAAAGGCCAATCAAATCCAGCTCAGAAGCGGCAGGGCTCTACCGCAAAATCAGGGCAACGCCCCAAAAGGGAAGGAAAAACATGTCGCTAATGAAGAAGATGGCAGAGAACCGGCCGATGAAAACATAAGTCCTTCCTCGGTGGACTATAATGTCTTGGCACATCTCCGGAAGCTTCCATCTCTCCTGAGCATCTACGACGCCTTGGTCCTATCTAAGGAGCTTAGAGACGTTCTCATTCACGCTTTACAAAACCCCGAGCGGTATCAGGCTCACTTTGCGGAAATTAATATGAAAGAAGCCCAGCACGCTTTGCATGCCGCCGCAGTCACATTTAAGGATGAAGACTTGCTACTGGGAACGACTGAGCATAATCGGCCGCTTTACGTGACCAGGTACAGCGACGGAGATCGAATTAATCGCATATTGATTGATCCGAGGTCCTCAGTGAACATCATGAACTTGCGAACTCTGAAGAGTTTGTCAATGGACGTCCGACACCTGTCGAGGGAAAGGATTGTCATTCAAGGGTTCAACCAAAATTGCCAGCAAGTTCTAGGGTCTATAGCTTTGCCAATAAAATTCGGGGATCTGCAAACTGAAGCTAAGATATACGTGATCGACGCCGACACGTCTTATAAGATTCTCTTGGGGCGGCCATGGCTCCACGATTATAGCATCATTCCGTCAACTCTCCATCAATGCATGAAATATACTAAAAATGGCGAAGAAAGACGCATTGACGGAGACATCCAACCGTTCGGTGTGCATGAAGTCCGCTACGAAGATTCTCGGTACTTTATGAATCACCAAAATGCTAAGCCACAACTGACTGAGGATAGACCGGCTCCAAGACTCAAAAGCAAATCTGCGCCGGCTATCACTTTCAAAAGCAAAAACGCCCAAGTACGCCCGCATTTCGGCAGCGACACTGATGAGTCCGACGCTGGAAGCCCGTCCTTCCGCAAAACTCGCCCTCATTTCGGCAGCGATACGGACGAATCTGTTACTGAAAGCCCATCTAGCAGTAAAGTCCGCCCTCATCTTGGCAGCGACACTGAAGAGTCAGAGGAGGAGGACCTGTCGTGCAATAGCGGTGCAGATTGGACCCCCACGCAACAAGCGAAACTGCGAGAGACCTTCGAAGTTGCAGAAGGATCCCTAGCCGTTACAAGGGTACCAGAGCAAATGTGCAAAGAGCTCGATGCATTATCAATCTCCACCGTGGACCAGCTGAAAACTTTCTACGTGCCCGGGAGGAAAAATGGACAGAAGGGCATCCTGTTTTACAGGTCAAACCCCGTTGCGCACCCGGACGATTTGTCTGTCGCGTGCCTTCCATATGAGAGAGGCATAAGAGCCGTCCTCAATCCCAGATACTATGCGCCCGAGATGCGGGAATACTTTAAGAAGTGCGGATGCCGGTTATATCAAGCGGAGTCCGAAGCAAAGTTTTACGAAGGGCTATGGCATCCGCCCCAGGTCCGAGCACTCATCGATGGACGAATTCCAGATAGACGGGGCATAGGCTACATTCAACCTGATTCCAAAGCGTGCTACATGATCCATGTTGGTGAGGCCAGCGAAAGATCAAATGATGATGACGAGATAGCCGAGCCAGAAGAAGCTCCTCAAGAGCTCGAAGATGGCGGACAAGCAACTTTTGACGAGCTAACCGAGATTGACTTAGGAACGCCCGATAATCCAAGGCCGACCTACATCAGCTCGCTCTTGTCAGAGGAAATGAAAGCGCAGATAAATGCCCTGCTGCATGAGTTCGTCGACTGCTTCGCGTGGACGTACAAAGAAATGCCTGGCCTTTCTTCTGAGGTAGCCGTGCATAAGCTGGCTATATCTCCTGATGCTAAGCCAGTCAAACAAGCTCCTCGAAGAATGAGAAGGGAGTTGGAAGAAAAGGTTATCGAGGAAACCAAGAAACTCATCGATGCCGGCTTCATCAGGGAAGAGAAATATGCAGACTGGATCGCATGCATAGTCCCAGTGAAGAAGAAAAATGGGCAGATCCGGGTTTGTGTCGATTTCAGGGACCTCAACAAGGCATGTCCTAAAGACGACTTCCCGCTACCGGTCATGGAAATGATGGTCGATGATACCTCAAATTACGAGCTGTTCACTTTCATGGATGGCTCGTCTGGATATAATCAGATCAAGATGTCGCCTGAGGATGAGAAGCACACAGCATTTCGAACTCCGATCGGAATATATTGCTATAAGGTGATGCCGTTCGGACTGAAGAACGCAGGTGCTACATATCAAAGGGCAATGACCAATATCTTCGATGACCTAATTCATAAAGTTGTCGAATGTTATGTTGATGATCTGATCGTTAAGACTGAAACCAAGGCCGATCATATCCAGGATCTTAGGACCGTTCTCACCAGACTGAGGGAATTTGATCTGAAGATGAATCCTCTGAAATGCGCTTTTGGCGTGTCATCGGGAAAATTCCTGGGCTTCATAGTTCGACATCGAGGGATCGAAGTTGACCCATCAAAGATAAAGGCCATCATGGAGATGCCTCCTCCGAAGAGTCTGACGCAGCTAAGATCTTTTCAAGGCAAGCTTGCTTATATACGGAGGTTTATCTCAAATTTATCGGGGAGATGTAGGCCCTTCTCAAAGCTCATGAAGAAAGGAGCTCCTTTTATCTGGGATGCCGAGTGTCAAGAAGCGTTCGAAAGCATCAAACAGTACTTGTTGCACCCTCCAGTGTTGGCCGCTCCCATTCCAAATAAACCGCTGATTCTCTACACTGCCGCGCTAGATGAGTCACTTGGTGCGCTCCTTGCTCAGAACAATGAGGAGGGAAAAGAGAATGCCCTCTACTACCTCAGTCGAACTCTAGTCGGGGCGGAACACAACTATTCCCCAATCGAAAAGCAATGCTTGGCTCTGATATTTGCTGTGAAGAAGCTGAGGCACTATCTGCTGGCTCACCGGGTTATGCTAATCTCCAAGGTCGACCCGCTCAAACACTTGATGACCAGAGCAAGCCTAGCCGGCAGAATGGCAAGATGGGCCGTCATGCTACTTGAGTTTGACATAGTATATACTCCTCAAAAAGCAGTAAAAGGTCAAGCTGTTGCAGACTTCCTCGCTGCTCATCCCATACCAGAAGGGTCACCACTCAATTGTGAGTTACCCGACGAACAGGTGCTACACCTAGAGAATGACGAGCCATGTTGGGAGCTCTACTTCGATGGGGCCTCATCGATAAGGACCTCCAGTAAATCAAGTGTCCCAGAGATAAAAGCAGGGATAGGATTGGTATTCATCACACCATCAATGGGAACCCTACGACGTTCTTTTGCTCTCACCGAGCCTCGAACGAACAATGAAGCTGAGTATGAAGCTCTGATAGCTGGTTTGGAACTCGCCATAGAAATGGAAATCCTTCGGCTACGAGTTTACGGTGACTCCCAGCTTGTCGTCAACCAAGTAAGCGGCGACAATAAGATATACAAACCCGAGTTAGCTCGGTACAGAGGCCGGGTGATGGAACTCATGAAACGGTTCACTCACATTGAACTAATGAGAGTCCCTAGAGCGTTGAATGGAAAGGCTGACGTACTCGCTCGCTTAGCCAAGGAGCTGGCTGATCCTGACATGGACGAAATTCTGATCACAGTCAGGAGCCGACAAATTCTGCCCCCAGTCTCTCTACGAGAAGAGAAAAGCGCGGAACAGAAGAGCAGTCCTGCCGAAGAAACTTCGATCATCCAAGACGAGCCCGATTGGAGAGAACCCTTCATAGAGTACCTCCGATACGACAGGCTGCCCGAAGGAAAATCTGCGAGGATTCAGCTGAAGAAGAGAGCTCTCCGATACGTGTTTGTAAATGACACGCTATACCGCAGGTCATATGACCAACTCTGGCTCAGGTGCCTGTCATCGGCCGAAGCCCGAAAAGTCATGAAAGAGGTTCACTCAGGCGTTTGCGGTGCTCACCAATCTGGCCCCAAGATGCGACTGCAAATTAAACGGCTTGGGTATTACTGGCCCACCATGATACGGGATTGCGGAGAGCATGCAAAGAAATGTTATATCTGCCAAATTCACGGTGATTTTATTCACAAGCATCCCAATCCATTGCATCCTACGGTGGCGTCGTGGCCCTTCGAAGTCTGGGGCACCGACATTGTTGGCCCAATTGATCCTCCGTCATCTAAAGGCCACTGGTTCATACTGGCCGCGACAGACTACTTCTCCAGATGGGCTGAAGCTGTCCCGCTAAAAGAAGTCAAGACAAAAGATATTCTGACATTCTTCCAGCATAATATTCTATACCGCTTTGGTACACCAAGAAGAATCATTTCTGACAACGGGCCTTCTTTCAAGAGCTTCAATGTCTCAAGGTTCGCTACTCAGCACAAGATAGACTGGAGATATTCCTCCATCTATAATCCAAGAGCCAACGGGCTAGCCGAAGCCTTCAATAAGACTCTATGCAAGCTCCTGAGGAAAAATGCTTCAGCCAACAAGAGAGACTGGAATCTCAAACTTCACGAGGCGTTGTGGGCATATCGTACCACGCACCGTACTCCAACACAGTCCACTCCATACTCATTGCTCTTCGGAGTGAAGGCGGTCCTCCCCCTCGAAGTCGAAGTCCCAAGCTTAAGAATGGCCGTTCAGCACGAGTTGACGGAGGAGGAAAACGTGCTCCTTCGACTTGAAGAGCTCGATGCCCTCGAAGAAAAGAGGCTCGCGGTGCAGCAAAATCTGGAGCTATACCGAGCCCAAATGTCACGGGCCTATGACAAGATAACCCGTCTCCGCGCTTTCAAGAAAGGTGAATTGGTGTTGGTCCTCAAAAGACCGATCATCCTCAATCGACATGCCAAGGGAAAATTCGAGCCAAATTGGGAAGGACCATACATCATCGAGAAAGTGTTCGACGGAGGATCCTACCAACTAATAAGTGCCGAGGGAGAAAGGCCCATGCCACCCATCAATGGCCGATATCTCAAGAAATACTACACGTGAATGCTCTAAGTCGCAGGCAAATTGAGTACATCAGCCCTACGGTCTGGATCATACATCCTGCAAAACCGTATACAATCCACGGGCGTAAATGACCCCTATCTCTCCCAAATTCTGCTGGTAAGACTACTTTTAAAGTCCCACCAGCGGCAAAAAAAAAAAGAAAAAAAAAAGAAGAATAAAAAGAAAAGAAAAGAGGAAAAATAAAAAGGTATGTCCACAAGCAAAACGGGCACGGATGAAAACCCGAAAGGGCTCCGTGAGTAAAAACAGCAGGACTACCGGCGAGTCTGTGAAAACCCGAAAGGGCGCAAACTCGTGAAAAGAGATGAAATACACTCACAAAATCCTCTCGACCTTGTGAGGAGAAAACCCCTGCGTGAGATCCTTACGACTCACAATGGAGCAACACACTTAGGAATCCTCACGATTCCTAAGGAGAAAATACACCTGCTGGATCCTTACGACTCGCAGGGAGAAAATGCTTTTATGGGACCCTCACGGCCCATAAAATTGAAAAGCCTTGGGTGGTAGGGACCCAAACCTATCTCCTAAGCCATCGTTCCCCAACGGGCAACGGCAAATGATGAGTCGCTCCTGGCATTTCGCTTCAGTGTTAGCGGTGCTGATGCCGACCAAAAACCCAAATCCCAAGTCCTCCCAAGGCAAATGATGAGTTGCTCCTGGCATTATTCCAGTGCAGCAATGCTGATGCCAAACAAGATCCAAATTCCAAGTCCCCAAATGGCGAATGATGAGTCGCTCCTGGTACCATATTCCAGTGCAGCGATGCAGACGCCAACCAAATTCCAAATCCCCAAACGGCGAATGATGAGTCGCTCCTGGTACCATATTCCAGTGCAGCGATGCAGACGCCAACCAAAATCCAATTTCTCAAAATTCTCCCAGCCCTACGGTTGGTCCCCAAGTTGACTACCGTATACAATCCACGGGCTCAAATAATTCTCGTCATACCCATGCCCCACCACAATTACCAGTTACGCGGCTGGTCTCCGCCTTTGGAATTATGCTCCATTAAGAAGACCCACTCATGTGTCCTCACGATACATGAGGAGAACAAACCTTTGTGGGATCCTTACGACTCATAAAGGAAAAACACACTTAGGAGTCCTCACGACTCTTAAGGAGAAAATACACCTGCGGGATCCTTACGACTCGTAGGGAGGAAATGCTTTTATGGGACCCTCACGGCCCATAAAATTGAAAAGCCTTAGGCGATAGGGATCTAAACCTGTCTCCTAAGCCATCGCTCCCCAATCCCCAAATGGCGAATGATGAGTCGCTCCTGGTACCATATTCTAGTGCAGCGATGCAGACGCCAACCAAATTCCAAATCCCATACCCCAACGGCGAATGATGAGTCGCTCCTGGTACCATATTCCAGTGCAGCGATGCAGACGCCGACAAAGTCCCAAAATTTTTCCGGCCCTACGGTCTGGATCATACATCCTGCAAAACCGTATACAATCCACGGGTGTAAAACAATCCCAATTTCTCCCAAATCCTCTCAGGGCAAATGATGAGTTGCTCCTGGCATTATTCCAGTGCAGCAATGCAGATGCCAAACAAAAACCAAAATCCCAAAATCCTCTCCATGACAGATGATGATTCGCTCCTGGTACCATATTCCAGTATAGCGATGCTGATGTCAACCCAAATCAAAATCAACAAGTCAACTTCCACTCCGACACCGCAAGAAGCGGAGCAAGTCAAGTCTGCCCCTGACATTGCAAGAAGCAGAGCAAGTCAAATCAAGTATCGACCGTCCACGTCGCTAAAATGGCAGAACCGACCGTCCACGTCGCTAAAAGGGCAGCATCGACCGTCCACGTCGCTAAAAGGGCAGTATCGACCGTCCACGTCGCTAAAAGGGCAGAACCGACCGTCCACGTCGCAAAAAGGGCAGAATCGACCGTCCACGTCGCTAAAAGGGCAGCATCGACCGTCCACGTCACTAAAAGGGCAGAACCGACCGTCCACGTCGCAAAAAGGGCAGAATCGACCGTCCACGTCGCTAAAAGGGCAGCATCGACCGTCCACGTCGCTAAAAGGGCAGAACCGACCGTCCACGTCGCCAAAAGGGCAGAATCGACCGTCCACGTCGCTAAAAGGGAAGCATCGACCGTCCACGTCGCTAAAAGGGCAGAACCGACCGTCCACGTCGCAAAAAGGGCAGAACCGACCGTCCAAGTCGCTAAAAGGGCAGCATCGACCGTCCACGTCGCAAAAAGGGCAGAACCGACCGTCCACGTCGCTAAAAGGGCAGCACCGACCGTCCACGTCGCTAAAAGGGCAGCATCGACCGTCCACGTCGCTAAAAGGGCAGCAACGACCGTCCAAGTCGCAAAAAGGGCAGCACCGACCGTCCAAGTCGCAAAAAGGGCAGCGCAGGATTCCTACAAAGCGGGAACCAGATAACTCCGGGCCAGGAAAAACGTCTATCACGGACACTCCGTCTCGGAGACATGTCAAGCAACGACCGTCCATGTCATAAAAAGGGCAGTGCCAGCTTCCCAAAAAGCGGGAACCAAACCAAGTCGCCTCCACGTGAAAGAAGATCCATCAATTTCATGCACACGACCCACATATGTGGTGTGCATTTATTGATGGGGGGCAATTTGTTGGGGTAAAAATTTACACCCCGGTTGACCAAGTCAAAATCAAAGTCAACCCCAAGCCAAGTGGGCCCAAGCCCAGATCCAGTAGGCCCATGCCCGGGTCGAGCCCGAACATGAAGCGGCCGGCCTCCCCCCATGCCAAGATAAAAATTTTGTAATAAATAATTTTGTTGTATTTCTTTTATTTTATTTTATGGACGAATGTAAGAAAAATAGGCATAAGGCCAAATTTTTGTAAAGCCCATGGCTTATGTGCAAAAAGAAATGGCACATGAGCCATGGGATAGGCAAAATGTCATTTTGTGAAGCCCAAGGGGCTATGTGTAAAATGTATGGCCTATAAAGGCAAGGATAATGAAATATCCCAATAACTTTTTTCTCTCTCCAAAAAAAAAAGTCTCAGAGCTGAGCTCTTTCTTCCATCTTCAAGGTTCCAAAACCTTCTTCTTTCTCTTGAATTAAATCAAGAGTTTTACTCTTCCTTTTTCAAAACAAATTAGTTTTTCACCACAAAACCCACAAAGGGGAACTTGGATCTATCATTAGATCTGAAAAAGAAGAGATTTTGAGATTTCACATCTCTTGATCTTCAAGATCCAGCAAGCAACAGGAGGAAGAAGAACATCGTTCACTAAACCCAAAAAAAAAAAAACACTCAGGAGTCCAACTCCTCTCTGATTTCTCTTCTGAGAAATTTGTTTTAGCAGCGCGCAGCTCAAGTGCGCAAAGCGCCCGCGTGCCGACACGTGGCGCGCGCGCTTGCGCACCTGCGCGCTTGCACAAGTGCGCAAAGCGCCCGCGTGCCGACACGTGGCGCGCGCGCTTGCGCAAGTGCGCAAAGTGCCCACGTGCCTACACGTGGCGCGCTTGCGCACCTGCGCGCGGCGCTCATGCGCAAAGCGCCCACGTGCCGACACGTGGCGCGCTTGCGCCTGAGCGCACAGCACCTAAGCGCACAGCGCCCAAGGTGCTGCCCCACGCATCCTTTGGATGCCCTTTTCCCCTTTATTTATATATACATGTATGTATATACATATGTATACAAATGTACACATACACATACTCCGCCACACTCTCCCCCTCAAAAAAATTTTCGGGCCGGGGCGCTGCCCCGAACCCCGCAAGGGGGCTGCTAGCCCCCTTGACCCCCAGCCCGCTATCCGGGTAGCGGGACCCCCGTAAAAACTCTGCGTGGATCTCGATATATCTAAAACCCCCCTTTCAGAACAGAACACACGTACACTGCACATTGAGTTCGCATGACCAGTTTAACCCGTTAATCGGAGGTTCCCTCGCCCCAAAGGCGAGGGGTAATTAACGGCAGCTTAGTCCGCGGCTGCCGGAGATTCGGATCCCCACAATCATTAAACCCCGGCCTACCCTAGGCAGGGGGAATCTGTAGTACGCCTGACAAGCGTGCGCATATTCCCATCTCAATGGGGTGACGAAAAAACACCCTACAGATACACCCACGACTAGGGACCTTGAAGGATGTACTTATGGACTACCATGTCCCCACTAGTATGATCTGCATCATAGTCCAGGTAGTCAAGTACACATCCTAAGGGCTTTATCAACATGTAACTATAAGACAGTTTAAAGAGACTAGTGTACATGTTAAGATAAAGAGTAACCAGATAGCAGACTATCATATCGAGCAAGAAAGTCATCTCTATATATGTCCAAGTATTCAATATAATATACATCATCTGTACAATACTGGCCTCTAAGGCATACATACAACTAACAAGCTTCACTAATCCCTAATTAGTGAAGAGGTAGTTTGGGTTAGTGTCTCCTTGATGTTGATCATCTTCGGTCTCGAAGACTTCGTGCAAGCTTGTTCTTTTCTTCTTGTGAAGCCATTTTAAAGTCCGGAAGATCACTACTTGGAGCGAAAAGACTACTACACATAGCGAGAATCCCGCCGGCAGTTACGCTCCCGACGTCACCCCCGCGTAGAGAGTGGATCGCCCATTAATGGGGATCGTGGTGGCGTGGAACGTGGGATGTTGGTGGCGTAGAATCTGCGCATGGCGAGACTCGCGGAGCGACGGTTACGCCTGTGAGTGGTGGAGTTGGTCGGAGGGCCGAAGAAGACGGGCCTCGGCAAGGAGCTCGGGATGAGCGGGAAGGCCGAGGAGTTTTGGTCCTATGGCGGCTCGGGGCTTGTGGAGGCTTAAATTTTTTTCTTTTCCCTTCTAGTGCATTGAGATCATTATTTTCTTAAAGACTCGTATCATAAGCTGAAGCAAGATTGTCGAGCCTATAATATTGAGTTTCATAGTTTTGTTATTTATCCCACGGGCAATTGCCCCCACTCAGAATATTGAGTTTCATAGTTTTGTTATTTATCTGTCACGACCCGCAGGGTACGGAACGTGACTGGCACTTAAGTTTACGAAACGTCTCAAGACGTTCGTAAAATAAGTAAGCCAAAGCCCAGAAACCAAAACCAAATAAGCAAAAGAGTGAAAGAAAACCAATCAATTGAAAGCGAGTTATCAAATAAGTCATATCAAACATTTTTTTTTAAACAATATCAATTTTTTCGAAAATTTCGGCAGAGTCTCCTTTGTAAATACTGGCCCCCAAAATGGGTACAACAAGAATATATATAAATCCAACAAATAAGGCATCCCCAAGCGGGAGCTAGCTCTTCGCCACAAGGCGGTCACAAATCCCACGCAATGTAAAACAACAACATACGAAATAATCATAAAGAAGCATGAGAAAAACAGCATGTCGACTCAAGTGAGCTCGACCCCAAAATACAGCTTAAAAAGTCCACAAATCTCACAGTCTCATCTCTAGGTCAATATACAACAATACTGGTAGATACAGTAGATGGAGTACACTAGATACAAAGAATATACAAGGTGGTACAAAAATAATGATATAACCCACCTAAGAGCAAAACCTCGAGTCCAGGCAAAAGAAACAAAGCGCCCGCCGCTACTGTACTGACGGAGCGGACCTGCAAAAGGCTATGGCACAACGGGGGTGAGTTGCCAACTCGTGAGTAATAAATAACATCTACACAGGCTATCGTATGCATGCACGCAAGCATCCTAGCATCTAAATACAGGTAAGGCAGGACATAATGGCAAGTATGTATGCGATATGAATATACCAGCAGGTATGAATGCAATGCGAATCAACTCGTGATCTGAATGTGTAAGTATAAGAAATCATGTTTTTCCCTTTAAGAATCTCTTTTGAAATACCAGCACAATACCAATAAAATCAACCAGAACCTGTATCCAGCAACGACACCTCAAAACTATCACAAATCTCATATATCCATGTCATAGTATCTCTGGCCTCAGCCATCCGGCTGACCCAGCTCAATATCAAAATCTCATCATCTCGCGGCCACGGTCGGTATCCTCTGGATATCCGCCGTGCCAAACAGTCACCGGTAGGTAATCCATCCCCTGCCAGGCTCAACGTCAACACCACATTCATCTTGCCCCGGGGTACCATACCGGGTCCACCATGTACCCGAGACGGTTCATCCAACTCCTCGAAACGGGTCTCGAAAACCACAGCAAACTCATGGTGGACGACACTACATCACTAGAAAACCGCAATTTACATATTTTAAAAATATAATAAGTTTAGAAATTTTGCGGCTTTCCCCCGAAATCCAGAAATATCATAAAATCTCAAGAAACCCTCATAAGTGCATGTGTCAATGATAATGAATGCATATGGTAACAATAATCAAGTTGCAATGTGTGATTAATAGACTAGGCATGAACAAATGATATGATGAGCTACATGCACATGAATAGCAATGCTACGATTTCATTTTAAGGAATTAAAGGCAATAGTACAAGTTTAAGTATCAATTATAGTAAAAGGTTTCAATTTAAAGGTTATCTAGTGTGGTGGCATGGCAATTACCAGGGTGTGTGTGTGTAAGCATGAATAGTGCTCGTGCTGCATATAAAAACCCTGGCAATGGTGCAGGTGTCCTATAAAATGGGTTCGCATATGTATGTCAAATAAGGTATGGATGTAGTTACTAATATCACTAAAATCTTAACTACTTAAACTATCGGGAGACTTGCGCCATCCAAACGATAGTCCCCCGTAGATGTTAAATCTACTCACTGAAATCCTCAGCTAGCTACGTCCGATCACCGCTTTCCCTTTTCGTGCCGCGTCCAAAGCCTCCGCGACCGAACCTGGAATTTACATCAATACAAGACATAAGGTTACATATCATGAAACGACGCAAATCCCGAACGAGAATATCTACGTTCACAAGCTAGGTACAACGTGCACAAGGTGCGCGGAACACGCGAAAATCGCAAAAACTGCAAAAATCGCCGATTTGGTCGCCCGGCAAAACTAAAACCCGATTACTCAAAAATCCGCACTCACGCATCCTAAATGTCATAGGATAAGCCAACAATATAATCTAGATATCGCAATTAATTCATCATAATATTTTATAACACAACTAGTAAGCTAGAATTTGCAATTTGGTGCAAACATCGATAATTTGCGACAAAGTGCACACATTATCACAAAAATATCCAAATTAAACCATTAGAAAGCCACTACAATTAAATTAACCCTTTTACCATGCATCAAAACCCACATTCCATACACAAACCTTTCCTTGATTTTGGTAATTAGCAATCTTAATGAAAATTTCATACAAGTTTAACATAGATTAGCCTAATATGAAGCCACTTAAGCAAAGTCACCTTAAAGATTGGTTTAGTAATTAACTAGATTAATTAAAAAGATTTAATTAACTAAAACATGGTTTCAAGAAACCCTAGTTAACTCAACTATTAACTTTTAAAAAAACTAGATTAGTATTAACACTAAACAACTAGATTAAAGAATTCTAACCAAACAACTTAAAAGAGTAGAAATTATACCTCAAATTTTTATAGATCTAGCAAGAAGAATTTGCCTCAATGATGGCCTCATAGCACCATGATTCCAAGCAAGAGAGGTTAAAGAGAAAGGGGATGAAGAATGGGGTTATTTTGTGAGGTTTAAATTGGAAATTTTGGAGCAACTTGATGAGTTTTTGAACAAGATGAAAAGAAAAATGATGAAGAGGGGAGGGGCTGCAGATTTCGGCCAGAGGAGGGAGAGGGGAGTGGTGTGGGTGTATGGAAAAAGTCATGGTCAACCCCCCCTCAAAGTCAATGCACCATACCTTCAACATACAATATTTTAAACATACACATTCAACTCAATTCATCCCTAACAAAAGAATTTTAAAACAAAAGAGAGAGGGGGAATTTTCTGCAGTTTGGGACAGCCAAGGAGATGTGAGGATGTGTGTGTGAGAGTGCACAAAAAAAATTTTTGCAAAAAGACCCCCTACAAGTCCAAAGTTGCAAGTTTAAGCTTAAATTCAATAAATTTCGTTTTCTATAATAAAAATTAGTTAAAAATCAAAATAAAATACTAAAAATTTATGTTACAACTAGATTTTAATTAACATGATTTTAAAGCTTAAATTTAGCCCATTTAAATTCGTATTTATCGCTAATTTAATGTATTTTCTTACCGGCTTAAAATAATATTAAAAAATTGAAAAATTAGGGGGAAAATTTAAACGACCAGAATTTCATAATTAACTCATTTGCTACTAAAAACTAGCAATTACCTATCCAAATTAGGTATAATTAGTCCTAAACTGCAAAATAACAAAAAGGACGGTTTTCGGAAAAATACCGAATTTTCACCGATTTTCAGGAAAACACCAAAACGACTTTTCAAGGCGTTACATTATCCCACTGGCAATTGCCCCCACGCAGAATTGCGAGGGACGGTTCCCCTGAAAATTTAGGCTAAAATATTTAATGCATATTCATGATTTATGATTTTTCTCCATTAAAGTTGTCTAAAAGTACCGTCACCTTAACAAATATATGGCAAAAATGTGTTAGTGAATATTCACAGCCTCATTATTGCTTATGAAGACAGATACAGTCCCTGATAGGTCTCCCTTGCAACTTAATCCAGAAGGACCCGACCCTCTTGACGCTTAAACCGCAGGCGTAATAACCTCAAAATATATATAGCTTTCATACAAAAAGTAATATAAGAAATCTAAGGAGCATCACATCAGATTTGCTGATCGGTGGAAAATAAAATAGACGCTGGGTATTAGCAAATATGAAAAACAAGACAATGTATGTTTTCCGAAATAGCATACTTGTCTAATCACAACATCAATAAAACTATAAAGAAAAAAAATAACACACTTAAACAAATTAATAATAAGAGATTGATATTGTCACAGTCAATTATTACCTATTTACGACAATATATCCATCATTATGGTTATCATATTTCTCCAAAAAAAAAATTTTAAAAAAAAACCAAAACATCATCAACTCTAATATAAAGAATAATATAAGTCTCGTCATTAAGTCCAAAGAACATGCAACTGGTCTCTAAGTCCACAAATATACATATTCTGGTTAATGGAGGTTTTAACAAGATACAAATGAATATAAAAATATACAATGGTGGTTACGTTCTATAGTGTAACCCACCTATTAAACAAATCATCCAAAACAAAAATATGCCACAAGCCGCTACTGATCCGAGTGGTCGGTCTTGTAAGAAAACTATTGCACAACGGGTGTGAGTTGCCAACTCGTGAGCAGAAAATATCATCAGCTAGAAATCGAATACATAACGATCTACCTAAATTATACTGTAATAATATCGTACCGTGTAGTATCGAAGCTGAACGTGTGTGTGTATCATGCCTATATCAATATTTGGTATCATGCCATCCATATCATGTATATATACATATCATCTGAGGAGTGTCCATCAATGACACTCGAAATCATCATAAAATCCTGAGTGCCCGGTATCGACACTCGAAATCATCATAAATCCCGTATGCAGTATCGACACGTAAATCCTCATATCTCAGGCGTCGTTTCATCGGATCGACCCTCATATCTCAGGCATTGTCTCATCAGATCGGTCTTCATATCCATTTGTCTCATATCACTCAGGTCGGTATCCTCCGGATATCCGTCAAGTCAAACACTGTCACCGGTAGGTAGTGTTCTAGGCTAGGCTCAACGCCTTTCTACACGATCTTCTTGCTCCCGGGCACCGTACCTGGTCCACTATGTATTCGCAGACGGCGACTCCTCACTGCTCGAATTGGGCAATAATCATAGCTCAGAACCGAGAAATCTCATGGTGGACGTTAAAATATCATATTAAGAGAAAACCGCGTTTTAAAAACTGTTGGGATCAGGTGCCCGCGCCGCGGAAGCCGTGGTCGAGGCGGAAGCGAAAAACAAAAATTCTACCGAGCACCGGACGCCCGTTCGACCCAGAATTCGAACCATATACCTAAACTAGTTAATCTACAAGTGCAAGGGTTGAAGAAATACAACTTTTGTCGCGTGTCCACCCAATTGTGGAAGACCCTTCCAAGCTCGTAGCTGCCGGGATCGCGCTTGAGAATCGACCACCATTTGCCGAAGACGATCCACCTGAAGAAGTTCAGAGGAGGCTCTAACCGACGATCCAAGCTCGCTAGATTTGGATGGTAGGTAATGTAGGAATACTCCACTAAATTTTTCTCTCTAAATCTATGCTAAAAAATGAGAGCAAGAAGAAGAAGGAGAAGGAGAATAGGAAGCATGAAGTATGAAGCTCAAAAATGAGGAATGAAAAACATCAATCCTTGAGAGTGAGCATGGCCTGCTCCTTTTCAACCATGCATCTATAGTGCACCTAAATGAATATATCATTTTTAAAAGAATCAAGCCATTCCTCACTACATGCATGCACCATACTTCATAACTCTCCACTTTCCACCTCATTTCTTTTTATTTTTCTAAATAGAAAAATAAATATGAGGTGTCCTTCTTCTAGAAGTATTCCCGTATAAATACGGAATACTTCATCCGGTTTATGTATCGCTACACATACGCGTATCTGTAGCACTAAAGAGAGAAAATGAACAGCGAACAATAATACTAAAATATATGTATCAAAATACATATATAAATTATTAAATTAAAACCTGATTTAATAATCCGGCTTAATCCTAAACCAACTAGTATTATCAACCGTCCGATTAAAGTCCGTGTATCGTGTACACGTATTTAATCGGCCCCCCTGCACGTACCATCGTACGGCTCCTACATTTATCGCCTAAAACGGGAAAACCCTCTGTGTGGGACTCTAAAGGCTCGACAATACGCTGGCAGTGGGTTTAACAACAAGCACGTCGGCGGCACTAGCTGTACGTAACGACTACCCAGGTACTTATCGAAAAGGGGGTCGACAATCAAGTGTGTCCTTATCCTACTAAGCATGAACGTGACAATCTCCATACAATTCGGTCTCTTCGTCAAAGAGTATTGCATTTCGGGTCTACGGGATGGATAACGTCAGACCCCTACTAACCCGATAAGTCGTGATTGAGTCAAGCTCATCACCAACTGAGATACTACTGATCTACTATCAGTAAATCTCACCTACCGTGGCCACGGATTTCTGGTGATAGCCAACTAGACACAGCGCGACATCGACTCCTAATACCAGGAGAGACGAATCCCTTACAGTCGACCACTGCCTCCATGTGGCTCGGGACTGTACCCAACTAAAACATGTTTGCACGACTCCTTTGAGCCGTGGTAGGATAGTAATCAAAGTACAGTGTGAACCCATACGAGACAAATGACGTCTTCAGGTCAAAGGACTATCATGTACTCATACCACCTAAGAACTTCTATCTGAAGATAGGTATAATATCATCTAGAAGTTCTCGGTGAGTCCGTCAAGTGTACTCACCTCCAGTGAGCACTAGTATACTATCTTAGGTGTCATAACACCAATGGCTTATGAGACCGACCACCGTCCCTCGTCGGGGTTTCGAAGCGTATACACTAGTCTATTCTGGAATATCGATGCTCAGTCTCGATACTCCCACGACTAAGGACATTTAAGGATGTGCTTACAGACAATCCAGCTCCCACATATATGATCGCCATCATACTGCTGGATTTTAAGTAACAATCTTACGGGCTTCATCAATGATGAAGACAAATCAGATAGCTTATCATCATCTTGAGTAAGACTGTTACACCTGTATAGGTCCTCCTTCAATTATCATAATCGCTTACTTGCGATCATAATAATTGCCATGAGGGCAGTATATCTAACAATCTCCCACCTGCACTTATATTGTGGTATCGCGTACCCACAGCTCCTGTGCTACCAAATACCCAACTTCTCTACTAATCAGTTTCACAAACTATGTTTATGAAACTTAACGTGTTCGAGAAATATCCTTAGTGAGTGGACTCGCTACAATATTCTAACTTCATCTCTCTATATCTCAACTTTGCGGAGATTACCAATTTCCAAAAATGAGCGATACCCCGCCTTAAGAATTTGTCTGGATATATGATGGAACCAAGTTCATCAATGAACAACTCCTATCCAACAAAGTTCTTGGGCTGTATACTCTGTTGAGTTAGAGCCGTCATCCTGTACCATGATTACCTCAGAATCCTTATTGGAACACTATCCAATACACTGATCCTCAGAAGAGGCTAAACTCATAACTCTGACAGCATCTCTCTCATCCAAGTCACTTTGAAAGCTTAAACTGATAACCGCTTCCCAGAAGAGGCTGTCGTTATCCTATACCAAGAATATCCTTTTATGTTCTTTACCGCTTCTCTTTGTTTTTTGAGAATTGGATTAATATATACTTGTTGCATCTAGTGTAAAAGCAATATCTGGTGTTGTACAAGACTTTGCATGATTGACTCAATTACCTAAACAAATGATGTGTCATTCATGCATGCCCCTCTCTTCATTAGTCAAAAAGACATTTTTTTAGAGAGGGTGACTCCATCACCTGCGGGTACACTACCAAATTTTGCTGACCTTAGCACATAGATACCCAATGTTTATTTTTGAGCATATAGATACTTGATTGTTTCACAGTTGCACTTTTGCTACTTAATGACATTAACGACGAATGGGAAATGACTCTTTTGCCCTCTTCGCCACTACTCCATCAACTTTGTTGACTAGGTTGAAAAAAATTAAAACAAAAAAAGTTCTCTCATCCCCAACCTCTCATAATTTTGGTTCTCCTCTAACATTACCCTAGAAATTGAGCGCGATCATCGACATAAAATTGAACGCGAGGGAGATGGGTTTGGATATCTCTCCATCAAACTTTCCCCGATTTTTTCAATTTACCCTGACCTATCCTTAGAATTGAGCGCAATCTCTTTGTGATAACCATCACAGTAAAATTTGAGAAACATGTAGGTGAATCTGGAGACAAGAAAATCTTTTGAAGAAGCCATTAGTAGAGAAAAGATGCTAGGGTTTTGAAGAATGCGAGTACAAGAAGAAAACCTTTTTTTCATTTCAACCGCTAAGTGCAAAAGAGTAAAAAAAAAATCATGTGAAATTTAAGAAATATTCTAAGGCTTCAAAATTTTGAGCATTTAAAAATCAAAAATAAACTTTTGGGTGCTGTTAGGATCAGTTTGGATAGTTTTGAGCAATTTATACTTAGATGATAGGGTATATTCGGCAACGTGATCCGTTAGCCCAAAAGTATCTGCTTACCATCACCAAACCCACGTGATAAGCCATACTCCTTTGTGCTGGCTCTGCTGGGAGAGAGAAAAGATCGATGTCAGCAGAGTCTTGCTCTCCTCTTCTCACAAACACAATACCCTAACCCTAATCTCTCCTCTCTCCTCATCCTTTATCGCCTTTCGATCCCAACCCCTCACCTCCTCTTCTATCCGCCGTCGATCTCTTGCCTCTTTTTCTTATTCTTCTTCGATGGTTCGAGGCCAAAGCAAGGGACAGAACGAGACGCTAGCCCCTTTCGTCCTCACCACCCCTCTCTATTACGTAAATGCCCCTCCCCACATGGGCAATGCCTACACCACCATTGCCGCCGACGCCATCGCTCGCTTTCAGGTCTCATCTCTTCTTCTTCCTCTCATCATGGGGTTTGAACTCATATTCTTAAAGATGCTATTTTTATAAGGTTTGCAAATTTTTTTTTAAAAAATCGGGTGTTGTTTATCTCATGCATTTATGTGCCCAGACTGGTAGTAATTGTTATTAATTTCACATGATTTTTTTTATTTACATATTGGATTTTTGATAATGCACTCATTCACGGCTTTATCAGTTTCTTGGCTTTGAGTGAGATGCAAAGAGATTATAAAATGAGTTTGTGGAAAAAGTTGTGAGAAGGGAGAAGCATGGAGGTGAAAGAAAGTCAAGGAGATTATCAAAAATGGTTTTTCTTTTCCCTTGAGTTGGTAATGAAAAGTGGGCGAGGATGAGAAGAAGAAGAAGGTGGTTTTCTTAAGAAAATAAAATGAAGAAGAAGACGGGCTCTCTTTTCTCTTGAGTTGGTAGTGTCACGTCCCGAAAGTACGGAATATGACCGGCACTTAAACTACGAACGTCTCGAAGCGTACGTGATATATGTAAGCCGAAAACCCAGAAATGCAAACCAAGAAAAGTAGTAGAGTGAAGGAAAACCAATTTAAACAAGTAGTTTTAATAGCATAAGCCGAATTATGCGGTTTTAAAAAAAACATCAATATTTCCCGAAAATTTCGGCAGTCTCCTTTGTAAATACTGGCTCCCAAACGGGATACAACATGAATAGTATACGAAATCAATAAAAAGGCATCCCCAAGCGGGAGCTAGCTCTTCGTCAATCGACGGTCACAACCAAACAAGCAATATAATATACAACGCCAACGGCGAGGATCAAAAACTCGAAACCACAAGAAAACCACAGAAATAAAAACGCGTGACTCTAAAGTCGAAAGAATAACATCACTGGTCTCTATCTCAAAAATAAATACATGTTTGGTTGATGGAACTTCTAGATACAACTGAATAATAATATACAAGATATATAATGGGGGTACGATACAAATAAACCCACCTAATAGCAAATCACCCAGAAAAGGAAGTAGTGCCAGCAAAGCCGTAATGAAACCTGTACGGCAAAACCTGCAAAAAACTGGGGCACAACGGGGGTGAGTTGCCAACTCGTGAATAGAAAAACATCTACGCACAGAAATCGCATAAATAACGCAAGCTAGGTCAATGATCATAATATATCCTCAAATATATGAATAACATGCAGCCTATAACAATGGCTAGGGTAATATCTAACCCGAGTGTGATCTCATGTGCCCGTGTCAGTGCCTCAGGTAGTAATATATCATATGAATGAGGTATGAATGCATGAAAACAGAATACACGTAAACGAAGAAACTGTTTTCATAAATTAGTGAGATTTCCTTTGTATTTTTAAAATGAAGTATCATAAATGAAATCAGCATCAACAGTGTCTAGCATCGACACAAAACATAAATCTCAATGTCTCAAAGCCTCAGGCTCCGGCTATCCGGACTGGCCTGTATCATCAAATCTCAGTACCTCAATATCTCGAAATGTCAATGTCTCAATCTCAATATCTAGGGCGCCGTCAGTCCAGACCGGCCCCTACCATCCATCTCAAGACCACGATGGTATCCTCCGGATATCCGACGCGTCGGGTAAAATCACCGGTAGGTAGTCTCCCCCTGCCAGGCTCATCGTCATCACCATGAGCTTCTTGCCCCGGGGTACCTTACCGGGTCCACCATGTACCCGAAACGGTTCATCCAACTCCTCGAATCGGGTCTCGAAATCCATCAGCAAACTCATGGTGGACGACTCATACATCATGGGAAAACCGCATTTTTATTTAAAAAGAGAGAAAGCAGTTTATATATGTTTTGCGGTTTTCCTCCAAATCCAGAAAATATCATGGAAATCCGAATCATCAATAGCATGTAAAACCATGAATATAAGCATGAGACTGAATAACAGTATGCATGAAGCGACAAGTAATAACTACAATATCTAAGCTGGCATATAAGGTATGTACACTAATATTATGTCAAACTACTGGCTATCAAGCTAAGTTAAGCAATAATATTTTCTAAGGTGTACGTGACATGGTAATTACCGATGAAAATGTGTGTGAGCCGGCAAGTAAGTGTATGTGGTACATACGCATCATCGGTAATGGTGCCGGTGTCCTAACAGCATAATGTCAACAATGCAATATGAAATAACAACGTAAATATGCGATGCGGAACGAGCAACCAAAATGAGCGGGAGCTGAATACTAGACGCAACTATAACTAATCTGCATTAATCTAATATAAGTCCTACAAATGGTGCCTTTTGAAATAACACGAATCATGGGGTTTTGAAAATTAGGGGCTACGGTGTTTTTTATGAAAAGATACGTCTTTTGAAATATCCGTAGGATCCCTTGGGCTGTCTTTTAAAATACCCACGATTCGTTAGTTTTGAAATAGGTAAGAATCGAATCTAATCTAACAACTAAACTAAACTAAACTAAACTAAAGGGCTAAGCTAATAAGCTGGACTACAGGTAAGGAAACCGCCTAACATCTGAGTCGATACATATACATACCTGTATATATATTAGTCGGTGATCCCGCCTAAATAATATCATATCCGATACCATATCTATAATCAGACATCCCAAGTCAAGAGTGCGGATCAATCATCAAAATATAGCTCATACGTAAATCCGTCGTACGGCATCCCCAAATCTGGGTACGGGTTAATATCACATTCATCATACTATTCACCTGGTATCCTCTTTGTCAAATATCATGATCGGGGTACTGATCTATGTCTAGTACAATACTGATACCGCCTAAGTATGCATGCACGTGTGTGAAATACTACGTCAAGGACCCGCTACAACGTCATGTCGTATCTCAAATACGAACCCTGCTATATCACCGATCTCACGGCCTCAAATCAAATCTCATCGACTCATCATAAATCCTAAGTACTATCCTCATTATCCATGCATGCGTATATGAATGTACATATGCATAGTCCCATACCCACGCATATATACATGCATACACATCCCAAACTGCGCACAAGAAAGTAAAGTATGCAAGTCTGTGTGTGCGTATGTGGGTATAACAACTACTCTAGGGTTCCGCAACTAACCCAAAGCTAATCCATGAACACATAATCATAACATGAATAAACATTCTCGCATCATAAAACACCTATATAAACATATATATATGAGCTACACTACGGACTGCGGGGGTGCTATACGCCATCCACCCGACTTCTCCCCGTAGATATAAATCTACTCACCTGGTCCTCGCTCGCCGGTGTCGACGTCGCCACGCGCTTGCTTATCGTCTCGAAGTCCACATGGGGTACCTACATATCATAACGCACTATATCGCATTAAAATCCGACTCATGACCAAAACGACGCACGAATCCCACATAGGTCAAAACCTATGGTTGCTCTCTCTCAAATCAACCCAAAACCCTCGACATCGGCGTACAAACGCCGAGTGATCGAGAAAAGCTCAAACGTACAAATCGAAGTTCTCAAAACTCACTAATTATAATATAAAACAGGGTTTAAATCATCAAAACATTAAAATAAATCAAATTGATTTATTTCCGAAAACCTAGAAAGCACTAAATTTTCGTTTTAATTCGAAACTTGATGCTTTAACAAATCTAATGACCATAATATCCACTAAATATCATAACTAAGTCATATAAACCATTAATAGATTTTATCCACATCAATTTTCATTGAATCCAAAATTCTAGTTTGCAAATTATCCAATTTTAATATTTTAAAAGCAACAATTTGTAAACTAACCACTAGATTAGTTTTAGCATTCCATTAACATGTTAACCTCCTCATTAAAACCATAATAAATTTATAAAAACCCTAACTAGATTTTAAATTTCACATTTTCAATAATTTCTAAAAACCTAGTTTACAAAAAAAAAAGCTTAATTTGGACATTTTACATCTAACAATTTATATAGTGGCAATTAGATTAGGTTTTGCATGTCTTAAGATCTTCACTACTCCACACAACCATAATCCAAATACTCTAAACCCTAACTTTAGATTAAACTTCACTTGAAAACCAAACTTTAAAATTAAACCATATTTAAACTTCTAGTTAGCTAGATTGAAATAATTAGACAACACTTTAACTAAAGGGTTAAGATTATACCTCACAATTTCAAGAGATCCAACATGAATCTAGCCTCCCAAACTTGCTTCTTTTCACCAATATCCATACAAGTATAGCCAAGGAAAAATGGGTAAGGGTTGGATTTTGAAATTAGTGAGGTTTTATTTGATTTTTCATGGAATTTTCGTGAACTTTGGAGAAGAAATGAGATGGGGAAATGAGAGAAGGGGGGCTGCTGAATTTCTGCAGCAGTGAGGAGGTGAGAGAGAGTGTGGTGTTGGGTGTGGGTGAGAGAAAAGTCCAAGTAAGGAACCATACATCAAGTATAAAGACCCATGCTTTAATGTTTAACACCAATTTCTTTTCTTTGACCTTTGGAAGAGGGGAAAATGGGCAGCCCCCCCCCTTTTTCTTGGTCGGCCAGAATTTGTGAGGAGAGAGAGTGTGTGAGGGTTGAGTTTGGGTGGGGGAAAAATGATAAATGTTGTACCCCACTTCCATTAACACTAATTTCACCGAAAAAAAGTATTTTTCTTCGATAATTTCTAAACCGTTTTGGCAAACGATTTCGTTTCAAAAATCACATGATAAAATTTTATTTAAAGTTTTATGATGCACAAAATTTGTTTCAACTCATTCCAATTTGTAATTTTCCCTAATTAAATGTATTAGTGACGGCTTAAAATAATAATAAAATAATTTTTTTTCGGAAAATTTGAAATTTCACCAATGGCTCAATAAACACCAAATACTAGCAATTACATAGCTATAATATGTATATTTAATTTTTATAATAAGATATTTGCATTATGATTTTTTACAGAAAACCCCCTTATTTTAACGTTTTTTCGAAATTTCACCGAAACGATTTTCAAAACGTTACAAAAGACATGATGAGCATGAGAGGAAGAAGATGTTTTTTTTAAATGACTTTTTTTCCTTCCTTGAGTTGGTAATGAAAACTGAAGAGAGACGAAGAGGATGAGAAGAAGAAGAAGAAGAAGAAGAAGGAGGAGGGTTTCTTTTAAAATTGAAGAATATGGATTAAAAATTGATGATGTAACTTTTCTGTTAATGTAACCATAACCAAACTGCTAATCTAACCCAAAACTAACGGAAGGGTGTTTTTTAGTTTAACGAAGAAGACTTAAAGCGTTTTTTTTAGAATTAGAAAGTTTTGGTGTGTTTTTCGAGACACGAAAGTGTTGGGGTGCCAAAAAAAAATCTTTAGAAAACGGGGTTACAACTTACGAGCCCTCAAAACTTTTTAACTTACGGTTTGGAAAGTTCTATTTTGGGCTCCAAACATGCCTTGGTCACAAATTTGGGAGTTTAGCATTGAAACCCCACGAAACCATGGTTTCGGAAACCGCAAACCTATTGACAAACAATGGGTTTCTATTTTTGGAAAAAGAAAAAATCGGGTGCTGTTTATGTCATGCATTTATGTACTCCTCTTCTTGTTTTCAAATGGTAATAGCTGTTCAATTTGACTTGTTTTTTTGAATAAGAAATGATTTTTTTTTTGGAGATGTCTTTTTCTGTGTTAATTTGTTCAATCTCATTCTTGGTTTTGTCAGTGCTTTCGACTTGAGCATAGTTCCCTGTGGCAAATCAATTGCTTCCTCCTTTAGGTAGTATGGTTTGAGTGCACAATAAATAAGTTCTTTGAGTGGAGTTAGTTCACCGATAAGATTCTTAGTGCATCGGGTTCACCTGAAGGAATCTCCTTCATATAATAATTTTTTTTGTGCTCTAAATTACTAGAGCATACTCTACAGGAGACTTCTCCAGTCTAAATTTTTTTTTTAACAATACCTTGCCATTGCCAACCATGGGGGAAATCCTTGATTGTTTGATTTAAGAAACTATGAAATTGTCAAGTGATTGGATGCAGTTTATCTCATATCTAAATTTTTTCTAAATAACTGGCAAATAGTGATGACAAGGACATATACACACAGAACAACCTTTTCTTAGCTTTTATGCCAGATGTATTACAATACAACGACTGCAAAATATAAAGCTTAGAAATGCTGAGTGATCTAGATTAAGGTTTACGGCTTTTCTTCATATATTTTTATTCCATTGTGCCATTGTGCAATAGTATAATTTATATTGAACTTTGAAAATTTCATAGGAAGTACTTGTTTAGGTCAGCTACTGAGCAGCCTGAGCTAATACTTCACTACTTCAGTCGTTCAATGTTTGTAATGCTTTTAAAGTTTTTATTAAGATGGGAAAAGGATATGTAGTTGTAATGTACAACCCACCAACTCTATAACCATAATACTAGCTTGCCTCTGTAAGCCATTTAACTGCATTCAAAGCATCTCCAAGCCTGCAACTATATGCTGTGTATATACGGAATTTTTTGGATTGATTGACGCTGCATATAGATATATTTCTGTTGCGTTTTATTTTGTGCAATAGTAACAGGCCAATGAAAATGTTCGGCTAGTTTCTAACCGATTTCCTATTTTCTATGATTTCTTTCACCAGAGGCTACTAGGGAAGAAAGTTATATTTGTCACAGGAACTGATGAACATGGAGAAAAAATTGCTGCTGCAGCAGAGGCAAATAGCTGTAGCCCCAATGAACACTGTGATACTGTCTCAAATGCTCACCGATTGCTTTGGAAAGATGTATGTTCCATATATTTATTTTCTTGAATTTAAATCACTTGTGCAATTCCTTTGGTAACTAGATTTTTCTAATTAGTAGTAAAGAGAATTGAGCATAAATGTATAATAAACATTAACTTCCTTTCTTTTATTTTCAGCTGGATATAGCATATGACAAATTCATCCGCACTACTGACCCAAGTCATGAAGCGGTTGTCAAGGAGTTCTACTCGAGAGTTCTCACCAATGGTGATATTTACCGGGCTGATTATGAAGGCCTCTACTGTATAAATTGCGAGGAGTACAAGGTATGGTTTTACATTCTACTTCCATGTTGGTAAAAGTGGTATGCAAAGTTCTCTTTCCTTTAAAAATGGGTTAATAATCTTATTGGTGCCTAGTATTACTAATTTGAATTACACATGGAGTGTCGGGAGAGATGAATGAATGCAGTAAACTTACCAACACCTACACTCTTATATAAGTCAAGTATTTATTTATAGTCTTGCAAAATCTTTGAGGATTTGTGCCTATAGTTGTTTTACCCTGAAGTTTTGTTAGGACTATTCTTCTCTTAAAAAGAGAGGGAATCTTCTCCTCCCACTTTTTTAATTGTTGGGTTGTTTCATCCAATGGTGGATCAAGTGGGATGATGTCATCACCGTTTTTTTGTGGGATGTCAACACTAACTACCTATTTGCATCCAACCATTGATTCACAAATCCAACGGTGAAAAACATGTGAGGAAAAGATCCCTTCTCCTCTTTAGAGGCGAATAGTCCAACTGTTGTTAATAACTTGGGGTTGACCATCAAGCCGATACCCATTGTCAATGTGGATATTGCTTAAATGGTGGTAATGAAATTGCAATTGAGGCTCTGGTTTAGGTCATGAATCATCTCAAAAGTCTTATTAGCAGCCACAAACATCACTAATTTCCTAACCCCTTCTCTTGGAATTTTCCAAGTTCACAAATCCATCACTAAACGACATCTAAACTTAAACAAAAGCCAGGAAATCACAACTATTCTAAATGAGAAGCGATATACCTTATGGTTACTCCCAAACAAAACCCTAGATGTCCCAAAGTTGCCAAAATCCCATTTTGCTTGGTGCAAAGTGATGAGCATGAGGAGGGGATCGTTTTTTGTTAAAGGGATATATGGTTTGGATGGAGTTTTGGAGACGGTTTTAGGGTTTGAAGGTGGAGGGAATGAGCTTGAGGAAGATGAAGGAAAGATGAAAAATGGTGGAGGGTGATGGAATGAGGCAGCACCCTCTCTCTCTTACAAAAGTAAACCTACCCTAATCATTATGTCCCTTTTTGTCTTTTTTTTTCTCTTCCTTTTTTCACCACCAATAAACCATAACACATAACCCGAATGAAATGAAACATGTAACCAAATGAAACATGTCATGGTGCACTAACCATGAAAACTGTAGAAACACGGATTTGATTTAATCGCGATTAGCAGTGCACTAATCGAGTTTTTATCAAAACTTCATATAATAAATATTAAAATTGCCAAATCCTTTAAATATATATTTAAATGAATAAATAATTTTAATTTCCTTTTTTCCCCACATTTATTGGTATATATTTATACTCTTTTTCGAAAACCCCAATTTCGCAAATCGGGCAGTTTTCGGGAAAAATATTATTTTAATATTAAATTCCAAAAATAATATTTTATATTTTCTGAAATGTTACAATCTTTCCCCTTAAATAAATTCGGTCCTCGAATTTAAATTTAAACCCCCAAAATCTAAAACATTTCAATAATCAGCTCAAATCAACGGGGCTCCGAAGTCATGGAAAACGCAGAAATAACACAGCGTGTCAAGTGCGCATAAAAACGAGTACAAAACTCAAAATCGAACTCCGTCAAGCGTCACGCAAACCATCGGATTTGCACGCATATCTTTGGAGTTACAATAGAGATACAGATCTAGAAATCCACTACTGAAATCCAATATACACTAGTCAAATACTATAATACGTGTATAGTACACATCGTTGTAAAACTTTCAAAATCTGAATAAAACCCATGCAAATTTTTTTTCTAAATCGCCGCGTGAACGCGTAACTCACGGCATAACTGACGGACGCTCATTTTAAAATAGTAATATATGTCCATATACGTTTTCTTTACTACACGTTCCGTCGTTTTCAAAATATCCCAAAAGGTTTTCTTTTATAAACATTCGTGTCGCTCACGGACACGCAGGAAAATAGCGAGACTATAGCTCCTCTTGAAAACCCTTTGGTAATCTTTTAATGCATGCAGGGTACTCAGGTACTGTCCTCAGATCAGTCCTGTTTGGCTATTACACAATATAGTGCCCATCATGAAAACCAAATGCTCAAAAGCAAAATCAGGTTCAAAAGGCGTGTCCAATAATCATATGCGTCTGGTGCGCATGGAAATCAAATCCAAACACAGGTGCCACTATACGCACAAAGCAAAACTAAGTGCAACAGATGTGAACAAAAGCATTTGTCCACTGCAACGAGCGTGCACGGCAACAATATCAAGTGCATCTAAAATGCACTAAAATCTCAATCCAGCGCATCTGGTGTGCACAGAATCGCATCTCATATCATTCGCCCAGCATGCGTGAAAATCTAAATCAGTGCATATGTCCCGCACGAATGAAATTGCATCCAATATGCACGGAAGAAATCTAAATCAAGAGTATCCAACATGCACGAGTAAAATCTCACTCAAGTGCATCCGATGCACACAAAATCCAAAATCAAGCGCCTAATATGCGCAAAAATCCAACCAAAGCGCGTCGGGTCCGTAAAAGCATATAGTGCAGTAGCATGTACGAAAACGAATGGCAAGTGCCAACGCGCCCGAAAATATAAATTTGGTAAAACGAATGCTCAAGGATATAAATTGGGTGCAACCAAGGTACGGAGTATAAATCCAGTGCGACAACGCATAAATACCCGTCCGGTGCAACAAATGCAAGAAATGCAAATTTAGTGCAACGACAGAGATTGGATTAATGATTGTTTTGGTAAAGGCTAGATATGAACGGAGTTCCGTGTCGAGATAAGGGTTAAGAGTGGGATTCCTTTTCCCTCCAGAAACCCTAATCTACACGCATCACCGTCGTTCTAGTTCTAAATCTATTAATAGATAAAAAGGGTAATTTTTAATCAATCATCGATGACTACTAAATCCTAACGAACCCTACAAGCCCTCTTATTATATTAACTACATCTTTAAAATAATCTAGATCTATATTTTACATTCTTGTTTAACGTCTAGAAACCACTCTATAAAATTCTTTATCCCTACTCTCTTTCTCAACACATCTAAAGTAAAAGTAAAAGGTCCACGTTTCCCAGAGGACGACCCGTACTCATCTCGGTCTAGCTATACGCGACACCGTTCTGATTGCGGTTAACTACAAACACACTTTTTCGTAACAATCACCAAGTTCATCAATGAACAACTCCTATCCAACAAAGTTCTTGGGCTGTATCCTCTGTTGAGTTAGAGCCGTCATCCTGTACCATGATTACCTCAAAATCCTTATTGGAACACTATCCAATACACTGATCCTCAGAAGAGGCTAAACTCATAACTTCGACAGCATCTCTCTCATCCAAGTCACCTTGAAAGCTTAAACTGATAACCGCCTCTCAGAAGAGGCTGCCGTTATCCTATACCAAGAATATCCTCTTATGTTCTTTACTGCTTCTCTTTGTTTTTTGAGAATTGGATTAATATATACTTGTTGCATCTAGTGTAAAAGTAATATCTGGTGTTGCACTAGACTTTGCATGATTGACTCAATTGCAATGCCTGTCCCTCTCTTCATTAGTCAAAAAGACATTTTTTTAGAGAGGGTGATTCTATCACCTACGCGTACACCACCAAATTTTGCTGATCTTAGCACATAGATACCCAATGTTTATTTTTGAGCATATAGATACTTGATTGTTTCACAGTTGCACTTTTGCTACTTAATGACATCAACGACGAATGTGAAATGACTCTTTTGCCCTCTTCGCCACTACTCCATCAACTTTGTTGACTAGGTTGAAAAAAAATTAAAACAAAAAAAGATCTCTCATCCCCGACCTCTCATAATTTTGGTTCTCCTCTAACATTACCCTAGAAATTGAGCGCGATCATCGACATAAAATTGAACACGAGGGAGATGGGTTTGGATATCTCTCCATCAAACTTTCCCCGATTTTTTCAATTTACCCTGACCTATCCTTAGAATTGAGCGCAATCTCTTTGTGATAACCATCACAGTAAAATTTGAGAAACATATAGGTGAATCTAGAGACATGAAAATCTTTTGAAGAAGCCATTAGCAGAGAAGAGATGCTAGGGTTTTGAAGAATGCGAGTACTAGAAGAAAACCTTTTTTTTTCATTTCAACCGCTGAGTGCAAAAGAGACAAAAAAAATCATGTGGAATTTAAGAAATATTCTAAGGCTTCAAAATTTGGAGCATTTAAAAATCAAAAATAAACTTTTGGGTATTTACGCTGTTAGGATTATACTTAGATGATGGGATATATTCGGCAATGTGATCCATTAGGCCAAAAGCATCTGCTTACCATCACCAAACCCACGCAATAAGCCATACTCCTTTGCGCTGGCTCTGCTGGGAGAGAGAAAAGATCGATGGCAGCAGCCGGCAGCAGAGCCTTGCTCTCCTCTTAACACAAATACAACACCCTAACCCTAATCTCTCCTCTCTCCTCATCCTTTATCGACTTTCGATCCCAACCCCTCGCCTCCTCTTCTATCCGTCGTCGATCTCTTGCCTCTTTTTCTTATTCTTCTTCGATGGTTCGAGGCCAAAGCAAGGGACAGAACGAGACGCTAGCCCCTTTCGTCCTCACCACCCCTCTCTATTACGTAAATGCCCCTCCCCACATGGGCAGCGCCTACACCACCATCGCCGCCGACGCCATCGCTCGCTTTCAGGTCTCATCTCTTCTTCTTCCTCTCATCATGGGGTTTGAACTCATATTCTTAAAGATGCTATTTTTATAAGGTTTGCAAATTTTTAAAAAAAAAAATCGGGTGTTGTTTATCTCATGCATTTATGTGCCCGGTAGTAATTGTTATTAATTTCACATGATTTTTTTTATTTACATATTGGATTTTTGATAATGCACTCATTCACGGCTTTATCAGTTTCTTGGCTTTGAGTGAGATGCAAAGAGATTATAAAATGAGTTTGTGGAAAAAGTTGTGAGAAGGGAGGAGCATGGAGGTGAAAGAAAGTCAAGGAGATTATCAAAAATGGTTTTTCTTTTCCCTTGAGTTGGTAATGAATAGAGGGCGAGGATGAGAAGAAGAAGAAGGTGGTTTTCTTAAGAAAACAAAATGAAGAAGAAGACGAGCTCTCTTTTCTCTTGAGTTGGTAGTGAAAAGACATGATGAGCATGAGAGGAAGAAGATGTTTTTTTTAAATGACTTTTTTTCCTTCCTTGAGTTGGTAATGAAAACTGAAGAGAGACGAAGAGGATGAGAAGAAGAAGAAGAAGAAGAAGAAGAAGAAGAAGAAGGGTTTCTTTTAAAATTGAAGAATATGGATTAAAAATTGATGATGTAACTTTTCTGTTAATGTAACCATAACCAAACTGCTAATCTAACCCAAAACTAATGGAAGGGTGTTGTTTAGTTTAACGAAGAAGACTTAAAACGTTTTTTTTAGAATTAGGAAGTTTTGGTGTGTTTTTAGAGACACGAAAGTGTTGGGTGCCAAAATAAAAATCTTTAGAAAACGGGGTTATGACTTACGAGCCCTCAAAACTTTTTAACTTACGGTTTGGAAAGTTCTATTTTGGGCTCCAAACATGCCTTGGTCACAAATTTGGGAGTTTAGCATTGAAACCCCACGAAACCATGCATGGTTTCGGAAACCGCAAACCTATTGACAAACAAGGGGTATCTATTTGTTGGAAAAAGAAAAAATCGGGTGCTGTTTATGTCATGCATTTATGTACTCCTCTTCTTGTTTTCAAATGGTAATAGCCGTTCAATTTGACTTGTTTTTTTGAATAAGAAATGATTTTTTTTTGGAGATGTCTTTTTCTGTGTTAATTTGTTCAATCTCATTCTTGGTTTTGTCAGTGCTTTCGACTTGAGCATAGTTCCCTGTGGCAAATTTATTGCTTCCTCCTTTAGGTAGTATGGTTTGAGTGCACAATAAATAAGTTCTTTATGTGGAGTTAGTTCACCGATAAGATTCTTAGTGCATCGGGTTCACCTGAAGGAATCTCTTTCATATAATAATTTTTTTTGTGCTCTAAATTACTAGAGCATACTCTACAAGAGACTTCTCCAGTCTAACAATTTTTTTTAACAATACCTTGCCATTGCCAACCATGGGGGAAATCCTTGATTGTTTGATTTAAGAAACTATGAAATTGTCAAGTGATTGGATGCAGTTTATCTCATATCTAAATTTTTTCTAAATAACTGGCAAATAGTGATGACAAGGACATATGCACACAGAACAACCTTTTCTTAGCTTTTATGCCAGATGTATTACAATACAACAACTGCAAAATATAAAGCTTAGAAATGCTGAGTGATCTAGATTAAGGTTTACTGCTTTTCTTCATATATTTTTATTCCATTGTGCCATTGTGCAATAGTATAATTTATATTGAACTTTGAAAATTTCATAGGAAGTACTTGTTTAGGTCAGCTACTGAGCAGCCTGAGCTAATACTTCACTACTTCAGTCGTTCAATGTTTGTAATGCTTTTAAAGTTTTTATTAAGATGGGAAAAGGATATGTAGTTGTAATGTACAACCCACCAACTCTATAACCATAATACTAGCTTGCCTCTGTAAGCCATTTAACTGCATTCAAAGCATCTCCAAGCCTGCAACTATATGTTGTGTATATACGGAATTTTTTGGATTGAGTGACGCTGCATATAGATATATTTCTGTTGCGTTTTATTTTGTGCAATAGTAACAGGCCAATGAAAATGTTCGGCTAGTTTCTAACCGATTTCCTATTTTCTATGATTTCTTTCACCAGAGGCTACTAGGGAAGAAAGTTATATTTGTCACAGGAACTGATGAACATGGAGAAAAAATTGCTGCTGCAGCTGGAGGCAAATAGCTGTAGCCCCAATGAACACTGTGATACTGTCTCAAATGCTCACCGATTGCTTTGGAAAGATGTATGTTCCATATATTTATTTTCTTGAATTTAAGTCACTTGTGCAATTCCTTTGGTAACTAGATTTTTCTAATTAGTAGTAAAGAGAATTGAGCATAAATGTATAATAAACATTAACTTCCTTTCTTTTATTTTCAGCTGGATATAGCATATGACAAATTCATCCGCACTACTGACCCAAGTCATGAAGCGGTTGTCAAGGAGTTCTACTCGAGAGTTCTCACCAATGGTGATATTTACCGGGCTGATTACGAAGGCCTCTACTGTATAAATTGCGAGGAGTACAAGGTATGGTTTTACATTCTACTTCCATGTTGGTAAAAGTGGTATGCAAAGTTCTCTTTCCTTTAAAAATGGGTTAATAATCTTATTGGTGCCATAGTATTACTAATTTGAATTACACATGAAGTGTCGGGAGAGATGAATGAATGCAGTAAACTTAGCAACACCTACACTCTTATATAAGTCAAGTATTTATTTATAGTCTTGCAAAATCTTTGAGGATTTGTGCCTATAGTTGTTTTACCCTGAAGTTTTGTTAGGACTATTCTCCTCTTAAAAAGAGAGGGAATCTTCTCCTCCCACTTTTTTAATTGTTGGGTTGTTTCATCCAATGGTGGATCAAGTGGGATGATGTCATCACCGTTTTTTTGTGGGATGTCAACACTAACTACCTATTTGCATCCAACCATTGATTCACAAATCCAACGGTGAAAAACATGCGAGGAAAAGATCCCTTCTCCTCTTTAGAGGCGAATAGTCCAACTGTTGTTAATAACTTGGGGTTGACCATCAAGCCGATACCCATTGTCAATGTGGATATTGCTTAAATGGTGGTAATGAAATTGCAATTGAGGCAGTCTTAAAAAAATATGCTTGCTGTATACAAATTTGTAGTTTCAGCAGATATGCAACATATATTTCTTCTATGCATGAAGCTTGAAAAGAACATTTAGAAATTTTCTTGACTAGATTTTCATGAATGGAGGCAATGTCATCTGTCTATGAAACAGAGGGGAATATTTAGTACTCGAGCCATCCAAAAATAACAGTAAACGTTGTACTACACCCTCCAAGAGCTTGTAAATATGAGCCATAAAACAAACTTTAAATGCAACATTACAAATCCAGGAAGTCTTCAAGATAGCTATATGGTTACATGATCATTTTTTGTTTGTGTGTGTGTGTGTGTTGGGGGGGGGGGGGGGGGTTTAAACCAATCTGTTACTTTCCATGCACTGCTTCTGCATAACAATCAAGATTCAAAGCCTTAAACTTTTTGTTCCTCATACTTGTTATTAGAACAAGGATGCTGCCATAAATGGTATCTGTGCTGAAGGTGGTAAACCGGTAATCTTACAACTGCTAGTAACTAGTGGAGGGAGGGCAAGGACAACACAATTTACCATATGTTAAAAATAGCTCTCTTATGCCAAAAGCAAAACTTCAAACGCACTATTGTTTTGATTGTATTTTAACAAACAATTCTAACTGAGCAAAATCGACAACCCTCGTCATATTATTTTGATATTTTTCTTTATCTAGGAATATTCTCAAATATGGGTTGAATGTTTTTTCTATTTGGCATATTTTTTGCTCCACCACTAGTGCCCCCTCCTACTTAAGTTCCTTCATTTGCCACAATCTGCATCAAATCATTTTCAAACCCATTACCATATATTTCTTCATCATATTTTAAAATAATGTTTGGCAGGATGAAAAAGAATTACTTGAAAACAACTGTTGTCCCATGCACCTTAAGCCTTGTGTACTTCGCAAGGAGGACAATTACTTTTTTGCTTTATCGAAATATCAAAACGCGTTGGAAGACCTTTTAACAAGTAATCCAGATTTTGTGAAGCCGTCTTATCGTCTTAATGAGGTAAGCTTCTGTTTATGTTCTCCTTTTCTTACTGGTGAGTGGAATCATGCCTTTAGTTCGTTGTTATGGCCTAATACAAGCATTTTTTTTCTGTATAACTTGTTTTCCCAGCTTTTGTTTTTGTTGAACCAATGAGCATAGCATATTTCTATTTCACTTATGTGTTTTATATTTTCTTAATATAGATAACCTTTCTCCAATATCATGGGCACGATACCATAAAAAGATGCTGCCCTTGCAGATTCTCTCCCTCTCCCTCCCTCCCTCCCTCTGACGATAGGTATAATATCATCTAGAAGTCTCGGCGAGTCCGTCAAGTGTACTCACCTCCAGTGAGCACTTGTATACTATCTTAGGTGTCATAACACCAATGGCTTGTGAGACCGACCACCATCCCTCGTCGGGGTTTCGAAGCGTATACACTAGTCTATTCTGGAATATCGATGCTCAGTCTCGATACTCTCGCGACTAGGGACATTTAAGGATGTGCTTACAGACAATCCAGCTCCCACATATATGATCGCCATCATACTGCTGGATTTTAAGTAACAATCTTACGGGCTTCATCAATGATGAAGACAAATCAGATAGCATACCATCATCTTGAATAAGACTGTTACACCTGTATAGGTCCTCCCTCAATTATCATAATCGCTTACTTGCGATCATAATAATTGCCATGAGGGCAGTATATCTAACAATCTCCCACCTGCACTTATAGCCAATTATTGTGGTATCGCATACCCACAGCTCCTGTGCTACCGAATACCCAACTTCTCTACTAATCAGTTTCACAAACTATGTTTATGAAACTTAACGTGTTCGAGAAATAGCCTTAGTGAGTGGACTCGCTACAATATTCTAACTTCATCTATCTATATCTCAACTTTGCGGAGATTACCAATCTCCAAAAATGAGCGATACCCCGCCTTAAGAATTTGTCTGGATATCTGATGGAACCAAGTTCATCAATGAACAACTCCTATCCAACAAAGTTCTTGGGCTGTATACTCTGTTGAGTTAGAGCCGTCATCCTGTACCATGATTACCTCAGAATCCTTATTGGAACACTATCCAATACACTGATCCTCAGAAGAGGCTAAACTCATAACTCCGACAGCATCTCTCTCATCCAAGTCACATTGAAAGCTTAAACTGATAACCGCTTCCCAGAAGAGGCTGCCGTTATCCTATACCAAGAATATCCTCTTATGTTCTTTACTGCTTCTCTTTGTTTTTTGAGAATTGGATTAATATATACTTGTTGCATCTAGTGTAAAAGCAATATCTGGTGTTGTACAAGACTTTGCATGATTGACTCAATTACCTAAACAAATGATGTGTCATTCATGCCTGCCCCTCTCTTCATTAGTCAAAAAGACATTTTTTTAGAGAGGGTGACTCCATCACCTGCGGGTACACTACCAAATTTTGCTGACCTTAGCACATAGATACCCAATGTTTATTTTTGAGCATATAGATACTTGATTGTTTCACAGTTGCACTTTTGCTACTTAATGACATTAACGACGAATGGGAAATGACTCTTTTGCCCTCTTCGCCACTACTCCATCAACTTTGTTGACTAGGTTGAAAAAAATTAAAACAAAAAAGTTCTCTCATCCCCAACCTCTCATAATTTTGGTTCTCCTCTAACATTACCCTAGAAATTGAGCGCGATCATCGACATAAAATTGAACGCGAGGGAGATGGGTTTGGATATCTCTCCATCAAACTTTCCCCGATTTTTTCAATTTACCCTGACCTATCCTTAGAATTGAGCGCAATCTCTTTGTGATAACCATCACAGTAAAATTTGAGAAACATGTAGGTGAATCTGGAGACAAGAAAATCTTTTGAAGAAGCCATTAGTAGAGAAAAGATGTTAGGGTTTTGAAGAATGCGAGTACAAGAAGAAAACCTTTTTTTTCATTTCAACCGCTAAGTGCAAAAGAGTCAAAAAAAAATCATGTGAAATTTAAGAAATATTCTAAGGCTTCAAAATTTTGAGCATTTAAAAATCAAAAATAATTTTTTGGGTATTTACGCTGTTAGGATCAGTTTGGGTATTTTTGAGCAATTTATACTTAGATGGTGGGGTATATTCGGCAACGTGATCCGTTAGCCCAAAAGCATCTGCTTACCATCACCAAACCCATGCGATAAGCCATACTCTTTTGCGCTGGCTCTGCTGGGAGAGAGAAAAGATCGATGGCAGCAGAGCCTTCCTCTCCTCTTCTCACAAACACAACACCCTAACCCTAATCTCTCCTCTCTCCTCATCCTTTATCGCCTTTCGATCCCAACCCCTCACCTCCTCTTCTATCCGTCGTCGATCTCTTGCCTCTTTTTCTTATTCTTCTTCGATGGTTCGAGGCCAAAGCAAGGGACAGAACGAGACGCTAGCCCCTTTCGTCCTCACCACCCCTCTCTATTACGTAAATGCCCCTCCCCACATGGGCAGCGCCTACACCACCATCGCCGCCGACGCCATCGCTCGCTTTCAGGTCTCATCTCTTCTTCTTCCTCTCATCGTGGGGTTTGAACTCATATTCTTAAAGATGCTATTTTTATAAGGTTTGCAAATTTTTTTTTAAAAAATCGGGTGTTGTTTATCTCATGCATTTATGTGCCCAGACTGGTAGTAATTGTTATTAATTTCACATGATTTTTTTTATTTACATATTGGATTTTTGATAATGCACTCATTCACGGCTTTATCAGTTTCTTGGCTTTGAGTGAGATGCAAAGAGATTATAAAATGAGTTTGTGGAAAAAGTTGTGAGAAGGGAGGAGCATGGAGGTGAAAGAAAGTCAAGGAGATTATCAAAAATGGTTTTTCTTTTCCCTTGAGTTGGTAATGAATAGAGGGCGAGGATGAGAAGAAGAAGAAGGTCGTTTTCTTATGAAAATAAAATGAAGAAGAAGACGGGCTCTCTTTTCTCTTGAGTTGGTAGTGAAAAGACATGATGAGCATGAGAGGAAGAAGATTTTTTTTTAAATGACTTTTTTCCTTCCTTGAGTTGGTAATGAAAACTGAAGAGAGACGAAGAGGATGAGAAGAAGAAGAAGAAGAAGAAGAAGGGTTTCTTTTAAAATTGAAGATTATGGATTAAAAATTGATGATGTAACTTTTCTGTTAATGTAACCATAACCAAACTGCTAATCTAACCCAAAACTAATGGAAAGGTGTTTTTTAGTTTAACGAAGAAGACTTAAAACGTTTTTTTTTAGAATTAGGAAGTTTTGGTGTGTGTTTTTAGAGACACGAAAGTGTTGGGGTGCCAAAAAAAAATCTTTAGAAAACGGGGTTATGACTTACGAGCCCTCAAAACTTTTTAACTTACGGTTTGGAAAGTTCTATTTTGGGCTCCAAACATGCCTTGGTCACAAATTTGGGAGTTTAGTATTGAAACCCCACGAAACCATGCATGGTTTCGGAAACCGCAAACCTATTGACAAACAAGGGGTATCTATTTGTTGGAAAAAGAAAAAATCGGGTGCTGTTTATGTCATGCATTTATGTACTCCTCTTCTTGTTTTCAAATGGTAATAGCTGTTCAATTTGACTTGTTTTTTTGAATAAGAAATGATTTTTTTTTGGAGATGTCTTTTTGTGTGTTAATTTGTTCAATCTCATTCTTGGTTTTGTCAGTGCTTTCGACTTGAGCATAGTTCCCTGTGGCAAATTTATTGCTTCCTCCTTTAGGTAGTATGGTTTGAGTGCACAATAAATAAGTTCTTTGAGTGGAGTTAGTTCACCGATAAGATTCTTAGTGCATCGGGTTCACCTGAAGGAATCTCCTTCATATAATAATTTTTTTTGTGCTCTAAATTACTAGAGCATACTCTACAGGAGACTTCTCCAGTCTAAATTTTTTTTTTAACAATACCTTGCCATTGCCAACCATGGGGGAAATCCTTGATTGTTTTATTTAAGAAACTATGAAATTGTCAAGTGATTGGATGCAGTTTATCTCATATCTAAATTTTTTCTAAATAACTGGCAAATAGTGATGACAAGGACATATGCACACAGAACAACCTTTTCTTAGCTTTTATGCCAGATGTATTACAATACAACGACTGCAAAATATAAAGCTTAGAAATGCTGAGTGATCTAGATTAAGGTTTACTGCTTTTCTTCATATATTTTTATTCCATTGTGCCATTGTGCAATAGTATAATTTATATTGAACTTTGAAAATTTCATAGGAAGTACTTGTTTAGGTCAGCTACTGAGCAGCCTGAGCTAATACTTCACTACTTCAGTCGTTCAATGTTTGTAATGCTTTTAAAGTTTTTATTAAGATGGGAAAAGGATATGTAGTTGTAATGTACAACCCACCAACTCTATAACCATAATACTAGCTTGCCTCTGTAAGCCATTTAACTGCATTCAAAGCATCTCCAAGCCTGCAACTATATGTTGTGTATATACGGAATTTTTTGGATTGAGTGACGCTGCATATAGATATATTTCTGTTGCGTTTTATTTTGTGCAATAGTAACAGGCCAATGAAAATGTTCGGCTAGTTTCTAACCGATTTCCTATTTTCTATGATTTCTTTCACCAGAGGCTACTAGGGAAGAAAGTTATATTTGTCACAGGAACTGATGAACATGGAGAAAAAATTGCTGCTGCAGCTGGAGGCAAATGGCTGTAGCCCCAATGAACACTGTGATACTGTCTCAAATGCTCACCGATTGCTTTGGAAAGATGTATGTTCCATATATTTATTTTCTTGAATTTAAGTCACTTGTGCAATTCCTTTGGTAACTAGATTTTTCTAATTAGTAGTAAAGAGAATTGAGCATAAATGTATAATAAACATTAACTTCCTTTCTTTTATTTTCAGCTGGATATAGCATATGACAAATTCATCCGCACTACTGACCCAAGTCATGAAGCGGTTGTCAAGGAGTTCTACTCGAGAGTTCTCACCAATGGTGATATTTACCGGGCTGATTACGAAGGCCTTTACTGTATAAATTGCGAGGAGTACAAGGTATGGTTTTACATTCTACTTCCATGTTGGTAAAAGTGGTATGCAAAGTTCTCTTTCCTTTAAAAATGGGTTAATAATCTTATTGGTGCCATAGTATTACTAATTTGAATTACACATGAAGTGTCGGGAGAGATGAATGAATGCAGTAAACTTAGCAACACCTACACTCTTATATAAGTCAAGTATTTATTTATAGTCTTGCAAAATCTTTGAGGATTTGTGCCTATAGTTGTTTTACCCTGAAGTTTTGTTAGGACTATTCTCCACTTAAAAAGAGAGGGAATCTTCTCCTCCCACTTTTTTAATTGTTGGGTTGTTTCATCCAATGGTGGATCAAGTGGGATGATGTCATCACCGTTTTTTTGTGGGATGTCAACACTAACTACCTATTTGCATCCAACCATTGATTCACAAATCCAACGGTGAAAAACATGTGAGGAAAAGGTCCCTTCTCCTCTTTAGAGGCGAATAGTCCAACTGTTGTTAATAACTTGGGGTTGACCATCAAGCCGATACCCATTGTCAATGTGGATATTGCTTAAATGGTGGTAATGAAATTGCAATTGAGGCAGTCTTAAAAAAATATGCTTGCTGAAATTTGTAGTTTCAGCAGATATGCAACATATATTTCTTCTATGCATGAAGCTTGAAAAGAACATTTAGAAATTTTCTTGACTAGTTTTTCATGAACGGAGGCAATGTCATCTGTCTATGAAACAGAGGGGAATATTTAGTACTCGAGCCATCCAAAAATAACAGTAAACGTTGTACTACACCCTCCAAGAGCTTGTAAATATGAGCCATAAAACAAACTTTAAATGCAACATTACAAATCCAGGAAGTCTTCAAGATCGCTATACGGTTACATGATCATTTTTTTGTTTTGTGTGTGTGTGTGTGGGGGGGGGGGTTTAAACCAATCTGTTACTTTCCATGCACTGTTTCTGCATAACAATCAAGATTCAAAGCCTTAAACTTTTTGTTCCTCATACTTGTTATTAGAACAAGGATGCTGTCATAAATGGTATCTATGCTGAAGGTGGTAAACCGGTAATCTTACAACTGCTAGTAACTAGTGGAGGGAGGGCAAGGGCAACACAATTTACCATATGTTAAAAATAGCTCTCTTATGCCAAAAGCAAAACTTCAAACGCACTATTGTTTTGATTGTATTTTAACAAACACTTCTAACTGAGCAAAATCGACAACCCTCGTCATATTATTTTGATATTTTTCTTTATCTAGGAATATTCTCAAATATGGGTTGAATGTTTTTTCTATTTGGCATATTTTTTGCTCCACCACTAGTGCCCCCTCCTACCTAAGTTCCTTCATTTGCCACAATCTGCATCAAATCATTTTCAAACCCATTACCATATATTTCTTCATCATATTTTAAAATAATGTTTGGCAGGATGAAACAGAATTACTTGAAAACAACTGTTGTCCCATGCACCTTAAGCCTTGTGTACTTCGCAAGGAGGACAATTACTTTTTTGCTTTATCGAAATATCAAAACGCGTTGGAAGACCATTTAACAAGTAATCCAGATTTTGTGAAGCCGTCTTATCGTCTTAATGAGGTAAGCTTCTGTTTATGTTCTCCTTTTCTTACTGGTGAGTGGAATCATGCCTTTAGTTCGTTGTTATGGCCTAATACAAGCATTTTTTTTTCCTGTATAACTTGTTTTCCCAGCTTTTGTTTTTGTTGAACCAATGAGCATAGCATATTTCTATTTCACTTATGTGTTTTATATTTTCTTAATATAGATAACCTTTCTCCAATATCATGGGCATGATACCATAAAAAGATGCTGCCCTTGCAGATTCTCTCCCTCTCCCTCCCTCCCTCCCTCCCTCTCTCGGAATTTATATTTGTAAACAGCTTGGATTTCTGACTTACAAATTCATCATAACTAAACATCCTTATAGTTTTCGTTTTTTTTTTGGGAGAAAAGGCTAACTATATGAAAATTTCATGGCAACCATTCGTAAGATCTTTTTGGGAGAAAAGGCTAACTATATGAAAATTTCATGGCAACCATTCGTAAGATCTTCACAAGAAAAAAAATCCAATTAGCATTCATCCATTTTTTTTTTTTGAAGGAAGAGCCTAGGCACAATGTGCCCATCTCATGCATTAACAACAAAAACAAAGTCTTATAGGTAAAGATTACAACTCAGAAAATGAAAATGAAAATGAAAATGAAAAAGCCACAACTCCCTCACATCTATACGTTATACAAACTAGAAGAGAAAAGAAGAGGCAGAAAACAAAATGAAAACATTCTCAGAAAGAAGATCATGGAGTTCTGAAACTACAAGTTACATCAAGTGTATGAGTGTATCTCGAGCTTTGACTGGGGAATCTTTTGAGCTCAACTACTCACAGCATATCAAAGACACTTCAGTTGTTAATCCAAACTATTTATCTTTAATCTCAAAACTTCCTCTCCATTTGCTCAATCTCTCAAGTCATAATTATATATGACCTTCTAAATCTTTATAACCAAAGCTCCAATTGTATCGTTGTTCCAAAATGGCAATCAAGTAATCATCCACTCACCTTAATTAGCTCATCTCCTTAAAAGCAGAAACTTTATGATCAGCTCCCTAGTTTACGCCATGATAGCCATCAGCTCCTGGTTCTTTGCATTATACAGCATCCATATAATCTCAGCCCGCCACATTTTTTATTAGCTCCAGATATTCATGACCATTAGTTTTCCTTGCTCCTGGAATACAACAAGATATCATAATAAGGATATGTTTTGTACTAATAAAAATGAGTTTTGTAGCATGAAACCAATGATAGGTGAATGTTCAGATAACTGGGAGATGTACCACGGCCATCTTTAATTATCAAATATGTCTAGATTTGGGATGAAAATTGGTAACAAAGAACAATTCAGATATAATAGAAGTGCTACATCATGAATTTTTGATAAGAGCCTCTGAAGCTAACTATATGCCAGGATCACCTTAACAGTACTTTCAAAACAAGTATTCATGCATCTTTTTGGTTTTCATTTTTTTCCTGATCCAGAATATCATAGAATTCAGTGTCAAGGCCCTTTTCATTTTAATTTGGCTTCACGGGAGAAATTTGGTATCATTTATCCATTTGTTATTAAAAAAACGATACTGCTACTTCTGACTTAAGTGCTGGTCTAGGTGCAAAGTTGGATAACGAGTGGGTTGAGAGATTTCTCTATATCCCGCTCATCTGTTGAATGGGGAATACCCGTGCCAGATGACAAGAAACAAACTATTTATGTCTGGTTTGATGCTTTATTGGGGTAAGCTCCTTTTTCCATTTGATTCAATTAACATTGTATGCTATGTCTGTTTGCACTAGGTAGGCAAAATATTTTTACTATCCATTTGGATATGGTTATTCATGTGTAAATTGCTTATCAGCTTATAATGTCATGGCCCAGATTTGTCTCTTGCCCAATACATTGCATGAATGTGTATTTTGTTTATTCCTCACTTTAATGATTTATTTAATGCCTTTTGTCAGTTTATGATTTTATTTTATTAAACTATTTTTCTATGGTAGTTTCGTATGCCACTACCTTTGAAGTTTAAATAGCTGAAGGCATGATTTGTGTATATGCCCTGAACATCTATTTAAAACCATTGGATTTCACAGCGCTCATTAGGATTATATAAATGTTCAATCCATATTTTTAACTATTGACCAAACCCTAGATGAGATGGCCGATTCCAATCCTAAAAGTAACCATCTGAATTCCTATATATAGACAACAGCTGTAATCTTAAACATCAATACTTGTTGATTAACTGATTATTTGGTGTTTTATTATTACGCTTAGTAATGGGTTAATTGGTTAATTATCGGTTTAATGGGTTAACTAATCGGTTGTTGACAGGTTGTAAAAAGCTCTAGACGGAGCTGAGCCGTTGGGGTTATCACTTAGTGCTTAAGCGCCTTTGATGCGGTTATTTTTAATTTTAGTTAAAATTATATTTAATATATATACATGTGTATATACGTATACATGTATATATGTATACATATTGAAATTTCAGCACTATATTGACATTTCAGCATAGAAAACAGCATATTAAAATATCAACAGTAGAAACAGAAATATATTGATAATTCGGTCTAATAACCTATAACATATTGATGCTTTAACAATAAGTTTATTAATCATGGGGATGTATATCTTAGCGTGTAATGTTTATTAAGTATGGATTTGGGTCGGGTACGGTGAAAAGAGAATAAACCCGACCCTTGATGTTTCAAAAATGACTAATTTTTATTTCATTAAGCGGGATGGACCTACTTAGGCATCCGCTTAAGCAAGCTGGGCTGCTTAAATGCTTAAACCACTTAATTAAGCCTCCTAGGGCTGAATCGGAGCGGGTTCGCACCGCTTCCGTCTAGGCCGCTTTTTAGAACTATGATTGACGGTATATTTAATGTTCTAAATATCGGACATCGATATCGTATCGGCCCGAAAATTTTCTTATCGGATATCAGATATCGTGATATATCGGGAGATTTAAAAAAAATATTTTTGTATCATAAATTTCATATATGAAAATACGAATAATCTAATAGTTCAGTAGTAGAGTGATCATATGAAATAGTTGGTTGTAAGTTTGAATTTTATTTAATGTAAATATAAATAACCGAATATAGATCCACAAAAAAGAAAAATTGATATGGGTTTTTGCTTTTTCTTAGAATTTTCAACTTTAACTTACCCTCCAGTACATGATGGATCTAGGGATTTTAACTAACAGGGACGCCAAAAAGATCAAGGTCGTTAAAAAGTCATTTTATACGTACAAAAATCCTAAAATATAAAAAACATTTTAAATCAATTTAGTTATAATATAGAAGAAACTATTTTCTTTAAAAGAAAATGTACAATGATATTCATACCCTCTTAAAGTAATCCAAAAACTAATATAACTAATTGGAATTGGTCGCAAGACTTTTTGTTGAGAAACAAAATATATCACCACTTGGACAATGTCTCATTGTGTTCTATTTATTCAACAAACATATATAATAGATTCCCGAAAATTCCAAAATCTTATATATAATATATATTAATTTTTATTTTTCGAAATTTCCAACGGGACATGTGCCCCTCTATCTTCTTAGTGGATCCACCCCTGCGTCATTATTGGTCTGGTTGGGTCCATTATCAATGTTGCTTAAAAATCAATAACCTAAATAAACTTAGAAAAATATTATGATATTTGGACATATATATCGGATCTAATATATCGGACGATATTACGATATATCGGACGATAATATTTACCCAAAACTACAGAAAGATATAAATTCGGCATATCCTATCCTTTCCCCTAAAAAACCGATATATCGGCCGATATAAGAGATATATCGGCATATACATGAGATATATCAACGATATTTAGAACACTGGGTATATTTGACATCATTAATTACTAAAAAAATTTCAAACGTTTTTAGTTAAAACATAGTATTGAAGGTAAACACCTAAAGAGAGTACAGTATATCCATCTCTCATTTTATAATAAATAATTAGGGTTCATATAAAACACCTAAACTACTCCTTTCTGCTTAACCAAGTAACTTCTTTTCGATACCGAAATAACTCTTTCTTAACCACTAAGTAACTTATCTTGTAAAACTTTCCTCTTAAGCTGGAGCGCATATATCATGTGCTCTTAGCTTGTTACAAATAAATTTCAGTCTAGAACTAGAATCCACAAATGGTTTTGTAAACGCAACGAGGCAATTGAACTTGCAACATCTGTGCGACTCCTATGAACCGAAATTCCCAAACTTGCGACTTTAGTAAAGTTTCTTTATATCTTGTTCTAGCACTTATTCTCTCGGACAATCGTGACAAACTAAACTATTGACTTTTGCACTGTCATGATGAACCAAATTCTTTCACAACACCAATGTTCTAAATGTCGGCCGACATTGCCGAAATGTCGGTGACATATCGGTTTTGAGAATAAAAAAACAGATTTGCAGAATTATTTCGGTTATTAATATTTGGTAAATGTCAGCCGACATTTCGTGATGTCGCCGTTTTACCCGGCATATACCGATATGTGAAGAAATTTTTTGGGTAATTTTTCTCGGGTCTTGGATTTTAGGCTTTGTACATTAAGTAATTAACCCTCTCAAGCTGGAGCACATATATCATATGTTCTTAGCTTGTTACTAATAAATTTCACTCTAGAATTAGAATCCACAAATGGTTTTGTAAACGCAACGAGGCAATTGAACTTGCAACATCTGTGCGACTCCTATGAACTGAAATTCTGATCCTATGAACTGAAATTCCGAAACTTGCAACTTTTGTAAACTGTCTTTATAACTTGTTCTAGCACTTATTCCCTTGAACAATCGTGCCAAACTAAACTATTGATTTTTGCACTGTCATAATGAACCAAATTCTTGCACAACATCAATGTTTCAAATGTCGGCCGACATTGCCGAAATGTCGGTGACGTATCGGTTTTAGGAAGAAAACAATACAGATTTATAGAATTATTTCGGTTATCGATATATGGTAAATGTCAGCCGACATTTCGTGATGTCGCCGTTTTACCCGACATTTATCGATATGTGAAGAAATTTTTTTGGGTAATTTTTCTCGGGTCTTGAGCTTTAGGCTTTGTACATTAAGTAATTAACCCGGTCCATTGCAAAAGTAAAGAACAAAAGTCCTAGCAGTAATTAAGTAATTACCTCATTGCCTCGTTTCATCTATCATCTCCACCAAGCCCTAGTCACTATCACCTCCAGCCCTAGTCGTCACCGCCTCCAGGTAACTTTCTCTCGCCTTCTCTCTTCTCGAGCCATCACTGCCATTCGATACTCCTTTCCATCTTCAATCTCCTCCCCCTCGACCACTCTCTCCCCCTCGACCACTCTCTGTTCCACTCTTTCTCTGCCGCCATCCCATCTTCAATCTCTCCTCCCCTGGCCGATGCTATGACCACCACGCCCTCTCTTCTTTGGCTGACACCATCACTCCTCTTGGTTGATGTCAACAGCCACGCTCTCTCCTCCCTTAAATCCTTTTCCTCTCATTTTGTGTTTTAAAAAAATCTACGTTTCTAATATAAAGACTCGTAGAAGAATGTATGTTGTATTTATTTATTATTATGTAAATTGTAAATTTTTAATATGAAGTTGAATGCTGTATATATTTAAACTAAATACGACCGTTCTTTTAATAGGCGACTGCTCTACCATTGAGTTATTGAGTAATATATAAATTTAATAAAACAAAGTCTAAATAAATTAATATTTTTTTCGAAAAAATAAGTTATATAAATATCGTTTACATTATAAAAATGTAGAACCCGATATTTGATAAACCCACATAACATTTCACGTTATCTAATATCCGAAATCAAAATTTGGTCCGACACGATACCAAAATCCGAAATTTAGAATATTGCACAACACTGTTTTGCCAGTTGAACAATGCTCTTGGTGAGTGAGTGACTTGATTTGAACCGTCTTTACAATTAGTTAAGACTTTTTTTGAGCAACTTACCATGGAGGTTGCTTCATGCACACGAACTCAATACATCACACATTCTTAAGAAACTAGTCTTGACTCTCCCTTAGCAACATACCCTAGAATTTGCTTCATATGCGCAAACGTAGAGTAGCGACCACTGCAACACAATGAATCAAAAACATCAGCGAGCAACAACTTCAAACAAACGAGTGTAGAGCAACAACTTTGAATGTAAACAACGAACCAATGAGCTTCAAACGCGAACAAGAACAATCATCTAGCTTTAAACGTGACCAATGAACAAGGAGTTAGAACAAGCAAATAAGCAATTAGTTTTGAATGCAAATAAACAATATTGATCAACGACGGGCAACTGCTTTGAACACAAATCCAACAAATGTGTGAACGAGCAATAATTGCGAAGGCGAGCAATAAACCAACGAATGAGCAACCGCTTCAATGCGGGCAAGGGTGTCAACCAACTTCAATGAAGTATTTAACTAGCAACTTCAACAAACAACAATCGATCTAACAACTTGAATGATCTCCAACGGACAATATTCATTAGTTTCAATTAGAAGCTTCAACGAACAATTTAAACTATCGAAATATGATCTTTAACGAACAATTTCACAACTTCAACTAGAAGTTTAAATGAATAGCTTCAATGATCGAATAACGATTTAAATGAACCACTTTTACGAACTTCAACTACCTCAACGAGATCAAACTATGATTTGTAACGAACTTTTATGAAATTCAACTAGATGTTTCTCGAATAACTTCAATAGTCGAATAACAAGCTTTATCAAACAACTTTTATGAACTTCAATTAGAAGCTTCAACGAACAACTTGAACGTCTTTTAACGTACAACTTGAACAAATTTCGACGACGAGCTTCAACAAACAATTTCAATAAGTTTCAACTTTAACAAAACTTCAATGGACAATTTCAACAAACTTGATCGAATCAACAACTTGAACAAACTTTAATGAACTTCAACTTTAAGGGATTTTAACCGGCTTCAACTTTATTGAATTTCAACAAGCTTCACTTTGACAAACAATTTCAACGAAGAACTTCAAAAACTTTAATGGACTTCTACACCACAACTTTAACAAACTTCACCATTCAACTTCAATGGGGCTTACACGTTCACAATTAAGAAATGAACTTTTTAGGTTAGTCGAGTCCGGAAATCTACACGATATATTCAGTATTGATAGTTCTAAATAAACTCAAAGGTATGAGAGACACGCTATCGGTATACCGATGCGAGGATATTGAGTAGTTATCAAGTCTTAAGTTAAGGTCTACCCTAATTCACTAAAGCTCTTGGGACCCAAAAACACATCACTTGATAGGCATGTGTACCATGAACGCAATACTTATGATAACACAATGCAAAAATAAGTTAAAGGAATATTTTCAAAAAATATTAATTAAATATAAAGTTCCGTTTTCTTTTTAAAAATCAGTATATTTTTTATATAAACCTTTTGGATTTTATCTATTTTCGGATTCTTTAAATTTTCCTGGACTTATAATTTATTTAGTTTTTTAATTTTCAGATTTTTAAATTTATACTTTTCGGATTTTTTGTGCGGTAAATAGCGAATTTGGCAACTAAATTTTGAGATGATTCTGAATAGATGGTGATCCTGAAGATGTTCTCATTACTGAATTTAAGTTAGTGATGACGTGACTAGAGTTGGTAGCAACAATGTGGCTAGGGTGATGGAGAAAGGATTGATGAGGCGGTTAAGGTCTCTTGACTTCATGGAGGCGAGGAGAGAAGGTTCTTAGCAAGATTGAGATGTGGCAGCGTTAAGATCTGAAGGCAATTGCATTGAGATCTGAGGTTGAGATGGAGGGTCGATGAAGTAAGTTAGTTATCGGCCTGATGGACGACATGCGACTGTTTTGATGAAGGCGGTTGGTTGGCGGTTATTCTTGAGGCGATGGCGGTGACGAGTGGCAACGGTAGAGATGGTGGCTTGAAATGGATGTGGCTAGGGTTTTGGTGTATTAAACGTTTTGGAGTTGTTGAGATGGAGACAATGATGTTCTGATAACATGTAAAATATAGCATTAGAGGCAAATAATTCAATAGAGAAGATTTATCTTTTTATTTATAATAAAATAATAAGGTTTACATGGAAAATCCAAAATACCAAAATTACCCTTTCCTGCTTAACTATAATTCTTGACCCTTAAGTCACTTTCTTAATCACTAGATAACTCTTTTTTCTTAACACTCATCTTTATAACATATTTAGAAAACCATTTTAGATGTTATTAATTTATAAAAAATATGACATTTTTACTAATTTCAAGATATTCCTATAGTCAATTAAAAAGCACGACGTATTGGTCTAACATGACCGATACAGTCAAGAAGACCGACTATGATTCCAAAAACGACCGTTTGAAACCATTATCGATATTGAGATTTTCAACCTTGGTTCAAAAATGAGTTGAAATAACTGAATTGTGTATTGTTTGGTCAATTAATGAAAAATTAGGATACGCACGAAAATGAAAGCTTCTATAAATATTTAGCTAAGACCACTCAATGTTCCTTTTAGCTATGCATAAACTGAACCAACAATTAGGATAAGCACGAAAATGAAAGCTTCTACAAATATAGATGCACCCAATACATCGAAACTTATTCCCCATCGATAAAGAAAGACCGTTTCAACATTGAAAACAACTAAAACTAGAGCAAACATGCAATAGTGGATTCAGAATTGTACCCAAGTGTCTCTCATGGGTTATATATATGTTTTGCCAAGTATCTTGTGCTTACTAGCATAGCTAATTCAATGGAAAGCCTTCTCTTGTCCTTATGTTCCTTTGCTAGGGATTTGACACCAAAATTGAAAGAATCGATAAGCGGTCATAAACTTTTTGTCAAATTGTCTTATTAGCGTGGAGCGGCGTCTTTAACTGATCAAGTTTTTGAAGGGATGGAAATTGAATGTTTTGATGATGATGATCACGACGACGACAGTTTAAATATATATAATATAAGTTTTTTTTTTGATTTTGGCCACCAAATAGTTGCTATCTCTAAAAACAACACCAACTATTTTTAACTTGTCTAAAAAGGATTCTGTTAACTTTCCATCCAATATTAATTGTTAGGAGCTTGAAAAGATGAAAATGCTCATGAAAGCCTCAACAATCTTCTCCCATTTGCTCGGAAAGATCGAGGGCGGTGAATTGGGGTATCCGATAGGGGAGGGGGTTGAGGGGGAGGGGGATCGCCAGGTGGAGTTCGAATGGGATGAGCAGGAGTGAGGGAGGTCCAAGGAGGCGTAGGTTTAGGGTTTGGGAATGGGGGGAGGATGAGAAGGCGAGGAAGAGGATGATGGGGGAGAGGGAGATGCATGAGAGGATGTGTAGCTTGTTAGGTCATAGGGATCGAGGAGGAAGGAGATGGTGAGATGGAAGGGGTATTTTCGTTACTTTACTTTTTTTGCTATTTCTTATATGAATTTTCAATGATTTCACTAATTGAAATTTTTTTTGCTCTCCTTTTCGGTTTTGACTATTTGTTTTCAGTTTTCAAATTTGCCAACAGTAGGGACAATCTAAAGAGGATCTTTCTTAAGTTTTTAGTGAAACTATTAAGTAGTCTAAGCGAGTGTTCATAAAGTGAATGATTATTATATTTCAATTTGGATTTCTACTTTCTTTTTATACTTTGATTTCATTGGAAATCTTACAAGCATTGGGCTTGTTCTAATTATTGCTTGATTTCATTGGAATTGTTTTTGGATCAGCTCACTGCCCTTTCATTACCCATGGACTTGGTCTTCAGTGATCATTTATAGTCTGGATATTCCTTGCCGCTAGTTTACGGAGGGGAGAGTTCCAAGAGGACATTTTCATATCATTAGCTGATGTCAACAAACAAATAAAGGCTTTGTTACTAGATTATCACTGTAGATCTTGTTTAGAGTTAACTAACTATAAACATATGGTTTAACCACTTAATGTTTTCCAACAATACTCCTTAAACCCATTACCCGGAACAACCTCACCGACGCCTTTGTTGGTCACGGCGAAGGCGAAGATGGTGAAGCAAAAGAGCAGCACAATCAAGATGCACACGAAGAGGAGATACACCCAAAAGAGCCAAGTGATCCTGCAGCAAGATCCTAAGAGGCCAACAAGAGAGATCAAGAAGAGGAAGATGCCGTGGGCGATGAGGGGCTTCTCGAGGAACTTCTCGCAGATGGAGGTGGAGGCCTTCGAGGAGAGCTATATGCCGCCGACGAGGATAGAGATCGAGAGGAGGGATATGACGTTGAGGGTCGCGATTAAGCCATTGCTAAAATTCGAGAGAGAGGAGAAAGAACGTTGTGAGTTTGAGAGTTGTGGGTGTATAAATAGAGAGAACAGGCAACATCATAATTGGATGGTGATCATTATGATATATGGTTTCGAAAGATTTGATATCTCTTGAATGAGCAGGGAGTGCTGATTGCCGTCGACATCGTTATTCAGGAGCACGAGAGAGGCAATACAGCTCAGCATAAGCGGGATGCAGAAGTCTATACGTCTTGGCGTGATAAGTATATGTTGGAATATGACATATACATCCTATTATGGGCTATACAGATGAATATATAACAATGGACAAAATTGGTTATCATTCCTCTCATTATAAATAGATTGTAATGAAAGTAGAAAGTGTATCTTTAACTCTTGTTTTTTTACTTCTCTTCTTCCAAGAGAATAAAATTCATAGTTGAAGGTTCTCTAGGTGGGGAGGCGAAAACGATGCTCCTTCGTTCTTGATTGAGCGAGGACTTGCTCGGGTTTCTCAGTGAAGTAAAGAACATGAGATTTGAATAACCCGGCCAAGTTAAGTAACATATCTTGATTTTATATTCCGCTTGCGTTCTTTCTCAAGGAGTTTTTTACTTCAATATCACAAGCCTTGTACGCTCGTAGCCATGTAATTTCTACCTGGAGATCAACTTGTCGTCTTATTGGAACTTTCATTATCATCATTATTTATTATATTACTTCTTTTTCACCTCCCTCTAGATGATTTTTAATACACTCATTATACACTTCTGTAGGAAGTTTGGGTTCTTTTGCTTACTAGGGTTATACCGTTAGTTTTCTATCACTTCTTGCTCTTGCTAACTGGATGATATGCTGGTCTTTGCTAATATAATAGTTTTTTCTGCAGATATATATCAGCATTATTGAAGGATGGAGAGAAACCAAGTTTGCAAAGAGCTGTTACTTCTGGATGGCCCGCTTCACTCCACTTAATAGGCAAGGTGTGGTATCCCTCCCAACAGACATTTTTACTGTGCTATAATTAGTCTTAATTATTCTTCTCTACATCGTATAAACTCTATAAATCTGCCTCCTTTATGATGTCCTACCATAGGGAAAGATTGTGCCTTGCTATAATTTGTAGTTACTCCACTTTTTAATCATTTACTGCACGAGCTCAGCATATCCATAAAGACAATGCATGGATTTCAGGAAAGTTATAAGTTCTACCAATTAAATACAAGGGAAATCATTCAAATGGTTGGCGAGGTTAAAAATGCTTCGGGCTTTTAGATGCTATCAGGTTACGGTAGATCTAAGCAACCTGGATGGGGCCGCCAATGACGACGATGACTCTTTAATTGAAAGAAAAATATGGTTTATATACCAACAGCTAACTACATCACCATTAACATCAACATCAAAGCCTTTATTCCAAATACATAGGGATGGACTATTTCAATAGCTGCATGTTTAATCTAATCACCTTTATTTTCATGAAAAAGTAAATCTGATTACTTTTGGATGCATATTAGCAATAACATACCTCTCCTGTTTCTTTTCCTTTTGCGGATATATCATAACAATAAAGCAATAGGCTTGAAGGTTAGCTGGACTTTGATTTGGAAGGATATTCCAAGTTTCATTTAGTCCTAGTCCAGGACATGTTATAGACTGTTGCATGTTGTCCCCTTCTTAAGTTGATGTTGCATACTAATGCTTCCTGGTGACTCTTGCAGGATATTTTGCGGTTTCATGCCGTCTATCGGTCAGCCATGTTAATGTCAGCTGGAATAAGCCTTCCCAAGATGGTGTTTGGTCATGGCTTTTTAACTAAGGTATTGGTGTCCTTTAAACGGCCAATAATTGGTATATAACTCCAGTTCATATATTGCCTTTGTGCAAAGAACTGCAAGCTGGCTCAAAAAAACATAGTTAAGAACAACCATGGCCGTTCTGTTTCAATATTCAAAATGTTGATTGCATAGCATTATGCAGTATTCTCTGCAAAGATAGCTTTAAAATTCCTTTTTCTCCCCTTATTAAAATTCCTTTTTCTCCCCTTATCTGCACTATGGCACACAAACACATGTTGACTTCCAATTTGTGGTCTCCAACTCGTATGTGTGTGTGTATGTATGCATATGTATCTATATATGTATATGTATCTCTTTGTGCGCGCGCGCGCGCACACAAACAATTTATATGTAAATAGATACATATAAATATATATAAACACACACCGCACGCGCGTTCGTGTACACACACACACATGCTTTGACAAAACACAATCTCATCTGACATAGGAGGTAATTCCTCCTTTGGCGGAGAAATAACACTTTCCTATGTTTGTTTGGAAGATGAAGTGATGAACACTTGATCTATGTGATCTAGAACCTATCTAGACCAAATTCTTAAGATTTACATACTTTTAGCCCTTCCATCGGATGATTGCAAAATCAATGTTTTTTTATCGATAATAGAATATTTTTCATCTCTAGATCTATGATTGTATCATATGAATTTTGGTATGCCTATGTCTTAAACCTTGAAGAAAGGAGGTTATGCTGCACGGTGGGGATAACCGGATTTCTAATTTGGGAATTGACATTTTCAGCACCATGGGAAGAAATTTTCTTCTATGGCACCTAAGATTCCAATTACACATATTTGTTTACGTATATACATATCACAAATTATATGAGGTGGATTTAATTTTCGAGCACAAAGCTTATAGCTCTATATATTTCTAGAAACTGTTTCTGTTCTGGTTAACATTATATGTTAAGAGTACTGAACAGTGTGCCTAAATGAAAGAAAAAATTTGAAAGCTTTGTCCAAATTTCAACATGTGCTATCTGCTTTACTAATACACATAGCTTATGTATAAAATCAAAAGTAAGGGAAAAGAATTAATATATCTGCTTCTATGGTTGCACAGACTTTTTTCCTTAAAACTAAAACCATGCTTAGCAAACAATAAAATTATATTGTAGAGTCCAGTTGTAAAAATATTTAGATGACATCTGTAATGTTTTTTCAAGTTAAGACAACAATCTAGTGTTAGGCATGTGCTAACCTTTGGCAGCTTAAAGAACAAAACCACTTAAAAATGATGTATTATCATGTTTTAACATTTAATTTTGTTTTAAGCCTCCCTGTTATGCCCAACCTTGTGCTTACTGGCATTCTCCAAATTGTCCTGGGCTTGGAAAAAGGCCAAGAACATGTGAAAAGATGAGAAAATCGGTAAAGGGATCACATTCAACCATTCCAACTGCAAATTCAGTTATTATAAATAATCACTTATTGATAAAAATGCTGAAAAGTTTAAATTATCTTACATCTCAAAAGCCTAATTTTTGCCGCCATTTTGAGAAATTAAAACAAAATGTAAACAACATGCACGGTTATGTATCCTTAGTATCTTTCTGTCGAATAGAGAAGTGTTGTATCCCCTCTCTGAATTTATATCTATACGGCCATTCTGAATTCACATAGGGTCTCTTCGTACATTCAAATAAATGGGTAGTATATCTTTCCTCTTTTAATTTTCTCCTAAGCGGCATCATTTGTACTGCCAGAAATTGTATGGAGCCCAGACCTACTAATTTAAATTTCCTTGTAGAGCTGTTATGTCACGACCCAAGACGTCACGCGACTGGCACAAGGATCACGTGAAGTCCGGTGGACCTCACCATACCCAAGTATGCCGAAACTAGGAATCTAAACCAAATACAAGAAAGAAAATAGAGGTGAAGTTTTAAAAAGAGATTTATAAAATGAAGTAAACCTTGTTTTGTAAAGAGTTATTGTTTGAAAAACGGACATCACATCCTTTGTAAATTTTGAATAAAATTTCAGTACAACAGCGGTAAAATAAACGCATCCACACACGGGAGAAAACTCGACGCCCATACGGCGGAGACACAATCCACGCAAAAATATACGACGCCTAAAGGCGAAGAACAACAAGCGGAAAGTAACAAACACTATATATAAATAAAGTCTAGCCGACTCCACACGGGTTCGACTATAACAACAATACAACGTCTAAGGTCTCGGGATAATACACCTGACTTGGTTGATGAAGTAATTCTAGGTACAAAAATAGATACAAGGCAAATGCGGAAACGAAATCTAACTTACCTAGCTCAAAAGACAAAATGCAACCACGCCCAAAAATTGAAATGCGTCAACAAGCCGTTATTACTCCGAGCGGTCGGCCTTACAAGGAGCTACGGGGGTGAGTTGCCAACTCGTGAGTAGAATTCGTACAATAAGATAGAAATCGCATGCATAAACGGTGAAACATCTAAGGTATGGGTAAATATGTACATTGCGGAAGTTAAATAAACATGTATTGAAACAAGAATTCAAGCAATGTACAACAATAATAATACCTCATCATGTACAATCATTTAAAAGTGGCTGTACTGTGTATATATTATGGCATAAATAGCGGACGTCGATTTGCAAAGTAATATAACATTTACTTAAAATATACGTCATGCCTTTTGAAATGATATAAAAGATTTTCTTTTGAAAAACTCGTGTCGATCATGGACACGCAGAAAAATAGTATGACTACAACTCTTTTTTAAGAGGATAGCAAACATCGATACATGAAAACAATATCTGAGGTACTATCTCTTGGATCAGTCATGTTCGAAAACTATAGTTTAATACATCTCATTCTTGACAGGGTATCTATACCAACCCTCCATCCTCAATCCCTCAGCCATTCACGGATTGATCACATATAACCTCAATCGCTCACGGATTGATCACATCTTGTATCCGTAATCGGTTCTCCCTCTCCTCGATATCAAATATCAACAAACCAGTCTACCATGTATCCGTAATCTGTTCCCCCTTCTCGATATCGGATAACAACCCATAAATACATAGAAAAATCATGGTGGACGTAAACAATCGGGTAACATAACGCAGCGCAAACTAATAATATAATCATAACGCGAACGTATAACATAAACATAGCGCAAACAATAAAATAATTATAACGTGAACGGATAATAAGTAAAGCAAGTGTAGCGTAAACGAATACTAAGTAAAGCAAGTATAGCGTGAACGAATACTAAGTAAAGCAAGTATAGCGTGAACGAGTATTGTAAATGGATAATTACTTCCGAATAATTTAATTATACTTTAGAATAGAACGAAACGTTTAGAAAAAAGGAGGCTGTAATGTTTAAAAAAATAGATATCTTTTTGAAATCCAAGCAATACATTCTTTTTATTTTTAAAATATGAACGAATCGTTGTTTTTAGAAATGAGTAAAACCTTTGTATTTCATAATCTCTCAATCGGGATAACTCGTAAGACTTAGCGAGCCAATAATAAAAGACCGTATTCGGCTAACCATCACCACCTCATCCAGTACGGAATCTCATCACGTACGATGACAACAAATATTACATTGAATCAACATCATAAATTCGTCTAGTCCGGAAACAATATACCGCGTTCAATAACAGTCAGTACGGACCTCTAGTCTATATACGAAAACAACCCGTTCAAATAGTACGGACATCTAGTCTACGTACGCACATAACATTGATCATATTATAACATGTAAAGCATGTCAATTACTAGTAATTTGTACGTGTTAAATATGTAAATGTTTTAGTCTATACGTGTAATGGCAGTTACTAATGATGTATACGTGTAGCATGTGAGTCTGTGTTGGTGCCATATGGTAATCATTAGTAATTGTGTAAGTGTCAGCAATTGTGTTCGCAAAAATATAGCAAAGGAATGAAAACATAGCATTGATAAACTGAGTATATGAGACATGAATTATAATAAATAAAGAATTGTTCATAATAGTTTTGGTTGATGGGGGTGTTATACGCCATCCACCCGATTACCCCTTTGTGGATACTAAATCTACTCACCGAACTACAAAACAAGCTAGTCGAATTCTTGCCTCGCCTCGACGTCTCGGGCGCCTCCGCTAACGGTCCTTCAAGCGTAAGGACACACATGAATAAGATTATCCTACTGATAATATTCAGCGAGGAAAAATACAATGCTCAAATGAAAAACGTTTAAAAATGCAAGTTCAAAAAACAGCAGTTTTTAGGCTCATTTAGAAAAATCTCCAAAAATAGTAAACACAATATTTATACTCAAACTAAAATTCCACATATAGATACATGAATTAACTTTGATATCCCAAAATATCTTTTCCAGATTCCAAGTATAAGACATGAAATAAAATATAAAACTAAAACATGTTTATGTATATTTTCACAGACCAGAAAACAACCTTTCACTAAAAAAATGATATCTCTTGATTTTGTAAAGTGAATAAAGAAAATAAAAATTCTAGAGATATCTACACAAAATTATCTATAACTTTCAATTTTTATATATTCCAAATTGTTAATGGAAAAATACAGAAAATGTTTATAAGTTTAGTGAAAAACAATCATTGAAAACAGAAATTCTAGCTTGGAAACTCTTTATTTAAAAATTCATAAAAATTCCATTTTACGGTAAAACTTAACCAAAATTTTTGAGTTAAGAAGATAAGTCATTTTTCTACAACTTTGCAGTTCACCAAGAAAACTAATTCCCAACATAGAATTTTCTAAAAATCTGGTAATCCCAGCTTGTCACTGATTTCCAGAACATAGTTCAACTAAAGAAACAATTTCAAGTACTCAAATTTTTGAATCATTATACTCTTTAAAATCTTAACAATTACACACATAAAACCTATCATCATGAATAGAGAATGTAACAAAAATATAACAAAGTAATATCATTAATCTAAATATGTAAAGAAGTATATACCTATTTTACGAATCAAGAAACTCCTTCAAATGTAAAGAAATCTTCAAAATCTTCAATTTTATTAAAAACTTGAGGGGATTTGAGAGAGTGAGAGAGCTATGGTTTTGGGGTTGAGATTGGGGAGAGAGATTTAGAGAAGGAAAAAAAATGAAGGTTTGTACATATAGCATGGTGATCTCTTGCCTTTCACATGCCCATGCCTCTCCCATTTACATATAGCATGGTGATCTCATGCCTATCTCATTTTATCAACCATAATGAAATTTCCCATTTTTCTATTAAGATAAAAAACTAAGGAAATATAAATACTATAATATGTTTATCATGACTTAATAAAATTAACCAGAAAAAATGTATTAGTTTTATTAATTAAAAGTGACATAACGCAAAACCTAATTCTTCAAAGCTAACACACATACATACTAATTTATGGAAACCATCAATAAATTTATCATTTCAATAAAACTCATCAATATTTAAATTCTAAAATAAATCTTTAAATTCTTTTGAAATGTTATAATATTCCCCTTTTAAATAAATTTGGTCCCCGAATTTAAATTTAACCCAAACCTTAAAACATTTTATTCAATCAAATCAAAAAAGGCTCTAAAACCCTACACAAGCTAGAATTACAATGATGCAGAGTGCGTGGATAAAAACAAAAGTGATGCAGATCCTGAACGCTCGCCTCCAAACAAGAAATCCTACCTGAAGAATGAAGATCAATCTGTTCCTGTGTCATCGGAGTACCGTCCTGGTCAGAGTCCTCGTCTCAAACGAGTTTGCCCTGACCTCATATCCTGCTGCAGCCCTCTCGGCTTGCGAAGACTTTGACGGCATGGTGATAGGAACAAGAAACGAGAGTCAGTAAGTGTAACAATTGGAACGAAGGAATGCATAAAATCGAAAGAATCTAAAGATACATCCTATACGTGTAATGGCAGTTACTAATGATGTGTGCGTGTAGCATGTGAGTCTGTGTTGTTGCCGCATGGTAATTATTAGTAATTGTGCAAGTGTCCTAGTAATTGTGTTCGTAAAAGTATAGCAAAGGAAATGAAACATATCATTGGTAAACTGAGTATATGAGACATAAATTATAATAAATAAAGAAGTGTTCATAATAGTGTTGGTTGTTGGGGGTGCTATATGCCATCCACCTGATTTCTTCTTTGTAGATGCTAAATCTACTCATCGAACTACAAAACGAGCTGGTCAAATCCTACGATTTGTCTCGTCTCGACGTTTCGGGTGTCTCCGCAAACGGCCCTTCAAGCGTAAAGACACATGAATAAGATTATCATGCTGATAATATTTAACGAGGAAAATACAATGCTCGAATGAGTAACGTTTAAAAATGCAAGTTCAGAAAACTGCAGTTTTTAAGTTCACTTTGAAAAATCCCCAAAAATAGTTAACGTAATACTTTGACTCAAAGTAAAATTCTACATATAGATAAATGAGTTAACTTTAATACCCAAAATATCTTTTCCAGATTCCAAGTATAAGACATGAAATAAAATACAATACTAAAACATGTTTCTGAATATTTCACAGACCAGAAAATAACCTTTCACTAAAAAATTATATCTCTTGATTTTGTAAAGTGAATAAGACAAATAAAAATTCTAAAAATATCTACATAAAATTATCTACAACTTCCAATTTTTATATATTCCAAATTGTCAATGGAATAATGCAGAAAATGTTTAGAAGTTTAGTGAAAAATAGCCATTGAAAACATAAATTCCTTCTTGGAAACTCCTCATTTAAAAATTCGTAAAAATTCCATTTTACGGTAAAACTCAACCAAAATTTTTGAGCTAAAAGATAAGTCGGTTATCTACAATTTTGCAGTTCGCCAAAAAAGAAAATTCTCCTCGAAGAATTTTCTGAAGATCTTGTAATCCCAGCTTGTCATTGATTTCCAGAACATAGCTCAACTAAAGAAACAATTACAAGTACTCAAATCTTTGAATCATTATACTCTTTAAAATCTTAACAATTATATACATAAAACCTATCATCATGAATAGAGAATGTAACCAAAATATAACAAAGAATATCATTAATCTAAATATGTAAAGAAGCATATACCTAGTTCAGGAATCAAGAAACTCCTTCAAATGCAAGGAAATCTTCAAAATTTTCAATTCTAGTAAAAACTTAAGGGAATTTGAGCAAGGTTCGAGGTTTCGGCCGAAACCACCGATACGTGGGGGTTTCGTTTCGGTGGAGACCGATATGAAATCTGAAACCGATACGAAACCAACCATACAATATCGTTTTGGCTGAAACCTTTAAAAACTTATTTTTTAATACCATTTTACTGTCATTGTGATCATTGTAGGCATTCGTTGTTAGAAAACCATAAAAAAGTGAACCCAAACCCTATATTAATACTTAACTAAGTATACTTTTCAATATATTTTGCATCATGACTGGATTTTTAAACACTAGGATTATTGTCATGAATATAGAATCATAAATTTAAGTATTTAATATATCCATACTTATGTAGTATTACCGTCGAAACGGCTAGAAATAGAGAGAGCTATGAGATCGGGAGAGAGATTTTGAGAAGAAAGAAAAAGAAAATGAAGGTGTGTACATATAGCATGGTGATCCCATGCCTTTCTTATGCCCATGCCTCTTCCATTTTATCAACCATAATGAAAATTCCCATTTCTTTATTTAGATAAAAAAAATAAGGAAATATAAATACTATAATATGTTTATCATGACTTGATAAAATTGAGTAGAAAAGAATGTGTTAGTTTTATTAATTAAAAGTGAGACATAGCACATAATTTAATTCTTCAAAGCTAACATACACACTAATTTATGAAAACCCAATTCAATAAATTTTATCATTTTAGTAAAACTCATTATATCAATATTTAAATTGTAAAATAAACCTTTTTAATTTTTTGAAATGTCACATGTTATTACTTGTTTAACTAGTAATCTGTTCCACTTTTGAACTTGAAGGGACAGTTCTTATGTAGAATGTATTGTGATGCTTGAGAATTTTATTTATAGGGAAGAACATACACCTAGTCTCATATACTTGTCAGTAATTCTTCTAAGGAATTTATTAGTTGTCGTAGCTTGCATGAATGAGTTCTTATTTTTGGTATTTGACTGTAAACAAGATACCAATCATTTGGATTGCCAGAAATAAAGACTTTTAAGTCTTGACTAGTCATGATTGATCAAGCTGCTATTGGCATAAAAGCTAGAAGCTACGAGGATGTGTCTCATATAATAAACAATTACTTGACGCTTAAACCGCAGGCGTAATAACCTCAAAATATATATAGCTTTCATACAAAAAGTAATATAAGAAATCTAAGGAGCATCACATCAGATTTGCTGATCGGTGGAAAATAAAGTAGACGCTGGGTATTAGCAAATATGAAAAAACAAGACAATGTATGTTTTCCGAAATAGCATACTTGTCTAATCACAACATCAATAAAACTATAAAGAAAAAAAAATAACACACTTAAACAAATTAATAATAAGAGATTGATATTGTCACAGTCAATTATTACCTATTTACGACGATATATCCATCATTATGGTTATCATATTTCTCTAAAAAAAAACTAAAAAAAAAACAAAACATCATCAACTCTAATATAAAGAATAATATAAGTCTCGTCATTAAGTCCAAAGAACATGCAACTGGTCTCTAAGTCCACAAATATACATATTCTGGTTAATGGAGGTTTTAACAAAATACAAATGAATATAAAAATATACAATGGTGGTTACATTCTATAGTGTAACCCACCTATTAAACAAATCATCCAAAACAAAAATATGCCAGCAAGCCGCTACTGATCCGAGTGGTCGGTCTTGTAAGAAAACTATTGCACAACGGGTGTACGTTGCCAACTCGTGAGCAGAAAATATCATCAGCTAGAAATCGAATACATAACGATCTACCTAAATTATACCGTAATAATATCGTACCGTGTAGTATCGAAGGTGAACGTGTGTATCATGCCTATATCAATATTTGGTATCATGCCATCCATATCATGTATATATACATATCATCTGAGGAGTGTCCATCAATGGCACTCGAAATCATCATAAAATCCTGAGTGCCCGGTATCGACACTCGAAATCATCATAAATCCCGTATGCAGTATCGACACGTAAATCCTCATATCTCAGTCGTCGTTTTATCGGATCGACCCTCATATCTCAGGCATTGTCTCATCAGATCGGTCTTCATAACCATCTGTCTCATATCACTCAGGTCGGTATCCTCCGGATATCCGCCAAGTCAAACACTGTCACCGGTAGGTAGTGTTCTCGGCTAGGCTCAACGCCTTTCTACACGATCTTCTTGCTCCTGGGCACCGTACCTGGTCCACTATGTATTGGCAGACGGCGACTCCTCACTGCTCGAATTGGGCAGTAATCATAGCTCAGAACCGAGAAATCTCATGGTGGACGTCAAAATATCATATTAAGAGAAAACCGCGTTTTAAAAACTGTTGGGATCCGGTGCCTGCGCCGCGGAAGCCGTGGTCGAGGCGGAAGCGAAAAACAAAAATTCTACCGAGCACCGGACGCCCGTTCGACCCAGAATTCGAACCATATACCTAAACTAGTTAATCTACAAGTGCAAGGGTTGAAGAAATACAACTTTTGTCGCGTGTCCACCCAATTGTGGAAGACCCTTCCAAGCTCGTAGCTGCCGGGATCGCGCTTGAGAATCGACCACCATTTACCGAAGATGATCCACCTGAGGAAGTTCAGAGGAGGCTCTAACCGACGATCCAAGCTCGCTAGATTTGGATGGTAGGTAATGTAGGAATACTCCACTAAATTTTTCTCTCTAAATCTATGCTAAAAAATGAGAGCAAGAAGAAGAAGGAGAAGGAGAATAGGAAGCATGAAGCATGAAGCTCAAAAATGAGGAATGAAAAACATCAATCCTTGAGAGTGAGCATGGCCTGCTCCTTTTCAACCATGCATCTATAGTGCACCTAAATGAATATATCATTTTTAAAAGAATCAAGCCATTCCTCACTACATGCATGCACCATACTTCATAACTCTCCACTTTCCACCTCATTTCTTTTTATTTTTCTAAATAGAAAAATAAATATGAGGTGTCCTTCTTCTAGAAGTATTCCCGTATAAATACGGAATACTTCACCCGGTTTATGTATCGCTACACAAACGCGTATCCGTAGCACTAAAGAGAGAAAATGAATAGCGAACAATAATACTAAAATATATGTATCAAAATACATATATAAATTATTAAATTAAAACCTGATTTAATAATCCGGCTTAATCCTAAACCAACTAGTATTATCAACCGTCCGATTAAAGTCCGTGTATCGTGTACACGTATTTAATCGGCCCCCTTGCACGTACCATCGTACGGCTCCTACATTTATCGCCTAAAAGGGGAAAACCCTCTGTGTGGGACTCTAAAGGCTCGACAATACGCTGGTAGTGGGTTTAACAACAAGCACGTCGGCGGCACTAGCTGTACGTAACGACTACCCAGGTACTTATCGAAAAGGGGGTCGACAATCAAGTGTGTCCTTATCCTACTGAGCATGAATGTGATAATCTCCATACAATTCGGTCTCTTCGTCAAAGAGTTTCGCATTTCGGGTCTACGGGGTGGATAACGTCAGACCCCCACTAACCCGATAAGTCGTGTCCGAGTCAAGCTCATCACCAACTGAGATTCTACTGATCTACTATCAGTAAATCTCACCTACCGTGGCCACGGATTTCTGGCGATAGCCAACTAGACACAGCGCGACATCGACTCCTAATACCAGGAGAGACGAATCCCTTACAGTCGACCACTGCCTCCATGTGGCTCGGGACTGTACCCAACTAAAACATGTTTGCATGACTCCTTTGAGCCGTGGTAGGATAGTAATCAAAATACAGTGTGAACTCATACGAGACAAATGACGTCTTCAGGTCAAAGGACTATCATGTACTCATGCCACCTAAGAACTTCTATCTGACGATAGGTATAATATCATCTAGAAGTTCTCGGCGAGTCCGTCAAGTGTACTCACCTCCAGTGAGCACTTGTATACTATCTTAGGTGTCATAACACCAATGGCTTGTGAGACCGACCACCGTCCCTCGACGGGGTTTCGAAGCGTATACACTAGTCTATTCTGGAATATCGATGTTCAGTCTCGATACTCCCACGACTAGGGACATTTAAGGATGTGCTTACAGACAATCCAGCTCCCATATATATGATTGTCATCATACTGCTGGATTTTAAGTAACAATCTTACGGGCTTCATCAATGATGAAGACAAATCAGATAGCATACCATCATCTTGAGTAAGACTGTTACACCTGTATAGGTCCTCCTTCAATTATCATAATCGCTTACTTGCGATCATAATAATTGCCATGAGGGCAGTATATCTAACAATCTCCCACCTGCACTTATAGCCAATTATTGTGGTATCGCGTACCCACAGCTCCTGTGCTACCGAATACCCAACTTCTCTACTAATCAGTTTCACAAACTATGTTTATGAAACTTAACGTGTTCGAGAAATAGCCTTAGTGAGTGGACTCGCTACAATATTCTAACTTCATCTATCTATATCTCAACTTTGCGGAGATTACCAATCTCCAAAAATGAGCGATACCCCGTCTTAAGAATTTGTCTGGATATCTGATGGAACCAAGTTCATCAATGAACAACTCCTATCCAACAAAGTTCTTGGGCTGTATACTCTGTTGAGTTAGAGCCGTCATCCTGTACCATGATTACCTCAGAATCCTTATTGGAACACTATACAATACACTGATCCTCAGAAGAGGGTAAACTCATAACTCCGACAGCATCTCTATCATCCAAGTCACCTTGAAAGCTTAAACTGATAACCGCTTCCCAGAAGAGGCTGCCGTTATCCTATACCAAGAATATCCTCTTATGTTCTTTACTGCTTCTCTTTGTTTTTTGAGAATTGGATTAATATATACTTGTTGCATCTAGTGTAAAAGCAATATCTGGTGTTGTACAAGACTTTGCATGATTGACTCAATTGCCTAAACAAATGATGTGTCATTCATGCCTGCCCCTCTCTTCATTAGTCAAAAAGACATTTTTTTAGAGAGGGTGACTCCATCACCTGCGGGTACACTACCAAATTTTGCTGACCTTAGCACATAGATACCCAATGTTTATTTTTGAGCATATAGATACTTGATTGTTTCACAGTTGCACTTTTGCTACTTAATGACATTAACGACGAATGGGAAATGACTCTTTTGGCCTCTTTGCCACTACTCCATCAACTTTGTTGCCTAGGTTGAAAAAAATTAAAACAAAAAAGTTCTCTCATCCCCAACCTCTCATAATTTTGGTTCTCTTCTAACATTACCCTAGAAATTGAGCGCGATCATCGACATAAAATTGAACGCGATGGAGATGGGTTTGGATATCTCTCCATCAAACTTTCCCCGATTTTTTCAATTTACCCTGACCTATCCTTAGAATTGAGCGCAATCTCTTTGTGATAACCATCACAGTAAAATTTGAGAAACATGTAGGTGAATCTGGAGACAAGAAAATCTTTTGAAGAAGCCATTAGTAGAGAAAAGATGCTAGGGTTTTGAAGAATGCGAGTACAAGAAGAAAACCTTTTTTTTCATTTCAACCGCTAAGTGCAAAAGAGTCAAAAAAAATCATGTGAAATTTAAGAAATATTCTAAGGCTTCAAAATTTTGAGCATTTAAAAATCAAAAATAAACTTTTGGGTATTTACGCTGTTAGGATCAGTTTGGGTATTTTTGAGCAATTTATACTAAGATGGTGGGGTATATTCGGCAACGTGATCCGTTAGCCCAAAAGCATCTGCTTATCATCACCAAACCCATGCGATAAGCCATACTCTTTTGCGCTGGCTCTGCTGGGAGAGAGAAAAGATCGATGGCAGCAGAGCCTTGCTCTCCTCTTTTCACAAACACAACACCCTAACCCTAATCTCTCCTCTCTCCTCATCCTTTATCACCTTTCGATCCCAACCCCTCACCTCCTCTTCTATCCGTCGTCGATCTCTTGCCTCTTTTTCTTATTCTTCTTCGATGGTTCGAGGCCAAAGCAAAGGACAGAACGAGACGCTAGCTCCTTTCGTCCTCACCACCCCTCTCTATTACGTAAATGCCCCTCCCCACATGGGCAGCGCCTACACCACCATCGCCGCCGACGCCATCGCTCGCTTTCAGGTCTCATCTCTTCTTCTTCCTCTCATCATGGGGTTTGAACTCATATTCTTAAAGATGCTATTTTTATAAGGTTTGCAAATTTTTAAAAAAAAAAATCGGGTGTTGTTTATCTCATGCATTTATGTGCCCAGACTGGTAGTAATTGTTATTAATTTCACATGATTTTTTTTATTTACATATTGGATTTTTGATAATGCACTCATTCACGGCTTTATCAGTTTCTTGGCTTTGAGTGAGATGCAAAGAGATTATAAAATGAGTTTGTGGAAAAAGTTGTGAGAAGGGAGGAGCATGGAGGTGAAAGAAAGTCAAGGAGATTATCAAAAATGGTTTTTCTTTTCCCTTGAGTTGGTAATGAATAGAGGGCGAGGATGAGAAGAAGAAGAAGGTCGTTTTCTTATGAAAATAAAATGAAGAAGAAGACGGGCTCTCTTTTCTCTTGAGTTGGTAGTGAAAAGACACGATGAGCATGAAAGGAAGAAGAATTTTTTTTTAAATGACTTTTTTCCTTCCTTGAGTTGGTAATGAAAACTGAAGAGAGACGAAGAGGATGAGAAGAAGAAGAAGAAGAAGAAGAAGGGTTTCTTTTAAAATTGAAGATTATGGATTAAAAATTGATGATGTAACTTTTTTGTTAATGTAACCATAACCAAATTGCTAATCTAACCCAAAACTAACGGAAGGGTGTTTTTTAGTTTAACGAAGAAGACTTAAAACGTTTTTTTAGAATTAGGAAGTTTTGGTGTGTTTTTAGAGACACGAAAGTGTTGGGTGCCAAAATAAAAATCTTTAGAAAACGGGGTTATGACTTACGAGCCCTCAAAACTTTTTAACTTACGGTTTGGAAAGTTCTATTTTGGGCTCCAAACATGCCTTGGTCACAAATTTGGGAGTTTAGCATTGAAACCCCACGAAACCATGCATGGTTTCGGAAACCGCAAACCTATTGACAAACAGGGGGTATCTATTTGTTGGAAAAAAAAAAAATCGGGTGCTGTTTATGTCATGCATTTATGTACTCCTCTTCTTGTTTTCAAATGGTAATAGCCGTTCAATTTCACTTGTTTTTTTGAATAAGAAATGATTTTTTTTTGGAGATGTCTTTTTGTGTGTTAATTTGTTCAATCTCATTCTTGGTTTTGTCAGTGCTTTCGACTTGAGCATAGTTCCCTGTGGCAAATTTATTGCTTCCTCCTTTAGGTAGTATGGTTTGAGTGCACAATAAATAAGTTCTTTGAGTGGAGTTAGTTCACCGATAAGATTCTTAGTTCATCGGGTTCACCTGAAGGAATCTCCTTCATATAATAATTTTTTTTGTGCTCTAAATTACTAGAGCATACTCTACAGGAGACTTCTCCAGTCTAACAAATTTTTTTAACAATACCTTGCCATTGCCAACCATGGGGGAAATCCTTGATTGTTTGATTTAAGAAACTATGAAATTGTCAAGTGATTGGATGCAATTTATCTCATATCTAAATTTTTTCTAAATAACTGGCAAATAGTGATGACAAGGACATATGCACACAGAACAACCTTTTCTTAGCTTTTATGCCAGATGTATTACAATACAACGACTGCAAAATATAAAGCTTAGAAATGCTGACTGATCTAGATTAAGGTTTACTGCTTTTCTTCATATATTTTTATTCCATTGTGCCATTGTGCAATAGTATAATTTATATTGAACTTTGAAAATTTCATAGGAAGTACTTGTTTAGGTCAGCTACCGAGCAGCCTGAGCTAATACTTCACTACTTCAGTCGTTCAATGTTTGTAATGCTTTTAAAGTTTTTATTAAGATGGGAAAAGGATATGTAGTTGTAATGTACAACCCACCAACTCTATAACCATAATACTAGCTTGCCTCTGTAAGCCATTTAACTGCATTCAAAGCATCTCCAAGCCTGCAACTATATGCTGTGTATATACGGAATTTTTTGGATTGAGTGACGCTGCATATAGATATATTTCTGTTGCGTTTTATTTTGTGCAATAGTAACAGGCCAATGAAAATGTTCGGCTAGTTTCTAACCGATTTCCTATTTTCTATGATTTCTTTCACCAGAGGCTACTAGGGAAGAAAGTTATATTTGTCACAGGAACTGATGAACATGGAGAAAAAATTGCTGCTGCAGCTGGAGGCAAATAGCTGTAGCCCCAATGAACACTGTAATACTGTCTCAAATGCTTACCGATTGCTTTGGAAAGATGTATGTTCCATATATTTATTTTCTTGAATTTAAGTCACTTGTGCAATGCCTTTGGTAACTAGATTTTTCTAATTAGTAGTAAAGAGAATTGAGCATAAATGTATAATAAACATTAACTTCCTTTCTTTTATTTTCAGCTGGATATAGCATATGACAAATTCATCCGCACTACTGACCCAAGTCATGAAGCGGTTGTCAAGGAGTTCTACTCGAGAGTTCTCACCAATGGTGATATTTACCGGGCTGATTACGAAGGCCTCTACTGTATAAATTGCGAGGAGTACAAGGTATGGTTTTACATTCTACTTCCATGTTGGTAAAAGTGGTATGCAAAGTTCTCTTTCCTATAAAAATGGGTTAATAATCTTATTGGTGCCGTAGTATTACTAATTTGAATTACACATGAAGTGTCGGGAGAGATGAATGAATGCAGTAAACTTAGCAACACCTACACTCTTATATAAGTCAAGTATTTATTTATAGTCTTGCAAAATCTTTGAGGATTTGTGCCTATAGTTGTTTTACCCTGAAGTTTTGTTAATAGAGTAGGATTATTCTCCGCTTAAAAAGAGAGGGAATCTTCTCCTCCCACTTTTTTAATTGTTGGGTTGTTTCATCCAATGGTGGATCAAGTGGGATGATGTCATCACCGTTTTTTTGTGGGATGTCAACACTAACTACCTATTTGCATCCGACCATTGATTCACAAATCCAACGGTGAAAAACATGTGAGGAAAAGATCCCTTCTCCTCTTTAGATGCGAATAGTCCAACTGTTGTTAATAACTTGGGGTTGACCATCAAGCCGATACCCATTGTCAATGTGGATATTGCTTAAATGGTGGTAATGAAATTGCAATTGAGGCAGTCTTAAAAAAATATGCTTGCTGTATACAAATTTGTAGTTTCAGCAGATATGCAACATATATTTCTTCTATGCATGAAGCTTGGAAAGAACATTTAGAAATTTTCTTGACTAGTTTTTCATGAATGGAGGCAATGTCATCTGTCTATGAAACAGAGGGGAATATTTAGTACTCGAGCCATCCAAAAATAACAGTAAACGTTGTACTACACCCTCCAAGAGCTTGTAAATATGAGCCATAAAACAAACTTTAAATGCAACATTACAAATCCAGGAAGTCTTCAAGATAGCTATATGGTTACATGATCATTTTTTGTTTGTGTGTGTGTGTGTTGGGGTGGGGGGTTTAAACCAATCTGTTACTTTCCATGCACTGCTTCTGCATAACAATCATGATTCAAAGCCTTAAACTTTTTGTTCCTCATACTTGTTATTAGAACAAGGATGCTGCCATAAATGGTATCTATGCTGAAGGTGGTAAACCGGTAATCTTACAACTGCTAGTAACTAGTGGAGGGCGGGCAAGGACAACACAACTTACCATATGTTAAAAATAGCTCTCTTATGCCAAAAGCAAAACTTCAAACGCACTATTGTTTTGATTGTATTTTAACAAACAATTCGAACTGAGCAAAATCAACAACCCTCGTCATATTATTTTGATATTTTTCTTTATCTAGGAATATTCTCAAATATGGGTTGAATGTTTTTTCTATTTGGCATATTTTTTGCTCCACCACTAGTGCCCCCTCCTACCTAAGTTCCTTCATTTGCCACAATCTGCATCAAATCATTTTCAAACCCATTACCATATATTTCTTCATCATATTTTAAAATAATGTTTGGCAGGATGAAAAAGAATTACTTGAAAACAACTGTTGTCCCATGCACCTTAAGCCTTGTGTACTTCGCAAGGAGGACAATTACTTTTTTGCTTTATCGAAATATCAAAACGCGTTGGAAGACCTTTTAACAAGTAATCCAGATTTTGTGAAGCCGTCTTATCGTCTTAATGAGGTAAGCTTCTGTTTATGTTCTCCTTTTCTTACTGGTGAGTGGAATCATGCCTTTAGTTCGTTGTTATGGCCTAATACAAGCATTTTTTTCTGTATAACTTGTTTTCCCAGCTTTTGTTTTTGTTGAACCAACGAGCATAACATATTTCTATTTCACTTATGTGTTTTATATTTTCTTAATATAGATAACCTTTCTCCAATATCATGGGCATGATACCATAAAAAGATGCTGCCCTTGCAGATTCTCTCCCTCTCCCTCCCTCCCTCCCTCTGACGATAGGTATAATATCATCTAGAAGTCTCGGAGAGTCCGTCAAGTGTACTCACCTCCAGTGAGCACTTGTATACTATCTTAGGTGTCATAACACCAATGGCTTGTGAGACCGACCACCGTCCCTCGTCGGGGTTTCGATGCGTATACACTAGTCTATTCTGGAATATCGATGCTCAGTCTCGATACTCCCACGACTAGGGACATTTAAGGATGTGCTTACAGACAATCCAGCTCCCACATATATGATCGCCATCATACTGCTGGATTTTAAGTAACAATCTTACGGGCTTCATCAATGATGAAGACAAATCAGATAGCATACCATCATCTTGAATAAGACTGTTACACCTGTATAGGTCCTCCCTCAATTATCATAATCGCTTACTTGCGATCATAATAATTGCCATGAGGGCAGTATATCTAACAATCTCCCACCTGCACTTATAGCCAATTATTGTGGTATCGCATACCCACAGCTCCTGTGCTACCGAATACCCAACTTCTCTACTAATCAGTTTCACAAACTATGTTTATGAAACTTAACGTGTTCGAGAAATAGCCTTAGTGAGTGGACTCGCTACAATATTCTAACTTCATCTATCTATATCTCAACTTTGCGGAGATTACCAATCTCCAAAAATGAGCGATACCCCGCCTTAAGAATTTGTCTGGATATCTGATGGAACCAAGTTCATCAATGAACAACTCCTATCCAACAAAGTTCTTGGGCTGTATACTCTGTTGAGTTAGAGCCGTCATCTTGTACCATGATTACCTCAAAATCCTTATTGGAACACTATACAATACACTGATCCTCAGAAGAGGGTAAACTCATAACTCCGACAGCATCTCTCTCATCCAAGTCACCTTGAAAGCTTAAACTGATAACCGCTTCCCAGAAGAGGCTGCCGTTATCCTATACCAAGAATATCCTCTTATGTTCTTTACTGCTTCTCTTTGTTTTTTGAGAATTGGATTAATATATACTTGTTGCATCTAGTGTAAAAGCAATATCTGGTGTTGTACAAGACTTTGCATGATTGACTCAATTGCCTAAACAAATGATGTGTCATTCATGCCTGCCCCTCTCTTCATTAGTCAAAAAGACATTTTTTTTAGAGAGGGTGACTCCATCACCTGCGGGTACACTACCAAATTTTGCCGACCTTAGCACATAGATACCCAATGTTTATTTTTGAGCATATTGATACTTGATTGTTTCACAGTTGCACTTTTGCTACTGAATGACATTAACGACGAATGGGAAATGACTCTTTTGCCCTCTTCGCCACTACTCCATCAACTTTGTTGACTAGGTTGAAAAAAATCAAAACAAAAAAGTTCTCTCATCTCCATCCTCTCATAATTTTGGTTCTCCTCTAACATTACCCTAGAAATTGAGCGCGATCATCGACATAAAATTGAACGCGAGGGAGATGGGTTTGGATATCTCTCCATCAAACTTTCCCCGATTTTTTCAATTTACCCTGACCTATCCTTAGAATTGAGCGCAATCTCTTTGTGATAACCATCACAGTAAAATTTGAGAAACATGTAGGTGAATCTGGAGACAAGAAAATCTTTTGAAGAAGCCATTAGTAGAGAAAAGATGCTAGGGTTTTGAAGAATGCGAGTACAAGAAGAAAACCTTTTTTTTCATTTCAACCGCTAAGTGCAAAAGATTCAAAAAAAAATCATGTGAAATTTAAGAAATATTCTAAGGCTTCAAAATTTTGAGCATTTAAAAATCAAAAATAATTTTTTGGGTATTTACGCTGTTAGGATCAGTTTGGGTATTTTTGAGCAATTTATACTTAGATGGTGGGGTATATTCGGCAACGTGATCCGTTAGCCTAAAAGCATCTGCTTACCATCACCAAACCCATGCGATAAGCCATACTCTTTTGCGCTGGCTCTGCTGGGAGAGAGAAAAGATCGATGGCAGCAGAGCCTTGCTCTCCTCTTCTCACAAACACAACACCCTAACCCTAATCTCTCCTCTCTCCTCATCCTTTATCGCCTTTCGATCCCAACCCCTCACCTCCTCTTCTATCCGTCGTCGATCTCTTGCCTCTTTTTCTTATTCTTCTTCGATGGTTCGAGGCCAAAGCAAGGGACAGAACGAGACGCTAGCCCCTTTCGTCCTCACCACCCCTTTCTATTACGTAAATGCCCCTCCCCACATGGGCAGCGCCTACACCACCATCGCCGCCGACGCCATCGCTCGCTTTCAGGTCTCATCTCTTCTTCTTCCTCTCATCATGGGATTTGAACTCATATTCTTAAAGATGCTATTTTTATAAGGTTTGCAAATTTTTAAAAAAAAAATCGGGTGTTTTTTATCTCATGCATTTATGTGCCCAGACTGGTAGTAATTGTTATTAATTTCACATGATTTTTTTTATTTACATATTGGATTTTTGATAATGCACTCATTCACGGCTTTATCAGTTTCTTGGCTTTGAGTGAGATGCAAAGAGATTATAAAATGAGTTTGTGGAAAAAGTTGTGAGAAGGGAGGAGCATGGAGGTGAAAGAAAGTCAAGGAGATTATCAAAAATGGTTTTTCTTTTCCCTTGAGTTGGTAATGAATAGAGGGCGAGGATGAGAAGAAGAAGAAGGTCGTTTTCTTATGAAAATAAAATGAAGAAGAAGACGGGCTCTCTTTTCTCTTGAGTTGGTAGTGAAAAGACATGATGAGCATGAGAGGAAGAAGATTTTTTTTTAAATGACTTTTTTCCTTCCTTGAGTTGGTAATGAAAACTGAAGAGAGACGAAGAGGATGAGAAGAAGAAGAAGAAGAAGAAGAAGAAGAAGGGTTTCTTTTAAAATTGAAGATTATGGATTAAAAATTGATGATGTAACTTTTCTGTTAATGTAACCATAACCAAACTGCTAATCTAACCCAAAACTAACGGAAGGGTGTTTTTTAGTTTAACGAAGAAGACTTAAAACGTTTTTTTTAAGAATTAGGAAGTTTTGGTGTGTTTTTAGAGACACGAAAGTGTTGCGGTGCCAAAAAAAAAATCTTTAGAAAACGGCGTTATGACTTACGAGCCCTCAAAACTTTTTAACTTACGGTTTGGAAAGTTCTATTTTGGGCTCCAAACATGCCTTGGTCACAAATTTGGGAGTTTAGCATTGAAACCCCATGAAACCATGCATGGTTTCGGAAACCGCAAACCTATTGACAAACAAGGGGTATCTATTTGTTGGAAAAAGAAAAAATCGGGTGCTGTTTATGTCATGCATTTATGTACTCCTCTTCTTGTTTTCAAATGGTAATAGCTGTTCAATTTGACTTGTTTTTTTGAATAAGAAATGATTTTTTTTTGGAGATGTCTTTTTGTGTGTTAATTTGTTCAATCTCATTCTTGGTTTTGTCAGTGCTTTCGACTTGAGCATAGTTCCCTGTGGCAAATTTATTGCTTCCTCCTTTAGGTAGTATGGTTTGAGTGCACAATAAATAAGTTCTTTGAGTGGAGTTAGTTCACCGATAAGATTCTTAGTGCATCGGGTTCACCTGAAGGAATCTCCTTCATATAATAATTTTTTTTGTGCTCTAAATTACTAGAGCATACTCTACAGGAGACTTCTCCAGTCTAAATTTTTTTTTTAACAATACCTTGCCATTGCCAACCATGGGGGAAATCCTTGATTGTTTGATTTAAGTAACTATGAAATTGTCAAGTGATTGGATGCAATTTATCTCATATCTAAATTTTTTCTAAATAACTATCAAATAGTGATGACAAGGACATATGCACACAGAACAACCTTTTCTTAGCTTTTATGCCAGATGTATTACAATACAACGACTGCAAAATATAAAGCTTAGAAATGCTGACTGATCTAGATTAAGGTTTACTGCTTTTCTTCATATATTTTTATTCCATTGTGCCATTGTGCAATAGTATAATTTATATTGAACTTTGAAAATTTCATAGGAAGTACTTGTTTAGGTCAGTTACTGAGCAGCCTGAGCTAATACTTCACTACTTCAGTCGTTCAATGTTTGTAATGCTTTTAAAGTTTTTATTAAGATGGGAAAAGGATATGTAGTTGTAATGTACAACCCACCAACTCTATAACCATAATACTAGCTTGCCTCTGTAAGCCATTTAACTGCATTCAAAGCATCTCCAAGCCTGCAACTATATGTTGTGTATATACGGAATTTTTTGGATTGAGTGACGCTGCATATAGATATATTTCTGTTGTGTTTTATTTTGTGCAATAGTAACAGGCCAATGAAAATGTTTGGCTAGTTTCTAACTGATTTCCTATTTTCTATGATTTCTTTCACCAGAGGCTACTAGGGAAGAAAGTTATATTTGTCACAGGAACTGATGAACATGGAGAAAAAATTGCTGCTGCAGCTGGAGGCAAATAGCTGTAGCCCCAATGAACACTGTGATACTGTCTCAAATGCTTACCGATTGCTTTGGAAAGATGTATGTTCCATATATTTATTTTCTTGAATTTAAGTCACTTGTGCAATTCCTTTGGTAACTAGATTTTTCTAATTAGTAGTATAGAGAATTGAGCATAAATCTATAATAAACATTAACTTCCTTTCTTTTATTTTCAGCTGGATATAGCATATGACAAATTCATCCGCACTACTGACCCAAGTCATGAAGCGGTTGTCAAGGAGTTCTACTCGAGAGTTCTCACCAATGGTGATATTTACCGGGCTGATTACGAAGGCCTCTACTGTATAAATTGCGAGGAGTACAAGATATGGTTTTACATTCTACTTCCATGTTGGTAAAAGTGGTATGCAAAGTTCTCTTTCCTTTAAAAATGGGTTAATAATCTTATTGGTGCCATAGTATTACTAATTTGAATTACACATGAAGTGTCGGGAGAGATGAATGAATGCAGTAAACTTAGCAACACCTACACTCTTATATAAGTCAAGTATTTATTTATAGTCTTGCAAAATCTTTGAGGATTTGTGCCTATAGTTGTTTTACCCTGAAGTTTTGTTAGGACTATTCTCCTCTTAAAAAGAGAGGGAATCTTCTCCTCCCACTTTTTTAATTGTTGGGTTGTTTCATCCAATGGTGGATCAAGTGGGATGATGTCATCACCGTTTTTGTGTGGGATGTCAACACTAACTACCTATTTGCATCCAACCATTGATTCACAAATCCAACGGTGAAAAACATGTGAGGAAAAGATCCCTTCTCCTCTTTAGAGGCGAATAGTCCAACTGTTGTTAATAACTTGGGGTTGACCATCAAGCCGATTCCCATTGTCAATGTGGATATTGCTTAAATGGTGGTAATGAAATTGCAATTGAGGCAGTCTTAAAAAAATATGCTTGCTGTATACAAATTTGTAGTTTCAGCAGATATGCAACATATATTTCTTCTATGCATGAAGCTTGAAAAGAACATTTAGAAATTTTCTTGACTAGTTTTTCATGAATGGAGGCAATGTCATCTGTCTATGAAACAGGGGAATATTTAGTACTCGAGCCATCCAAAAATAACAGTAAACGTTGTACTACACCCTCCAAGAGCTTGTAAATATGAGCCATAAAACAAACTTTAAATGCAACATTACAAATCCAGGAAGTCTTCAAGATCGCTATACGGTTACATGATCATTTTTTTGGTGTGTGTGTGTGTGTGGGGGGGGGGGGGTTTAAACCAATCTGTTACTTTCCATGCACTGCTTCTGCATAACAATCAAGATTCAAAGCCTTAAACTTTTTGTTCCTCATACTTGTTATTAGAACAAGGATGCTGTCATAAATGGTATCTATGCTGAAGGTGGTAAACCGGTAATCTTACAACTGCTAGTAACTAGTGGAGGGAGGGCAAGGACAACACAATTTACCATATGTTAAAAATAGCTCTCTTATGCCAAAAGCAAAACTTCAAACGCACTATTGTTTTGATTGTATTTTAACAAACACTTCTAACTGAGCAAAATCGACAACCCTCGTCATATTATTTTGATATTTTTCTTTATCTAGGAATATTCTCAAATATGGGTTGAATGTTTTTTCTATTTGGCATATTTTTTGCTCCACCACTAGTGCCCCCTCCTACCTAAGTTCCTTCATTTGCCACAATCTGCATCAAATCATTTTCAAACCCATTACCATATATTTCTTCATCATATTTTAAAATAATGTTTGGCAGGATGAAACAGAATTACTTGAAAACAACTGTTGTCCCATGCACCTTAAGCCTTGTGTACTTCGCAAGGAGGACAATTACTTTTTTGCTTTATCGAAATATCAAAACGCGTTGGAAGACCATTTAACAAGTAATCCAGATTTTGTGAAGCCGTCTTATCGTCTTAATGAGGTAAGCTTCTGTTTATGTTCTCCTTTTCTTACTGGTGAGTGGAATCATGCCTTTAGTTCGTTGTTATGGCCTAATACAAGCATTTTTTTTTCCTGTATAACTTGTTTTCCCAGCTTTTGTTTTTGTTGAACCAATGAGCATAGCATATTTCTATTTCACTTATGTGTTTTATATTTTCTTAATATAGATAACCTTTCTCCAATATCATGGGCATGATACCATAAAAAGATGCTGCCCTTGCAGATTCTCTCCCTCTCCCTCCCTCCCTCCCTCCCTCTCTCGGAATTTATATTTGTAAACAGCTTGGATTTCTGACTTACAAATTCATCATAACTAAACATCCTTATAGTTTTCGTTTTTTTTTGGGAGAAAAGGCTAACTTTATGAAAATTTCATGGCAACCATTCGTAAGATCTTTTTGGGAGAAAAGGCTAACTATATGAAAATTTCATGGCAACCATTCGTAAGATCTTCACAAGAAAAAAAATCCAATTAGCATTCATCCATTTTTTTTTTGAAGGAAGAGCCTAGGCACAATGTGCCCATCTCATGCATTAACAACAAAAACAAAGTCTTATAGGTAAAGATTACAACTCAGAAAATGAAAATGAAAATGAAAATGAAAAAGCCACAACTCCCTCACATCTATACGTTATACAAACTAGAAGAGAAAAGAAGAGGCAGAAAACAAAATGAAAACATTCTCAGAAAGAAGATCATGGAGTTCTGAAACTACAAGTTACATCAAGTGTATGAGTGTATCTCGAGCTTTGACTGGGGAATCTTTTGAGCTCAACTACTCACAGCATATCAAAGACACTTCAGTTGTTAATCCAAACTATTTATCTTTAATCTCAAAACTTCCTCTCCATTTGCTCAATCTCTCAAGTCATAATTATATATGACCTTCTAAATCTTTATAACCAAAGCTCCAATTGTATCGTTGTTCCAAAATGGCAATCAAGTAATCATCCACTCACCTTAATTAGCTCATCTCCTTAAAAGCAGAAACTTTATGATCAGCTCCCTAGTTTACGCCATGATAGCCATCAGCTCCTGGTTCTTTGCATTATACAGCATCCATATAATCTCAGCCCGCCACATTTTTTATTAGCTCCAGATATTCATGACCATTAGTTTTCCTTGCTCCTGGAATACAACAAGATATCATAATAAGGATATGTTTTGTACTAATAAAAATGAGTTTTGTAGCATGAAACCAATGATAGGTGAATGTTCAGATAACTGGGAGATGTACCACGGCCATCTTTAATTATCAAATATGTCTAGATTTGGGATGAAAATTGGTAACAAAGAACAATTCAGATATAATAGAAGTGCTACATCATGAATTTTTGATAAGAGCCTCTGAAGCTAACTATATGCCAGGATCACCTTAACAGTACTTTCAAAACAAGTATTCATGCATCTTTTTGGTTTTCATTTTTTTCCTGATCCAGAATATCATAGAATTCAGTGTCAAGGCCCTTTTCATTTTAATTTGGCTTCACGGGAGAAATTTGGTATCATTTATCCATTTGTTATTAAAAAAACGATACTGCTACTTCTGACTTAAGTGCTGGTCTAGGTGCAAAGTTGGATAACGAGTGGGTTGAGAGATTTCTCTATATCCCGCTCATCTGTTGAATGGGGAATACCCGTGCCAGATGACAAGAAACAAACTATTTATGTCTGGTTTGATGCTTTATTGGGGTAAGCTCCTTTTTCCATTTGATTCAATTAACATTGTATGCTATGTCTGTTTGCACTAGGTAGGCAAAATATTTTTACTATCCATTTGGATATGGTTATTCATGTGTAAATTGCTTATCAGCTTATAATGTCATGGCCCAGATTTGTCTCTTGCCCAATACATTGCATGAATGTGTATTTTGTTTATTCCTCACTTTAATGATTTATTTAATGCCTTTTGTCAGTTTATGATTTTATTTTATTAAACTATTTTTCTATGGTAGTTTCGTATGCCACTACCTTTGAAGTTTAAATAGCTGAAGGCATGATTTGTGTATATGCCCTGAACATCTATTTAAAACCATTGGATTTCACAGCGCTCATTAGGATTATATAAATGTTCAATCCATATTTTTAACTATTGACCAAACCCTAGATGAGATGGCCGATTCCAATCCTAAAAGTAACCATCTGAATTCCTATATATAGACAACAGCTGTAATCTTAAACATCAATACTTGTTGATTAACTGATTATTTGGTGTTTTATTATTACGCTTAGTAATGGGTTAATTGGTTAATTATCGGTTTAATGGGTTAACTAATCGGTTGTTGACAGGTTGTAAAAAGCTCTAGACGGAGCTGAGCCGTTGGGGTTATCACTTAGTGCTTAAGCGCCTTTGATGCGGTTATTTTTAATTTTAGTTAAAATTATATTTAATATATATACATGTGTATATACGTATACATGTATATATGTATACATATTGAAATTTCAGCACTATATTGACATTTCAGCATAGAAAACAGCATATTAAAATATCAACAGTAGAAACAGAAATATATTGATAATTCGGTCTAATAACCTATAACATATTGATGCTTTAACAATAAGTTTATTAATCATGGGGATGTATATCTTAGCGTGTAATGTTTATTAAGTATGGATTTGGGTCGGGTACGGTGAAAAGAGAATAAACCCGACCCTTGATGTTTCAAAAATGACTAATTTTTATTTCATTAAGCGGGATGGACCTACTTAGGCATCCGCTTAAGCAAGCTGGGCTGCTTAAATGCTTAAACCACTTAATTAAGCCTCCTAGGGCTGAATCGGAGCGGGTTCGCACCGCTTCCGTCTAGGCCGCTTTTTAGAACTATGATTGACGGTATATTTAATGTTCTAAATATCGGACATCGATATCGTATCGGCCCGAAAATTTTCTTATCGGATATCAGATATCGTGATATATCGGGAGATTTAAAAAAAATATTTTTGTATCATAAATTTCATATATGAAAATACGAATAATCTAATAGTTCAGTAGCAGAGTGATCATATGAAATAGTTGGTTGTAGGTTTGAATTTTATTTAATGTAAATATAAATAACCGAATATAGATCCACAAAAAAGAAAAATTGATATGGGTTTTTGCTTTTTCTTAGAATTTTCAACTTTAACTTACCCTCCAGTACATGATGGATCTAGGGATTTTAACTAACAGGGACGCCAAAAAGATCAAGGTCGTTAAAAAGTTATTTTATACGTACAAAAATCCTAAAATATAAAAAACATTTTAAATCAATTTAGTTATAATATAGAAGAAACTATTTTCTTTAAAAGAAAATGTACAATGATATTCATACCCTCTTAAAGTAATCCAAAAACTAATATAACTAATTGGAATTGGTCGCAAGACTTTTTGTTGAGAAACAAAATATATCACCACTTGGACAATGTCTCATTGTGTTCTATTTATTCAACAAACATATATAATAGATTCCCGAAAATTCCAAAATCTTAAATATAATATATATTAATTTTTATTTTTCGAAATTTCCAACGGGACATGTGCCCCTCTATCTTCTTAGTGGAGCCACCCCTGCGTCATTATTGGTCTGGTTGGGTCCATTATCAATGTTGCTTAAAAATCAATAACCCAAATAAACTTAGAAAAATATTATGATATTTGGACATATATATCGGATCTAATATATCGGACGATATTACGATATATCGGCCGATAATATTTACCCAAAACTACAGAAAGATATAAATTCGGCATATCCTATCATTTTCCCTAAAAAACCGATATATCGGCCGATATAAGAGATATATCGGCATATACATGAGATATATCAACGATATTTAGAACACTGGGTATATTTGACATCATTAATTACTAAAAAAATTTCAAACGTTTTTAGTTAAAACATAGTATTGAAGGTAAACACCTAAAGAGAGTACAGTATATCCATCTCTCATTTTATAATAAATAATTAGGGTTCATATAAAACACCTAAACTACTCCTTTCTGCTTAACCAAGTAACTTCTTTTCGATACCGAAATAACTCTTTCTTAACCACTAAGTAACTTATCTTGTAAAACTTTCCTCGTAAGCTGGAGCGCATATATCATGTGCTCTTAGCTTGTTACAAATAAATTTCAGTCTAGAACTAGAATCCACAAATGGTTTTGTAAACGCAACGAGGCAATTGAATTTGCAACATCTGTGCGACTCCTATGAACCGAAATTCCCAAACTTGCGACTTTAGTAAAGTTTCTTTATATCTTGTTCTAGCACTTATTCTCTCGGACAATCGTGACAAACTAAACTATTGACTTTTGCACTGTCATGATGAACCAAATTCTTTCACAACACCAATGTTCTAAATGTCGGCCGACATTGCCGAAATGTCGGTGACATATCGGTTTTGAGAATAAAAAAACAGATTTGTAGAATTATTTCGGTTATTAATATTTGGTAAATGTCAGCCGACATTTCGTGATGTCGCCGTTTTACCCGGCATATACCGATATGTGAAGAAATTTTTTGGGTAATTTTTCTCGGGTCTTGGGTTTTAGGCTTTGTACATTAAGTAATTAACCCTCTCAAGCTGGAGCACATATATCATATGTTCTTAGCTTGTTATTAATAAATTTCACTCTAGAATTAGAATCCACAAATGGTTTTGTAAACGCAACGAGGCAATTGAACTTGCAACATCTGTGCGACTCCTATGAACTGAAATTCTGATCCTATGAACTGAAATTCCGAAACTTGCAACTTTTGTAAACTGTCTTTATAACTTGTTCTAGCACTTATTCCCTTGAACAATCGTGGCAAACTAAACTATTGATTTTTGCACTGTCATAATGAACCAAATTCTTGCACAACATCAATGTTTCAAATGTCGGCCGACATTGCCGAAATGTCGGTGACATATTGGTTTTAGGAAGAAAACAATACAGATTTATAGAATTATTTCGGTTATCGATATATGGTAAATGTCAGCCGACATTTCGTGATGTCGCCGTTTTACCCGACATTTATCGATATGTGAAGAAATTTTTTTGGGTAATTTTTCTCGGGTCTTGAGCTTTAGGCTTTGTACATTAAGTAATTAACCCGGTCCATTGCAAAAGTAAAGAACAAAAGTCCTAGCAGTAATTAAGTAATTACCTCATTGCCTCGTTTCATCTATCATCTCCACCAAGCCCTAGTCACTATCACCTCCAGCCCTAGTCGTCACCGCCTCCAGGTAACTTTCTCTCGCCTTCTCTCTTCTCGAGCCATCACTGCCATTCGATACTCCTTTCCATCTTCAATCTCCTCCCCCTCGACCACTCTCTCCCCCTCGACCACTCTCTGTTTCCACTCTTTCTCTGCTGCCATCCCATCTTCAATCTCTCCTCCCCTGGCCGATGCTATGACCACCACGCCCTCTCTTCTTTGGCTGACACCATCACTCCTCTTGGTTGATGTCAACAGCCACGCTCTCTCCTCCCTTAGATCATTTTCCTCTCATTTTGTGTTTTAAAAAAATCTACGTTTCTAATATAAAGACTCGTAGAAGAATGTATGTTGTATTTATTTATTATTATGTAAATTGTAAATTTTTAATATGAAGTTGAATGCTGTATATATTTAAACTAAATACGACCGTTCTTTTAATAGGCGACTGCTCTACCATTGAGTTATTGAGTAATATATAAATTTAATAAAACTAAAAGTCTAAATAAATTAATATTTTTTTCAAAAAAATAAGTTATATAAACATCGTTTACATTATAAAAATGTAGAACCCGATATTTGATAAACCCACATAACATTTCACGTTATCTAATATCCGAAATCAAAATTTGGTCCGACAAGATACCAAAATCCGAAATTTAGAATATTGCACAACACTGTTTTGCCAGTTGAACAATGCTCTTGGTGAGTGAGTGATTTGATTTGAACCGTCTTTACAATTAGTTAAGACTTTTTTTGAGCAACTTACCATGGAGGTTGCTTCATGCACACGAACTCAATACATCAAACATTCTTAAGAAACTAGTCTTGACTCTCCCTTAGCAACATACCCTAGAATTTGCTTCATATGCGCAAACGTAGAGTAGCGACCACTGCAACACAATGAATCAACAACATCAGCGAGCAACAACTTCAAACAAACGAGTGTAGAGCAACAACTTTGAATGTAAACAACGAACCAATGAGCTTCAAACGCGAACAAGAACAATCATCTAGCTTTAAACGTGACCAATGAACAAGGAGTTAGAACAAGCAAACAAGCAATTAGTTTTGAATGCAAATAAACAATATTGATCAACGACGGGCAACTGCTTTGAACACAAATCCAACAAATGTGTGAACGAGCAATAATTGCGAAGGCGAGCAATAAACCAACGAATGAGCAACCGTTTCAATGCGGGCAAGGGTGTCAACCAACTTCAATGAAGTATTTAACTAGCAACTTCAACAAACAACAATCGATCTAACAACTTGAATGATCTCCAACGGACAATATTCATTAGTTTCAATTAGAAGCTTCAACGAACAATTTAAACTATCGAAATATGATCTTTAACGAACAATTTCACAACTTCAACTAGAAGTTTAAATGAATAGCTTCAATGATCGAATAACGATTTAAATGAACCACTTTTACGAACTTCAACTACCTCAACGAGATCAAACTATGATTTGTAACGAACTTTTATGAAATTCAACTAGATGTTTCTCGAATAACTTCAATAGTCGAATAACAAGCTTTATCAAACAACTTTTATGAACTTCAATTAGAAGCTTCAACGAACAACTTGAACGTCTTTTAACGTACAACTTGAACAAATTTCGATGATGAGCTTCAACAAACAATTTCAATAAGTTTCAACTTTAACAAAACTTCAATGGACAATTTCAACAAACTTGATCGAATCAACAACTTGAACAAACTTTAATGAACTTCAACTTTAAGGGATTTTAACCGGTTTCAACTTTATTGAATTTCAACAAGCTTCACTTTGACAAACAATTTCAACGAAGAACTTCAAAAACTTTAATGGACTTCTACACCACAACTTTAACAAACTTCACCATTCAACTTCATTGGGGCTTACACGTTCACAATTAAGAAATGAACTTTTTAGGTTAGTCGAGTCCGGAAATCTACACGATATATTCAGTATTGATAGTTCTAAATAAACTCAAAGGTATGAGAGACACGCTATCGGTATACCGATACGAGGATATTGAGTAGTTATCAAGTCTTAAGTTAAGGTCTACCCTAATTCACTAAAGCTCTTGGGACCCAAAAACACATCACTTGATAGGCATGTGTACCATGAACGCAATACTTATGATAACACAATGCAAAAATAAGTTAAAGGAATATTTTCAAAAAATATTAATTAAATATAAAGTTCCGTTTTCTTTTTAAAAATCAGTATATTTTTTTATATAAACCTTTTGGATTTTATCTATTTTCGGATTCTTTAAATTTTCCTGGACTTATAATTTATTTAGTTTTTTAATTTTCAGATTTTTAAATTTATACTTTTCGGATTTTTTGTGCGGTAAATAGCGAATTTGGCGACTAAATTTTGAGATGATTCTGAATAGATGGTGATCCTGAAGATGTTCTAATTACTGAATTTAAGTTAGTGATGACGTGACTAGAGTTGGTAGCAACAATGTGGCTAGGGTGATGGAGAAAGGATTGATGAGGCGGTTAAGGTCTCTTGACTTCGTGGAGGCGAGGAGAGAAGGTTCTTAGCAAGATTGAGATGTGGCGGCGTTAAGATCTGAAGGCAATTGCATTGAGATCTGAGGTTGAGATGGAGGGTCGATGAAGTAAGTTGGTTATCGGCCTGATGGACGACATGCGACTGTTTTGATGAAGGCGGTTGGTTGGCGGTTATTCTTGAGGCGATGGCGGTGACGAGTGGCAACGGTAGAGATGGTGGCTTGAAATGGATGTGGCTAGGGTTTTGGTGTATTAAACGTTTTGGAGTTGTTGAGATGGAGACGATGATGTTCTGATAACATGTAAAATATAGCATTAGAGGCAAATAATTCAATAGAGAAGATTTATCTTTTTATTTATAATAAAATAATAAGGTTTACATGGAAAATCCAAAATACCAAAATTACCCTTTCCTGCTTAACTATAATTCTTGACCCTTAAGTCACTTTCTTAATCACTAGATAACTCTTTTTTCTTATTTATAACATATTTAGAAAACCATTTTAGATGTTATTAATTTATAAAAATTATGACATTTTTACTAATTTCAAGATATTCCTATAGTCAATTAAAAAGCACGACGTATTGGTCTAACATGACCGATACAGTCAAGAAGACCGACTATGATTCCAAAAACGACCGTTTGAAACCATTATCGATATTGAGATTTTCAACCTTAGTTCAAAAATGAGTTGAAATAACTGAATTGTGTATTGTTTGGTCAATTAATGAAAAATTAGGATACACACGAAAATGAAAGCTTCTATAAATATTTAGCTAAGACCACTCAATGTTCCTTTTAGCCATGCATAAACTGAACCAACAATTAGGATAAGCACGAAAATGAAAGCTTCTACAAATATAGATGCACCCAATACATCGAAACTTATTCCCCATCGATAAAGAAAGACCGTTTCAACATTGAAAACAACTAAAACTAGAGCAAACATGCAATAGTGGATTCAGAATTGTACCCAAGTGTCTCTCATGGGTTATATATATGTTTTGCCAAGTATCTTGTGCTTACTAGCTTAGCTAATTCAATGGAAAGCCTTCTTTTGTCCATATGTTCCTTTGCTAGGGATTTGACACCAAAATTGAAAGAATCGATAAGCGGTCATAAACTTTTTGTCAAATTGTCTTGTTAGCGTGGAGCGGCGTCTTTAACTGATCAAGTTTTTGAAGGGATGGAAATTGAATGTTTTGATGATGATGATCACGACGACGACAGTTTAAATATATATAATATAAGTTTTTTTTTTGATTTTGGCCACCAAATAGTTGCTATTTCTAAAAACAACACCAACTATTTTTAACTTGTCTAAAAAGGATTCCGTTAACTTTCCATCCAATATTAATTGTTAGGAGCTTGAAAAAATGAAAATGCTCATGAAAGCCTCAACAATCTTCTCCCATTTGCTCGGAAAGATCGAGGGCGGTGAATTGGGGTATCCGATAGGGGAGGGGGTTGAGGGGGAGGGGGATCGCCAGGGGGAGTTCGAATGGGATGAGCAGGAGTGAGGGAGATCCAAGGAGGCGTAGGTTTAGGGTTTGGGAATGGGGGGAGGATGAGAAGGCGAGGAAGAGGATGATGGGGGAGAGGGAGATGCATGAGAGGATGTGTAGCTTGTTGGGTCATAGGGATCGAGGAGGAAGGAGATGGTGAGATGGAAGGGGTATTTTCGTTACTTTACTTTTTTTGCTATTTCTTATATGAATTTTCAATGATTTCACTAATTGAAATTTTTTTTGCTCTCCTTTTCGGTTTTGACTATTTGTTTTCAGTTTTCAAATTTGCCAACAGTAGGGACAATCTAAAGAGGATCTTTCTTAAGTTTTTAGTGAAACTATTAAGTAGTCTAAGCGAGTGTTCATAAAGTGAATGATTATTATATTTCAATTTGGATTTCTACTTTCTTTTTATACTTTGATTTCATTGGAAATCTTACAAGCATTGGGCTTGTTCTAATTATTGCTTGATTTCATTGGAATTGTTTTTGGATCAGCTCTCTGCCCTTTCATTACCCATGGACTTGGTCTTCAGTGATCATTTATAGTCTGGATATTCCTTGCGAGGGGAGAGTTCCAAGAGGACATTTTCATATCATTAGCTGATGTCAACAAACAAATAAAGGCTTTGTTACTAGATTATCACTGTAGATCTTGTTTAGAGTTAACTAACTACAAACATATGGTTTAACCACTTAATGTTTTCCAACAATACTCCTTAAACCCATTACCCGGAACAACCTCACCGACGCCTTTGTTGGTCACGGCGAAGGCGAAGATGGTGAAGCAAAAGAGCAGCACAATCAAGATGCACACGAAGAGGAGATACACCCAAAAGAGCCAAGTGATCCTGCAGCAAGATCCTAAGAGGCCAACAAGAGAGATCAAGAAGAGGAAGATGCCGTGGGCGATGAGGGGCTTCTCGAGGAACTTCTCGCAGATGGAGGTGGAGGCCTTCGAGGAGAGCTATATGCCGCCGACGAGGATAGAGATCGAGAGGAGGGATATGACGTTGAGGGTCGCGATTAAGCCATTGCTAAAATTCGAGAGAGAGGAGAAAGAACGTTGTGAGTTTGAGAGTTGTGGGTGTATAAATAGAGAGAACAGGCAACATGATAATTGGATGGTGATCATTATGATATATGGTTTCGAAAGATTTGATATCTCTTGAATGAGCAGGGAGTGCTGATTGCCGTCGACATCGTTATGCAGGAGCACGAGAGAGGCAATACAGCTCAGCATAAGCGGGATGCAGAAGCCTATACGTCTTGGCGTGATAAGTATATGTTGTAATATGACATATACATCCTATTATGGGCTATACAGATGAATATATAACAATGGACAAAATTGGTTATCATTCCTCTCATTATAAATAGATTGTAATGAAAGTAGAAAGTGTATCTTTAACTCTTGTTTTTTTACTTCTCTTCTTCCAAGAGAATAAAATTCATAGTTGAAGGTTCTCTCGGTGGGGAGGCGAAAACGATGCTCCTTCGTTCTTGATTGAGCGAGGACTTGCTTGGGTTTCTCAGTGAAGTAAAGAACATGAGATTTGAATAACCCGGCCAAGTTAAGTAACATATCTTGATTTTATATTCCGCTTGCGTTCTTTCTCAAGGAGTTTTTTACTTCAATATCACAAGCCTTGTACGCTCGTAGCCATGTAATTTCTACCTGGAGATCAACTTGTCGTCTTATTGGAACTTTCATTATCATCATTATTTATTATATTACTTCTTTTTCACCTCCCTCTAGATGATTTTTAATACACTCATTATACACTTCTGTAGGAAGTTTGGGTTCTTTTGCTCACTAGGGTTATACCGTTATTTTTCTATCACTTCTTGCTCTTGCTAACTGGATGATATGCCGGTCTTTGCTAATATAATAGTTTTTTCTGCAGATATATATCAGCATTATTGAAGGATGGAGAGAAACCAAGTTTGCAAAGAGCTGTTACTTCTGGATGGCCCGCTTCACTCCACTTAATAGGCAAGGTGTGGTATCCCTCCCAACAGACATTTTTACTGTGCTATAATTAGTCTTAATTATTCTTCTCTACATCATATAAACTCTATAAATCTGCCTCCTTTATGATGTCCTACAATAGGGAAAGATTGTGCCTTGCTATAATTTGTAGTTACTCCACTTTATAATCATTTACTGCACGAGCTCAGCATATCCATAAAGACAATGCATGGATTTCAGGAAAGTTATAAGTTCTACCAATTAAATACAAGGGAAATCATTCAAATGGTTGGCGAGGTTAAAAATGCTTCGGGCTTTTAGATGCTATCAGGTTAGGGTAGATCTAAGCAACCTGGATGGGGCCGCCAATGACGACGATGACTCTTTACTCTAATTGAAAGAAAAATATGGTTTATATACCAACAGCTAACTACATCACCATTAACATCAACATCAAAGCCTTTATTCCAAATACATAGGGATGGACTATTTCAATAGCTGCATGTTTAATCTAATCACCTTTATTTTCATGAAAAAGTAAATCTGATTACTTTTGGATGCATATTAGCAATAACATACCTCTCCTGGTTCTTTTCCTTTTGCGGATATATCATAACAATAAAGCAATAGGCTTGAAGGTTAGCTGGACTTTGATTTGGAAGGATATTCCAAGTTTCATTTAGTCCTAGTCCAGGACATGTTATAGGCTGTTGCATGTTGTCCCCTTCTTAAGTTGATGTTGCATACTAATGCTTCCTGGTGACTCTTGCAGGATATTTTGCGGTTTCATGCCGTCTATCGGCCAGCCATGTTAATGTCAGCTGGAATAAGCCTTCCCAAGATGGTGTTTGGTCATGGCTTTTTAACTAAGGTATTGGTGTCCTTTAAACGACCAATATTTGGTATATAACTCCAGTTCATATATTGCCTTTGTGCAAAGAACTGCAAGCTGGCTCAAAAAAACATAGTTAAGAACAACCATGGCCGTTCTGTTTCAATATTCAAAATGTTGATTGCATAGCATTATGCAGTATTCTCTGCAAAGATAGCTTTAAAATTCCTTTTTCTCCCCTTATTAAAATTCCTTTTTCTCCCCTTATCTGCACTATGGCACTCAAACACATGTTGACTTCCAATTTGTGGTCTCCAACTCGTATGTGTGTGTGTGTATGTATGCATATGTATCTATATATGTATATGTATCTCTTTGTGCGCGCGTGCGCGCACACAAACAATTTATATGTAAATAGATACATATAAATATATATAAACACACACCGCACGCGCGTTCGTGTACACACACACATGCTTTGACAAAACACAATCTCATCTGACATAGGAGGTAATTCCTCCTTTGGCGGAGAAATAACACTTTCCTATGTTTGTTTGGAAGATGAAGTGATGAACACTTGATCTATGTGATCTAGAACCTATCTAGACCAAATTCTTAAGATTTACATACTTTTAGCCCTTCCATCGGATGATTGCAAAATCAATGTTTTTTATCGATAATAGAATATTTTTCATCTCTAGATCTATGATTGTATCATATGAATTTTGGTATGCCTATGTCTTAAACCTTGAAGAAAGGAGGTTATGCTGCACGGTGGGGATAACCGGATTTCTAATTTGGGAATTGACATTTTCAGCACCATGGGAAGAAATTTTCTTCTATGGCACCTAAGATTCCAATTACACATATTTGTTTACGTATATACATATCACAAATTATATGAGGTGGATTTAATTTTCGAGCACAAAGCTTATAGCTCTATATATTTCTAGAAACTGTTTCTGTTCTGGTTAACATTATATGTTAAGAGTACTGAACAGTGTGCCTAAATGAAAGAAAAAATTTGAAAGCTTTGTCCAAATTTCAACATGTGCTATCTGCTTTACTAATACACATAGCTTATGTATAAAATCAAAAGTAAGGGAAAAGAATTAATATATCTGCTTCTATGGTTGCACAGACTTTTTTCCTTAAAACTAAAACCATGCTTACCAAACAATAAAATTATATTGTAGAGTCCAGTTGTAAAAATATTTAGATGACATCTGTAATGTTTTTTCAAGTTAAGACAACAATCTAGTGTTAGGCATGTGCTAATTTTTGGCAGCTTAAAGAACAAAACCACTTAAAAATGATGTATTATCATGTTTTAACATTTAATTTTGTTTTAAGCCTCCCTGTTATGCCCAACCTTGTGCTTACTGGCATTCTCCAAATTGTCCTGGGCTTGGAAAAAGGCCAAGAACATGTGAAAAGATGAGAAAATCGGTAAAGGGATCACATTCAACCATTCCAACTGCAAATTCAGTTATTATAAATAATCACTTATTGATAAAAATGTTGAAAAGTTTAAATTATCTTACATCTCAAAAGCCTAATTTTTGCCGCCATTTTGAGAAATTAAAACAAAATGTAAACAACATGCCCGGTTATGTATCCTAACTTAGTATCTTTCTGTCGAATAAAGAAGTGTTGTATCCCTTCTCTGAATTTATATCTATACGGCCATTCTGAATTCACATAGGGTCTCTTCGTACATTCAAATAAATGGGTAGTATATCTTTCCTCTTTTAATTTTCTCCTAAGCGGCATCATTTGTACTGCCAGAAATTGTATGGAGCCCAGACCTACTAATTTAAATTTCCTTGTAGAGCTGTTATGTCACGACCCAAGACGTCACGCGACCGGCATAAGGATCACGTGAAGTCCAGTGGACCTCACCATACCTAAGTAAGCCGAAACTAGGAATCTAAACCAAATACAAGAAAGAAAATAGAGGTGAAGTTTTAAAAAGAGATTTATAAAATGAAGTAATGTTAGTTATATGTATGCCCTAAAGGCCATTACTGGACATAGGATGTATATTGTAGTGGATGCTGGGACATATATAGGGAGGACTTTCTTGCTCGACATGATAGTATGCTATCTGGTTACTCTTTACCTTAACGTGTATACTGATTGTCTCTCTGTTACATGTTGGTAAAACCCTTAGGATGTATACTTGACTACCTGGATTATGATGCGGATCATACTAGTGGGGACATGGTAGTCCATAAGTACATCCTTCAAGGTCCCTAGTCGTGGGTGTATCGAGACGGGGCATCGATATACCAGAGTAGACTAGCGTATACCTTCTCGACCCATACAGATGAGCGATGGATGATCCCATATCCATTGGTGTTTGACATCAGAGATGATATACGGGTGCTCAGTGGAGACTGGGTACACTGGACGGACTCGCCGAGAACTCCCAGATGGTATTTACCTCACGTAAGATGGCAGTTCTCTGGTGACACTGGTACAGAATAGTCTGTTGACCCGAGATCGTCATAGAATCTTGTGTGTTTCCCACTGTGCTTTGATTTCCACCTTACCACGTCCAAGAGGGCGTGCAAAACGGTGGTTTTTGGGTACAGTCCCGAATCACATGGAGGCAATGAGCGATAAGAGGGGATTCGTCTCTCCCGGTATAGGGAGTTGATGTTGCGCTGTGTTCGATTGGTTATAACCGGAAATCCCTAGCCAGGGTTGCTGAGATTTACTGGTAAGTGTTACCAGTAGTTTCTCGAACTGTTATAGACCTCATATCGACACGACTTATCAAGCTATTGGGGTCTGACGTTTACCACCCCTAGGCGAGATATGCGACATATCAGACGAACAGACCGGACTGTACGGTAAGTGTTACTGGTTGGATTCACAGGAGTGTGAGCGGGCTTGCTCGTCGATCTTCCGATCGCTCAATACCCGGGTGGCCGTTACGTTTAGCAGACCGCTTGCGGCTTGTGGGTGCTTGATATGATCATCACCTGCTGCCGGCGTATTGACGAGTCTTTAGAGTCCTACACAGAGGTTTCCTGGCTCAAGCGAAACGAAATAGGAGCGCATATGAGATATGTGCGGGACCGAGAATAATGCGTGTATGTGATACCGTATTTCATTCTCGCGATGAATGTGTCGAATGGTTGTATGCGATATAACCTAGTTATCGAATCAAGGATTGATTCGATAAGTCGATACATTGGATACTAGTCGGTTATATGTGATATGACCGGATCGTTAAATCAAGTGTTGATTTAACGATTTAATGCATAATTATATATTTGATATATTACTTTGCATTAACTAGTATTAGTTCACTTAAGATGGATTTTCTCACTCGGATGTGCATATTGTATATACGATATAATTTTGTGCACTAGTTTGTATCATGTTTGATGATACATGCAAAATTGGCTTTGTGTAAAGACTTATACCAAGGTTATGATAATGGTTAGGGTTTGATTTATTCACTTATTTATTTATCTATTCATTTTTGAGGAATAGATAAAAGAAAAAGGAACAAAATGGTTTCTTTCTTTCTTTCATGAAGCTTGTTGAAGCTTCATGAAGCTTTGACTAAAGTGACCATTTTGTCTCATGCTTAACCCTAACCATTCCACTTAACCATGATTCATTCTCTACACTTGACCATGGTTAAATATATGATAAGTATTATTTTTCTTTTGAATTATTATTAACTTATCATCTTCATCTTCTTCTTCTTCATCTTGACAAAAGAAGAAAGCTTGCATCCTTTAATGGCAAGTGATGAAATCAAGTGAGAAATCCAATTCTAAAGTGAACCCACTTCCTATTTCTTCATTCTCTACCTCTTGCCAAGTAGTATAGGGTGTTTTCTTCACAAGTTTCATGACTTGGTGAAGTTGGAGCTTGATCTTGTGATGCCTCGACGTAGATCATCTTCGGCATCGAGGCCGACGACCAAGTCCGCTCATTTCTCCGATGAAGCCGATGCTAGAGTCATGGATTCAATTTGTACAGTGAGGAGACATCATTGCGGAGCTATGGAGGTGGAGCACCGGATCTATAAAGGTTGTATTTCCGTTCACTTTAGAGTAAAGTTGTTTGCTCGCATTTGTTATCGTCTAAAATCTAATTAACGATCCGTATTAGGGTTTCTCGGCACCCGTAAAATTTAAAATTGGCATGGTTGATGCCTTGTGAGACCTCCTTAGAGTGCCTAGGAACCCTACAAGTAAACCTTGTTTTGTAAAGAGTTATTGTTTGAAAAACGGACATCACATCCTTTGTAAATTTTGAATAAAATTTCAGTACAACAGCAGTAAAATAAACGCATCCACACACGGGAGAAAACTCGACGCCCATACGGCGGAGACACAATCCACGCAAAAATATACGACGCCTAAAGGCGAAGAACAACAAGCGGAAAGTAACAAACATTATATATAAATAAAGTCTAGCCGACTCCACACGGGTTAGACTATAAAAACAATACAACGTCTAAGGTCTCGGGATAATACACCTGACTTGGTTGATGAAGTAATTCTAGGTACAAAAATAGATACAAGGCAAATGCGGAAACGAAATCTAACCTACCTAGCTCAAAAGACAAAATGCAACCACGCCCAAAAATTGAAATGCGTCAACAAGCCGTTATTACTCCGAGCGGTCGGCCTTACAAGGAGCTACGGGGGTGAGTTGCCAACTCGTGAGTAGAATTCGTACAATAAGATAGAAATCGCATGCATAAACGGTGAAACATCTAAGGCATGGGTAAATATGTACATTGCGGAAGTTAAATAAACATGTATTGAAACAAGAATTCAAGCAATGTACAACAATAATAATACCTCATCATGTACAATCATTTAAAAGTGGCTGTACTGTGTATATATTATGGCATAAATAGCGGACGTCGATTTGCAAAGTAATATAACATTTACTTAAAATATACGTCATGCCTTTCGAAATGATATAAAATATTTTCTTTTGAAAAACTCTTGTCGATCATGGACACACAGAAAAATAGTATGACTATAGCTCTTTTTTAAGAGGAAAGCAAACATCGATACATGAAAACAATATCTGAGGTACTATCTCTTGGATCAGTCATGTTCGAAAACTATAGTTTAAGACATCTCATTCTTGACAGGATATCTATACCAACCCTCCATCCTCAATCCCTCAGCCATTCACGGATTGATCACATATAACCTCAATCGCTCACGGATTGATCACATCTTGTATCCGTAATCGGTTCTCCCTCTCCTCGATATCAAATATCAACAAACCAGTCTACCATGTATCCGTAATCTGTTCCCCCTTCTCGATATCGGATAACAACCCATAAATACATAGAAAAATCATGGTGGACGTAAACAATCGGGTAACATAACGCAGCGCAAACTAATAATATAATCATAACGCGAACGTATAACATAAACATAGCGCAAACAATAAAATAATTATAACGTGAACGGATAATAAGTAAAGCAAGTGTAGCGTAAACGAATAATAAGAAAAGCAAGTATAGCGTGAACGAATATTGTAAATGGATAATTACTTCCGAATAATTTAATTATACTTTAAAATAGAATGAAACGTTTAGAAAAAAGGAGGCTGTGATGTTTAAAAAAATAGATATCTTTTTGAAATCCAAGCAATACATTCTTTTTATTTTTAAAATATGAACGAATCGTTGTTTTTAGAAATGAGTAAAACCTTTGTATTTTCATAATCTCTCAATCGGGATAACTTGTAAGACTTAGCGAGCCAATAATAAAAGACCGTATTCGGCTAACCATCACCACCTCATCCAGTACGGAATCTCATCGCGTACGATGACAACAAATATTACATTGACTCAACATCATAAATTCGTCTAGTCCGGAAACAATATACCGTGTTCAATAACAGTCAGTACGGACCTCTAGTCTATATACGAAAGCAACCCGTTCAAATAGTACGGACATCTAGTCTACGTACGCACATAACATTGATCATATTGTAACATGTAAAGCATGTCAATTACTAGTAATGTGTACGTGTTAAATATGTAAATGTTTTAGTCTATACGTGTAATGGCAGTTACTAATGATGTGTACGTGTAGCATGTGAGTCTGTGTTGGTGCCACATGGTAATCATTAGTAATTGTGTACGTGTCAGCAATTGTGTTCGCAAAAATATAGCAAAGGAATGAAAACATAGCATTGATAAACTGAGTATATGAGACATGAATTATAATAAATAAAGAATTGTTCATAATAGTTTTGGTTGACGGGGGTGTTATACGTCATCCACCCGATTACCCCTTTGTGGATACTAAATCTACTCACCGAACTACAAAACAAGCTAGTCGAATTCTTGCCTCGCCTCGACGTCTCGGGCGCCTCCGCTAACGGTCCTTCAAGCGTAAGGACACACATGAATAAGATTATCCTACTGATAATATTTAGCGAGGAAAAATACAATGCTCAAATGAATAACGTTTAAAAATGCAAGTTCAAAAAACAACAGTTTTTAAGCTCATTTTGAAAAATCTCCAAAAATAGTAAACACAATATTTATACTCAAACTAAAATTCCACATATAGATACATGAATTAACTTTGATATCCCAAAATATCTTTTCCAGATTCCAAGTATAAGACATGAAATAAAATATAAAACTAAAACATGTTTCTGTATATTTTTCACAGACCAGAAAACAACCTTTCACTAAAAAAATGATATCTCTTGATTTTGTAAAGTGAATAAAGAAAATAAAAATTCTAGAGATATCTACACAAAATTATCTATAACTTTCAATTTTTATATATTCCAAATTGTTAATGGAAAAATGCAGAAAATGTTTATAAGTTTAGTGAAAAACAATCATTGAAAACAGAAATTCTAGCTTGGAAACTCTTTATTTAAAAATTCATAAAAATTCCATTTTACGGTAAAACTTAACCAAAATTTTTGAGTTAAGAAGATAAGTCATTTTTCTACAACTTTGCAGTTCACCAAGAAAACTAATTCCCAACATAGAATTTTCTAAAAATCTGGTAATTCCAGCTTGTCACTGATTTCTAGAATATAGTTCAACTAAAGAAACAATTTCAAGTACTCAAATTTTTGAATCATTATACTCTTTAAAATCTTTAACAATTACACACATAAAACCTATCATCATGAATAGAGAATGTAACAAAAATATAACAAAGTAATATCATTAATCTAAATATGTAAAGAAGTATATACCTATTTTACGAATCAAGAAACTCCTTCAACTGTAAAGAAATCTTCAAAATCTTCAATTTTATTAAAAACTTGAGGGGATGAGAGAGAGAGAGAGCGCTATGGTTTTGGGGTTGAGATTGGGTTGAGAGATTTAGAGAAGGAAAAAAAATGAAGGTTTGTACATATAGCATGGTGATCTCATGTCTCTCACATGCCCATGCCTCTCCCATTTACATATAGCATGGTGATCTCATGCCTATCTCATTTTATCAACCATAATGAAATTTCCCATTTTTCTATTAAGATAAAAAACTAAGGAAATATAAATACTATAATATGTTTATCATGACTTAATAAAATTAACCAGAAAAAATGTATTAGTTTTATTAATTAAAAGTGACATAACGCATAACCTAATTCTTCAAAGCTAACACACATACATACTAATTTATGGAAACCATTCAATAAATTTATCATTTCAATAAAACTCATCAATATTTAAATTCTAAAATAAACCTTTAAATTTTTTTGAAATGTTATAATATTCCCCTTTTAAATAAATTTAGTCCCCAAATTTAAATTTAACCCAAACCTTAAAACATTTTATTCAATCAAATCCAAAAAGGCTCTAAAACACTACACAAGCTAGAATTACAATGATGCAAAGTGCGTGGATAAAAACAAAAGTGATGCAGATCCTGAACACTCGCCTCCAAACAAGAAATCCTACCTGAAGAATGAAGATCAATCTGTTCCTGTGTCATCGGAGTACCGTCCTGGTCAGAGTCCTCGTCTCAAACGAGCTTGCCCTGACCTCATATCCTGCTGCAGCCCTCTCGGCTTGCGAAGACTTTGACGGCATGGTGATAGGAACAAGAAACGAGAGTCAGTAAGTGTAACAATTGGAACGAAGGAATGCATAAAATCGAAAGAATCTAAAGATACATCCTATACGTGTAATGGCAGTTACTAATGATGTGTGTGTAGCATGTGAGTCTGTGTTGTTGCCGCATGGTAATTATTAGTAATTGTGCAAGTGTCCTAGTAATTGTGTTCGTAAAAGTATAGCAAAGGAAATGAAACATATCATTGGTAAACTGAGTATATGAGACATGAATTATAATAAATAAAGAAGTGTTCATAATAGTTTTGGTTGTTGGGGGTGCTATATGCCATCCTGTAGGGTTCCTAGGCACATTAATGAAGTCTCACAAAGCATCAAACATGGCTAATTCAAATTTTACAAGTGCCGAGAAACCCTAATACGGATCGTTAACTAGATGTGTAGGCTATGCGATGCAAGTTAACGATTTTAACTTAAAAGGAAAGGGGCTACAACCTTTGTAGATCCGGTCCACCACTTCCTAAGCTCCGCGATGATGTCCCTCCGCTGTCCAAATCGGATCCCGGACTCTAGCATCGGCTTCATCGGAAAAATGGGCGGGCTTGGTCGTCGGCTTCGATGCCGAAGATGATCTACGTCGAGGCAACTCAAGATCAAGCTCCAACTTCACCAAGCCATGAAACTTGTGAAGAAAACATCCTATACTACTTGGCAAGAGGTAGAGGATGAAGAAATAGGAAGTGGGTTCACTTTAGAATTGGATTTCTCACATGATTTCATCACTTGCCATTGATGTAGAATGCTTTTCTTTCTTGCTCATGAAGAAGAAGATGATGAAGAAAGAATATGATAAGTGTTATATTTAAAATAGAAAACAAATGAAATACTTATCATATACTAACCTTAGTTAAGTGTAGAGAATGAACTAGGGTTAGTTTAAATGATTAGGGTTAAGCAAGCAAACAAAAATGGTCACTTAGTCAAAACTTCATGAAGCTTCAACTAAAAACAAATCAAGTCATTATTTCTCATTATCTTTTAAAAATGAATAAACAAATAAATAAATGAATAAGCAAAACCCTAATCATCAACTTAACCATGGTTTAATTCTTTACACTTAACCAAATAAGCAAGCATCATCAAACATGATACAATCATGTGCACAAAAGTATATCACATATACAAATTGTGAAATTCAAGTGAGAAAATCCATTCAAAGTGAACCAATACTAGTTAATGCAAAGTAATATATCAAATATATAATTATACATTAAATCATTAAATCAACACTTGATTTAACGATCCGGTCATATCGCATATAACCGACTAGTATCCTATGTATCGGCTTATCGAATCAATCCTTGATTCGATAACTAGGTTATATCGCATATAACCAATCGATACATTCATCGCGAGAATGGAATACGGTATCACATACACGAATTATTTTCGGTCCCGCACATATCTCATATGCGCTCCTATTTCGTTTCGCTTGAGCCAGGAAACCTCTGTGTAGGACTTTAAAGACTCGTCAATACGCCGGCAGCAGGTGATGATCATATCAAGCACCCACAAGCCGCAAGCGGTCTGCTAAACGTAACGGTCACCCGGGTATTGAGCGATCAGAAGATCGACGAGCAAGCCCGCTCACACTCCTGTGAATCCAACCAGTAACACTTACCGTACAGTCCGGTCTGTTCGTCTGATATGTCGCATATCTCGCCTAGGGGTGGTAAACGTCAGACCCCAATAGCTCGATAAGTCATGCCGACGTGAGGTCCATGACAATCGTGAAACTACTGATAACTCTTACCAATACATCACTGCAACCCTGGCCAGGGATTTCCTGTTATGGCCAGTCGAGCATAGCGCAACATCAACCCCCAATACCGGGAGAGACGAATCCCCTCCTATCGCTCATTGCCTCCATGTGAATCGGGACTGTACCCAAAAACCACCTGATTGCACGACTCAGTAGAGCCGTGGTAGGGTGGAAATCAAAGCACACAAGACTCTATGACGATCTCGGGTCAACAGACTAAGCTGCACCAGTGTCACCAGAGAACTGCCATCTGACGTGAGGTATAATACCATCTGGGAGTTTTCGGCGAGTCCGTTCAGTGTACCCAGTCTCCACTGAGCACCCGTATACCATCTCTGATGTCAAACACTAATGGATATGAGATCATCCATCGCCCATCGCATGGGTCGAGAAGATATACGCTAGTCTACTCTGGAATATCGATGCCCCGTCTCGATATTCCCTCGACTAGGAACATTGAAGGATGTACTCATGGACTATCCAGGCCCCACTGGTATGATCTGCATCACAGTCCTGGAAGTCGAGTACACATCCTAAGGGCTTTATCAACATGTAACAGAGAGACAGAAAGTATACATGTTAAGATAAAGTGCAACCAGATAGCGTACTATAATGTCGAGCAAGAAAGTCCTATCTATATATGTCCCAGCATCCACTACAATATACATCCAATGTACAGTAATGGCCTCTAGGGCATACATATAACTAACAATCTCTCACTTGCACTAGGGTCATATGTAGTAGTGGTTGCAGTATCACATACTCAACCATCCTATATAAGTCTCTCTCTGGGAAAAGGCCTTTGTGAGTAGATCCGCCGTGTTGTCCTCTGAGTCTACTCTCCTAACCTCGATCACCCCGGAGATCAACTATCTCCATGATCAGGTGATGCTGCCTCAGAATATGTCTGGGTCACTGATGGGACCAGGGTTCCTGGGCGAAAGCCACACTTCCATTGTCATACAATGGTAGGAACCTAGTTCATCTTATGAACCAATATACACCCAAACTATCTCTTTGGTAGTATCTTTAATAGCGATGTTACCAGCCTTTATCGTCTAGTTTGCCACGGTATCTAGCTTGGAACTCTTCCAACATACCGTCCCTTTACCGAGGGTGAAGACAATGCCTGCGACTGACATTCAGTCGTCCTTATCATCCTGGAACTTTTCCAGTGATTCTCTCCAGGATCGAGGTCGTATTACCTTTATCCTATTTGGAGAATCCTTGTGATAAGCGGAGATTGACCGTGCGTAGCATAAGAAACTCCTTCTCTATCAAGAGTATGTTATCCACGTACTCTACGAGGATCACTACCATACTCCCCACTATCTTTTTGTATATACAAGGTTCATCTACAATTTTGATGATGTCAAACTGTTTGACTAACTCATCAAAACAGACGTTCCAACTCCGCGATACTTGCTTCATCACATAAAACATCTTGCACACGTTTCCGCTGCTCCCACTGTTTACGAAGCCCTCTGGCTGTGTTCTTACAGACGTTCTCTTCTAAATCATTATTTAGAAAAGTAGTCATGGCACCCAACCACCAGATATCGTAGTCATGGTATGTAGCAATGGCAAGTAGGATCTGGATGGACTTAAGCATAGTCCCTGGTAAAGATTTCATCATTATCCATGCCTGGTCGATGACGAAAAACCTTTAACACGTCTATCTTTGAAAGTCTCAACTTTTCCATCTACACCAAGTAATCTTCTCAAGATATACTTGCTCCTGATGGGGATTTAACCCTTCAGATATAGCAACCAAAGTCCATACTTTGCTGGTGTACATGGATTCCATCTCAGATCGCTAAGCATCCAGCCATTCTTTCAGAGTCCTTACTCTCGATGGCCTGCTCGAAACTAGTTGGGTCATCATCTCATGATGCATTCCTCGCTCCCACTGTCATCGAGAAACCGAGGTATCTCTCAGGCGGATGAGAAACCCTACCAGATCGGCGGAGATGCTGAGGCTCGTTGGGAACTATTGAATCCTTTGGTTTTGTCAAATCATCAGTTGCAGTTTTGTATAGCTGGAACCTTTCCAATTCTACAGGACTGACCTTGCCTCGATCTTGTCCGGATTTTGCTTTAGACATAGGCCGGACAATCCTAAATCTTAACTTACTTAAGAGATAGGCTCTTTCCATACCATATCTTATATGGAGTGGTAGGCAGTGATCTGATTCGAACCTAATTCAATAGATATGCAGCTTCTCAAGTGCATGACCCCAAAAGGAAATAGGTAACTCATAAGTACTCATCATGGGGCACACCATATCTAACACGGTGCGATTGCTCCGCCCTGATACACCAATGTGCTGTGGTATATTCAGAGGAGTAATACGGAGAGAGAATCTTATTCTCCTTTAGAATAGTCCAGGAACTCTATGCACAAGTATTCTCCTCCTTGATCTCATCATAGGACATAATACTTATACCCGTATTGGTTCTCTACTTCTAGCTTATATTCTGTGAATATCTCAAAAGGTCCGGACATGTGTTTCAACAGGAACATATGTCTGAATCTTGAGAGATTATCAAAGAATGTAATGAAGTATAAAGAACCAGTCCTGGCATGTGTAGACATGAGACTTTACATACATCATCATGTATTAGTCCCAAGAGTTTACTAACTCTTTCTCTGTTTCCAATAAACAGAGCTATTGTCATCTAATCTTTGTGACATTACTGGCAAGTTTCACAAGATGTAAATTCAAACTGATTTAAATATGCATCTAAAATGTAACTTCAGCCAGTCGGGTCGCATTGATATGACCTAGTCTACGATACCTCAAGAATGATTCTCTCGATGTGTGTTTGAAACTCAAATGCCTGGCAAATTTCCTGTATGTTTGAAACTCTCGATGTGTGTTTTTACCCTTAGGATCCAAGTGCTCTTGACAAGGTCAACACGTCAAAGGGTCCTAGTCTAGTTCAATCCGTCATTGTCCTGATTGCATTAGACCCACCTGCACAAACCCTTGACAAGGTCAACAAGGTCGAACGACTGTCCTAACCAATCCACATATCCATGCGACAGAAAAGTATTACAGAGCTACCACACACTACGCCTCGGCAAGGCACGACAAACGTAGCACGAATACTAAGCAAGACTAATCTGAAATGACGGAGGGCTACGGTTGGTTTTTGGCGAAAAACCTTTAATGTAATGAACATGATCTCGTTGAATGAATCCAAGCGGTTTTACAAATATATAGTGGCGAAGACTTTTGCTCAAGAGGCCACTCCCTTTGAAGGGATCTCGGCTCTTTCCTCGTAGAATGAGGTGTATAATATTTCAAACTGAATACTACGATGCAAAGCAAAAGAATCGACTATAGTGAAGTTATTACGTTGACGCAAACTTCTGCCCAAGGGGTCACTCCCGATGAAGGGGTCTCAGCCCTTGCCTCGTCGAATGAGGTGCCGAATGTTCATAACCGAATACCACTGTGCAAAGCAAAAGAGAACGTCTGTAATGTCAGTTTTTTAAAATCTTGGTTCCAACATCATATAGGTTTGTTTTATCCTTGCATTGATAAGAATCAACGCACTCCCATCAATTAATCACACCAGAAAAGAATGAAAATATGATCTACGTATATGCTTTCCGCATTCGCCACTAGGTTCCGTCATCACTCGTTAGGTTACTTAACTAACGACAGAGCGGGGACTGGGCTAGCGCGTGTGCAAAACATATACAATATCTACCAGTATATATATATATATATATATATATATATATATATATAACAATCGTCCCAGGCATGATATAAAGCAACATCACAGAAGCAACACAGAATGGTGGATAATCTTGGAGCCCGGGGGTTCACTTGAGCCGCAAATGAGACCCGACGTTTCCTGTCGTATGGATAGCTTGTGCAATGATAACCTAGACCCCTACGAGCGCGGCAAGTTACCCGCCAAAACCAGAAGTGAGGCAACCCCCTTCAATAACGTGAATGGGCCACTCAGCACTTCACGGAATCCGGTAACTTGAGCACCCCTCCGTGGGTCAACCTATACCCCCTACGAGTGTGGCGAATTGCTCGCCAATTCTAGAGTAAGGTCCCCTCCGTCTCAACGCCATGAAATGCGGACCCGTTGCCCTCTAGAACCTGGCTATTCGTGCACTCCACCGCGGGGTAATTCTAGTACAGAAAAGAAAATAATATACAAGGATGATATCGACCTCAACTCGGTCGTGCCCAAACAAATAATATACAAATTGACAGTGACGACAGTACACATGTCGGACGCCCGCCCCGCAATATCAAATGTACAAATGAAACTAAACTGTGCTATCATTGCACCATAGCTATCCACCACGACGATCCAACCACAACACAACACAACACAGAACATTAACGTGAATGTCACGTTCGCAAACCCATTTAGAAGAACTATAGCAATTAGACAAGTTGTACCGATCTAATGACATTCACGGTCGCAGATAGTAATGTAAGTACTGTAAACATTTAAACAGTGTTAAATTATCGACTTCGAAACACCCCGAATTGCCCCTGAACAAAAGACAACACTATATCCAAACTGGGAAAAACAAGCAATACCACTGCACCAAAATTCCAGAGACCAGATCACACCCAAAATACGAAGCCCTAACTCTTTCCCCAGGCTGGCCAGCTCGGATTTTGTGAGCATGTGCTCGGGTCAAAACGGGTGGAATGGGTTCGTATTTGGGGTATGTTCTAGTGGTCATACAAGTAGTCTTCTGCAGTTGCTTAAATTTTTCTGAGGACTTTCAAAATCGACAGAAACTGGAATGTGCAGTGGGGTTGTTTCAATTTCGATACTTTAACACCGTCTAAACAAGCTAGCTAAGGGTTTAAAATCTGGCTCTGATACCATGTTGGGTTACGGCAGCATTCCGGCCATCAAACCGTGGCCAAATGCGGAACAAATTTTTTCTAAACTGGTGCTACCATTACCCGATGCCCGGATCTTCCCTAAACCCTACACTACCAAGATATAAAAAGAAGTTAGAATGGTTATACCGAGTTGATCCGTGTCTTTCGGTCTTCAACCATCATCCCAAGCTCCTAGTGGCTCATTGATCGAATTTGGTTGCCGGTCTTACTCCATCAACGATGATCCACTTGAGGAAAACGGCGCAAGTTTCAGCCTCGTCGAACGAGGCAACCGACGCTCCAAGGTTGCTAGCAATGGAGAGTGGAGGTGTAGGAATGTGTCGCTATAATTTTCTCTCATCACATATGCTCAATGAGCAACCATAGAAGATGAAGGAGGTGAGGAAACATATGGTATGAGCAACTTAAGAAATGTGCTAAGTCTCCAAGTGAGAATGAGAGTGTAAGCAAGTGAAGAAATCAAGTCCATAGCCCTTCAAAGAAGTGGCTGCCCCCTTACTCTCTCTCAATGATGCACACACACAAAAAATCTCTTCACAATTTTCCAATAAACAATTAAGACCCATGCCTCTCTACATGCCTAGACCCAGGCCTCTCTACATGCCCAAGCTCATGCCACCTCACTCATCCACCTCATTTGTGAAACAAATGAATTTCCCAAAAAGAAAATCATACAAATGAGGTGCCCACTTCTAGAAGCTATTCCGTATAAATACGGAATACAACCCGGTACATGTATCGAAATACATATACGTGTATTCGTACAAAAATACGAATAGCAAAGAGAGAAAATGAATAGTAAACAATAATACTAGAATACATATATATAAATACATATATAAATTATTAAATCAAAACCTGATTTAATAATCCGGCTTAATCCTAAGCCGCTAGTATTATCAACCGTCCGATTAAAGTCTGTGCATCATGTACACATATTTAATCGGACATCTGTATGTACCAACATACATCATCTACACCATATCGCCTGAACTGTGAAAACCCTCTGTATGGGTCTCTAAAGACTCGTCAATACGCTGGCAGTGTGTTTAACCATAAGCACGTCAGCGGCACTATCTGTACGTAACGGCTACCCAGGTATTGAGCGAAAGGGAGGCCGACGAGCAAACTCATACTGAGCCTGACAGTGACAATATCCGTACAGTTTGGTCTGTTCGTCTAAGAGTATCGCATATCGAGTCTAGGGGTGGATAAAGTCAGACCCCTAACTGTAGGGTTCCTAGGCACACTAATGATGTCTTGCAAGTGATCAAACACGGCCAATTTAAATTTTACAGGTGCCGAGAAACCCTAATGCGGATCGTTAACTAGATTTATAGGTGATGCAATGCAAGTAAACAACTTTAACTTAAAAGGAAAGGGGCTACAACCTTTGTATATCCGGTCCTCCACCTCCTAGGCTCCGTGATGACGTCCCTCCGCTGTCCAAATTGAATCCATGACTCTAGCATCGGCTTCATCGGAGAAATGGGCGGACTTGGTCGTCGGCTTCGATGCCGAAGATGATCTACGTCGAGGCATCACAAGATCAAACTCCCACTTCACCAAGTCATGAAACTTGTGAAGAAAACACCCTATACAATTTGGCAAGAGGATGAAGAAATAGGAAGTGGGTTCACTTTAGAATTGGATTTCTCACTCTTATTCTCAAGTTGCCATTGATGGTGGCATGGTTTCTTCATGTTGAAGATGGAGAAGAAGAAGAAAGAATATGATAGAATAAAAAGGATTATTGCAAAAAGGAAAATCCAACTCATTCTTATCATAATCTAACCTTGGTTAGGTGTAGAGACTAAACTAGGATTAGGTTGAATGGTTAGGGTTAAGGCTAAGAAACAAAATGGTCAATTTTTCAAAGCTTCATGAAGCTTCAAAGAAAAAACAAAAGTAGCCACCCTTTTGTTTCTTGCCAAAATAAAGAATAAATAAATAAAAAGAATAACTAAATGAGATCAAAACCCTAACCATTACATAACCATGGTTTAATCTAAACATACACCCTAACAATCATGTATCATCAAACATGATACAATCAAGTGCACAAAAGTATATCACATATACAACTTATGAGCTTCAAGTGGGAAAATCCATTTAAAGTGAACCAATACTAGTTAATGCAAAGTAATATATCAAATATATAATTATACATTAAATCGTTAAATCAACACTTGATTTAACGATCCGGTCATATCGCATATAACCGACTAGTATCCTATGTATCGGCTTATCGAATCAATCCTTGATTCGATAACTAGGTTATATCGCATATAACCAATCGATACATTCATCGCGAGAATGGAATACGGTATCACATACACGAATTATTCTCGGTCCCGCACATATCTCATATGCGCTCCTATTTCGTTTCGCTTGAGCCAGGAAACCTCTGTGTAGGGCTCTAAGGACTCGTCAATACGCAGGCAGCAAGTGATGATCATATCAAACACCCACAAGCCGCAAGCGGCTGCTAAACGTAACGGCCACCCGGGTATTGAGCGATCAGAAGATCGACGAGCAAGCCCGCTCACACTCCTGTGAATCCAACCAGTAACACTTACCGTACAGTCCGGTCTGTTCGTCTGATATGTCGCATATCTCACCTAGGGGTGGTAAACGTCAGACCCCAATAGCTCGATAAGTCATGCCGACGTGAGGTCCATAACAATCGTGAAATTACTGATAACTCTTACCAGTATATCACTGCAACCCTGGCCAGGGATTTCCTGTTATGGCCAGTCGAGCATAGCGCAACATCAACCCCATATACCGGGAGAGACGAATCCCCTCCTATCGCTCATTGCCTCCATGTGAATCGGGACTGTACCCAAAAACCACCTGTTTGCACGACTCAGTAGAGCCGTGGTAGGATGGAAATCAAAGCACAGTGGGAGACATACAAGACTCTATGACGATCTCGGATCAACAGACTAAGCTGCACCAGTGTCACCAGAGAACTGCCATCTGACGTGAGGTATAATACCATCTGGGAGTTCTCGGCGAGTCTGTTCAGTGTACCCAGTCTCCACTGAGCACCCGCATACCATCTCTGATGTCAAACACCAATGGATATGGGATCATCCATCGCCCATCATATGGGTCAAGAAGATATACGCTAGTCTACTCTGGAATATCGATGCCCCGTCTTGATATTCCCTCGACTAGGAACATTGAAGGATGTACTCATGGACTATCCAGGCCCCACTAGTATGATCTGCATCACAGTCCTGGAAGTCTAGTACACATCCTAAGGGCTTTATTAACATGTAACAGAGAGAAAGAAAGTATACATGTTAAGATAAAGAGCAACCAGATAGCGTACTATCATGTCGAGCAAGAAAGTCCTACCTATATATGTCCTAGCATCCACTATAATATACATCCAATGTACAGTAATGGCCTCTAGGGCATACATATAACTAATAATCTCCCACTTGCACTAGGGCCATCTGTAGCAGTGGTTGCAGTATCACATACTCAACCATCCCATATAAGTCTCTCTCTGGGAAAAAGCCATCGTGAGTGGATCCGCCGTGTTGTACTCTTAGTCTACTCTCCTAACCTCGATCACCCTGAAGATCATCTATCTTCATGATCAGGTGATGCTGCCTCAGAATATGTTTGGGTCACTGATGGGACCAGGGTTCCTTGGCCAAAACCACACTTCCATTGTCATACAATGGTAGGAACCTAGTTCATCTTATGAACCAATATACACCCAAACTGCCTCTTTGGTAGTATCTTTAATAGCGATATTACCAGCCTTTATCGTCTAGTTTGCCACGGTATCTAGCTTGGAACTCTTCCAACATACCGTCCCTTTACCGAGGGTAAAGACAATGCCTGCGACTGACATTCAGTCATCCTTATCACTCTGGAACTTTTCCAGTGATTCTCCCCAGGATCGCGGTCGTATCACCTTTATCCTATTTGGAGAATCCTTGTGATAAGCGGAGATTGACCGTGCGTAGCATAAGAAACGCCTTCCCTATCAAGAGTATGTCATCCACGTATTCTACGAGGATCACTACCATACTCCCTACTACCTTTTTGTATATACAAGGTTCATCTACCATTCTGATGATGCCAAACTGTTTGACTAACCTATCAAAACAGACGTTCCATCTCCGCGATGCCTGCCTCATCACATAAAACATCTTGCACACGTTTCCGCTGCTCCCACTGTTTACGAAGCCCTCTGGTTGTGTTCTTATAGACGTTCTCTTCTAAATCACTATTTAGAAAAGCAGTCATGGCACCCAACCACCAGATATCGCAGTCATGGTATGTAGCAATGGCAAGTAGGATCTGGATGGACTTAAGCATAGTCCCTGGAAAAGGTTTCATCATTTTCCATGCTAGGTTGATGACGAAAAACCTTTAACAAGTCTAGTTTTGAAAGTCTCAACTTTTTCATCTACACCAAGTAATCTTCTCAAGATATACTTGCTCATGATGGGGATTTAACCCTTCAGATATAGCAATCAAAGTCCATACTTTGCTGGTGTACATGGATTCCATCTCAGATCGCTAAGCATCCAGCCATTCTTTCAGAGTCCTTACTCTCGATGGCCTGCTCGAAACTAGTTGGGTCATCATCTCATGATGCATTCCTCGCTCCCACTGTCATCGAGAAATCGAGGTATCTCTCAGGCGGATGAGGAACCCTACCAGATCGGCGGAGAGGCTGAGGCTCGTTGGGAACTATTGAATCCTTTGGTTCTTTCAAATTAGCTGCAGTTTTGTATAGCTGGAACCATTCCAGTTGTACATAACAGTATTTGCCTCGAGCTTGTCCGGACTTTGCTTTAGACACAGGCCGGACAACCCAAATCTTAACTAACTTAAGAGATATGCTCTTCCCATACCATATCTTATATGGAGTGGTAGGCAGTGATCTGATTCGAACCTAGTTCAATAGGTATGCAGCTTCTCAAGTGCACAACCCCAAAATGAAATAGGTAACTTAGTAGTACTCATCATAGAGCACACCATATCTAATACTGTGCGATTGCTCTGTCCTGATACACCGATGTGCTGTGGTATATTCAGAGGAGTAATACGGAGAGAGAATCTTATTCTCCTTTAGAATAGTCCAGGAACTCTATGCACAAGTATTCTCCTCCTTGATCTCATCATAGGACATAATACTTATACCCGTATTGGTTCTCTACTTCTAGCTTATATTCTGTGAATATCTCAAAAGGTCCGGACATGTGTTTCAACAGGAACATATGTCTGAATCTTGAGAGATTATCAGAGAATGTAATGAAGTATAAAGAACCAGTCCTGGCATGTGTAGACAGGAGACCTCACATACATCATCATGTATCAGTCCCAAGAGTTTTACAAACTCTTTCCCTGTTTCCAATAAACAGAGTTATGGTCATCTTATCTTTGTGACATGACTGACAAGTTTCACAAGATGTAAATTCAAACTGATTTAAATATGCATCTAAAATGTAACTTCAGCCAGTCGGGTCGCATTGATATGACCTAGTCTACAATGCCTCAAGAAGGATTCGTTCATTTCTGAACTCTTCCTTTTATGTGTGTTCTGTACAGTAGGAACTGTAGTTTGATTTAGAACGTCAATGCTTTTAGATAACGTGCCTGAACCGATCAACATTTGATATAGGAAATGTTCAAAACATTATCCATCAATACAAAATTTTATCATTTCTTTACTAATAAAGAGACTGATATGATTTTGTATATCGGGTTCGGTATCTAATAGCATTTGTTCAGAATCAATGTATTGGTAATACAGGGTGACAGTGACCAACAAACTTGGATGCAACACTTGCCCCGTTCTCTATCTCATAAAACTTATCACCCGTTCTCTGTTTTCTACCTTTTTGTAGTCCTATATAACAGCTTACATATCTGGGATCCTGATCCGGTATCAAATACCCAGGATGCAGATGATACTGAGAAACGGTTCTTTGTAATGAACACACCCGAAGGAGATGCATCATATGCACTTTCTTCGTTAGGGCGGCATAGGAATTCTGGTATTCCCCTATTTCCTGCTCTGTCTTATAACAATTATAAGTTGGAGCGGGATCAACGTTCCCCAGCTCAGTATAACAAGCGGGTTCGGTCAATATATCCATTTTATTATCTTGATTAAGGCGTGATATGGTCGCTACCAGGAGAGAGAGAGAAGAAAACACTCTGCGTGCGCTCTTTTAAGATTAGATTGGTTATATATTTTATCTAATCAGGATGGCTCCCACTGTTTTTATCAAATCTTCCTCCAAACCCTAAAAGGAAAGACTAGCCGGGATTAATTACACTCTACAAGTTCGCCAATCTTTCAGCCAGGCCAGTGTCGGTACTTTGAGGGAGGTTTCCCGTGCTTTCGCACGGACCTAATTACAGTAAACCTCGTTTTCCCAGAGGCGTAACCCCGTTGACACCTTTCTAGACACCTACTTGATTGGCTAATTGCAAAGTGCAAAACTCTCCCAGGAGTAACAATAACTCGTAGTGGGTATCGGGATCCAACTATCATATAGAAGGTATGCAATCTCATTGCAAGTTTCAACACTTGAAAATCCTGATAATGGTTTTTACCCCTAGCACTTATGACCTTAACTAAGGTCAACAAATCATAAGTACTAGTCAAGTTTTACCCGTCATTTCGTGATTAATTAGACCCACCCACATGACCCTTAACTAAGGTCAACAAAGTCACATGACTGTCCTAACTAATCGCATCATATGCGGTGTAGGAAGACATCACTTAGCTACCGTACACTGTGTCTTCACTAAGGTCAACAAACACAGCACGAATACTAAGTACTCTACTTCCTAAAATAACGGAGGGTTGCGAATGGTTTTTAATAAAACCTTTAACGCTTTGAACTTGATCTCGTTGTGGAATCAAATGGTTTTTAAATGGAATGTTTTTGAGGCTTCTAGTTTTGCTAAAGGGGTCACTCCCGGTGAAGGGATCGTCGGCCCTTTCCTCGTCGAATGAGGTGCGGGATATATCATATATATCACTGTGCAAAGCGGAAACTGTAGAAGCGATCAAAGACAAACCGAGGGTTGTAGCATCTGCCAGTTATTGCTAAAGGAGTCACTCCCGGTGAAGGGATCTCGGTCCTTTCCTTATCGAATAAGGTGCAGGATGTTCTATAATGAACACCGCGATGCAAAGCAAGAACTGTAGCTACCCGTTTTTATTTTGAAATTCGATTCCACAACATCAATTAGGTTTATTTTCTTTCATTAATCTCATTAATGAATATCTCATCATTTAAGTCCACCTAAACATCACAGACAAATATAACATACGCTTATGCCATCCGCATTCGCTTCGATGTCCCGTCTGCACCGTTAGGTTAGATAACTAACGCCAGAGCGAGGCAGGGCTAGCGCGGGTGTAAAACATAAGCAACGTCTATATAACATATCATATATACTATATACTGTATCTATCACAGAATATCACATGATCACATCACAGATATCGTAGCAGAAGAAACATATGAAATATTGGATATACTAGGACGTCCGTGTTTTCAATACGAGCCAGTATAAAACACGGATTCCACGGTCGTGATGAATAGCCAATCCCACATCCCTAGACCCCTACGAGAGCGGCAAGCAACCCTACCAATTCTAGGGTTAGGAGACCAGGACTCGACTCCTCGAGATGGTCTCTCACTGGACCCTAGAACCCGGTTACTTGTGCTCCCCTCCTTGGGTCTATCCTAATGCGGAAAAGTAAATAATATAGAAAAGGTGACATCTTCCGCAACCTGGAAGTGCCCCAATAAAAGAATATTACATACAAGTTTTTACATGAATGAAAATGGAAAACACTCATCTCACATAAAAACCCCCGGCTATTCAAACACGACGATCCAATATTACATATCCAGCAACACATAACATCATATGTCATCAACGTAAGTATGCATACACCGATTGTCGTCGACGTATAGCAACGACAATCGGCAATACCACTACAAACTATACTTACGGTCACAGAAAAGAAAGTGTAAAACTACAACAGTTGGAATCCGCAACCGCTTTAGACATCACATGCCTAATCAAATGAAATACTTAGACATCACATGCTTAACAATTATAAACCCCGCATTTTAGTCTCATTATCGAAAACTCTTTTCAATGTCAAGTCGGGCAATTCAACAGGATTCCCGACATCCTGATCGAATGCTCGTCGCAAGCTTTAGTAGGCGGTCGCACCCCCGACGCCGTCGACGAAGTGCACCAAGGCGGAACACCGCTGCCGCGAGCACCCGAATGGATGCTTTCGGCGACGGGGTTTTCCTACAGTCACTTGGTCGGGGCTATGGGGTGTAGCAGTCTATTAAGTTTGCCCGGCGAGCATCCGCGTACGCTACGTGATTGCGACGGACTTTTGATCATATCAAAATTCCGTGGCAACCGATCAAGTGAGACTAAGCTGCTATGTTTATAATATTCATTCAGTTATCTCATAACTGCTTGTGAATTCCAATTATTGTATCACATTCCGGATAAGATAGAAAATGTTAAACTTTCCGATCGAACAATCGAACACCCAAGTTTTCCCGATCAACCGAATGAAATAAGTTCAAAAACATTCACTTCATGCGTCAGTACCAACGGTCCAGCCGTAGAAGGGTCAAGCCAACGCCTCACATGTGGCACGCCGTACTGCCCCAAACCCTAAGGTTCAAAGGGCAGTTCAAGACGGTCACATAATCGAGTTAAGGTTTGTTGTCTTCTAGAGGGACTATCGCGTTACTTGCACTACTTGGAACGTCATTAAACTATGGAAAATCCAGCACTTGGAAATTTCCCGGCAGGGGAAAAAGTGGGTATTTATATCCGGTCGAACTTTTTAACATATTCTAAAATTACCCGGAAAAACACACACTGACAAAATTAGACAATCCGGTCGAAATACCGAGTCCCCAATACAACCCAGAAAACTCAACTCTTGAGTTTAGATTAAAAATTCCCAGGAAAACCAGCACTGCAAAATATGAATTATTGTGCAAAATTCAATGCATGATAAGACAAAACGGCCGCGGAACCGCCGCACGAGCCATACTCGTGCCGCGGAACCGCGGCGGTTTCATGGAATTAGGGTATCGAATTTGACAGTAACTCTTAGATATTCCTGCTGATTTTTCTGCATATTTTTAATTCTCAAAAATCCACAAATTTCAAAAATGTACAGAGAGCAATTTTTGAGTAAGGGTTTCGGTTCGATCGGACTTCTAACTCCGTCTACGCATCGCCTAAGGCTCTAGCTAGGCTCTGATACCACTGTAGGGTTTCTAGGCACACTAATGATGTCTTGCAAGTGATCAAACACGGCCAATTTAAATTTTACAAGTGCCGGGAAACCCTAATGCGGATCGTTAACTAGATTTATAGGTGATGCGATGCAAGTAAACAACTTTAACTTAAAAGGAAAGGGGCTACAACCTTTGTAGATCCGGTCCTCCACCTCCTAGGCTCCGTGATGACGTCCCTCCGCTGTCCAAATTGAATCCATGACTTTAGCATCGGCTTCATCAGAGAAATGGGCGGACTTGGTCGTCGGCTTCGATGCCGAAGATGATCTACGTCGAGGCATCACAAGATCAAACTCCCACTTCACCAAGTCATGAAACTTGTGAAGAAAACACCCTATACTACTTGGCAAGAGGTAGAGGATGAAGAAATAGGAAGTGGGTTCACTTTAGAATTGGATTTCTCACTCTTATTCGTAAGTTGCCATTGATGGTGGCATGGTTTCTTCATGTTGAAGATGATGAAGAAGAAGAAAGAATATGATAGAATAAAAAGGATTATTGCAAAAAGGAAAATCCAACTCATTCTTATCATAATCTAACCTTGGTTAGGTATAGAGACTAAACTAGGGTTAGGTTGAATGGTTAGGGTTAAGGCTAAGAAACAAAATGGTCAATGTTTCAAAGCTTCATGAAGGTTCAAAGAAAAAACAAAAGCAGCCACCCTTTTGTTTCTTGCCAAAATAAAGAATAAATAAATAAAAAGAATAACTAAATGAGATCAAAACCCTAACCATTACATAACCATGGTTTAATCTAAACATACACCCTAACAATCATGTATCATCAAACATGATACAATCAAGTGCACAAAAGTATATCACATATACAACTTGTGAACTTCAAGTGGGATAATCCATTTAAAGTGAACCAATACTAGTTAATGCAAAGTAATATATCAAATATATAATTATACATTAAATCATTAAATCAACACTTGATATAACGATCCGGTCATATCGCATATAACCGACTAGTATCCTATGTATCGGCTTATCGAATCAATCCTTGATTCGATAATTAGGTTATATCACATATAACCAATCGATACATTCATCGCGAGAATGGAATACGGTATCACATATACGAATTATTCTCGGTCCCGCACATATCTCATATGCGCTCCTATTTCGTTTCGCTTGAGCCAGGAAACCTCTGTGCAGGATTCTAAAGACTGGTCAATATGCCGGCAGCAGGTGATGATCATATCAAACACCCACAAGCCGCAAGCGGTCTGCTAAACGTAACGGCCACCCGGGTATTGAGCGATCAGAAGATCGACGAGCAAGCCCGCCCACACTCCTGTGAATCCAACCAGTAACACTTACCGTACAGTCCGGTCTGTTTGTCTGATATGTCGCATATCTCGTCTAGGGGTGGTAAACGTCAGACCCCAATAGCTCGATAAGTCATGCCGACGTGAGGTCCATAACAATCGTGAAATTACTGATAACTCTTACCAGTATATCACTGCAACTCTGGCCAGGGATTTCCTGTTATGGCCAGTCGAGCATAGCGCAACATTAACCCCCAATACCGGGAGAGACGAATCCCTTCCTATCGCTCATTGCCTCCATATGAATCGGGACTGTACCCAAAAACCACCTGTTTGCACGACTCAGTAGAGCCGTGGTAGGGTGGAAATCAAAGCACAGTGGGAGACACACAAGACTCTATGACGAGTCAACAGACTAAGCTGCACCAGTGTCACCAGAGAACTGCCATCTGACGTGAGGTATAATACTATCTGGGAGTTCTCGGCGAGTCCGTTCAGTGTACCCAGTCTCCACTAAGCACCCGCATACCATCTCTGATGTCAAACACCAATGGATATGGGATCATCCATCGCCCATCACATGGATCAAGAAGATATACGCTAGTCTACTCTGGAATATCGATGCTCCGTCTCGATATTCTCTCGACTAGGAACATTGAAGGATGTACTCATGGACTATCCAGGCCCCACTAGTATGATCTGCATCACAGTCCTGGAAGTCGAGTACACATCCTAAGGGCTTTATCAACATGTAACAGAGAGAAAGAAAGTATACATGTTAAGATAAAGAGCAACCAGATAGCGTACTATCATGTCGAGCAAGAAAGTCTTACCTATATATGTCCCAGCATCCACTACAATATACATCCAATGTACAGTAATGGCCTCTAGGGCATACATATAACTAACACTAACAACGCGACATTTATTGTCAGCATGAAACCCATCACCACCTGAGAAACTATCGATCCTGGATCGGTAATTCTCGTTCACCGTGGACACGGATTTCTAGTGATGGCCACCCATGCACAATGTGACATCAACCCCCAATACCGGGAGAGACGAATCCCCGACGATCTGATCACTGCCTCCATGTGGCTCGGGACTGTACCCAACTAAAACCTGTTTGCACGAATCCTTTGAGCTGTGGTAGGGTAGTAATCAAAGCATAGTGGGAACTCACACGAGACAAATGACGAACTCAGCTCGATGAACTAACCTGTACACATGTCACATGGGAACTGCTATCTGACAATAGGTTTAATACCAACTAGCGGGTTCCCGGTGAGTCCATCCAGTGTACTCATAATCCAATGATCACCTGTATACTATCTTAGGCAAACTAATGTAGGGTTCCTAGGCATGCTAATGAAGTCACACAAGGCATCAACCATGCCAATTTCAAATTTTACGGGTGCCGAGAAACCCTAATACGGATCGTTTACTAGATGTTTAGGCGAAATACGAAACTAGTTAACATCTTAACTAAAGGAGAGAGGCTACAACCTTTGTAGATCCGTTTCTCTACTTCCTTAGCTCCATGTAAGCGTCCTCTCGCTGTTCATCTCGAATCCCGAACTCAATCGTCGGCTTCATCGGAGAAATGGGCGGACTAGGTCGTCGGCTTCGTGCCGAAGAAGATCTACGTCGAGGCATCACAAGTTCAAGCTCCAACTTCACCAAGTTGTGAAACTTGTGAAGAAAACACCCTATACTACTTGGCAAGAGATAGAGGGTGAAGAAATAGGAGGTGGGTTCACTTTAGAATTGGATTTCTCACACTTTAGCTCAAGTTGCCATTAATGGACTTAAGCTTTTTCTTTTTAAGATGAAGAAGAAGATGAAGCTAGAATATGATAAGTGTTGAATAATAAGATAAATAAATCAATACTTATCATATATTAACCCTTGGTTAATTGTAGAGAATGGACCATGGTTAACTTAAATGGTTAGGGTTAAGTATAAGACAAGAATGGTGGACTAGTTCAAAGCTTCAAGAACCTTCAACTAGCAAACAAAGAAAATCTACCATTTGTCATTCTCCTTTCCAAAATGAAAAAGATAAATAAATTGATAAATAAGTAAATGAAAAAACAAAACCCTAATCATTAGTTTAACCATGGTTTAATTCTTTACACTTAACCAAGTAAGCATGCATCATCAAACATGATACAATCAAGTGCATACAAAATATATCACATATACAATGTGCTATCCAAGTGAGAAGATCCCTTTAAAATGAACCAATACTAGTTAATGCAAAGTAATATATCATATATATAATTATACATTAAATCATTAAATCAACATTTGATTCAATGATCCGGTTATGTCGCACATAACCGACTAGTATACAATGTATCGATTTATCGAATCAATGATTCGATAACTAGGTCATATTGCATACAACCAATCGAAACATTCATCGCGAGAATGAAATACGGTATCACATACACGCATTATTCTCGGTCCTGCACATATCTCATATGCGCTCCTATTTCGTTTCGCTTGAGCCAGGAAACCTCTGTGTAGGACTCTAAAGACTCGTCAATACGCCGGTAGCAGATGATGATCATATCAATCACCCACAAGCCGCAAGCGGTCTGCTAAACGTAACGGCCATCCGGGTATTGAGCGATCAGAAAATCGACGAGCTAGCCCGCTCACACTCCTGTGAATCCAACCAGTAACACTTACCGTACAGTCCGGTCTGTTCGTCTGATATGTCGCATATCAAGTCTAGGGGTGGTAAACATCAGACCCCAATAACTGATAAGTCGTGCCGATGTGAGGCTCATAACGGGTCGAGAAACTACTGGTAACACTTACCAGCAGATCTCTGATCAGCCCTGGCCAGGGACTTCCCTGTTACAGCCAATCGAGCACAGCGCAACATCAACCCCCAATACCGGGAGAGACGAAACCCCTCCTATCGCTCATTGCTTCCATGTGACTCGGGACTGTGCCCAAAAACCACCGTTTTGCACGCCCTCATGGACGTGGTAAGGTGGAGATCAAAGCACAGTGGGAATCACACAAGACTCTATGACGATCTCGGGTCTACAGACTAACCTGTACAAGTGTCACCTGAGAACTGTCATCTGACGTAAGGTATACCATCTGGGAGTTCTCGGCGAGTCCGTCCAGTGTATCCAGTCTCCACTGAGCATCCGTATACTATCTCCGATGTCAAACACCAATGGATATGGGATCATCCATCGCCCATCTCATGGGTCGAGAAACATATACGCAGTCTACTCTGGTATATCGATGCCCCGTCTCGATACACCCATGACTAGGGACCTTGAAGGATGTACTTATGGACTACCATGTCCCTACTAGTATGATCTGCATCATAGTCCAGGTAGCCAAGTACACATCCTAAGGGCTTTATCAACATGTAACTATAAGACAGTTTAAAGAGACTAGTAAACATGTTAAGATAAAGAGCAACCAGATAGCATATTATCATATTGAGCAAGAAAGTCATCTCTATATATGTCCAAGCATCCAATATAATATACATCATCTGTACAATACTGGCCTCTAGGGCATACATACAACTAACAATCTCCCACTTGCACTAGGGCCAGCTGCTGTAGTATCGCATACCGAGCATCCCGAAGAGTCTCTCAAACTGTATCTGGGGAATGGCCTTAGTGAGTGGATCCGCCGTGTTGTTCTTCGTGTCAACTCTCCTGACCTCGATCTCCCGGCGATCAACTATCTTCCGGATCAGGTGATACCGCCTCAGAATATGCTTGGATCGCTGATGGGACCTGGGTTCCTTGGCCAAAGCCACCGCTCTATTGTTATCACAATACAAAGGTATTGGATGCTCAATGGATGGAACCACTCCAAGTTCAGTAATGAACTTCTTGATCCAGACAGCCTCTTTGGCAGCATCGTTGGCAGCGATGTATTCAGCCTCCATCGTCGAGTCTGCCACGGTTTCCTGCTTGGAACTCTTCCAGCTAACCGCCCCTCCGTAAAGGGTAAAGACAAATCCCGACTGCGACTTAGAGTCGTCCTTATCACTCTGGAAGCTCGAATCGGTAAAGGACTCCACTTGGAGTTCTCCGTTACCATACACCAAGAGCATCTCTTTAGTCCTTCGTAAGTACTTGAGAATGCTCTTCACAGCTGTCCAGTGACTCTCTCCAGGATCAGCTTGATACCTGCTCACTACACTTAGTGAGTATGCTACATCGGGTCTGGTACATAGCATCGCATACATGATAGAGCCTACAGCCGAAGCATAGGGTATCCCTTGCATGCGAGCTCTCTCTAAATCAGTCTTGGGAGACATCTCTTTAGAGAGAGTGACTCCAGAGATCGTGGGCAAGTTTCCTCGCTTGGATTCTTCCATACTAAACATCTTTAGTATGGTGTCAATGTACCTGGATTGGGACAATCCCAAAATCCGTTTGGATCTATCTCTATAGATCCTAATTCCCAATATGCAAGAGGCATCACCAAGATCTTTCATTGAGAATCTTTGTGATAAGAAGAGCTTGACCGATTGCAGCATATGAATATCATTTCCTATCAAGAGTATGTCGTCCATGTACAATACGAGGAAGACAACCTTACTCTCTGCCGCCACCTTATAGATACAAGGTTCATCTGGATTTTTGACGAAATCAAACTCTTTGATAACGACGTCAAAGCAGATGTTCCAACTCCGCGATACCTGCTTTAATCCATAAATGGATTTAAGCAGCTTGCACACCTTCCCGCTGCTCCCACTGTCTACGAAGCCCTCTGGCTGAGTCATGTACACGCACTCTTCTAAATCACCATTTAGAAAGGCGGTCTTAACATCCATTTGCCAGATTTCGTAGTCATGATAAGCAGCGATGGCAAGCATGATTCGGATGGATTTAACCATAGCCACTGGAGAAAATGTTTCGTCATAATCCACACCTGGTCTTTGACGAAAACCCTTTGCAACAAGTCTAGCTTTGAAAGTCTCCACTTTCCCATCTACACCAAGTTTCTTCTTGAAGATCCACTTGCTCCCAATGGGTTTTACCCCTTCAGGAGCAACTTCCAAAGTCCATACTTTGTTGGTGTACATGGATTCTATCTCGGACCGCATAGCATCCAGCCATTTCACTGAGTCCCTACTCGTGATGGCCTGCTCGAAGCTAGTTGGGTCATCATCATCCATGATGCAATCCTCGCTCCCTCCATCTATGAGAAAACTGTAGTATCTCTCAGGTTGGCGAGGAACCCTATTAGATCGGCGGAGAGGCTGGGGTTCGTCGGGTACTAATGAATCCTCTGGTTCTACCAAGTCTTCTGTTATAGTTTGTGCCGCTGGAACCTCTTCCAGTTCTACCTCAATGCCACTTGTTTGTTTCATAAGAAAACTCTTTTCTAAGAAAGTGGCATGTCGAGAAACAAACACCTTTTGTTCCTCGGGATGGTAGAAGATATACCCTTGTGAATTTTTGGGATATCCTACAAACTTACATAAGACTGATCTTGCCTCGAGTTTGTCCGGATTTTGTCTTTTGACATAGGCTGGACAACCCCATATTTTAATGTAATTAAGATGTGGTCTCTTCCCTTTCCATATCTCATATGGAGTGGTAGGCACTGATTTGGTAGGAACTCTATTCAATAGGTCCATGGCTGTCTCAAGCGCATATCCCCAGAAGGAAATAGGTAACTCAGCTGTACTCATCATTGAACGCACCATATCTAATAGGGTGCGATTCCTTCGTTCCGATACACCGTTGTGCTGTGGTGTATAAGGTGGAGTAAGCTGAGAGAGAATCCCATTCTCTTTTAGATAATCTTGGAACTCATTGCTCAAGTATTCTCCTCCTCGATCAGATCGAAGGATCTTAATACTTTTGCCCATTTGGTTCTCTACTTCGTGCTTATATTCTCTGAATTTCTCAAAAGCTTCAGACTTGTGTTTCAATAGGAACACATGCCCGTATCTAGAGAGATCGTCAGTGAATGTAATGAAGTAGGAAGAACCGTTCCTGGCAAGAGTAGACATGGGACCGCATACATCACTATGTACCAGTCCTAAGAGTTCAGTAACTCTTTCTCCGTGTCCACTAAACGGAGCTTTGGTCATTTTTCCTTTGAGACATGAATGGCAAGTATCATAAGATGATAATTCGAACGAATTCAAATAACCATCCTTATGTAACTTAGCCAGTCGTGTCGCATTGATATGACCAAGTCTACAATGCCACAAGTAGGATTCGTTCATTTCTGAACTTTTCCTCTTGTGTGTGTTTTGTATATTGAGGACTGTATTTTGATTTAGAATGAATATGCCATTATGTAACGAGCCTGATGCAATCAACTTTTGATCTAGGAATATGTTCATAACATTATCCTGTACTACAAAACTATATCCTTCTTTACTCAATAAAGAAACTGATATAATGTTGCACATCATGTTCGGTATATAATAGCACTCATTCAGGATCATTGTATCACCACTTGGTAATACTAGGTGATATTCGCCAACTACTTTGGCTGCAACATTTGCACCGTTCCCTACTTGAACGGAATGATCACCTTTTCCTAGTTCTCTACCTTTCCGTAGCCCATGTAACATCTTACATATGTGGGATCCTGATCCGGTATCTAATACCCAGGACGTAGGGTGAACTGAGAAACAGTTCTCAATGACAAACACACCCGAAAATGATACATCAACATGCATGTTCTTCTTTTTGGGCGGTGTGAGAATCCAGATATTCTCCTGTTTCCTGTTCATTCTTATAACACTTATAAGATAGAACGGGTTCAACGTTCCCCTGCACAGTATAACATGCGGGTACGATCAATACATCCATATTATTATCTTGATTAAGGCATGAAATGGTCGCTACCTGGAGAGAGAGAAGAAAACACTTTAGCGTATGCTCGTGCAAGATCAGATTGGTTATTATCTTATCTAATCAGGATGGCTCCCACTGGTTTTTATCAAATCTTCCTTCAAACCCTAAAAGGAAAGACTAGCCGGGATTAATTACACCCTACAACTTCGTCGATCTTTCAGCCAGGCCAGTGTCGGTACTTTGAGGGAGATTCCCCGTGCTTTCGCACGGACCTAATTAATGTAAACCTCATTTTCCCAGAGGCGTAACCCCGTTGACACCTTTCTAGACACCTACTTGATCGGCTAATTGTAGTGTGCAAAACTCTCACAGGAGTAACTCTTACTCGCAGTGGGTATCGGGATCCAACTATCTCATAGAAGGTATGCAATCTCATTGCAAATTTCAACACTTGAAATTCCCGATAATGCTTTTCCCCCTAGCGTGCTATGACCTTGACGCATGCCAAACAACCCATAGTCCGCTAGTCAAGTTCAACCCGTACAATTCGTGATCGAATTAAACCCACCCGTACGACCCTTGACGCATGCCAAACAACGCTGTACGAATACCTTAATCCAATCGCATCTCATGCTACAGATAAGTAATAATCAGCTACCGTACACTACGCCTTGACGCATGCCAAATAACCGTAGCACGAATACTGAATATTACATATCTGAATTGACGGAGGGCTACACAGGTTTTTCTGAAAACCATAAGCGTAATGAACTTGATATCGTTGTAGAATCAAATGAAGTTTTAAAATGGAGTGATTTTGAGGTTTTTTCTAGTTTTGCTAAAGGGGTAACTCCCGGTGAAGGGATCGTCGGCCCTTTCCTCGTCGAATGAGGTGCGGGATATATCATATATATCACTGTGCAAAGCAGAAACTATAGAAGCAATCAAAACTCAAACCGAGTGTGTAGCATCTGTTAGTTATTGCTAAAGGAGTCACTCCCGGTGAAGGGATCTCGGTCCTTTCCTCATCGAATAAGGTGCAGGGTATATCATATATACCGCTATGCAAAGCAAGAACTGTAGCTACCTGTTTTGTTTAAAATTTGATTCTACAACATCTTAGGTTTCTTTTCTTTCATTAATCACATTAATGAAGTCCCATCATTTAAGTCACCTAAAACATTACAGATAAATACGACGTACACTTAAGCCATCCGCATTCGCCTGGATGTCCCCTCGTGCACCGTTAGGTTAGGTAACTAACGACAGAGCAGGGCAGGGCTAGTGCGGGTGCAAAACATAAGTAACGTCTATATAATATATCATATATATTATATAGTGTATCTATCACAGAACATCACATGATCTCATCACAGATATCGCAGCAGAAGAAACATATGAAACATTGGATATACTAGGACGTCCGTGTTTTAAATACGAGCCAGTATAAAACACGGATTCCACGGTCGTGATGAATAGCCAATCCCACACCCTTAGACCCCTACAAGAGTGGCAAGCAACCCTACCAATTCTAGGGTTAGGAGACCCGGACTCGACTCCTCGAGATGGTCTCCCACTGAACCCTAGAACCCGGTTACTTGTGCTCCCCTCCTTGGGTCTATCCTAATGCGGAAAAGTAAATAATATACAAAGGGTGACATCTTCCGCAACCTGGAAGTGCCCCAAATAAAAGAATATTACATACAAGTTTTTACATGAATGAAAATGAAAAACACTCATCTCACATAAAAACTCCCGGCTATTCAAACATGACGATCCAATATAACATATCCAGCAACACATAACATCACATGTCATCAACGTAAGTAAGTATGCATAAACCGATTGTCGTCGACGTATAGTAACGACAATCGGCAATACCACTACATACTACACTTACGGTCACAGAAAAGAAAGTATAAAACTACAACAATTGGAATCCGCAACCTCTTTAGACATCTCATGCCTAATCAAAAGAAATACTTAGATATCACATGCCTAACATCCATTCAGTTATCTCATAACTGTTTGTGAATTCCAATTATTGTATCCCATTCCGGATAAATAGAATATATTAAACTTTCCGATCGAATATTCGAACACCCAAGTTTTCCCGAAACCGTTCAACACATGAAATAGGTTCAAGGACATTCAGTTCATGCCTCAGTACCAACGGTCCAGCCGTAGAAGGGTCAAGCCAACGCCTCACATATGGCACGCCGTACTGCCCCAAATCCGAAGGTTCAAAGGGCAGTTCAAGACGGTCACATAATCGAGTTAAGGTTTGTTGTCTTCTAGAGGGACCATCGCGTTACTTGCACTACTCAGAACGTCCTTAAACCACAGAATAATCCAACACTTGGATATTTTCCGGCAGGGGAAAGATTGGGTATTTATATCCGGTCGAACTCTTTAACATATTCGAAAATTATCCGGAAATCACATAGACAAAATCTGATAACCCGATCGAATAATTGAATCCCCAAAGCAACCCCAAAATACTCTTCTGTAGAGTCACAATAAAAATATCCAGAAAATATAATATCCAATTATATGAATTACTGTGCAGAAATCACCAGACAAAGGAACAGTACGGCCGCGGAACCGCCGCACATGCCTAGCTTGTGCCGCGGTTCCGCGGTGGAAAATATGAATTAGCCCCCCGTATTTCACAGTAATTCAAATAAGACCCTGCATAATTTTCTGCATATTTTTTGTAGGGTTCCTAGGCACTCTAGTGAGGTCTCACAAGGCATCGAACATGCCATTTTCAAAAAATCTAGGTGCCGAGAGACCCGACTACGGATCGTTTGCTAGAAAACTAGGCGAAAAAGCTAACTAGTTAACATTTAACTATGAGAATACGGATATACAACCTTTATAGATCCGGTCCTCCACCTCCACGGCTCCGAGATGAGGTCCTCTCCGCTGTCCAAATCAAATCCGGGCTCTAGCGTCGACTTCATCGGAGAATAAGCGAGCTAGGTCGTCGATGTCCATGCCGAAGATGATCTACGTCGAGGCATCGCTAAATCAAGCTCCACCTTCACCGAGCCTTGAAAACTTGTGAAGGAAACACACTCTACTACTTGGCAAGAGGTAGAGGATGAAGAAATAGGAAGTGGGTAGACTTTAGTTTTGGATTTCTCACTCTTTTCCAACAATCACCATTGATGGAGCTTGGTTTTTCTTCAAAGAAGAATGAAGAAGAAGAGCAAGAAGAAGATAAGTATTATGATAAGAATTAAAAGAATAAATAAAAATCCATTCTTATCATAATTCTCACCATGGTTAGGTGTAGAGAATTAACTTGAGTTAATTGAATTGGTTAGGGTTAAGCATGAGACAAAATGGTGACTAAGTCAAAAGTTCATGAAGCTTCATGAAAGAAAACAAAAGAAGCCACCATTCTATTTTATGCAATTTATTTTCCAAAAATAAAAACAAATGAATAAATGAATAATCAAATAAAAACCCTAACCATTTCTTTAACCAAGGTTTAATTCTTTACACAAACCCTAATTTGCATGTATCATCAAATATGATACAAACAAGCGCACAAAATCATATCGCATATGGAATGCGCACACCCGAGCGAGAAAATCCATTTAAAGTGTACCGATACTAGTTAATGCAAAGTAATATATCAAATATATAATTATGCATTAAATCATTAAATCAACACTTGATTTAACGATCCGGTCATATCGCATATAACCGACCAGTATCATTAGTAACAACTTATCGAATCAACACTTGATCCGATAACCCGGCTATATCGGATATAACCGATCAATGTCACATCGCGAGAATCGAATACAGTATCACATACTGGTATTATTCTCGGTCCCGCACATATCTCATACGCGCTCCTATTTCGTTTCGCTTGAGCCAGAAAACCTCTGTGTAGGACTCTAAAGACTCGTCAATACGCCGGCAGCAGATGATGATCATATCAAACACCCACAAGCCGCAAGCGGTCTGCTAAACGTAACGGCCACCCGGGTATTGAGCGATCTGAAGATCGACGAGCAAGCCCGCTCACACTCCAGTGAATCCAACCAGTAACACTACCGTACAGTCCGGTCTGATCGTCTGATATGTCGCATATCTCGCCTAGGGGTGGTTAACGTCAGACCCCAATAGCTCAATAAGTCGTGTCGATATGAGGTCTATAACTATTCGAGAAACTACTGGTAACACTTACCAGTAAATCTCAGCAACCCTGGCCAGGGATTTCCTGTTATAGCCAATCGAACACAGCGCAACATCAACCCCCTATACCGGGAGAGACGAATCCCCTCCTATTGCTCATTGCCTCCATGTGACTCGGGACTGTACCCAAAAACCACCGTTTTGCACGCCCTCTTGGACGTGGTAAGATGGAAATCAAAGCACAGTGGGAACCACACAAGACTCTATGACGATCTCGGGTCAACAGACTACTCTGTACCAGTGTCACCAGAGAACTGCCATCTGACGTGAGGTATAATACCATCTGGGAGTTCTCGGCGAGTCCGTCCAGTGTACCCAGTCTCTACTGAGCACCCGTATATCATCTCTGATGTCAAACACCGATGGATATGGGATCATCCATCGCCCATCTGTATGGGTCGAGAAGGTACACGCTAGTCTACTCTGGCATATCGATGCCCCGTCTCGATACACCCACGACTAGGGACTTTGAAGGATGTACTTATGGACTACCATGTCCCCACTAGTATGATCCGCATCATAGTCCAGGTAGTCAAGCACACATCCTAAGGGCTTTACCAACATGTAACAGAGAGACAATCAGTATACACGTTAAGGTAAAGTTCAACCAGATAGCATACTATCATGTCGAGCAAGAAAGTCCTCCCTATATACGTCTTAGCATCCACTACAATATACATCATATGTACAGTAATGGCCTCTAGGGCATACATATAACTAACATTTTTAATTGACAAAAATCCAAAATTTCAGAAAATTTCCATAGAGCAATTTGGAAATTAGGGTTTCGGTTCGATCGGGTTTCAAATATCGTCTAGATTTCGCCTAAGGCTCTAGCTAGGCTCTGATACCACTGTAGGGTTCCTAGGCATGCTAATGAAGTCACACAAGGCATCAACCATGCCAATTTCAAATTTTACGGGTGCCGAGAAACCCTAATACGGATCGTTTACTAGATGTTTATGCGAAATACGAAACTAGTTAACATCTTAACTAAAGGAGAGAGGCTACAACCTTTATAGATCCGTTTCTCCACTTCCTTAGCTCCATGTAGGCGTCCTCTCGCTGTTCATCTCGAATCCCGAACTCAATCGTCGGCTTCATCGGAGAAATGGGCGGACTAGGTCGTCGGCTTCGTGCCGAAGAAGATCTACGTCGAGGCATCACAAGTTCAAGCTCCAACTTCACCAAGTTGTGAAACTTGTGAAGAAAACACCCTATACTATTGGCAAGAGGTAGAGGGTGAAGAAATAGGAGGTGGGTTCACTTTAGAATTGGATTTCTCACACTTTAGCTCAAGTTGCCATTAATGGACTTAAGCTTTTTCTTTTTAAGATGAAGAAGAAGATGAAGCTAGAATATGATAAGTGTTGAATAATAAGATAAATAAATCAATACTTATCATATATTAACCCTTGGTTAATTGTAGAGAATGGACCATGGTTAACTTAAATGGTTAGGGTTAAGTATAAGACAAGAATGGTGGACTAGTTCAAAGCTTCAAGAACCTTCAACTAGCAAACAAAGAAAATCCACCATTTGTCATTCTCCTTTCCAAAATGAAAAAGATAAATAAATAAATAAATAAGTAAATGAAAAAACAAAACCCTAATCATTAGTTTAACCATGGTTTAATTCTTTATACTTAACCAAGTAAGCATGCATCATCAAACATGATACAATCAAGTGCACACAAAATATATCACATATACAATGTGCTATCCAAGTGAGAAGATCCCTTTAAAATGAACTAATACTAGTTAATGCAAAGTAATATATCAGATATATAATTATACATTAAATCATTAAATCAACATTTGATTCAATGATCCGGTTATGTCGCACATAACCGACTAGTATACAATGTATCGATTTATCGAATCAATGATTCGATAACTATGTCATATCGCATACAACCAATCGAAACATTCATCGCGAGAATGAAATACGGTATCACATACACGCATTATTCTCGGTCCTGCACATATCTCATATGCGCTCCTATTTCGTTTCGCTTGAGCCAGGAAACCTCTGTGTAGGACTCTAAAGACTCGTCAATACGCCGGTAGCAGATGATGATCATATCAATCACCCACAAGCCGTAATCGGTCTGCTAAACGTAACGGCCACCCGGGTATTGAGCGATCAGAAGATCGACGAGCTAGCCTGCTCACACTCCTGTGAATCCAACCAGTAACACTTACCGTACAGTCCGGTCTGCTCGTCTGATATGTCGCATATCAAGTCTAGGGGTGCTAAACATCAGACCCCAATAACCGATAAGTCGTGCCGATGTGAGGCTCATAACGGGTCGAGAAACTACTGGTAACACTTACCAGCAGATCTCTGATCAGCCCTGGCCAGGGACTTCCCTGTTACAGCCAATCGAGCACAGCGCAACTTCAACCCCCAATACCGGGAGAGACGAAACCCCTCCTATCGCTCATTGCTTCCATGTGACTCGGGACTGTGCCCAAAGACCACCGTTTTGCACGCCCTCATGGACGTGGTAAGGTGGAGATCAAAGCACAGTGGGAATCACACAAGACTCTATGACGATCTCGGGTCTACAGACTAACCTGTATAAGTGTCACCTGAGAACTGCCATCTGACGTAAGGTATAATACCATCTGGGAGTTCTCGGCGAGTCCGTCCAGTGTACCCAGTCTCCACTGAGCACCCGTATACTATCTCTGATGTCAAACACCAATGGATATGGGATCATCCATCGCCCATCTCATGGGTCGAGAAACATATACGCTAGTCTATTCTGGTATATCGATGCCCCGTCTCGATACACCCACGACTAGGGACCTTGAAGGATGTACTTATGGACTACCATGTCCCCACTAGTATGATCTGCATCATAGTCCAGGTAGCCAAGTACACATCCTAAGGGCTTTATCGACATGTAACTATAAGACAGTTTAAAGAGACTAGTAAACATGTTAAGATAAAGAGCAACCAGATAACATACTATCATATCGAGCAAGAAAGTCATCTCTATATATGTCCAAGCATCCAATATAATATACATCATCTGTACAATACTGGCCTCTAGGGCATACATACAACTAACAACTAACACCAATGGCTTGTGAGACCTGGCCACCGTCCCTCGTCGGGGTCTCGATCAGTATACACTTGTCTACATTGGAGTATCGATATCCAGTCTCGACACTCGCACGACTAGAGACATTTAAGGATGTGCTTATAGACCCCCAGCTCCCACGAATATGATTGCCATCATAATGCTGGTAGTCAAATAAGAATCCTATGGGCTCTATCAACATATAATAGTGATGATAAAGACAAACTAGATGGCACACTATTATCTCGACCAAGACTATTCTACCGGTATAGGTTCTCACTCAATCATCATAATCACTTGCCTGCGACTATGATAATTGCCTTGAGGGCACTATAGCCAACATAAACGAGGAAACTTCAACAATTGGTTCAAGGTATATCGATCCATTGTATATCGTATGCTAAACCTTTTATGCTTCCGCTACATCGATTGCATGTTCATTTTGTTTTAACTAGTATGTTCGACATTGGTATCAGAGTCTACATGCTTACATCCGTTTTCTTTTAGTTGCTTCATGTTTTAGCGATTCAAAATCGCGGGTCAGTAATTTGATCGATTGTTGTTTATTTATGTTTTCATATGGTATCACTCTTTTGTTGTAACTATTTTAGTTTTTGACCATGGATCAAAATGGTTTAATTTTGTTTTGGGTGGAATTTTGGCGACCATAGCAACCGAGGAGTTGTCGACAATGCTGCTGGTCGACTGAAAGTGGAGGCAGCGGCCTGATGGCATTGCTAGCCGGCCACAGGAGATGGCGGTTACCGGGGTGGCTGGCCAATCGCCAACAACAGCTATAGTGGTCGTTGCCCGTGGCTACACCCCAAGGGCGTGGCGGCTGATTGATAAAATCCTAAACTTTTAATATGTGTAAGCCTCTTTCAATAAGTTAGGCCAATTTGTTTTCTTTTGTAACAAAGGCTTTCAAAATATGTTCAAAAAAAGATATTTGTAAACTGTTTGGAGAAGCCCAAATATTAAACAACACAATAAAAGGGGGGAAAGGTTTTGTACTTCTGAACCGCGCTAAAGTATCCGAACCCGAGCCTAAAGGGGCCTTTGATCCTTTTTCAGCGCATGCCTTGGCTAGCAGGTGCAGTGATCCCAAAACCAGAATTCATTGCAAGCTTAAGCTCTAGCCCAGTCCAGCGGGTCTGTTGGACCAGACTCAACCCAGTTCAACTAAGTCAAATCAGGTTGAACAGACTTATATTGGGCTAGTTCTGGTTATTTTGGGCTGAATTTAAACCCAGGTTTAAAATTTGGCATAATTTTGAGCCGTTTAATGTTTTTTAAAAATCATTTGACCTGTTTCTTAAAGCAGATTAAAAAAATGATTTTTAAGATTTTTCAAAATGTTTAAAAGGCTAGAGTGTTTTTATAACATTGCATAAAAATATATATTTTATGACTTTCGAAGCTATTTAATAATAGATTCACCTAAAATAAATTGTCCGATAACAATTATGGAGATTGTGTGGGTATCTTCTCCAGTGGGAGCGTTTTGGTCGCGTTTCTTTAAAGAGTGATATATATTAGATTAGTCATTGCATATTGTATTGCACATGGCATGTGTCATGTTTTAAAGACGCATACTGCATTTATTAATATAAATTATTTCAAGTGGGAGATTTTAGTTGAAGAAATCTTTAATCTATTTTCAATTATTGTAGAACAAGTTTAAATTTTGTACTTTTGAAGACCGTGATTGCGGTTTTAGGCCTTTTTCTCTTTCTTCATAGTGTAAGTTTATTATTGTTGCTAGAATAAATTGAAAATGGAATGTTCTTTAGAAGAGAACAATACTCCTAGTAGAATGCCATAGTCTTAACGCTTCCATAAGTCAATGTTATCACCTATTTCACTAGGGATGAGATGGTAGCTGGCGACAATTATCATAAACATTAGATTTTACTTCCCAAACAAGCCGAAAGACTTAGATACTAGTGATAATATAGTGGCAACGTTGTTGCAGGGCTTCATGACGCAACACCATCAAAACGCAACGATCTTCAAAAGATTGAACACATCAAGAATCGTTCTGCACGTTGGACGCGACGAAGAGCAATGTCATTAGTATATAGTATTTTATTGTCACACAATTATGGAATATGTTATATTGTAGTTACGGGATAACCTACGCAATATGACATTGTTCCCAAATTACTGATATGACCTTGCTAGTGAAAGCAGTCGAACCATGTCATGTAGATGTGCTTAAATCCTAAAAATCAGGGATATGAAGAATACTGCTCCAGTTTGTCTGTTGAGCAATGTTAATTGATGGTTAAGCAGTTAGTTATCAGGAAAGCGAATGCGATGGCATTTGTCGGTACTTTCATGCAACTGAGGCTTAAGGTCAATTGCCCTGGGCAATAGAATCAAGAGCAATGTTGATTAAGCGATCTAACATGAGAAATATGTTGGCAATAATGAGATGAACAAGTCTGAATAGCAGACTGTAGGAATTTGAACCGTTTCACTTGTCAGGATAATGAGTGAAAGTATATTTTCTACTAGAAGCTGAAAATTTATGGAAGTAAATCAGTCTAGAATATATGAGCTTGTCCTGCATCCAGGATGCAAATAGTTGTCCATAAATTACTTTCCTATCAGACAGATTTTTGGACAAGGCTTAGGATATATGGTAAGCTCAATGCAACAATTTATTTCTTAAATAATTCACGGTTTTACAATCCGACTTTCATAAACGTCATACGTGATATAATAGAATGGATTAGTAGATAGCTGCGTTGACTTGACCGCTTGGGGTGGCTTATTTAGCATTTTAACCAAAATCAACGTACATATATGTAAGCATTGCCTTAGAGGCAATAACTTTAAGATTTATAAAAAGACAATTTGTATGTCTATTGCATTTAATACACACCGATAATTGCAAACCAATAATATTGAAAGTGCTTGTGATCCTTCCTATTTCAATACCTTCATGATTACTCGTTTGGTGGTTTCTGATTTTATACAGAACTGAAGCGTTAATTATATATTAAGCGTTAGTGTCAACGGGGTTGGGCATGTTTAACAAAGCAATTCTGGGAATTACATAAATTCCATGAGTATTCATTTGAACAGTTCATGGAACTGTATGAGGGATAAGAATCCTCAGCTGGCTGATGATATTGTACACTTGGTAACAAAATAGTATTGCGGAAAGCAGAAATTGTAAATGCATGATATGGTAGGAGTATGATGGTAAGGGTCAATCAATGAGGTTGAGCATGTTTAACAAAGCAATTCTTGGAATTACATAAATTCCATGAGTATTCATTTGAATAGTTCATGGAACTGTATGAGGGAAAAGAATCCTCAGCTGGCTGATGATATTGTACACTTGGTAACAAAATAGTATTGCGGAAATGAGAAATTGTAAATGCATGATATGGTAGGAGTATATCAATCTTTCCATATATTTTGGGAGTGCGCAAATTGACTGCGGCTCATGTTTTTATTCTTACACATACAACTTTTAGTATGGTAAACACTTACGAGCGAGAGATCTAGGAGGATCACTTGCGTCTATAAGGATGTGTTGCTTATTTAGATTTGGTTTCGCAATGCTGATTGCCTCAGGGAGGAATAAACGAACGAGTTTCTCGAGGAGGAATTCTCCTGAAATGCAAAACAGGTCAAGATTAGGGATCCGACGAGGCTTGTGGAGACTCCTAGTCAGCTATCATAATGAGAGGATATAGTTCACAGATAATAAATAAAAAAACAGAACTTAATATGTAAACAGTAATAATGAGACAAAAATTACATAAGCTTTTAAGCTAAGAATTTAAGTGGATTTGTATGTGCTAAGAATGATGTCCTGAATAAACCCTATATCAGCGATTCTTTGCTTTGTAATAACCAAAACTAAGAACAATGGTATAGAAAAATGAGTTTCCTTGGTGGGAGACTTTGGGAAATTATTGCAGGGAGTTTCTCCATGAATTGCTTATCATCAGAATCAAGAACCAAAAAGAAAAGAAATAGGTGTATCAATTAATGAAAATTTTCGCAGAGAAACTCAATGAATTATTGAAAGATTTTATGCTTACTACTTGAGGGTGCTGAGGTGACATCTCAGTGACAATATTAATGTTTTTACTTGAAATATCAACCCATGAGGCATAAAACTTCACGATAATTTTGTGCTAAGGTTTGAGAAGATAAAGCTCACAGGAGATCAAGTCATAGAGCTTGACTATTACCACGGCAAAAATAAACAGGCAGGTGGAGAAAACAAACTAGTTTCTCTGTGCTTCCGTACACACTGTAATATATACAATTATGCACCCACAAATTCACCCTTCATGAGTAAATGAGTCTCAATGGTTGGTAGGAATCAATGGGTGTAATAGCCCTTTCAATTTTCCAATTTAAAAGAATTTTGAACTTGTACTTTACAAGGGAATGGTCTTCTATTACAAAGCATATGACATTAATCATATAAATTCCTCAGCTGATGGACAAGTTAGCAAGCAGTGACCATGAATAAACATGCATGGAATATTCGGTCCCAATATTCGAAAGCCATACCCAAAGTTGAATTAATATATGAGATTATTTAAATTATTTTGGTTGACTTTGACGGTGCATACTTTTAATTGGTAAGATACAATTATCTAGCATAGAATGTGTACATAATTATGATTAATGAGGATTGCTCACAAGTACTTAATGCTCGAGTAAAAATGAAAATGTTTGCTCTATGTTCACTTATATCTGTTGATCTGCTTGTATAGGTGGACAACACAAAGCAGCATTATGAAAATCTCTCATTGGCATCAGCTTGTGAATCAGTTATAGAAATTGGAAATGCTGGTAACCTGTACATGGATGAACGTGCTCCATGGTCTCTCTTTAAGCAAGGGGGCACTGGTGCTCAATCAGCTTCAAAGGTAACAAATAAACCTGATGAATAATTGATTATCAATTATAATTGATTATCAATTATTTCATTTTTAAGTTCACTTTTCAGTTTATTTTTAAAAGACCCAAGTTATGTATGCCATAATTTGTATTCTTGTCCCTTTCTTTCTCTTGATCTGTAAACTTTGTTAGAAAGGAGGAAACTTAAATAACCATGAAATTAGATAAAATGCGAACTTAGAGGATTGCAAACAACTGCCCCTTTATCCTTCCAAGGAACAATAACCACCCCGCCCCACCCCCCACCCCCCACAAAAAGAAAACAAAAGAAAAAAAACAGGAAAAAAAAACACTCAGGACTTGAAGCAATTAGAATGGTTTGTGCACTTATCCTAAACATCAGTAACAATTCCTAAGGTTACATGCTATGCTTTGGATGACAAAAAGGTACTATTTGAATATTGAAGTTATTGCTAGAAAAATCTCCTGGTTCTTATATCGCAAAGCACACTGAAAATTTGATCAAACTGTAGCTGAGTTTTTCTTTTCACTTAAAAAAATCATATGTAATAGAGGAAACTTCATATGTTTAGATCTATACAGGTTAAATTGGTTGCAGGAGAGACTAGGTAAACTTCCTTCATTGATTGTATCTAGATCTTTGACATGGCGGGTCTTCAAATGAGCCATAGACTCATAATCTGAGAGGTTCTACTGATTGGAGGGATCTCTACATCTGATATTAAAATCAACTTGAAAAAGAAATTGCAGTTGATGTTCATCTTAGATTTATCTAGTCATTTATTGTGTCGATTTTTAGCTTGTTTTAGGTGGGATTCCTTTGCCTGATTGGTCCCTTCAAATATCTATATATTTTCAGGCAATATGTTTTAGTATTATGATTGGTTGTGAAGTTATATCAAGGAAAGTCAACGCCTTTGCATTTGGAAATTTATAAATTCAATGTTTTCAGTATAAAAGTAGTATTCTAATCCAAATAATTCACTCTAGTTTTATCTAATTAGTAATCAGTAATCATATTGTATGAATGATTTCCTACTATGGTTATGGTTTATAAAACCCATCTCTTTCACAATTAAGTTGTTTAGGCATACAAGTCCTCTAAACAGCAGCGGAACAGTATAATTCGATCATTTGTGCAGTTCTGAATAAGCAAAGATTATTAAGAAATCACTATAAATGCTCATTACCGATACTCCCAATGATGGGGGAATTGATATCAGAATTGATAAGGTCACAAGTTAAAAACATGCTGCTAAGTGCCAACACAGAATCATGGTGGACCATGGTACTTGTATTGGATTTATTCTGTGCATGTATTCAGTTGAGAGTGCAAATTTTTCCAGTGGGGTTTCTTATAGTTTTTGTTTTGTTCCACTAGTTGGGAGATACGATTTTGTAGTTGCAAGTCATCTTGTCCTCCAGGCTTCCCTATAAAAGAAGCCAAGAATTTTGTAACTGCTGGTGAATGAGATGACTTGATTGCTTTGATTTACAATTTGGATCATAGTGTCATGTGAACTGGGACAATCTTCATCGATAGGGTGTGAAGCCTAGCCAATATTTATCCTTTATCATATCAAAGCATTAGCTTCACACTTCTACCATTAATTTCCCTAGATAATAAATCACCGCCGCCTATTGGAAACCCAAGTTTACAAGGATATACATAATTTGTCATCCAAACCCTAGCCACCTGAGACATTGCTGCCTTTTGTGATGATAGTGTATCATCCAAATCCTTTCTTCTCCAGCGAGGTCTTGCCCTCAGCGTTTCATATATTCTTAAATTTGAAGTGGATTCTACTAGACCCAGCTCCACTACCTTGATGGGGCCTTGAAAGAAGATGTGGACTTGTTTCTAGGCTTGAACATATAGGTAATGCGAGGATTTGAAGTGAATTTTGGTTTAGTTTGTAAAAGATTTGGGGGATGTTTGGTTAGCGACAAAGTGTTTTAAATGTCGGGACGTCGCCAAAATGTCGGTTTTGGAAAGGAAACGTGTAAAAAAAATCAGGTAATGATATTTGGGGACTGTCGGCCAACATTTCGTGATATTGGCTGAAATGTCATGATGTCGGCGTTTAGGACGACATTTACTGTTATGAGAAAATACAGCCATTGAATTGTTGTGAGAGCTATTAGTTTAATTTACACTTATAAGTGAACAATTATCTCATTAATTTGAAGTTGTACATTTTGAAATTGAGTTGTGAATATTTTGGCATGCTATTGTTATATTTTCTATTAAGCGCAATTATCAATTTTGGATCTCTTGATTGTGTGCTTGTAGATTTCTTGCTTTATTTATTGTGGATCTAGGAATTCTTGCTTGTTGACATGCACTATCATTTGCTTTCTTATGTCTCATCTTGCATCCACACGTTTGGCAGACCTTCGATTTCTGTCTTGTGTTAAACGACTTTCTTAAAAAACACAAGGAGAGAGAAGATCTACTCATGTAAGATAGGAGGTGGGTCCTGCATGCGTCCAACTATAACTGAAAAATGCTCATTGCCTTTAATCGTGAGTATCATGAAGAAAGCATATTTCCTCTCTTCTATTTAAAAATCACAAAAATCTTATTTCGATATATAATTCAAAGACGAAAGATATATATGCAACTACCTTAATTTTATGTGGGTTTAAAGTTTTTGTCCACTTCCAGATGCGCTTTATTATCACTATATCTCTACTAATATTAAGACGAGCCCCTTAACGGGCCCGTGTTTTGGAATTTGCCACCACTCCACATATGCGCCGCCACCTGCCTTTGGAAACAACGGTTAAAATGGAAAATTATGCACGTCTCTCTAATCCTTCTCCTTTCAATATATGCCCTTAAAAACATGGTGGCAATTCATATTGAGGTGGGCCACAGGCACCACCTAAGACTTCACCCAGGTGTAAATGCACATTACATTGTCTACATATAGAATCTACAAGCAGATTTAAAAAAAAAACTAAATTTATAATTTATAACCTCTAATGTTTCATTTTGTGTAGAAAGTCCTTAAAGAAAACAAGAAAGATAATTTTTTTATCACATATCTTATTCAATATACATATTCAATTTTTTGTTACATGCTGATCCTTTGAACGTATATCCCATATCAAACGAATGTAGATGATTTTGATGATGAAATTCTTTATCAATATTTATGGTCATCACTTAATAGCAATGTTATACTCGACAGATTATTACTAAAATTAGTTAAATTTATTCAATTTTTAATTACATGTGCATCGCAAGCAATTTTAATAATTGCAAATGAAATATTTGCTTGATCATTCAACTTGTCTCTGAACTTTATAAGCCCCACTAACCTCTATTCAAGTTGCCTACTAGAAATAACAGTCCTTTTTGTATGGTTCAATTTCGTTTTCTGTAATAAACATAGACTTTCCATAGCCATATAAGTCGGCTACTTCTAGTTTTTAGTATGAGCAATTTTGTTTTATATACAGGACCTTGTGATCATACTTGAGGCAGTGAGGATTATTGCAGCGGCGTTATCTCCGGTCACCCCAAGTCTATGTTTGAAAATATACATGCAGCTTGGGTTTTCAAAGGACCAGTTTGAAGCAGTGACATGGGTATATTTTTTCACTCTTACTTGTCTCCTTGTCTTTTGATAAAATGCCTTGCAAATAATATCTTAAATGGAAAACCAGGGTGCAAAAGAGGTTCTCCAAAGGATCTGTGAACATTAGTTTAACACTAGCTCCTGAACCTATGGTGTACCATCAATAATGAAAGAGAAGGAAAAAAAACCCTGTAAATTCATCACTCCAATGAAGTAGTTGACTTGGCTCGTTTCTACTTTGCTATTCTAGATTTTAAGAGAGAGTTATGAAGGAAATGAAAATTAAACATGAATTCCCAATTGCAAATAGATTGTCTTTGCCTTTCTTCTTTACTATTTTCCCCCTGTTTAGTAGAAATTCAAAGATTATGAAAAATTCCTCTTTTACAGTTTCCTGCCATAAAAATTTGAATCGGTTAAGAGTGTAGATTGCGAACTGATAATATTACTGTCTTTTCATTGATCCATATCCGGCCCCAGTTTAGTAATAAAAACTTTAGATGATTACATTGATGAGCAGGTTTCTGCACCGTTGTGATAAGCAAGTAATTATTGTTAAACAGATTAAACCACATGGTTGAAAGAGATTATCCTTTGGTGGAGCATGTTACACTTTCCATTATTATAACTGCTATTTATATTTGCATTTTTCTGTGTTCATTTTGTAGAGTGATACTAACTGGGGAGGGCTGAAAGCCAACCAAATAATGGAAGAACCAAAGCCAGTTTTTGCACGTATTGAAATTACAAAGGAAGGAGAGGATGAAGTCTCTCGTAAGGTTGTAAAGAACAAGAAAAAGACGTCCCAGAGTGAAGGGCTTGTCGAGGCTTAGATTTTTTTTCTTTTCCCTTCTAGTGCATTGAGATCATTATTTTCTTAAAGACTCGTATCTTAAGTTGAAGCAAGAGTGTGGAGCCTATAATATTGAGTTTCATAGTTTTGTTATTTATCCCACTGGCAATTGCCCCCACGCAGAATTGCGTGGGACGGTTCCCCTGAAAATTTAGGCAAAAATATTTAATGTATATTCATGATTTATGTTTCTTCTCCATTAAAGTTGTCTAAAATTACTGTCGCCCTTAGAAATATATGGCAAAAATGTGTTGGTGAATATTCACAGCCTCATTGCTTATGAAGGCAGATACAGTCCCTGATAGGTCTCCCTTGCAACTTAATCCAGAAGGACCCGACCCTCATGACGCTTAAACCACAGCCGTAATAACCTCAAAATATATGTAGCTTTCATACAAAAAGTAATATAAGAAATCTAAGGAGCATCACATCAGATTCGCTGATCTGTGGAAAATAAAATAGATGCTGGGTATTAGCAAATATGAAAAACAAGGCGATGTATGTTTTCCGAAATAGCATACTTGTCTGATCGCAACATCAATAAAACTATAAAGAAAAAAAGAGTAACACACTTAAACAAATTAATAATAAGAGATTGATATTGTCACAGTCAATTATTACCTATTTACGACAATATATCCATCATTATGGTTATCATATTTGTCTAAGTACTAATTTTTACATATTATTTATTGAAAAATATTTAGTAATACAAAATCACTATTAAAAAAAATCATGATATATAATATTTGTGCACTAATCAGCAGATTCATAAGCATGTACCCATCCGATCATGCACAGGTCCGTGTAATTACCTTTGTGTAAGTGTGCGTATATATGTAAGTGCACGCGCATTCAAAAATTTAAAAAAAAAAGGTCTTCATAATTATACATCCATGTCATAACGAATGCTTTCACTATCATACGAAGGAGCTGTTGATATAATTTATAAATCACTGTGTTTTTAACAAGAAATTATGAGTATTCGACCAATGATGCTGCCAACTTGTAAAAGTATCTATGCAAAGAAACATACTTCTCCTTTGCAACAATAACTCGTCCTAAGTATCATGAACATTCAACCGTTAATTAATGAAAAGGTTGAACAAAAAGCTAATTTTCTATATAGTGAAGGAGCTTAAGGAGGAGCATTTACAATTTTATATTATTCTTTTTCTTGCGCAAAATAGGGAACATGGAAAGGAATGTACTTTAAACTGGTGATTATTTGATATTTATTAATTTATGTTATTTGAGGCTGGATTTCAGCAGATAAAGAAAAATTGCAATATGATTTCTTTTGATATTATTCACAGTTTGAGGAGTGAGCCTTATTTAATTTCCAACTCCAATTGTTTGTAACAATGCCAAAGAAACTGGGCATTTCATTTACTTTCTTATTTGGTATCCTAGTTCCAAGAGAATGTTGAACATGTAGTTTTCTTTCTCCATTATCAGAGTGTTGACATCCGTGTCACACGATCCTCAATTTTGATGATTTAGTTCAAAACATTTTTTAACGAATTCATATGTTACTGATGGAGGTCATGATCTGTTAGTTATATGTATGCCCTAGAGGCCATTATACATGTGATGTATATTATAGTGGATGATTGAATATATATATAAAGAGGACTTTCTTGCTCGACATGATAATATGCTATCTGGTTGCTCTTTGTCTTAACATGTAAACTTGTATTGTGATACTGTCTTACTCTCACATGTTAATAAATCCCTTAGGATGTGTACTTAACTATTAGAACTATGATGGAGATCATACTAGTGGGGCTAAGGGTAGTCCACAAGTACATCCTATAATTGTTCCTAGTCGAGAGTGTATCGAGACAGGGCATCGATACTCTAGAGTAGACTGACGTATACGCTTCTTGGCCCATATGATGGGCGATGGATGATCTCACATCCATTGGTGTTTGACATCAAAGACGGTATACGGATTCTCAGTGAAGACTGGGTATACTGAACGGACTCGCCGAGAACTCCTAGTTGGTATTATATCTATCGTCAGATAGCAGTTCTCTGGTGACACTGGTACAGGTTAGTCTGTAGACCCGAGATTGTCATAGAGTCTTGTGTGATTCTCATTGTGCTTGAATTTCCACCTTACCACGTTCGAGAGAATGTGCAAAACGGTGGCTTTTAGGTACAGTCCCGAATCACATAGAGGTAATGAGCGATAGGAGGGGATTCGTCTCTCCCGGTATTGGGGGTTGATGTTGCGCTGTGCTCGATTGGCCATAACAGGAAATCCCTGGCCAGGGCTGATACGGAGATCTACAGGTAAGTATTATCAGTAGTTTCTCGACCCGTTATGAGCCTCACATCGGCACGACTTATCGGTTACTGGGGTCTGACGTTTACCACCCGTAGACTAGATATGCGACATATCAGACGAAACGACCAGACTGTACGGTAGTGTTACTGACATGCTTTACAGGAGTTAGAGCGGGCTTGCTTGTTGATCTTCTGATCGCTCAATACCCGGATAGCCGTTACGTACAGCTAGTATCTCTGACGACTTGTGGGCGCCTGATATGATCATCATCTACTGCCGGCGTATTGACGAGTTTTTAGAGTCTTACACAGAGGTTTACTGGCTCAGGCAAAATGAAATAGGAGCATATATGTGATATGCATGGGATCAATATTAATACGAGTATGAGATACCGTATTTTGTTCTCGCTATATATGATATCGGTCGGTTATTTGAGATATAGCCGGGTTATCGAATCAAGTGTTGATTCGATAAGTTGATACAAATAATATTAGTCAGTCATATGAGATATAGCCGGATTATTAAATCAAGTGTTGATTTAATGATTTAATATATAATTATATATTTGGTATATTAACTTACATTAACTAATATTAGCTCACATAAGCTTTTCTTTTTCTCACATGTGCACACTTAATATATATATGTGATATATATATTATTTGTGCTTTCTTTTTGTGTCATGCTCGATGATACACACTACATGGGTGTATGAGACTCACACCATGCTCATGATCATACAAGGCTTATTTATTTAAGGTAAATCCAAATTAGATGGAAATTAGTCACAAGGGTGAAGCTTGTAGACCCATTGACTTAGTCCACTGGTTTTGTTCTATCTTAGATATTTGTTAACCCAACCATTATCTAAACTCATGGTTAAGTCTCTACATGAGTTATATGAGATATTTCTCACCCATGGTTGCCATTCACTCTCTCATCCATTATTTGCTTCTTCTTCTTCATCAAGAGCTTAGCTCTCTAGGTTTTTGAGAGGAGAAGAAAAAGAGTGAGAAAATTAATTCTAAAGTGAGAAAAAATCCTACTTCATCATCCTCTACTGGATTAGCCATTTAGTTTAGAGTGTTAGCTTCACTAATCCCTAATTAGTGAAGAGGTAGTTTGGGTTAGTGTCTCTTTGATGTAGATCATCTTCGGTCTCGAAGACTTCGTGCAAGCTTGTTCCATTCTTCTTGTGAAGCCATTTTAAAGTCCGGAAGATCACTACTTGGAGAAAAAAGACTACTACACAGAGCTCTTGAGCGAAAAGACTACTACACAGAGCGAAAAGTTCGGAAGATCACTACTTGCAAGCTTGTTCCATTTCGAATGTTGTAGTTTGACATTTTCTTTTCTGCGACTGTAAGTGTAATATGTGGTGTATCGCCGTTCTCGTTGCTATATGTCAACGACAATTTTGATACGCATATTTACTTACGTTGATGACATGTGATGTTATGTGTTGCTGTGATATGTTATATTGGATCGTCGTGTTTTTGAATAGCCGGGAGTTTTATGTGAGATGAGAGTTTTTATTTTCATTCATGTAAAATTCATTGTATGTAATATTCTTTTATTGGGGCACTTCCGGGTTGAGGATGATGTCACCATGGTTGTATATTATTTACTTTTCCGCATTAGGATAGACCCAAGGAGGGGAGCACAAGTAACCGGGTTCTAGAGTCCAGTGGGAGACCATCTCGAGGAGTCGAGTCCAGGTCTCCTAACTCTAGAATTGGTAAGGTTGCTTGCCGCTCTCGTAGGGGTCTAGGGATGTGGGTTTGGCTATTCATCGTGACCGTGGAATCCGTGTTTTATACCAGCTTAATTTAAAACACGGAATTCCTAGTATATCCAATATTTCATATGTTATCTTCTGCTGCTGATATTCTATGATGTGATCACTTTCTATGTCTGAGACGAATGCATTATTATTGCATATATGATAAATAATAAACGTTACTTATATTTTGCACCCGCGCTAGTCCCGCCCGCTATGTCGTTAGTGTTAGTTATGTATATGCCCTAGAGGCCATTGTATATATGATGTATATTATAATGGATGCTTGGATATATATAGAGAGGACTTTCTTACTCGACATGATAGTATGCTATTTGGTTTCATTTTATCTTAACATGTTGACTTGTATTGGTTTACTATTTTTCTCTTACATGTTGATAAAGCCCTTAGGATCTGTACTCGACTACTTGGAATATGATGAGATCATACTAGTGGGGCCACTGTAGTCGATGAGTACATCCTATAACTGTTCCTAGTCGAAAGTATATCGAGACAGGGTATCGATACACCAAAGTAGACTAGCGTATACGCATCTTGACCCGTTTGATGGGCGATGGATGATCCCATATCCATCGGTGTTGGTCATCAAGGATGGTGTGTGGGTGCTCAGTGGAGACTGGGTATACTGGACGGACTCGCCGAGAACTCCCAGATGGTGATATACTACACGTCTGATGGCAGTTCTCCGGTGACACTGGTACAAGGTAGTCTGTAGACCCGAGATTGTCATAGAGTCTTGTGTGATTCCCACTGTGCTTTGATTTTCACCTTACCACGTCCAAGTGGGCGTGCAAAACGGTGGTTTTTGGGTACAGTCCCGAATCACATGGAGGCAATGAGCGATATGAGGGGATTCGTCTCTCCCGGTATAGGGAGTTGATGTTGTGATGTGTTCGATTGCTATAACTGGAAGTCCCTGGCCAGGGCTGATATAGAGATTTACTGGTAAGTGTTACCGGTAGTTTCTCGACCCGTTATTGTAGGGTTCCTAGGCACACTAGTGAGGTCTCACAAGGCATCGAACATGCCAAATTCAAAAAATCTAGGTGTCGAGAGACCCGACTACGGATCGTTTGCTAGAAAACTAGGCGAAAAAGCTAACTAGTTAACACTTAACTATGAGAATCGGAAATACAACCTTTGTAGATCCGGTGCTCCACCTCCATAGCTCCGCAACGAAGTCCTCTCCACTGTCCAAAAAGAATCCGGGCTCTAGCGTCGACTTCATCGGAGAATAAGCGAGCTAGGTCGTCGATGTCCATGCCGAAGATGATCTACGTCGAAGCATCGCAAGATCAAGCTCTCACTTCACCAAGTCAAGAAACTTGTGAAGTAAACACACTCTACTACTTGGCAAGAGATAGAGGATGAAGAAATAGGAAGTGGGTTCAATTTAGAATTGGATTTCTCACTCATTTCCATCAATCACCATTGATGGACCTTGCTTTCTTCTTGAAGAAGAAGATGAAGAAGAAGATAAATATTATGATCAGAAATATCTAAAATGAAAAGAATAATCCATTCTTATCATAAGTGAACCATGGTTAGTTGTAGAGAGTGAACTAGGGTTAGTGGAGTAGTTAGGGTTAAGCATGAGACAAAATGGTGACAAAGTCAAAGTTTTCATGAAGCTTCAACAAGCTTCCAAATAAAGCCACCATTTTGCATTTGCTTATTCTTTTTCCAAAAAGAAAAAGATTAATATATAAATAAGGAAATCAAAAACCCTAATCATCCACTTAACTTTAGTTTGATACTTTACACTTAACCAAAAGGCATGTATCATCAAACATGATACAATCATGTGCACAAAACTATATCGAATATACAATGTGCACATCCGAGCGAGAAAATCCAATTAAAGTGAACCGACACTAGTTAATGCAAAGTAATATATCAAATATATAATTATGCATTAAATCATTAAATCAACACTTGATTTAACGATCCGGTCATATCGTATATAACCGACTAGTATCCAATGTATCGGTTTATCGAATCAATCCTTGATTCGATAACTAGGGTATATCGCATATAACCTAATCGATACATTCATCGCGAGAATGAAATACGGTATCACATACACGCATTATTCTCGGTCCCGCACATATCTCATATGCGCTCCCATTTCGTTTCGCTTGAGCCAGGAAACCTCTGTGTAGGACTCTAAAGACTCGTCAATACGCCGGCAGCAGATGATGATCATATCAAACACCCACAAGCCGCAAGCGGTCTGCTAAACGTAACGGCCACCCGGGTATTGAGCGATCTGAAGATCGACGAGCAAGCCCGCTCACACTCCAGTGAATCCAACCAGTAACACTACCGTACAGTCCGGTCTGATCGTCTGATATGTTGCATATCTTGCCTAGGGGTGGTAAACGTCAGACCCCAATAGCTCGATAAGTCGTGTCGATATGAGGTCTATAACTGTTCGAGAAACTACTGGTAACACTTACCAGTAAATCTCAGCAACCCTGGCCAGGGATTTCCTGTTATAGCCAATCGAACACAGCGCAACATCAACCCCCTATACCGGGAGAGACGAATCCCCTCCTATCGCTCATTGCCTCCATGTGACTCGGGACTGTACCCAAAAACCACCGTTTTGCACGCCCTCTTGGACGTGGTAAGATGGAAATCAAAGCACAGTGGGAACCACACAAGACTCTATGACGATCTCGGGTCAACAGACTACTCTGTACCAGTGTCACCAGAGAACTGCCATCTGACGTGAGGTATAATACCATCTGGGAGTTCTCGGCGAGTCCGTCCAGTGTACCCAGTCTCTACTGAGCACCCGTATATCATCTCCGATGTCAAACATCAATGGATATGGGATCATCCATCGCCCATCTGTATGGGTCGAGAAGGTATACGCTAGTCTACTCTGGTATATCGATGCCCCGTCTCGATACACCCACGACTAGGGATTTTGAAGGATGTACTTATGGACTACCATGTCCCCACTAGTATGATCCGCATCATAGTCCAGGTAGTCAAGTACACATCCTAAGGGCTTTACCAACATGTAACAGAGAGACAATCAGTATACACGTTAAGGTAAAGTTCAACCAGATAGCATACTATCATGTCGAGCAAGAAAGTCATCCCTATATATGTCCCAGCATCCACTACAATATACATCCTATGTACAGTAATGGCCTCTAGGGCATACATATAACTAACAATCTCCCACTTGCATTAGGGCCATCTGATAGCAGTGGTTGTAGTATCTCATACTCAACCATCCCATAACAGTCTCTCTCTGGGAACAGGCCTTTATGAGTGGATCCGCTGTGTTGTCCTCTAAGTCTACTCTCCAAAACTCGATCTCCCTGGAGATCAACTATCTCCATGATCAAGTGATACTGCCTTAGAATATGTCTGGATCACTGATGGGACGGACGTTCCTTGGCATAAGCCACAACTCCATTGTCACACAATGGGAGGAACATAGTTCATCTCATGAACCAATATACACCCAAACAGCCTCTTTGGTAGCATCTTAAGTAGCGATCTATCCTGCCTTTATCGTCTAGTATGTCACGGTATCTAGTTTGGAACTCTTCCAACATACCGTCCCTTTACTGAGGGTAAAGACAATGCCTGCGACTGACATTCAGTCGTCTTTATCACCCTGGAACACTTCCAGTGATTCTCCCCAGGATCGATTGATACCGTCTCACTACAACTAGTGAGATTCCTAACATCCAGTTAGATCTATCTCATAGATCCAAAACTCAGGATTTAGGAGGTATCATTTTGATCCTATATGGAGAATCATTGTGATAAGCGGAGATTGACCGGACGTAGCATAGGAAACTCCTTCCCTATCAAGAGCATGACATCCACGTACTCTACGAGGATCACCACCATACTCCCTACTACCCTTTTGTTTATACAAGGTCCATCTACCATTTTGATGATGTCAACTTCTTTGACTACTACATCAAAATAGATGTTCCAACTCCGCGATGCCTGCTTTATCCTATAAATCATCTTGCACACGTTTCCGCTGCTCCCACTGTCTACGAGGCCCTCTGGCTGTGTACTTATAGACGCTCTCTTCTAAAACATCATTTCAGAAAAGCAGTCATGGCACCTAACCGCCAGATATCGTAGTCATGGTATGTAGCCGTGGCAAGTAGGATCTGGATGGACTTAAGCATAGATCCTTAGAAAAAGGTTTCATTATGATCCATATCTGGTCAATTATGCAAACCTTTAACAAGTCTAGCTTTGAAAGTCTCAACTTTTCCATCTACACCAAGTAATCTTCTCAAGATATACTTGCTCCTGATGGGGATTTAACCCTTCAGATATAGCAACCAAAGTCCATACTTTGTTGGTGTATAAGGATTCCATCTCAGATCGCTAAGCATCCAGCCATTCTTACAGAGTCTTACTCCTGATGGCCAGCTCGAAACTAGTTGGGTCATCATCTCATGATGCAATCCCCACTTCCACTGTCATAGAGAAACAGAAGTATCTCTCAGGTGGGTGAGGAACCCTACTAGATCGGCGGAGAGGCCGAGGTTCGTTGGTAACTATTGAATCCTTTGGTTCTTTCAAATCATCAGCTGCAGTTTGTATAGCTGGAACATTTCCAGTTCTACATAACAGTCCTTGCCTCGAGCTTGTCCGGATTTTGCTTTTAGACATAGCCCGGACAACCCCAAATCTTAACCAACTTAAGATATGGGCTCTTCCCTTTCCATATCACATATGAAGCGGTAGGCAACTGATTTGATTTGAACCCTATTCAATAGGTATGCATCTACTCAGGTGCATAACTCCCAAAAAGAAATAGGTAACTCAGTAGTACTCATCATAGAGCACACCATATCAAATAGGGTGTATCTGCTCCGTCCCGATATACCATCGTGCTATGGTGTATACAGAGGAGTAATGCTGAGAGAGAATCTCATTCTCCTTTAGAATAGTCCAGGAATTCCATGCACAAGTATTCTCCTCCCTGATCTCATCATAGGACATAATACTTATACCCGTATTTTGGTTCTCTACTTCTAAATCATATTCTGTGAATATCTCAAAAGGTTCGGACTTGTGTTTCAACAGGAACATATGTCTGAATCTTGAGAGATTATCAGAGAATGTAACGAAGTATAAAGAACCAGTCCTGGCATATGTAGACAGGGGACCTAACATACATCAACATGTATCATCCCAAGAGTTTACTAACTCTTTCTCTGTTTCCAGTAAACAGAGCTATGGTCATCTTATCTCTGTGACATGACTGGCGAGTTTCACAAGATGTAAATTCAAACTGATTTAAATATACATCTTTATGTAACTCTAGCTAGTCTGGTCACATTGATCTGACCTAGTCTACAATGCCTCAAGAAGAATCCGTTCATTTCTGAACTCTTCCTCTTGTGTGTGTTCTGTATACTAAAGAACTGTAGTTTGATTTAGAACATCAATGCTTTTAGATAACGTGCCTGAACCGATCAACTTTTGATATAGGAAATGTTCAAAACATTATCCAACAATACAAAATTATATCGTTTCTTTACTAATAAAGAGACAGATATGATTTTGCATATGAGGTTCGGTATCTAATATCATTCGTTCAGAATCAATGTATTGTAATACAGGGTGACAGTGACCAACAGACTTGGCTGCAACTCTTGCCCCGTTTTCTGCCTCATGAAACTTATCACCCGTTCTCAGTTCTCTACCTTTCTGTAGCCCTATGTAACAGATTACATATCTGGGATCCTGATCTGGTATCACATACTCAGGACGTAAAGGATACTGAGAAACAGTTCTCTGTAATGAACACACCCGAAGATGATGCATCAGCATGCACTCTCTTCGTTTGGGCGGCACGGGAAATCTGGTATTCCCCAATTTCCTGCTCTGTCTTATAACAATTATAAGTTGGAGCGGGGCCAACGTTCCCCAGCTCAGTATAACAAGCGGGTTCGGTCAATAATCCGTATTATTATCTTGATTAAGGTGTGATATGGTCGCTACCTGGAGAGAGAGAGAAGAAAACACTCAGCGTGCGCTCTGTCAAGAATAGATTGGTTATTATTTTATCTAATCAGGATGGCTCCCACTGCTTTTTATCAAATCTTCCTTCAAACCCTAAAAGGAAAGACTAGCCGGGATTAATTACACACTACAAGTTCGCCAATCTTTCAGCCAGGCCAGTGTCGGTACTTTGAGGGAGGTCCCCCGTGCTTTCGCACGAACCTAATTAATGTAAACCTTGTTTTCCCAGAGGCGTAACCCCATTGACACCTTTCTAGACACCTACTTGATCGGCTAATTGTAATGTGTAAAACTCTCCCAGGAGTAACTCTTACTCGCAGCAGGTATCGGGATCCAACTATCTCATAGAAGGTATGCAATCTCATTGCAAATTTCAACACTTGAAATTCCCGATAATCTTTTGCCCCTAACGTGCTATGACCTTGACGAAAGCCAACAAACCATAGCCCGCTAGTCAAGTTCAACCCGTACATTTCTTGATCGAATTAAACCCACCCGCACGACCCTTGACGAAAGCCAACAAAGCCGCACGACTACCCTAATCCAATCGCATCGTATGCTAGCAGATAAGCAGCATATAGCTACCGCACACTGCACCTTGACGAAAGCCAACAAATGCAGCACGAATACTATATACAACTTATCTGAAATGACGGAGGGCTACGACAGGTTTTTCTGAAAACCTATTGCGTAATGAACTTGATATCGTTGTAGAATCAAATGATTTTAAAATGGAATGCTTTTGAGGCTTTTCTAGTTTTGCTAAAGGAGTCACTCCCGGTGAAGGGATCGTCGGTCCTTTCCTCGTCGAATGAGGTGCGCGATATATCATATATATCACTGTGCAAAGCAAAAACACTTAAAAGCAATCAAAAGACAAACCGAGTGTGTAGCATCTGCCAGTTATTGCTAAAGGAATCACTCCCGGTGAAGGGATCTCGGTCCTTTCCTCATCGAATAAGGTGCAGGATATATCACATATACCGCTGTGCAAAGCAAGAACTGTAGCTACCTGTTTTATTTTGAAATTCGATTCTACAACATCTTAGGTTTCTTTTAATTCATTAATCACATTAATGAAGTCCCATCATTTAAATACCTAAACAACACAGATAAATACGACGTACACTTATGCCATCCGCATTCGCCTCGATGTCCCCTCGTGCACCGTTAGGTTAGGTAACTAACGACAGAGCAGGGCAGGGCTAGCGCGGGTGTAAAACATAAGTAACGTCTATATAATATATCATATATACTATATACTGTATCTATCACAGAACATCACATGATCACATCACAGATTATTGCAGCAGAAGAAACATATGAAATATTGGATATACTAGGACGTCCGTGTTTTCAATACGAGCCAGTATAAAACACGGATTCCACGGTTGTGATGAATAGCCAAACCCACACCCCTAGACCCCTACGAGAGCGGCAAGCAACCCTGCCAATTCTAGAGTTAGGAGACCCGGACTCGACTCCTCGAGTTGGTCTCCCACTGGACTCCAGAACCCGGTTACTTGTGCCCTCCTCCTTGGGTCTATCCTAGTACGGAAAAGTAAATAATATACAAACGGTGACAACTTCCGCAACCTGGAAGCGCCCCAATAAAAGAATATTACATACAAGTTTTTACATGAATGAAAATGAAAAACACTCATCTCACATAAAAACCCCCGGCTATTCAATCACGACGATCCAATATAACATATCCAGCAACACATAACATCACATGTCATCAACGTAAGTAAATGTGCGCATCCCAATTGTCGTTGACATATAGCAACGAAACCGGCGATATCACACATTACACTTACGGTCACAGAAAAGAAAGTGTAAAACTACAACAGTTGGAATCCGCAATCACCTCAGACATCGCATGCCTGACCAAATGAATTACTTAGACATCACATGCCTAACAATTATAAACCCCGCATTTTAGTCTCTTTATCGAAAACACTTTTCAATACCAAGTCGGGCAATTCAACTGGATTCCCGACATTTTGATCGAATGCTCGTCGCAAACTTCAGTAGGCGGCCGCACCCCCGATACCGTCGACGAAGTGCACCAAGGCGGAACACCGCTGCCGCGAGCACCCGAACGGATGCTTTCGGCGACGGGGTTCTCCTACAGTCACTTGGTCGGGGCTATGGAGTGAGGCTGTCTATTAAGTTTACCCGGCGAGTATCCGCGTACGCTACGTGATTGCGACGGAATTTTGATCACATCAAAATTCCGTGGCAACCGATCAAGTGAGACTAAACTGCTATGTTTATAATATTCATTCCGTTATCTCATAACAATTTGTGAATTCCAATTATTGTATCACATTCCGGATAAATAGAAAATGCTAAACTTTTTGATCGAACAATCGAACACCCAAGTTTTCCCGATACAGCTCAACACATGAAATAAGTCTAACAACATTCAGTTCGTGCCTCAGTACCAACGGTCCAGCCGTAGAAGGGTCAAGCCAACGCCTCACATGTGGCACGCCGTACTGCCCCAAACCCGAAGGTTCAAAGGGCAGTTCAAGACGGTCACATAATCGAGTTAAGGTTTGTTGTCTTCTAGAGGGTCCATCGCGTTACTTGCACTACTTAGAACATCGTTAAACTATGGAAAAATCCAACACTTGGAAATTTCCCGACAGGGGAAAAATTGGGTATTTATATCCGGTCGAACTTTTTAACATATTCTAAAATTTATCCGGAAAGCCACACAGACAAAATTTGATGCTCCGATCGAAACACCGAATCCCCAAAACAATCCCAGATTATTCAACTCTTGAATGACTTTTAAAAATTCCCAGAAAACTCAGAAGAATTTATCAGGAATTACTGTGCAAAAATATAGGGCTGACGTCATCAAGGGGCCGCTGATCCGCCGCAGAAGCCATGCTTCTGCCGCGGGTACGCCGCGAAATTTACTGTTCACCAGAAACTTTTTGCACCGTAATTCTTATTTTTCCCTGCTGAATTTTTTAGCAATTTTTAATTTGGAAAAACTCACTGTTTTCAAAAAAGTACAGAGAGCAAGATTGATTTGGTGTTTCGGGTTCGATCGGGTTTCAAATTCCGTCTAGACTTCGCCTAAGGCTCTAGCTAGGCTCTGATACCACTGTAGGGTTCCTAGGTACACTAGTGAGGTCTCACAAGGCATCGAACATGCCAAATTCAAAAAATCTAGGTGCCGAGAGACCCGACTACGGATCGTTTGCTAGAAAACTAGGCGAAAAAGCTAACTAGTTAACACTTAACTATGAGAATCGGAAATACAACCTTTGTAGATCCGGTGCTCCACCTCCATAGCTCCGCAACGAAGTCCTCTCCGCTGTCCAAAAAGAATCCGGGCTCTAGCGTCGACTTCATCGGAGAATAAGCGAGCTAGGTCGTCGATGTCCATGCCGAAGATGATCTACGTCGAAGTATCGCAAGATCAAGCTCTCACTTCACCAAGTCAAGAAACTTGTGAAGTAAACACACTCTACTACTTGGCAAGAGGTAGAGGATGAAGAAATAGGAAGTGGGTTCAATTTAGAATTGGATTTCTCACTCATTTCCATCAATCACCATTGATGGACCTTGCTTTCTTCTTGAAGAAGAAGATGAAGAAGAAGATAAATATTATGATCAGAAATATCTAAAATGAAAAGAATAATCCATTCTTATCATAAGTGAACCATGGTTAGTTGTAGAGAGTGAACTAGGGTTAGTGGAGTAGTTAGGGTTAAGCATGAGACAAAATGGTGACAAAGTCAAAGTTTTCATGAAGCTTCAACAAGCTTCCAAATAAAGCCACCATTTTGCATTTGCTTATTCTTTTTCCAAAAAGAAAAAGATTAATATATAAATAAGGAAATCAAAAACCCTAATCATCCACTTAACTTTAGTTTGATACTTTACACTTAACCAAAAGGCATGTATCATCAAACATGATACAATCATGTGCACAAAACTATATCGAATATACAATGTGCACATCCGAGCGAGAAAATCCAATTAAAGTGAACCGACACTAGTTAATGCAAAGTAATATATCAAATATATAATTATGCATTAAATCATTAAATCAACACTTGATTTAACGATCCGGTCATATCGTATATAACCGACTAGTATCCAATGTATCGGTTTATCGAATCAATCCTTGATTCGATAACTAGGGTATATCGCATATAACCTAATCGATACATTCATCGCGAGAATGAAATACGGTATCATATACACGCATTATTCTCGGTCCCGCACATATCTCATATGCGCTCCCATTTCGTTTCGCTTGAGCCAGGAAACCTCTGTGTAGGACTCTAAAGACTCGTCAATACGCCGGCAGCAGATGATGATCATATCAAACACCCACAAGCCGCAAGCGGTCTGCTAAACGTAACGGCCACCCGGGTATTGAGCGATCTGAAGATCGACGAGCAAGCCCGCTCACACTCCAGTGAATCCAACCAGTAACACTACCGTACAGTCCGGTCTGATCGTCTGATATGTTGCATATCTTGCCTAGGGGTGGTAAACGTCAGACCCCAATAGCTCGATAAGTCGTGTCGATATGAGGTCTATAACTGTTCGAGAAACTACTGGTAACACTTACCAGTAAATCTCAGCAACCCTGGCCAGGGATTTCCTGTTATAGCCAATCGAACACAGCGCAACATCAACCCCCTATACCGGGAGAGACGAATCCCCTCCTATCGCTCATTGCCTCCATGTGACTCGGGACTGTACCCAAAAACCACCGTTTTGCACGCCCTCTTGGACGTGGTAAGATGGAAATCAAAGCACAGTGAGAACCACACAAGACTCTATGATGATCTCGGGTCAACAGACTACTCTGTACCAGTGTCACCAGAGAACTGCCATCTGACGTGAGGTATAATACCATCTGGGAGTTCTCGGCGAGTCCGTCCAGTGTACCCAGTCTCTACTGAGCACCCGTATATCATCTCCGATGTCAAACACCAATGGATATGGGATCATCCATCGCCCATCTGTATGGGTCGAGAAGGTATACGCTAGTCTACTCTGGTATATCGATGCCCCGTCTCGATACACCCACGACTAGGGATTTTGAAGGATGTACTTATGGACTACCATGTCCCCACTAGTATGATCCGCATCATAGTCCAGGTAGTCAAGTACACATCCTAAGGGCTTTACCAACATGTAACAGAGAGACAATCAGTATACATGTTAAGGTAAAGTTCAACCAGATAGAATACTATCATGTCGAGCAAGAAAGTCATCCCTATATATGTCCCAGCATCCACTACAATATACATCCTATGTACAGTAATGGCCTCTAGGGCATACATATAACTAACAGTTATGAGCCTCACATCGACATGACTTATCGGTTACTGGGGTCTGACGTATACCACCCCTAGACTTGATATGTGACATATCTGACGAAGAGACCGGAGTGTACGGGAGTGTTACTGATTGGATTCACAGGAGAACGTACAGGCTAGCTTATTGATCTCTTGATCACTCAATACCTGGGTGGCTGTTACGTTTAGCTGACCGCTTACAGCTTGTGGGTGTTTGATATGATCATCACCTGCTACCGGCGTATTGACGATTCTTTAGAGTCCTACACAGATGTTTCTTGACTCAGGCAAAACGGAGTAGAGGCACATATGTTATATGTGCAGGATCGAGTATAATGCGATATGAGATACTGTATTATATTCTTGCGATATTTATATATGAACCGGGTCATCGGATCAAGTGTTGATTCGATGAATCGGTACATGATATATTAGTCGGTTATATTCGATATAACCGGATTGTCGGATCAAGTGTTGATTCGATAATTTAATGTATAATAATATATATGATATATTGTATTACATTATCTAATATTGGCTCGCTTTATTATTTTATTTTCTCACCGGATGATACATTGATATATATGCGATATATATTAATTGTATTATTTTCTTTTGTTACAAATATATAATATATATGTGATATATATTATTGTAACATGATATGATTACTAATGCAACTTGATTAGTGGAGACTAATTAATGTTAGGATTTAAATTGGGTTAGTTTCTTCTTGCACATTCTAAAAGGAATTCCTTTTGTCATGAGTTAGATATTATGGTTGATATTTTTCTATGACTCATTCTTTAACCCAACCAAACCCTAGCCCTAGTTAATTCTCTACAAGGGTTATACTTGTCATCTCTTGACCATGGTTGCATTATTATTCATATATTCATTTCATTATTCATCACAAAAGGATTAACTTATTTTTCATCATCTTCTTCTCTCTTGAGCTTTGAGAAAGCTTACTAGTTTTTCATTTTGTGATGATTTCATGTGAGAATTTGATATAAAAAGAAAGTATAAATACTACTCCATCATCCTCATCTAATTTAGCCAATTAGATTAGGGTGTTCACCTTATTAGAGTGAGAGAGCTTGAGTTATAGCAATTTCGATATAGATCATCGGAGAAAAAGAATGCTACAAGCTAGCATGAATCGTTCGAGTCTTGGAGCCTCTCTTGAGTCCGAGAGATCATGGATCGCGGCGAAGGGACTTCTACTCGGAGCTTATGAAGTGAAAGAGCAGACTACAAAGGTTGTAATCCCACACACTTAGTAGTAAAGATGTTTACTTGCATGTTAAACCCTAATAATCTAGCAAAGATCCCGGCTTTGGGTTGTTCGGCACGTCTAAAATTTTATTCGGTCATGGTTGATGCCTTATGAACCCTCACAAGAGTGCCTAGGAACCCTACAGTGGTATCAGAGCCTAGCTAGAGTATTAGGCGACGTGTATACGAAGTTAAAACTCCGATCGAACCCCGATACGACGATTTGAACCCCTCTCTGGACATTTTTTAAAACTGTGATTTTTTCTAAATTAAAAATGCTTAAAAAACCAGCAGGGAATTCTCAGGGTTACCATGAAAAACGAGCCCCCAAATCATCCATATGACTGCGGAACCGCGGCAATAAGCCACTTGTCGCGGCGGTTCCATGGCAGGAACGGTGTATTGGGGACGGTTCTTTATGCAGTAATATCCGTTACTATTCCTGCATATTTCTGGGTATTTTTAATCTGCCTCATGTGTTGAGTGTTCTGGGGATTATTTTGTATTCGTTGATTCGATCGGAATATTTATTTTGTTATGTTTTCCGGATATTTAGAAACTGTTAAAATGTTCGAACGGATATCATTAACTCATTTTTTTCCCGGCACGAAAAACTTTCAAGTGTTGAATTTTTATCGGGTTTAAATCTTTTGGAAAAATGTGCAAGTAACGCGGCGGTCCCTCTAGAAGAACACAAATCTTAACTCGATTATGTGACCGTCTGAACCGCCTCTAAACCTTAGGGTTTGGGGCAGTACGGCATGCCACATGTGAGGCGTTAGCTTGACCCTTCTACGGCTGGATCATCGGTACTGTGACATATTCTGGGATTATTTGAACTCCGCTCAAGTGTTGAGCTATTTTGGAAATCTTGGGTATTTGATTATTCGGTCGGAAAATTTAATACTATCTATTTATCTGGAATGTGATACAATATGTGGAATTCATATAGTTAGGCATGAAATGCGAAGTATGTGATATTTCAGATTTATGATGTCTAAAGTGATTGTGGATTCCAAATGTTGTAGTTTTACAATTTCTTTTCTGTGACCGTAAGTGTAGTATGTAGTTGTATTGCCGGTCTTCGTTGCTATACATCAACGACGATCTGTGTATGCATACTTACTTACGTTGATGATATGAGATATTATGTGTTGCTGTGATTTGTTATATTGGATCGTCGTGTTCTGAATAGCCGGGGGTTTTATGTGAGATGAGGTTTTTTTTTTATTTTCATTCATGTAAAATTCATTTGTATGTAATATTCTTTTATTGGGGCACTTCCGGGATGTGGTTGATGTCACCAGTGTATATTATTTACTTTTCCGCATTAGGTAGACCCAAGGAGGGGAGCATAAGTAACCGGGTTCTAGGGTCCAGTGGGAGGCCATCTCGAGGAGTCGAGACCGGGTCTCCTAACTCTAGAATTGGCAGTGTTACTTGCCGCTCTCGTAGGGGTCTAGGGATGTGGGTTTGGCTATTCATCGCGACCGTGGAATCCGTGTTTTATACCGGCTCGTATTAAAACACGGACATCCTAATATATCCAATATTTCATATATGTTCTTCTGCTACAATGTTCTATGATGAGATCATATTATTGCCTGAGATGAATGCTTATACTATATATATATGCTGATATATAAATATTACTGCTTTCGTTTCTTCTGTGATGCTTAGGAAGCATAAGCTGATGGGATTTATTAATGAGATTAAATAAAAGAAAAGAAACCTAAAATATGTTGTAGAATCAAAACTTTATAAAAAAAGGGTTTGCTACAGTTTTGCTTTGCATAGCGGTATATATGATATACCTTGTACCTTATTCGATGAGGAAAGAGCCGAGACCCTTCACCGGGAGTGGCCTCTTTAGCGAAACGGGCATATGGTATAAACTCGCGGTTTAGTTTTTGACAGCTTATATAGTTTTGCTTTGCACAGCGGTATATATGATATACCCTGCACCTTATTCGATGGGGAAAGAGCCGAGATCCCTTCACCGGGAGTGACCTCTTTAGCGAAACTAGAAAATCCTCAAAAACACTCCTTTTCAAAAACACTCGATTCTACGACGATATCAAGTTCATTACGCTCATGGATTTCTGAAAATCTGCGTAGCCCTCCGTCATTTCAGATAGATATTACTTAGTATTCGTGCTACGTTTATTGGCCTGCGTCAAGGCGTAGTGTGTGGTAGCTAACTAATACTTATCTGTAACATGAGATGAGATTGGATTCGGGTAGTCGTACGACTTTGTTGGCCTGCGTCAAGGGTCGTGCGGGTAGGTTTAATTCAATCAAGAAATGTACGGGTTGAACTTGACTAGCAGACTATGATTTGTTGGCCTGTGTCAAGGTCATAGAACGCTAGGGGTAAAAGCATTAACGGGAATTTCAAGTGTTGAAATTTGCAATGAGATTGCCTACCTCCTATGAGATAGTTGGATCCCGATACCCACGGCGAGTAAGAGTTACTCCTGGGAGAGTTTTACACAAGACAATTAGTCGATCAAGTAGGTGTCTAGAAAAGTGTTAACGAGATTACGCCTCTGGGAAAACGAGGTTTACTTTAATTAGGTCCGTGCGAAAGCACGGGGAACCTCCCTCAAGTACCGACACTGATTTGGCTGAAAGATTGACTAAATTGTAGTGTGTAATTAATCCCGGTTAATCTTACCTTTTAGATTTTGAAGGAAGATTTGATAAAAATAGTGGGAGACATCCTGATTAGATAAGATAATAACCAATCTAATCTTACAAGAGCACACGCTAAAGTGTTTTCTTCTCTCTCTCCAGGTAGCGACCATATCAGGCCATAATCAAGATAATAATATAGATGTATTGTCTGAACCCACTTATTATACTAAGCAGGAGAACGTTGGACCCGTTTTTTCTTATAAGAGTTATAAAGCTGAACATGAAACAGGAAAATATCTGGATTTTCACGCCGCCCAAACGGAGAACATGCATGTTGATGGACCTTCTTCGGGTGTGTTAGTTATTGAGAACTGTTTCTCAGTTCACCCTACGTCCTGGGTATTAGATACCGGATCAGGATCCCACATATGTAAATTGTTACATGGGCTACGTAAAGGTAGAGAACTGGAAAAAGGTGATCATTCCGTTCAAGTAGGGAATGGTGCAAGTATTGTAGCAAAAGTAGTTGGCGAATATCACCTAATATTACCAAGTTGTAATACACTAATTCTGAATGAGTGCTATTATATACCGAACATGATGTGCAACATTATATCAGTTTCTTTATTAAGTAAAGAAAGATATAATTTTGTAGTAAAGGATAATGTTATGAACATATTTCTAGATCAAAAGTTGATTGCATCAGGCTCATTACATAATGGCATATTCATTCTCAATCAAAATACAGTCCTCAATATACAAAACACACACAAGAGGAAGAGTTCAGAAATGAACGAATCCTTTTTGTGGCATTGTAGACTTGGTCATATTAATGTGATACGACTAACTAAGTTACATAAGGATGGATATTTGAATCCGTTCGAATTATCATCTTATGATACTTGCCATTCATGTCTCAAAGGTAAAATGACCAAAGCTCCGTTTAGTGGACACGGAGAAAGAGTTACAGAACTCTTAGGACTGGTACATAGTGATGTATGCGGTCCCATGTCTACGCATGCCAGGAACGGTTCTTCCTACTTCATTACATTCAATGACGATCTCTCTAGATACGGACATGTGTTCCTGATGAAATACAAGTCTGAAGTTTTTGAGAAACTCAGAGAATATAAGCACGAAGTAGAGAACCAAACGGGTAAAAGTATTAAGATTTTTTGATCAGATCGAGGAGGAGAATACTTAAGCAATGAGTTCCTAGATTATCTAAAAGAGAATGGGATTCTCTCTCAGGTTACTCCTCCTTATACAACACAGCACAACGGTGTATCGGAGCAGAGGAATCGCACCCTATTAGATATGGTGCGCACTATGATGAGTACAACTGAGTTACCTATTTCCTTCTGGGGGTATGCGCTGGAGACAGCAATATAGCTATTGAATAGAGTTCCAACTAAATCTGTGCCTACCACTCCATATGAGATATGTAATGGGAAGAGACCATCTCTTAAAAGAGTTAAGATATGGGGTTTTCCGGCCTATGTTAAAAAGCAAAATCCGGACAAACTCGAAGCACGATCAGTTTTTTGTAAGTTTGTAGGATATCCAAGCAATTCGTATGGATATCTATTCTACCACAGTGAACAACAAAAGGTGTTTGTTTCTCAATATGCCACCTTTTTAGAACAGAAATTTCCACCAAAGCTTAGCTTAGTTAGGGAGCACCAATGTTTTTGTTTCATCTCGTCATTGTCTCCAACGGGCTTGCAAAAGAAATTAGAGGCGAAGAGGTAGAGTTGGAAGAGGTTCCAGCACCGCAAACTACAACTGATGATTTGTTGGAACCAGAGGATTCAGTAGTACCCGATGAATCCCAGCCTCTCCGCCGATCTAGTAGGGTTTCTCGTCCACCTAAGAGATACTACAGTTTTCTCATTGATGGTGGAAGCGAGGATTGCATCATGGAAGATGATGACCGACTAGTTTCGAGCAGGCCATCACGAGCGGTGTTTCTGTGAAATGGCTGAATGCAATGCGATCTGAGATGGAATCCATGTACACTAACAAAGTATGGACTTTGGAAAATGCTCCTGAAGGGGTAAAACCCATTGGGAGCAAGTGGATCTTTAAAAAGAAATTTGGTGTAGATGGAAAAGTTGAGACTTTCAAAGCTAGACTTGTTGCAAAGGGTTTTCGTCAACGACCAGGTGTGGATTATGACGAAACCTTTTCTCCAGTGGCTATGCTTAAGTCCATCCGGATCTTACTTGCCATTGCTGCATACCATGACTATGAAATTTGGCAAATGGATGTTAAGACCGCCTTTCTAAATGGTGATTTAGAAGAGTGCATGTACATGACTCAGCCAGAGGGTTTCGTAGATAGTGAGAGCAGCGGAAAGGTGTGCAAGCTGCTTAAATCCATTTATGGATTAAAGCAAGCATCGCGGAGTTGGAACATCTGTTTTAATGTCGTAGTCAAAGAGTCTGAGTTCATCAAAAATATAGATGAACCTTGTATCTATAAGAAGGTAGCAGAGAATAAGGTTGTCTTTCTCGTATTGTACGTGGATGACATACTCTTGATAGGAAATGATGTTCCTATGCTGCAATCAGTCAAGCTCTTCTTATCACAAAGATTCTCGATAAAAGATCTAGGTGATGCCACCTGCATACTGGGAATCAGGATCTATAAAGATAGGTCTAAACGGATACTGGGATTGTCCCAATCCAGGTACATTGACACCATACTAAAGAGGTTTAGTATGGAAGAATCCAAGCGTGGGGACCAACCCACGATCTCTGGACTCACTCTCTCCAAAGAGATGTCTTCCAAGGCTGATTTGTAGAGAGCTCGCATGCAAGGGGTAGCCTATGCTTCGGCAGTAGGCTCTATCATGTATGTGATGCTATGTACTAGACCCAATGTAGCATACTCACTAAGTGTAGTGAGTCGGTATCAAGCAGATCCTGGAGAGAGTCACTGGACAGCTGTGAAGAACATTCTCAAGTACTTACTTACGAAGGACTAGAGAGATGTTCTTGGTGTATGGTAACAGAGAACTCCGGGTGGAGTCCTTTACCGATTCCAGCTTCCAAAGTGATAAGAACGACTCTAGGTCGCACTCGGGATTTGTCTTTACCCTCAATGGAGGGCGGTATGTTGGAAGAGTTCCAAACAGGATACCGTTGTAGACTCGACGATGGAGGCTGGATACATCGCTGCCAACGATGTGCTAAAGAGGCTGTCTGGATAAAGAAGTTCATTAGTGAACTTGGTGTGGTTTCATCTATTGAACATCCAATACCTCTGTATTACGATAATAAAGGAACTGTGGTTTTGGCCAAGGAACCAAGGTCCCATAAAAAATCCAGACATATTCTGAGGCGGTATCACCTGATCAGGGAGATAGTTGATCGCAGGGAGATCGAGGTCAGGAGAGTAGATACGAAAGACAACACTGCGGATCCACTCACGAAAGCCATTCCCTAGATACAGTTTGAGAGATTATTCGGGATGCTAGGTATGAGATACTACAGCAGCTGGCCTTAGTGCAAGTGGGAGATTGTTAGTTATGTATATGCCCTAGAGGCCATTGTTGTACATATGATATATATTATAATGGATGCTTGGATATATATAGAGAGGAATTTCTTGCTCGACATGATAGTATGCTATTTGGTTTCACTTTATCTTAACATGTTGACTTGTATTGGTTTACTGTTTTTCTCTCACATATTGATAAAGACCTTAGGATCTGTACTCGACTACTGGGACTATGATGAGATCATACTAGTGGGGCCACAGTAGTCGATGAGTACATCCTATAACTGTTCCTAGTCGAGGATATATCGAGACAGGGCATCGAAACACCAGAGTAGACTAACGTATACATATCTTGACCCATATGATGGGCGATGGATGATCCCATATCCATCGGTGTTTGACATCAAGGATGGTGTGTGGGTGCTCAATGGAGACTGGGTACACTGGACGTACTCGCTGAGAACTCCCAGATGGTGATATACCACACGTCAGATGGCAGTTCTCCGGTGACACTGGTACAGGATAGTCTGTAGACCCGAGATCGTCATAGAGTCTTGTGTGATTCCCACTGTGCTTTGATTTCCACCTTACCACATCCAAGAGGGCGTGCAAAACGGTGGCTTTTGGGTACAGTCCCGAATCACATGGAGGCAATGAGCGATAGGAGGGTATTCGTCTCTCCCGGTTTAGGGAATTGATGTTGTGCTCTGTTCGATTGGCTATAACTGGAAGTCCCTAGCTAGGGCTGATATAGAGATTTACTGGTAAGTGTTACCGGTAGTTTCTCGACCCGTTATGAGCCTCACATCGACACGACTTATCAGTTACTGGGGTCTGATGTATACCTCCCTAGATTTGATATACGACATATAAGACAAAGAGACTGGACTGTACGAGAGTGTTACTGATTGGATTCACAGGAGAACGTATAGGCTAGCTTGTTGATCTTGTGATCGCTCAATACCGGGGTGACTGTTACGTTTAGCTGACTGCTTGCAGCTTGTGGGTGTTTGATATGATGATCACCTACTACCGGCGTATTGACGATTCTTTAGAGACTTACACAGAGGTTTCTTGACTCAGGAAAAATGGAGTAGAGGCACATATGTGATATGTGCAGGACCGAGGATAATACGATATGAGATACCGTATTATATTCTCGCATTATTTATATATGAACCGGGTCATTGGATCAAGTGTTGATTCGATGAATCGGTACGTGATATATTAGTCGGTTATATTCGATATAGCCGAATTGTCGGATCAAGTGTTGATTCGATAATTTAATGTATAATAATATATATGATATATTGTATTACATTATCTAATATTGGCTCGCTTTATTATTTCATTTTCTCACCGGATGATACATTGATATATACGCGATATATATTAATTGTATTATTTTCTTTTGTTACAAATATATAATATATATGTGATATATATTATTGTAACATGATATGATTACTAATGCAACTTGATTAGTGGAGATTAATTAAGATTAGGGTTTAAATTGGGTTAGTTTCTTCTTGCACATTCCAGAAGGAATTCTTTCTGTCATGAGTTAGATATTATGGTTGATATTTTTCTATGACTCATTCTTTAACCCAACCAAACCCTAGCCCTAGTTAATTCTCTATAAGGGTTATCCTTGTCATCCCTTGACCATGGTTGTATTATTATTCATATATTCATTTCATTATTCATCACAAAAGGATTAACTTATTTTTCATCATCTTCTTCTCTCTTGAGCTTTGAGAAAGCTTACTAGTTTTTCATTTTGTGATGATTTCATGTGAGAATTTGATAAAAAAAGAAAGCGTAAATACTAATCCATCATCCTCATCTAATCTAGCCAATTAGATTAGGGTGTTCACCTCATTAGAGTGAGAGAGCTTGAGTTATAGCAACGTCGACGTAGATCATCGGAGAAAAGGAATACTACAAGCTAGCATGGATCGTTCGAGTCGTGGAGCCTCTCTTGAGTCCGGGAGATCGTGGATCGCGGCGAAGCGACTTCTACTCGGAGCTTATGAAGTGAAGGAGCGGACTACAAAGATTGTAATCTCTCACACTTAGTAGTAAAGATATTTACTTGCATGTTAAACCCTAATAATCTAGCAAAGATCCCGGCTTTGGATTGTTCGGCACGTCTAAAATTTTATTCGGGCATGATTGATGCCTTATGAACCCTCACAAGAGTGTCTAGGAACCCTACAGTTAGTTAAGTAACTTAACGGTGCATAACGGGACACTGAGGCGAATGCGGATGGTATAAGCGTACGTTGTATTTTCATTTCTTTTGTGATGCTTAGGAAGCTTAAGTGATGGGACTACATTAATGAGATTAATGAAAGAAAGGAAACCTAAAATGATATTGTAGAATCAGATTTTAAAAAAGGGTAGCTTTAGTTTTTGGTTTGCATAGCGGTATTCCTTGTAGAATATCCAGCACCTTATTCGATAAGGAAAGAGACGAGATCACTTCACCGGGAGTAACCTCTTTAGCAAAAGCTAACAGATGCTACAAATCACTCTGTTTTTTTTTGGCTGCTTCTGTAGTTCTTGGTTTGCATAGTGGTATTTGTGAAATATGCTGCACCTTATTCGATAAGAAAAGAGCCGAGATCCCTTCACAGGGAGTGATCTCTTTAGCGAAACTAGTAAAAGCCTCTAAAACACACATTTTCAAAATACCTCGATTCTACAACGATATCAAGTTCATTACGTAAAAGGTTTTCTTAAAAACCTGACGTAGCCCTCCGTCATTTCAGATAAGTACTACTTAGTATTCGTGCTACGTTTGTTGACTATGTTAAGGCGTAGTGTGCGGTTGCTAATTAGTGCTTATCTATTAAAGCATGAGATACGGTTGGATTAGGGTAGTCGTATGACTTTGTTGACTATGTTAAGGGTCATACGGGTGGGTTTAATTCAATTAGGAAATGACGGGTTGAACTTGGATAGCGCTTATGATTTATTGACTATGTTAAGCTCATAAGTTGCTAGGGGAAAAATATTATCGGGAATTTTAAGTGTTAAAATTTGCAATGAGATTGCATACCTTGTACGAGATAGTTGGATTTTGATACCCACTGCGAGTAAGAGTTACTCCTGTGAGAGCTTTACACATGACAATTAGCCGATCAAGTAGGTGTCTAGAAAGGTGTTAACATGGTTATGCCCATGGAAAAATGAGGTTTATTTTAATTAGGTCCGTGCGAAAGCACGGGGAACCTCCCTTAAAGTACCAACATGTAACGTTTTGAAAATCGTTTCGGTGAAATTTCGGAAAATCGGTAAAATAAGGGGGTTTTCCGTAAAAAGTCAAAATGTAAATATCTTTAATCTAAAATTAAATAGACATATTCTAGCTATGTAATTACTAGTATTTGGTGTTTATTGAGCCACTAGTGAAATTTCTAATTTTCTGAAAATTTTTCTGAAATTAATTATTTTAATATTATTTTAAGCCGTCACTAATACATTTACCTAGGGAAAATTACAAATTTGAATGGGCTAATTACACACTAAAGAACCATGGCAACTAAAATCTAGTAGGTAATAAAAATTTTTAGAATTTTATTACAAGTTCCAATTGTTTATAATCAATGGAAACTAAAAATTTAATAAATTAATCTAAAACTTGCAATTTGGTAACTTGAGGGGTTCTTTTTGCATGGAATTTTCATGTACTCTCTCTCACCCATCCTCACCCACTCATGGCCGGCCCCACCACCAACATCAGCCCATACTTTCCCCCCTCCTTTTTTGTCTTCTTTCATGTGAAAAGAATGGTTAAAATAAAGGTTTTTAATATATTAAGTAGGTGGGGGTATTATGGTAAATCGAGAGGGCTTTGACTTTGGATTTTTTTCCACACTTTTCCCTCACTCTCCCCACCCCCTCTCCCCAGGCCGAAACCATCGTGCACAGCCCCTCATTTTCCCCCCATTTTCCTCTTCTCTTTTTGCTTCAATTCCATCACAAATCCATCAAAAAATCAACAAATTCCTTCATAAATTCAAAGCAAATCCCTATTCTATCTCTTCTAACACCTAAATTTGTTTGATGCATGGAGAAAGGAGGTGCCTTTGGAGACTAGGGAACCTAGGGTTCCAAACTTGTGAGGTAAAATTTCAATCTAATGTTTAATTTGTAGCTTAAACTATGCTAGAATAGAATTTTAAAGTGTGATTTTGGATGTTGTTGCTTGCTTTAAAAAAAAATCAAGAGAAGGGGTTGATTTGGGAATGTGAATTGAAGAATTGCAAAGGGGTTAATTGAGTGTTGTAGCTAGCTAGTAGTGTTGATTAGGTGATTGTGTGATGTTGTGATCACTATTCGCAAATCCGTGATGTTTGCGTAAATTTTCGATTTCTAGTGCAAACTAGGTTTTGTAAAATAATTTTTTATGTGAGATAAAACTATTGTGAGGGTTTTATCATATGATTGTTGTTTTCATGAGGAGTTTAACATGTTAATGGAATGCTAAAAACCAAACCTTGTAGCTAGTTGCAAATTGTTATTTCAAAATTTTGCTAATCAAGCTATTTATAAACTAAGTTTTTGGGTTTAATGAAATTGATGAGATTAAAAATCTAATTAGGGTTGTATGACCTAGTTATAATATTTAGTGAATATTGTGGCCGCTAGATTTGTTTAAATATCAAGTTTTGTACTAAAACGGTTAATTTTGCTTGCAAGATTTTCGGAAAAATAGCTTTTAAAGTGAGTTTGAGGTTTTTGTGAATTGCAACCTATTTCATATTATAATTAGTGTTTGTGAATGTGTAAATGGGTGTGTTTTGGTTTCTCTCGATGGTTTGACGTTTGTACATTGACTTTGAGGGTTAGTTTGGCTATTCTTGCATGCGTAGGCGATAGGTTTTGACCTATGCGTGATACGCGTGCCGATTTGGTTTTCGTATGCCGTTTCGATTTCAAATTGGGTTTTTATGCGACACGATACGCTGTGACATGTAGGTACCCTCAAGTAGACTTTGAGACGACAAGCAAGCACATGGCGACGTCGGCACCGGCGAGCGAGGACCAGGTGAGTAGATTTATATCTACGAGGAGAAGTCGGGTGGATGGCGTATAGCACCCTCGCAGTTCGTGGTGATGTATACGAATACGTATACACACATATATTTAGTATATGTTGAATTGAGATTATTGATGATAAAGATGGACTTTTGGTGTTCTGTGATTGGTTTAGTGTAGTTGCGAAACCCTAGAGTAGGGGTTGCACCTATACACACACACGCACATACTTGCATACATCCTTGCTTTTACATGTGCGTATATGGTGTTGGGTTAGCCTAGAACCTCATGAAGGGTTTGGAAGCATCACATGTACCAAAGGTGGAGTCTTTAGGGTGCTAAGTTAACAAACATCGGATCTTTCCTAGAAAATTAGGGTTTCCAAATTTATCACATCATCATATGAATGAAAAGCTAGGGTTTAGAGAGTACAACCTTTGTAGCTCCCTACGCTAGACTCCTCGGCTACTTAGGGCTTGAAAAAGCTCCTTTTGAACTCCTCGAGGTCACCGATGATCCATCCGGAGTCCGCTTTGTCCAAGCTTGCAACTTCACCCGATCAAGAGAACGAAAAGAAGCTAACACTCCAAACATGTGGGCTAGACTTGTGTAGAATGGTGTTGTGGTTCTCTTTCTCACTTCAAAATCCTAACTTGATGAGTATTATGCTCACTTGAAAAAACTAGAGAGTACAAGCTCAAGGTTGAAGACGATGATGGCTTTTTAAGAAGAAGATAAGTTCAACTCCTTAAGAAAATAGAAAAATATATCAATATATATTTTCTATCTCTCATCTTAAACCATGGTTGAACCATTATTATACTTGAGTTAAAAACTAAAAGGAAGAGTAAATCATGGTTAAATGGTGGGTGAGTAAGGTTAGGTCAAGAAGAGTGTAGAAACAATCCAAAACAAACCCATTTCTTTTTCCTTTTGTTTTTAGCTTAAATACAATAATATTCCATATAATAAACCCATGGTGTGAGTCTTATATTGCCACCATTTCCTTGTATAATCAACCATGATAGAATGATGTATGTATGCATGCACATCCATATGTGCATGAAACAATAATGAATGCATACATGCATCCATACATCCATACATCCATAGAAAACAAGAAAGGATTTCTAGTGAGAATCTAATGGTTAAATGATAAATCAACACTTGATTTATCAATCCGGCCATATCACATATGACCCCTACCAAAAGCAAGCCGCCCGACCAATATACGGTATCCTATACGCGCATTTTAATCGGGTCCATGCCCATATCGCATACGTGCACCACAACGTTTCGCCTGGACTAGGAAACTCCATTGTGGGACTCTGAGACTCGTCAATACGCCGGCAGTGGGTGATGATCATATCAAGCACCCCCAAGCCGCAAGCGGTCAGCTAAATGTAACGGCCACCCGGGTATTGAGCGATCAGAAGAGAACAAGCGAACCTGCTACAACTCCCGTCGAGCCAACTGGCGACACTACCGTGCAGTCCGGTCTCCTCGTCTGATATGTCGCATATCAAGTCTAGGGGTGGTAAACGTCAGACCCCAATAACCGATAAGTCGTGCCGATGTGAGGCTTATAACGGCTCGAGAAACTACTGGTAACACTTACCAGCAAATCTCTGAATCAGCCCTGGCCAGGGACTTCCCTATTACGGGTAATCGAGCACAGCGCAACATCAACCCCCAATACCGGGAGAGACGAAACCCCTCCTATCGCTCATTGCCTCCATGTGACTCGGGACTGTACCCAAAAACCACCGTTTTGCACGCCCTCATGGACGTGGTAAGGTGGAGATCAAAGCACAGTGGGAATCACACAAGACTCTATGACGATCTCGGGTCTACAGACTAACCTGCACAAGTGTCACCTGAGAACTGCCATCTGACGTGAGGTATAATACCATCTGGGAGTTCTCGGCGAGTCCGTCCAGTGTACCCAGTCTCCACTGAGCACCCGTATCCATCTCTGACGTCAAACACCAATGGATATGGGATCATCCATTGCCCATCTCATGGGTCGAGAAGCGTAAACGCTAGTATACACTGGTATATCGATGCCCCATCTCGATACACCTATGACTAGGGACCTTGAAGGATGTACTTATGGACTACCATGTCCCCACTAGTATGATCTGCATCATAGTCCAGGTAGTCAAGTACACATCCTAAGGGCTTTACCAACATGTAACTATAAGACAGTTTAAAGAGACTAGTATACATGTTAAGATAAAGAGCAACCAGATAGCATACTATCATATCGAGCAAGAAAGTCATCTCTATATATGTCCAAGCATCCAATATAATATACATCATCTGTACAATACTGGCCTCTAGGGCATACATACAACTAACAATCTCCCACTTGCACTAGGGCCAGCTGCTGTAGTATCGCATACCGAGCATCCGAAGAGTCTCTCAAACTGTATCTGGGGAATGGCCTTCGTGAGTGGATCCGCTGTGTTGTTCTTCGTGTCAACCCTCCTGACTTCGATCTCCCGGCGATCAACTATCTCCCGGATTAGGTGATACCGCCTCAGAATATGCCTAGATCGCTGATGGGACCTAGGTTCCTTGGCCAAAGCCACCGCTCCATTGTTATCGCAATACAACGGTATTGGATGCTCAATGGATGGAACTACTCCAAGTTCAGCAATGACTTCTTGATCCAGACAGCTTCTTTGGCAGCATCGTTGGCAGCGATGTATTCAGCCTCCATCGTCGAGTCTGCTACGGTTTCCTGCTTGGAACTCTTCCAGCTAACTGCCCCTCCGTAAAGGTTAAAGACAAATCCCGACTGCGGCTTAGAGTCGTACTTATCACTCTGGAAGCTCGAATCGGTAAAGGACTCCACTTGGAGTTCTCCGTTACCATACACCAAGAGCATCTGTTTAGTCCTTCGTAAGTACTTGATAATGCTCTTCACAGCTGTCCAGTGACTCGCTCCAGGATCAGCTTGATACCTCCTCACTACACTTAGTGAGTATGCTACATCGGGTCTGGTACATAGCATCGCGTACATGATAGAGCCTACAGCCGAAGCATAGGGTATCCCTTGCATGCGAGCTCTCTTCAAATCAGTCTTGGGAGACATCTCTTTGGAGAGAGTGACTCCAGAGATCGTGGGTAAGTTCCTACGCTTGGATTCTTCCATACTAAACCTCTTTAGTATGGTGTCATTGTACCTGGACAGGGACAATCCCAATATCCGTTTGGATCTATCTCTATAGATCCTGATTCCCAATATGCAGGAGGCATCACCAAGATCTTTCATTGAGAATCTTTGTGATAAGAAGAGCTTGACCGATTGCAGCATAGGAATGTCATTTCCTATCAAGAGTATATCGTCCACGTACAATACGAGGAAGACAACCTTACTCTCTGCCACCTTCTTATAGATACAAGATTCATCTAGGTTTTTGACGAAATCAAACTCTTTGATAATGGCGTCAAAGTAGATGTTCCAATTCCGCGATGCTTGCTTTAAATGGATTTAAGCAGCTTGCACACCTTCCCGCTGCTCCCACTATCTACGAAGCCCTCTGGCTGAGTCATGTACACGCACTCTTCTAAATCACCGTTTAGAAAGGCGGTCTTAACATCCATTTGCCAGATTTCGTAATCATGATATGCAGCGATGGCAAGCATGATCCGGATGGATTTAAGCATAGCCACTGGAGAAAAGGTTTCGTCATAGTCCACACCTGGTCTTTGACGAAAACCCTTTGCAACAAGTCTAGCTTTGAATGCCTCCACTTTCCCATCTACACCAAGTTTTTTCTTGAAGATCCACTTGCTACCAATGGGTTTTACCCCTTCAGGAGCAACTTCCAAAGTCCATACTTTGTTGGTGTACATGGATTCCATCTCGGACCGCATTGCATCCAGCCATTTCACTAAGTCCCTACTCGTGATGGCCTGCTCGAAGCTAGTTGGGTCATCATCTTCCATGATGCAATCCTCGCTCCCACCATCCATGAGAAAACCGTAGTATCTCTCAGGTTGGCGAGGAACCCTACTAGATCGGCGGAGAGGCTGAGGTTCATTGGGAGCCACTGAATCTTCTGGTTCCACTAAATCTTCAGTTACGGTTTGTGTATCTGGAACCTCTTCCAGCTGTACCACTTTGCCACTAATTTCTTTTTCAAGGAATTCCTTTTCTAAAAAGGTGGCATGTTGAGCAACAAACAATTTTTGTTCCTCACTGTGGTAGAAAAAATACCTATATGAGTTCTTTGGATATCCCACAAACTTGCAAAGAACTGACTGTGCCTCGAGCTTGTCTGGATTTTGTCTTTTGACATAGGCTGGGCAACCCCATATCTTAACTCGTTTAAGATATGACCTCTTCCCACTCCATATCTCATATGGTGTGGTAGGTACAGATTTAGATGGAACTTGATTCAATAGGTATGCTACTGTCTCCAGCGCATATCCCCAGAAGAAAATAGGTAACTCAGCTGTGCTCATCATAGAGCGCACCATATCTAATAGGGTGCGGTTCCTCCGTTCCGATACACCGTTGTGCTGTGGTGTATATGGAGGAGTCAGCTGAGAGAGAATCCCATTCTCTTTTAGGAAGTCCAGGAATTCATTGCTCATGTATTCACCTCCTCGATCAGATCGAAGGATTTTAATACTTTTTCCGGTTTGGTTCTCGACTTCTTGTTTATATTCTCTAAATTTCTCAAAAGCTTCGGATTTCTGTTTCATCTGGAACACATATCCGAATCTAGAGAGATCGTCAGTGAATGTAATGAAGTACGAAGAACCATCCCTGGCATGTGCAGACATGGGACCGCATACATCACTATGTATCAGTCCCAAGAGTTCGGTAAGTCTTTCTCCGTGTCCCGTAAACGGAGTTTTGGTCATCTTGCCTTTGAGACATGACTGGCAAGTGTCATAAGATGAAAATTCGAGTGGTTTCAAATATCCATCCTTATGCAACTTAGCCAGTCGTGTCACAATGATGTGACCTAGTCTACAATGCCACAAGAAGGATTCGTTCAGTTTTGAACTCTTCCTCTTGTGTGTGTTTGTTATACTTAGAACTGTTGATTGATTTAGAACATAAATGCCATTGCACAACGTGCCTGATCCAACCAACTTTTGGTTACGGAAAATGTTCATAACATTATCTTGATATACAAAATTATATCCCTCTTTACTCAACAAAGAAACCGATATAATGTTGCATATCAGGTTCGGCATGTAATAACATTCGTTCAGAACCAATGTATTACCAGTTGGTAATGCAAGGTGATATTCCCCGACAGTCTTAGCTGCAACAATTGCACCATTTCCAACTCTTATGTCTTTATCACCTTCTCCAAGTTCTCTACCTTTCCTGAGCCCATGTAACTGATTACATATATGGGATCCTGACCCGGTATCTAATACCCAGGACGTAGGGCAAATGGAGAAACAGTTCTCTGTAACGAACACACCTGAAGAAAATGCATCATCATGTACTTTCTTCATTCGGGTGGCATGGGAATCCTGGTATTCCCCTATGTCCTGTTCATTCCTATAACTCTTATAAGAAAGAACGAAATCAACGTTCCCCAGCACAGTATAACATGCGGGTTCGGTCAATACATCCATATTATTATCTTGATTAGGGCATGACATGGTCGCTACCTGGAGAGAGAGAGAGAAGAAAACACTTTAGCGTATGCTCTTGCAAGATCAGATTGGTTATTATCTTATCTAATCAGGATGGCTCCCACTGGTTTTTATCAAATCTTCCTTCAAACCTTAAAAAGAAAGACTAGCCGGGATTAATTACACCCTACAACTTCGCCGATCTTTCAGCTAGGCCAGTGTCGGTACTTTGAGGGAGGTTCCCCGTGCTTTCGCACGGACCTAATTAAAGTAAATCTCGTTTTCCCAGAGGCGTAACCCCGTTGACACCTTTCTAGACACCTACTTGATCGGCTAATTGTCCTGTGTAAAACTCTCCCAGGAGTAACAATTACTCGCAGTGGGTATCGGGATCCAACTATCTCATAGAAGGTATGCAATCTCATTGCAAATTTCAACACTTGAAATTCCCGATAATATTTTGCCCTAAACGATCTATGACCTTGACAAAGTCAACAAACCATAGACCGTAAGTCAAGTTCAACCCGTCATTTCTTGATTGAATTAAACCCACCCGCACGACCCTTGACAAGGTCAACAAGGCCGTACGCTACCCTAATCCAATCTGCATCATATGCATAAGTAGATAAATACTGGTCAGCTACCGCACACTGCGCCTTGATAAGGTCAACAAACGCAGCATGAATACTAAATAGGACTTATCTGAAATGACGGAGGGCTACGACAGGTTTTTCTGAAAACCTATTTCGTAATGAACTTGATATCGTTGTAGAATCAAGTGAAGTTTTGAAATGGAGTGATTTTGAGGCTTTTCTAGTTTTGCTAAAGGGGTCACTCCCGGTGAAGGGATCGTCGGTAATTTCCTCGTCGAATGAGGTGCGAGATATATCATATATATCACTGTGCAAAGAAAAACTCAAAAAGCCGTCAAAAGTCAAACCGAGTGTTGTAGCATCTGCCAGTTTCGCTAAAGAGGTCACTCCCGGTGAAGGGATCTCGGCTCTTTCCTCATCGAATAAGATGCAGGGTATATCATATATACCGCTATGCAAAGCAAAACTGTAGCTACCATTTTTTATTTAAAATTTGATTCTACAATATCTTTTAGGTTTCTTTTCTTTCATTAATCACATTAATGAAGTCCCATCATTTAAGTTACCTAAACATCACAGATAAATACGACGTACACTTATGCCATCCGCATTCGCCTCGATGTCCCCTCGTGCACTGTTAGGTTAGTGCGGGTGTAAAACATAAGTAACGTCTATATAATATATCATATATACTATATACTGTATCCATCAGAACATATCAAATGATCACATCACAGATATCGCAGTAGAAATATAGATATAATGTGGGATATACTATGACGTCCGTATTTAGTATTTAGCCAAAATAGAAAATACGGATTCCACAGTCGCGATGAATAGCCAAGCCCACACCCTGGACCCCTACGAGAGCGGCAAGCGACCCTACCAATTCTGGAGTTTAGGAGACCCGGTCTCGACTCCTCGAGATGGCCTCCCACTGAACCCCAGAACCCGGTCACCCGTGCTCCCCTCCTTGGGTCCATCATAATGCGGAAAAGTAAATAATATACAATACAGGTGGCATCGACCTCAACCCGGAAGTGCCCCAAATAAAAGAATATTACATTACATTTGAATTTACATGAATGAAAATATAAAACTCTCATCTCACATAAAAAAACCTCCGGCTATTCAATCGCGACAATCCTGCACATCATATCTCAGCAACACATAATATCACATATCATCAACGTAAGTAAGTATGCATACACTGATTGTCGTCGACGTATAGCAATGACAATCGGCAATACCACTACATACTACACTTACGGTCACATAAAAGAAAGTGTAAAACTGCAATATCTGGAATCCACATTCTCCTTAGACATTGTAAATGCGAAATATCATATACCTCATATTTCATGTCTTATAATATGAATTCCACACATTGCATCACATTCTAGATAATTAGACAGTATTAAAGTTTTCGAACGACCGATCAAATACCCAAGATTCACTAAAGCTCAACACTTGAGCGAAATTCAAAAACTTGGAGTGTGACACAGTAGTAGCGGTCCAGCCGTAGAAGGGTCAAGCCAACGCTTCACATGTGGCATGTCGTACTGCCCCAAACCTTAAGGTTCAAAGGGTAGTTCAAGACGGTCACATAATCGAGTTAAGGTTTGTTGTCTTCTAGAGGGACCACCACAAAACTTGCACGAACCTCCGAAGGGGTTAAACCCCGTGAAATGTGAGCAAATTATACTCGTTCAAACACTTCAATACTTTTTAATTTACCTGGAAAATCCACGAAATCAAAATTCCGATCGAACCGTCGAGTCCAAAACCATCTCCAGAATTTTCAGCACTAAATTCAGATTAAAAATACCCAAAAAAATATACAAGCAGATTCCAGCATTACTGTATAAACTTTATTCATTGATTGATGTGTACAGCCGCGGAACCGCGGCAAGAATGACTGTTCATTGAATAATTTTTACACCGTAATTCTTATATTTACCTGCTGAATTTTTTACATATTTTTAATTCTGAAAAATGTCAGATTTTGAAAAAAGTCCAGATAGCACCCAAAAATCCGTATTTTCGGTTCGATCGGAGTTTTAACTTCGTAAAGGTGTCGCCTAATGTTCTAGGTCAGCTCTGATACCAATGTTGGGTTAGCCTAGCACCTCATGAAGGGTTTGGAAGCATCACATGTACCAAAGGTGGAGTCTTTAGGGTGCTAAGTTAACAAACATCAGATCTTTCCTAGACAATTAGGGTTTCTAAATTTATCACATCATCATATGAATGAAAAGCTAGGGTTTAGAGAGTACAACCTTTGTAGCTCCCTACGCTAGACTCCTCGGCTACTTAGGGTTTGAAAAAGCTCCGCTTGAACTCCTCGAGGTCACCGATGATCCACCCGGAGTCCGCTTTGTCCAAGCTTGCAACTTCACCCGATCAAGAGAACGAAAAGAAGCCAACATTCCAAACAAGTGGGCTAGACTTGTGTAGAATGGTGTTGTGGTTCTCTTTCTCACTTCAAAATCCTAACTTGATGAGTATTATGCTCACTTGAAAAAACTAGAGAGCACAAGCTCAAGGTTGAAGAAGATGATGGCTTTTTAAGAAGAAGATAAGTTCAACTCCTTGAGAAAATAGAAAAATTTATCAATATATATTTTCTATCTCTCATCTCAAATCATGGTTGAACCATTATTGTACTTGAGTTAAAACTAAAAGGAAGAGTAAACCATGGTTAAATGGTGGGTGGGTAAGGTTAGGTCAAGAAGAGTGTAGAAATAATCCAAAATAAACCCATTTCTTTTTCCTTTTGTTTTTAGCTTAAATAAAATAATATTCCATATAATAAACCCATGGTGTGAGTCTTATATTGCCACCATTTCCTTGTATAATCAACCATGATAGAATGATGTATGTATGCATGTGTGCATGCACATCCATATGTGCATGAAACAATAATGAATGCATACATGCATCCATACATCCATACATCCATAGAAAACAAGAAAGGATTTCTAGTGAGAATCTAATGGTTAAATGATAAATCAACACTTGATTTATAAATCCGGCCATATCACATATGACCCCTACCAAAAGCAAGCCGCTCGACCAATATACGGTATCCTATACACGCATTTTAATCGGGTCCATGCGCATATCGCATACGCGCACCACAACGTTTCGCCTGCACTAGGAAACTCCATTGTGGGACTCTGAGACTCGTCAACACGCCGGCAGTGGGTGATGATCATATCAAGCACCCCAAAGCCGCAAGCGGTCAGCTAAACGTAACGGCCACCTGGGTATTGAGCGATCAGAAGAGAACAAGCGAACCTGCTATAATTCCCGTCGAGCCAACTGGCGACATTACCATGCAGTCCGGTCTCCTCGTCTGATATGTCGCATATCAAGTCTAGGGATGGTAAACGTCAGACCCCAATAACCGATAAGTCGTGCTGATGTGAGGCTCATAACGGGTCGAGAAACTACTGGTAACACTTACCAGCAAATCTCTGAATCAGCCCTGGCCAGGGACTTCCCTGTTACGGCCAATCGAGCACAGCGCAACATCAACCCCCAATACCGGAAGAGACGAAACCCCTCCTATCGCTCATTGCCTCCATGTGACTCGGGACTGTACCCAAAAACCACCGTTTTGCACGCCCTCATGGACGTGGTAAGGTGGAGATCAAAGCACAGTAGGAATCACACAAGACTCTATGACGATCTCGGGTCTACAGACTAACCTGCACAAGTGTCACCTGAGAACTGCCATCTGAATTGAGGTATAATACCATCTGGGAGTTCTCGGTGAGTCCGTCCAGTGTACCCAGTCTCTACTGAGCACCCGTATACCATCTCTGACGTCAAACACTAATGGATATGGGATCATCCATCGCCCATCTTATGGGTCGAGAAGCGTATACGCTAGTCTACACTGGTATATCGATGCCCTGTCTCGATACACCTACGACTAGGGACCTTGAAGGATGTACTTATGGACTACCATGTCCCCACTAGTATGATCTGCATCATAGTCCAGGTAGTCAAGTACACATCTTAAGGGCTTTACCAACATGTAACTATAAGACAGTTTAAAGAGACTAGTATACATGTTAAGATAAAGAGCAACCAGATAGCATACTATCATATCGAGCAAGAAAGTCATCTCTATATATGTCCAAGCATCCAATATAATATACATCATCTGTACAATACTGGCCTCTAGGGCATACATACAACTAACATATGGGATTATATATTTTTGTGTTCACATGGGTATAGGACTATGTGTTCATATACTGGATTTGAGGATAGTACTTGGGATTTGAGATGAGTCGATGAGATTTGATTTGAGGCCGTGAGATCGGTGATTTGGCAGGGTTTGTATTTGAGATACGACATGACGTTGTAGCGGGTCCTTTGATGTAGTGTTTCACACACGTGCATGCATACGTAGGTGGTATCGGTATTGTACTAGACATAGATCAGTACCCGGAATATGATCATTGATAAAGGGGATACCAGATGAATAGTGTGATGAATGCGATATTGACCCGTACCCAGATTTGGGATGCCGTACGACGGATTTACGTATGGGCTATATATTGATGATAGATCCACACTTTTGACTTGGGAATGTCTTATTATAGATATTATATCGGATGTGATATTATTGAGGAGGGATCACCGACTAATATATATGTGTGTGTGTGTGTGTGTGTGTGTGTGTGTGTGTGTGTGTGTATCGACTCAGATGTTAGGCGGTTTCCTTACCTTCTATTAGCTTGTTAGCTCAGCCCTTTAGTTTAGTGTAGTTGTTAGACTAGATTTGATTCCTATCTATTTCTAAAAACTAACAAATCGTGGGTATTTTAAAAGACAGGCCAAGGGTTTCTACGGATATTTCAAAGAACATATCTTTTCTTAAAAGCACCGTAGTCCTTATTTTCAAAACACGCGGTTCATATTATTTCAAAAGGCACTACTGTATGATTATATTTGTGTTAAATGCAGATTAGTTATCATTGTGTCTAGTATTCAGCTCCCGCTCATTATTTCTGTTCGCTCCGCATCGCATACTTATATTGTGATTTCATATTGCATTGTTGATATCATGCTGTTAGGATATCAGCACCATTACCGATGATGCGTATATTCCACGTACACTTACTTGCCGGCTCACACACATCATTATCGGTAATTGCCATGTCACGTACACTTTAGAAAATACTATTTCATTGACATAGCTTGTTAGCTAATAGTTTAGACATGGTATTAGTGTACCTGCCTTATATGCTAGTTTAGACATTGTAGTTATTACTTGCTACTTCATGCATGTTATTATTCACTGTTATGCTGAATTCATGGATTTTTATGCCTATATTCATTGTTTTACATGCCATCGATGATTTGGATCCGGATTTTCATGAGATTTCCTGGATTTGGGTGGAAAACCGCAAAAACATTTATAAACTTCTTTTCTCTCTCTTTTAAATGGAAAGTGTGGTTTTCCAATGATGTATGAGTCGTCCACCATGAGTTTGCTGATGAATTTCGAGACCCGATTCGAGGAGTTGGATGAACCTTTCGGGTACATGGTGGACCCGGTAAGGTACCCCGGGGCAAAAAGTTCGAGTAGTAGACGATGAGCCTGGCATGGGAAGATTACCTACTGTTGATTTTACCCGACGCGCCGGATATCCGGAGGATGTTAGTTATATGTATGCCCTAGAGGCTATTACTGTACATTGGATGTATATTGTAGTGGATGCTGGAACATATATAGGTAGGACTTTCTTGCTCGACATGATAGTACGCTATCTGGTTGCCCTTTATCTTAACATGTATACTTTCTGTCTCTCTGTTACATGTTGATAAAGCCCTTAGGATATGTACTCGACTTCTAGGATTGTGATGCAGATCATACTAGTGGGGCCTGAATAGTCCATGAGTACATCCTTCAATGTTCCTAGTCAAGGGAATATCGAGACGGGGCATCGATATTCCAGAGTAGACTAGCGTATATCTTCTTGACCCATGTGATGGGCAATGGATGATCCCATATCCATTGGTGTTTGACATCAGAGATGGTATACGGGTGCTCAGTGGAGACTGGGTACACTGAACGGACTCGCCGAGAACTCCTAAATGGTATTATACCTCACGTCAGATGGCAGTTCTCTGGTGACACTGGTGCAGCTTAGTCTGTTGACCCGAGATCGTCATAGAGTCTTGTGTGTCTCCCACTGTGCTTTGATTTCCACCCTACCACAGCTCTACTGAGTCGTGCAAACAGGTGGTTTTTGGGTACAGTCCCGATTCACATGGAGCCAATGAGCGATAGGAGGGGATTTGTCTATCCCGGTATTGGGGGTTGATGTTGCGCTATGCTCGACTGGCCATAACAGGAAATCCCTGGCCAGGGTTGCAGTGATCTACTGGTAAGTGTTATCAGTAAATTCACACATGTTATGGACTTCATGTCGGCATGACTTATCGAGCTACTGGGGTCTGACGTCTACCACCCCTAGGCGAGATATGCGACATATCAGACGAACAGACCGGACTGTACGGTAAGTGTTACTGGTTGGATTCACAGGAGTGTGAGCGGGCTTGCTCGTCGATCTTCTGATCGCTCAATACCCGGGTGGCCGTTACGTTTAGCAGACCGCTTGCAGCTTGTGGGTGTTTGATATGATCATACCTGCTGCCGGCGTATTGACGAGTCTTTAGAGTCCTACACAGAGGTTTCCTGGCTCAAGCGAAACGAAATAGGAGCGCATATGAGATATGTGCAGGACCGAGAATAATGCGTGTATGTGATATCGTATTTCATTCTCGCGATGAATGTATCGATTGTTTATATGCGATATAACCTAGTTATCGAATCAAGCATTGATTCGATAAGCCGATACATAGGATACTAGTCGGTTATATGCGATATGACCGGATCGTTAAATCAAGTGTTGATTTAATGATTTAATGTAGAATTATATATTTGATATATTACTTTGCATTAACTAGTATTGGTTCACTTTAAATGGATTTTCTCACTTGAATATCACAAATTGTATATGTGATATACTTTTGTGCACTTGATTGTATCATGTTTGATGATACATGTTTACTTGGTTAAGTGTAAAGAACTATACCATGGTCAAGTTAATGATTAGGGTTTTCTTTTTTCTTACTTATTTATTTATTTGTTTTGGAAAAGATAAGAAATGAAATGGTTGCTAGTTTTGTTTTTCTTTGAAGCTTCTAGAAGCTTTGACTAAAGTGACCATTTTGTCTCACACTTAACCCTAACCATTCCACTTAACCTTAGTACATTCTCTGCACCTAACCAAGGTTAGGAAATGATAAGGGTTGATTTTATTTTCTATTTTAAATAACACTTATCATATCTTTTCTTCTTCTTCTTCATCTTCAACATGAAGAAAACCTAGCTACCATCAATGGCAACTAGTGAAAATGAGTGAGAAATCCAATTCTAAAGTGAACTCACTTCCTATTTCTTCATCCTCTACCTTTTGCCAAGTAGTATAGGGTGTTTTCTTCACAAGTTTCATGACTTGGTGAAGTGGGAGCTTGATCTATTGATGCCTCGACGTAGATCATCTTCGGCATCGAAGCCGACGACCAAGCCCGCCCATTTCTTCGATGAAGCCGATGCTAGAGTCCGGAATCCGATTTGGACAGCGGAGGGACATCATCGCGGAGCTTAGGAAGTGGTGGACCGGATCTACAAAGGTTGTAGCCCCTTTCCTTTTAAGTTAAAGTCGTTAACTTGCATCGCATAGCCTACACATCTAGTTAACGATCCGTATTAGGGTTTCTCGGCACTCGTAAAATTTGAATTGGCCATGTTTGATGCCTTGTGAGACTACATTAGTGTGCCTAGGAACCCTTCAATGGTATCAGAGCCTAGCTAGAACCTTAGGCGATGCGTAGACGGAATTAGAAGTCCGATCGAACCGAAACCCAAACCCTAAAATGCTCTCCGTACATTTTCTGAAATCGTGGTTTTTTGAGAATTAAAAATATGCAGAAAATTCAGCAGGAAATTCTAAGAATTACGGTGCAAAAATTACCTAATGATGTGTCTAATGTGCGGCGGAACCGCGGCATTAGCATGCTAATGCGGCGGTTCCGCGGCCATTTTGTCTCTTCTCCCATTGAATTTTGCACAGTAATTCCTATTTTGCAGTGCTGGTTTTCCTGGGATTTTTTTTCTGAACTCAAGAGTTGAGTTTTCTGGGTTGTATTGGGACTCGGTGTTTCGATCGGATTGTCTAATTTTGTTTATGTGGCTTTCCGGATATTTTAGAATATGTTAAAAAGTTCGACCGGATATAAATACCCGCCTTTTCCCCTGCCGGAAAATTTCCAAGTGTTGGAATTTTCCGTGGTCTAAAGACGTTCTGAGTAGTGCAAGTAACGCGATGGTCCCTCTAGAAGACAACAAACCTTAACTCGATTATGTGACCGTCTTGAACTGCCCTTTGAACCTTAGGGTTTAGGGCAGTACGGCGTGCTACATGTGAGGCGTTGGCTTGACCCTTCTACGGCTGGACCGTTGGTACTGAGGCATGAAGTGAATGTCTTTGAACTTATTTCATTCTGTTGATCGGGAAAACTTGGGTGTTCGATTGTTCGATCGGAAAGTTTAACATTTTCTATCTTATCCGGAATGTGATACAATAATTGGAATTCACAAGCAGTTATGAGATAACTGAATGAATATTATAAACATAGCAGCTTAGTCTCACTTGATCGGTTGCCACGGAATTTTGATGTGATCAAAAGTCCGTCGCAATCACGTAGCGTACGCGGATACTCGCCGGGTAAACTTAATAGACAGCCTCACCCATAGCCCCGACCAAGTGACTGTAGGAGAACCCCGTCGCCGAAAGCATCCGTTCGGGTGCTCGCGGCAGCGGTGTTCCGCCTTGGTGCACTTCGTCGACGGCATCGGGGGTGCGACTGCCTACTGAAGTTTGCGACGAGCATTCGATCAGGATGTCGGGAATCTTGTCGAATTGCCCGACTTGATATTGAAAAGAGTTTTCGATAATTAGACTAAAATGCGGGGTTTATAATTGTTAGGCATGCGATGTCTAAGAATTTCGTTTGATTAGGCATGCGATGTCTAGAGCGGTTGCGGATTCCAACTGTTGTAGTTTTACACTTTCTTTTCTGTGACCGTAAATGTAGTATGTAGTGGTATTGCCGATTGTCGTTGCTATACGTCGACGACAATCGGTGTATGCATACTTACTTACGTTGATGACATGTGATGTTATGTGTTACTGGATATATTATATTGGATCGTCGTGTTTGAATAGCCGGGTTTTTTTTATGTGAGATGAGTGTTTTTCTATTTTCATTCATGTAAAAACTTGTATGTAATATTCTTTTATTGGGGCACTTTCAGGTTGCGGAAGATGTCACCTTTTGTATATTATTTACTTTTCCGCATTAGGATAGACCCAAGGAGGGGAGCACAAGTAACCGGGTTCTGGGGTCCAGTGGGAGACCAATTCGAGGAGTTGAGTCCGGGTCTCCTAACCCTAGAATTGGTAGGGTTGCTTGTCGCTCTCGTAGGGGTCTAGGGGTGTGGGATTGGCTATTCATCACGACCGTGGAATCAGTGTTTTATACTGGCTTGTATTGAAAACACGGACGTCCTAGTATATCCAATATTTCATATGTATCTTCTGCTGTGATTTATCTGTGATGTGATCATGTGATGTTCTGTGACAGATATTATATATAGTATATATGATATATTATATAGACGTTGCTTATGTTTTACACCCGCACTAGCCCTGCCTCGCTCTGGCGTTAGTCACCTAACCTAACGGTGCAGACGGGACATCGAGGCGAATGCGGATGGCATAAGCGTACGTTATATTTATCTGTGATGTTTAGGTGGACTTAAATGATGGGATATTCATTAATGAGATTAATGAAAGAAAATAAACCTAATTGATGTTGTGGAATCGAATTTCAAAATAAAACAGGTAGCTACAGTTCTTGCTTTGCACAGCGGTATATGTGATATATCCTGCACCTTATTCGATGAGGAAAGGACCGAGATCCCTTCACCGGGAGTGACTCCTTTAGCAATAACTGGTAGATGCTACACACTCGGTTTGTCCTTTGATCGCTTCTATAGTTTCCGCTTTGCACAGTGATATATATGATATATCCCGCACCTCATTCGACGAGGAAAGGGCCGACGATCCCTTCACCGGGAGTGACCCCTTTAGCAAAACTAGAAATGCTTCAAAAACATTCCATTTAAAAACCATTTGATTCCGCAACGAGATCAAGTTCAAAGCGTTAAAGGTTTTCATAAAAACCATTCGCAGCCCTCCGTCATTTTAGGAAGTAGAGTACTTAGTATTCGTGCTGTGTTTGTTGACCATAGTCAAGGCACAGTGTACGGTAGCTAAGTGATGTCTTCCTACACCGCATATGATGAGATTAGTTAGGACAGTCATGTGGCTTTGTTGACCTTAGCCAAGGGTCATGTGGGTGGGTCTAACTAATCACGAAATGACGGGTAGAACTTGACTAGTGCTTATGATTTGTTGACCTTAGCCAAGGTCATAGGTGCTAGGGGTAAAAATCTTTATCGGGAGTTTCAAGTGTTGAAATTTGCAATGAGATTGCATACCTTCTATGTGATAGTTGGATCCCGATACCCACTGTGAGTAATTGTTACTCCTGGGAGAGTTTTGCACTTTACAATTAGCCGATCAAGTAGGTGTCTAGAAAGGTGTCAACGGGGTTACGCCTATGGGAAAACGAGGTTTACTGTAATTAGGTCCGTGCGAAAGCACGGGGAACCTCCCTCAAAGTACCGACACTGGCCTGGCTGAAAGATTGGCGAACTTGTAGAGTGTAATTAATCCCGGCTAGTCTTTCCTTTTAAGGTTTGAAGGAAGATTTGATAAAAACAGTGGGAGCCATCCTGATTAGATAAAATATATAACCAATCTAATCTTGCAAGAGCGCACGCAGAGTGTTTTCTTCTCTCTCTCCAGGTAGCGACCATATCATGCCTTAATCAAGATAATAATACGGATATTGACCGAACCCACTTGTTATACTGAGCTGGGGAACGTTGGTCCCGCTCTAACTTATAATTGTTATAAGGCAGAGCAGGAAATAGGGGAATATCAGAATTCCTATGCCGCCCAAACGAAGAAGTGCATACGATGCATCTCCTTCGGGTGTGTTCATTACGAAGAACTGTTTCTCAGTATCCTCTGCATCCTGGGTATTTGATACTGGATCAAGATCCCAGATATGTAATATGTTACACAGGGCTACAAAAAGGTAGAAAACTGAGAACGGGTGATAAGTTTCATGAGACAGAAAACGGGGCAAGTGTTGCAGCCAAGTCTGTTGGTCACTGTCACCCTGTATTACAAATACATTGATTCTGAACAAATGCTATTAGATACCGAACCTGATATACAAAATCATATCAGTCTCTTTATAAGTAAAGAAATTTTGTATTGCTGGATAATGTTTTGAACATTTCCTATATCAAAAGTTGATCGGTTCAGGCACGTTATCTAAAAGCATTGATGTTCTAAATCAAACTACAGTTCCTAGTATATAGAATACACTCAAGAGGAAGAGTTCAGAAATGAACGAATCCATCTTGAGGCATTGTAGACTAGGTCATATCAATGCGACCTAACTGGCTTAAGTTACATTTTAGATGCATATTTAAATCAGTTTGAATTTACATCTTATGAAACTTGCCAGTCATGATGATGTATGTAAGGTCCCCTGTCTACACATGCCAGGACTGGTTCTTTATACTTCACTACATTCTCTGATGATCTCTCAAGATTCAGTCATATGTTCCTGTTGAAACATAAGTCCGAACCTTTTGAGATATTCACAGAATATAAGTTAAAAGTAGAGAACCAAAACCGGGTATAAGTATTATGTCCTATGATAAGGTCAGGGAGGAGAATACTTGTGCATGGCTTTCCTAGACTATTCTAAAATAAGAATGAGATTCACTCTCAGTGTTACTCCTCTGAATATACCACAGCACTATGGTATATCGGGGTGGAGCAATAGCACCCTATGTGATATGGTGTGCTCTATGATGAGTACTACTGAGTTTCCTATTTGCTTATGGGAGTTATGCACTTGAGAAGTTGCATACCTATTAAATAGGGTTCCGATCAAATCAGTTGCCTACCACTTCATATGTGATATGGAAAGGGAAGAGCCCATATCTTAAGTTGGTTAAGATTTGGGGTTGTCCGGGCTATGTCTAAAAGCAAAATCCGGACAAGCTCGAGGCAAGATCTATTATGTAGAACTGGAAATGTTCCAGCTATACGAACTGAAGCAGATGATTTGACAGAACCAAAGGATTCAATAGTTCCTGACGAACCTCAGCCTCTCCGCTGATCTGGTAGGGTTCCTCATCCGCCTGAGAGATACCTCGGTTTCTCGATGACAGTGGGAGTGAGGAATGCATTATGAGATGATGAACCAACTAGTTTCGAGCAGGCCATCAAGAGTAGGGACTCTATAAGAATGGCTGGATGCTTAGCGATCAAAGATGGAGTCCATGTACACCAGCAAAGTATGGACTTTAGTTGCTATATCTGAAGGGTTAAATCCCCATCAGGAGCAAGTATATCTTGAGAAGATTACTTGGTGTAGATGTATAAGTTGAGACTTTCAAAGCTGGACTTGTTAAAGGTTTGCATCATTGACCAGTTGTGGATCATGATGAAACTTTTTCTAATGATCTATGCTTAAGTCCATCCAGATCCTACTTGCCACGGCTACATACCATGACTACGATATCTGGTGGTTGGGTGTCATGACAGCTTTTCTAAATGATGTTTTAGGAGAGAATGTCTATAAGTACACAGCCAGAGGGCTTCGTAAACAGTGGGAGCAGCAGAAACGTGTCCAAGATGTTTTATGTGATGAAGCAGGCGTCGCGGAGTTGGAACGTCTATTTTGATGAATTAGTCAAACAGTTTGACATCATCAGAATGGTAGATGAACCTTGTATATACAAAGAGGTAGTAGGGAGTATAGTAGTGATCCTCGTAGAGTACGTGGATGACATACTCTTGATAGGGAAGGCGTTTCTTATGCTACGCACGGTCAATCTCCGCTTATCACAACCATTCTCCAAATATGATAAAGGTGATACCACCTCGATCCTGGGGAGAATCACTGGAAAAGTTACAGGGTGATGAGGACGACTGAATGCCAGTCGCAGGCATTGTCTTTACCCTCGGTAAAGGGACGGTATGTTGGAAGAGTTCCAAGCTAGATACCGTGGCAAACTAGACGATAAAGGCCGGTAACATCGCTATTAAAGATACTACCAAAGAGGCAGTTTGGGTGTATATTGGTTCATAAGATGAACTAGGTTCCTACCATTGTATGACAATGTAACTGTGGCTTTGGCCTAGGAACCCTGGTCCCATCAGTGACCCAGACATATTCTGAGGCAGCATCACCTGATCATCGAGATAGATGATCTCTAGGGTGATCGAGGTTAGGAGAGTAGACTCAGAGGACAACACGGCGGATCCACTCACAAAGGCTTTTCCCAAAGAGAGACTTATATGGGATGGTTGAGTATGTGATACTGCAACCACTGCTACAGATGGCCCTAGTGCAAGTGGGAGATTGTTAGTTATATGTATGCCCTAGAGGCCATTACTGTACATTGGATGTATATTGTAGTGGATGCTGGGATATATATAGGTAGGAATTTCTTGCTCGACATGATAGTACGCTATCTGGTTGCCCTTTATCTTAACATGTATACTTTCTGTCTCTCTGTTACATGTTGATAAAGCCCTTAGGATGTGTACTCGACTTCCAGGATTGTGATGCAGATCATACTAGTGGGGCTTGAATAGTCCATGAGTACATCCTTCAATGTTTCTAGTCAAGGGAATATCGAGACAGGGCATCGATATTCCAGAGTAGACTAGCGTATATCTTCTTGACCCATGTGATGGGCAATGGATGATCCCATATCCATTGGTGTTTGACATCAGAGATGGTATACGGGTGCTCAGTGGAGACTGGGTACACTGAACGGACTCGCCGAGAACTCCTAAATGGTATTATACCTCACGTCAGATGGCAGTTCTCTGGTGACACTGGTGCAGCTTAGTCTGTTGACCCGAGATCGTCATAGAGTCTTGTGTGTCTCCCACTGTGCTTTGATTTCCACCCTACCACAGCTCTACTGAGTCGTGCAAACAGGTGGTTTTTGGGTACAGTCCCGATTCACATGGAGGCAATGAGCGATAGGAGGGGATTCGTCTCTCCCGGTATTGGGGGTTGATGTTGCGCTATGCTCGACTGGCCATAACAGGAAATCCCTGGCCAGGGTTGCAGTGATCTACTGGTAAGTGTTATCAGTAGATTCACACATGTTATGGACTTCACGACGGCATGACTTATCGAGCTACTGGGGTCTGACGTCTACCACCCCTAGGCGAGATATGCGACATATCAGACGAACAGACCGGACTGTACGGTAAGTGTTACTGGTTGGATTCACAGGAGTGTGAGTGGGCTTGCTCTTCGATCTTCTGATCGCTCAATACCCGGGTGGCCGTTACGTTTAGCAGACCGCTTGCGGCTTGTGGGTGTTTGATATGATCATCACCTGCTGCCGGCGTATTGACGAGTCTTTAGAGTCCTACACAGAGGTTTCCTGGCTCAAGCGAAACGAAATAGGAGTGCATATGAGATATGTGCAGGACCGAGAATAATGCGTGTATGTGATATCGTATTTCATTCTCGCGATGAATGTATCGATTGGTTATATGCGATATAACCTAGTTATCGAATCAAGCATTGATTCGATAAGCCGATACATAGGATACTAGTCGGTTATATGCGATATGACCGGATCGTTAAATCAAGTGTTGATTTAATGATTTAATGTAGAATTATATATTTGATATATTACTTTGCATTAACTAGTATTGGTTCACTTTAAATGGATTTTCTCACTTGAATATCACAAGTTGTATATGTGATATACTTTTGTGCACTTGATTGTATCATGTTTGATGATACATGTTTACTTGGTTAAGTGTAAAGAACTATACCATGGTTAAGTTAATGATTAGGGTTTTCTTTTTTCTTACTTATTTATTTATTTGTTTTGGAAAAGATAAGAAATGAAATGGTTGCTAGTTTTGTTTTTCTTTGAAGCTTCTTGAAGCTTTGACTAAAGTGACCATTTTGTCTCACACTTAACCCTAACCATTCCACTTAACCTTAGTACATTCTCTACACCTAACCAAGGTTAGGAAATGATAAGGGTTGATTTTATTTTCTATTTTAAATAACACTTATCATATCTTTTCTTCTTCTTCTTCATCTTCAACATGAAGAAAACCTAGCTACCATCAATGGCAACTAGAGAAAATGAGTGAGAAATCCAATTCTAAAGTGAACCCACTTCCTATTTCTTCATCCTCTACCTCTTGCCAAGTAGTATAGGGTGTTTTCTTCACAAGTTTCATGACTTGGTGAAGTGGGAGCTTGATCTAGTGATGCCTCGACGTAGATCATCTTCGGCATCGAAGCCGACGACCAAGCCCGCCCATTTCTTCGATGAAGCCGATGCTAGAGTCCGGAATCCGATTTGGACAGCGGAGGGACATCATCGCGGAGCTTAGGAAGTGGTGGACCGGATCTACAAAGGTTGTAGCCCCTTTCCTTTTAAGTTAAAGTCGTTAACTTGCATCGCATAGCCTACACATCTAGTTAACGATCCGTATTAGGGTTTCTCGGCACTCGTAAAATTTGAATTGGCCATGTTTGATGCCTTGTGAGACTACATTAGTGTGCCTAGGAACCCTTCAGAGGATACCGTCGTGGTCTTGAGATTAATGGTAGGGGCCGGTATGGACTGACGGCACCCTAGATAGTGAGATTGATACTGAGATTTTGAGATATTGAGGTACCGAGCCTGAGATATTGAGATTGAGATTTATATTTTGTGTCGATACTAGACACTGTTTATGCTGATTTCATTATGATACTTCGTTTTAAATATATAAAATCTCACTAAGTTATGAAAGCAGTTTCCTCAGTTTCATGTATTCTGTTTTCATGCATTCATACTTCATCCATATGATATATTGCTACCTGAGGCACTGACACGAGCACTTGGTATTATAGTTGTGTAGAGGTATACCCTAGCAATTGTTATAGGCTGCAGGTTATTTATGCATGAGGATATATTATGATTGTATGACCTAGGATTGCGTTGTTCATGCGATTTCTGTTCGTGGATGTTTTCTACTCACGAGTTGGCAACTCACCCTCGTTGTGCCACAGTTTCTTACAGGTTTTGCCGTACAGGTTTCATTACAGCTTTGTTGCCACTACTTCCTTTTCTGGGTGATTTGCTAGTAGGTGGGTTCACTTGTATCGTGACCATCATTATATCATGTATATTATTATTCAGTTGTATCTAGTAAATTCCATCAACCAAACATTTTATTTTAGATAGAGACCAGTGTTGTTTATTCTTTTGACCTTAGAGTCGTGCGTTATATTTCTTTGGATTTCATGCTGTTTTGAGTTTCCTTTTCTGTTGTGATCCTCGCCTTTCGGCATTGTATATTATATTGCTTGGGTGGTTGTTATCGTCGATTGACGAAGAGCTAGCTCCCGCTTGGGGATGCATTTTTCATTATATATGCTTTATCAGGTTTTGAATCCGTTTGGGGTCAGTTTTACAAAGGAAACTCTGCCGAAATTTTTAGAAAAGACTTGTGATTTTAAAAATGCATATTTCGGCATAGGTTGCAAACTATTTGATTTAAATTGGTTTTCCTTTACTCTACTACTTTTCTTGGTTTGGATTTCTGGGTTTTCGGCTTACTTAGATTACGTACGCCTCGAGACGTTTTGTAGTCTAAGTGCCGGTCATGTTCCGTACTTTTGGGCTGTGATAAAGTTGGTATCAGAGCGTTAGGTTTTACCTTCGGAGTGTAGGATGACCCTTGATTGATAGAGTAGGTGACTAAAGTAGAGTGACGTACCGTGGGTATGTTCCGCGGTATACTTACGAAACGCTACTCCGCTTAAGAAGCCTTAGGATGTACATTTCTTTGCTCAGTATTATATTCATTCATGATTTAGTCTCATCGGTACCGGTTATGGTTTTACTGCCACGATTACGGGCAGGGAGAGCTACGGCTAGAGTTGCGGTCAGCACGAGCTCGTCACGAACGAGGACTGACCAAGGTGTGATTCCGGCGACACACGATTGCAGAGATGTGTCCTTTTATTATGTTTCCACGCCACGAGCGTTTGATGGATCGCTGTATGAGATTTCTCGGATGTGCAGATCTGCACCAGAGGATTGGGCCACAGATAGAGGCCAACCAGATTTTGATGACCGTTGATGTATTGCTTATTCATGATGATTGATGCACTGTTTAGCGTGCAGACGAGTGAGCCAGTTGTTGCTGTGAACGACGAGATATCGCCCAGGTGTTGGAGCTATTGCAGTACGAGTTATACTAAGAGATGATAAAAGGTCACTAGTCACCGAGGATAAATGACTAGGACATGTGATTCGTTCGCCTACCCTAATGCGAGGTCATCAGATAGATTGATTCCAGCTAGAAACGACTTCACGCGAAGACGTTGAGAGTCTATAGAGGCGATCAAATGTCAGAAATCTATTATTCCAAGTTTAAAGTATTCGGAAAGACATGCGGGCAATTCTATGGACCCTCTAGAAGAATGAAACCCTAACTCGACATAATGACCGTGTGAAAACCTTTGAACCTTAGAGTTTGCGGCAGTTCCACGACGCCATTAGTAAGGCTTGGGTTTGCCCTTCTACGGATGGACTACCGATGCTGTGGTATGTACTCGATACTATTAAACTGTACCCAAGTTGTTGAGCTCTTGGGGGATTATGAGGTTTTGACAAATCGATCGGATGGTTCGACTTCATTCGGATCTAGGTGGTGAGATGCACTTCTTGGGAGACTCCAGATACGAGGATAGCCGTTGGAGCTCAGACCATGCAGACACGACGAGACGAGTCCGAAGCAGTCGACATTAGAGAAAAGTGGAGTAAGAGGTTCGTACAAGATCTGGATAAGATGATGTTCCACTCCACCGACATCAGAGATGCGATATGCATGCCGAGGCATTGTACTTGGATATACCTTCCAGAAGGAGTCGCGATGAGTATGCAGCCGTTCCGGAACAAGAAGCAGATATAGTAAAGGACAATGACTTCCGGACAGTTCGGCAGAGATGGGATTTGGGAGAGACCTCGATAGGACCTTTCAGGAATAAATTACGAGAAGACTTGGACCCAGGAGTGGTTATGTTACGCACACCAGCAGGCCAGAATTCATGATCGTCGATGAGACATGCTATGAGTGACCACGATAGTTGGCCAGAGATTCTTGGAGGATGTGTTTGAGCGGGACTATTCCGCCATACTTGATTTCGGTATTTTGGGCGATCTATTCACATGATTGATTTTGATGATTGAGTTTCATGATATTTGTTTTCATGCACCATGATTGCCCCTACTGAGTATTTACGATTTTTGCACAGTTGTTGCACTTGATATCGTTTTCGTGCCTTGGTCTTACTGTCACGTCCCGAAAGTACGGAATATGACCGGCACTTAAACTACGAACGTCTCGAGGTGTACGTAATCTAAGTAAGCCGAAAACCCAGAAGTCCAAACCAAGAAAAGTAGCAGAGTGAAGGAAAACCAATTTAAATCAAGTAGTTTGAATAGCATAAGCCGAATTGTGCGGTTTTAAAGACATCAAATATTTTCCGAAAATTTCGGCAGAGCCTCCTTTGTAAATACTGGCCCCCAAACGGGATACAACATGAATAGTATATGAAATCAATAAAAGGCATCCCCAAGCGGGAGCTAACTCTTCGTCAATCGACGGTCACAACCACACAAGCAATATAATATACAACGCCAACGGCGAAGATCAAAACTCAAAAGGAAACTCAAAATCACAAGAAATCCATAGAAATATAACGCGCGACTCTAAGGTCGAAAGAATAACATCACCGGTCTCTATCTCTGAAATAAATACATGTTTGGTTGATGGAACTTCTAGATACAACAGAATAAGGATATACAAGATATATAATGGGGGTGCGATACAAGTAAATCCACCTACTAGCAAGTCACCCGAAAATAGGAAGCAGTGCCAGCAAAGCCGTAATAAAACCTGTACGGCAAAACCTGCAAGAAACTGGGGCACAACGGGGGTGAGTTTCCAACTCGTGAATAGAAAAACAACTACGAACAGAAAATCGCATGCAAGATGCAATCCTAGGTCATACGACCATAATATATCCTCAAAATATAACCAGCAGTCCATAACAATGACTAGGGTAAATATCTGACCCGAGTGTAATCTCATGTGCCCGTGTCAGTGCCTCAGGTAGCAATATATCATATGAATGAGGTATGAATGCATGAAAACAGATTACATGTAAATGAAGAAACCGTTTTCATAATTCAGTGAGATTTCCTTTGTATTTTTAAAAATGAGGTATCATAATGAAATCAGCATCAACAGTGTCTAGCATCGACACAAAATATAAATCTCAATGTCTCAAAATCTCAGGCTCCGGCTGTCCGGACTGGCCTGTATCATCAAATCTCAATACCTCAATATCTCAAAATCTCAATGTCTCAATCTCAATACCTAGGGCGCCGTCAGTCCAGACCGGTCCCTACCATCCATCTCAAGACTACGACGGTATCCTCCGGATATCCGACGCGTCGGGTAATATCACCGGTAGGTGGTGCTCCCCTGCCAGGCTCAACGTCAGCAGCACGACCTTCTTTCCCCGGGGTACCTTACTGGGCCCACCATGTACCCAAAATGGTTCATCCATCTCCTCGAATCGGGTCTCGAAATCCATCAGCAAACTCATGGTGGACGACTCATACATCATGGGAAAACCGCATTTTTTATTTAAAAAGAGAGAAAGCAGTTTATATATGTTTTGCGGTTTTCCTCCAAATCCAGAAAATATCATGGAAATCCGAATCATCAATAGCATGTAAAACCATGAATATAAGCATGAGAATCCATGAATACGGCATAACAATGAATAACAGTATGCATGAAGCGACAAGTAATAACTACAATATCTAAACTGGCATATGAGGTATGTACACTAATATTATGTCAAACTACTAGCTATCAATGTAAGTTAAGCAATAATATTTTCTAAGGTGTATGTGACATGGCAATTACCGATGAAGATGTGTGTGAGCCGGCAAGTAAGTGTATGTGGTACATACGCATCATCGGTAATGGTGCTGGTGTCCTAACAACATAATGTCAACAATGCAATATGAAATAAAAATATAAGTATGCGATGCGGAGCGAGCAACCAAAATGAGCGGGAGCTAAATATTAAACAATGGTGCCATTTGAAATAACACGAATCACGGGGTTTTGAAAATAGGGGCTACGGTGGTTTTTAAGAAAGGATACGTTTTTTGAAATATCCGTAGATCCTTTGACCTGTCTTTTAAAATACCCACGATCCGCTAGTTTTGAAATAGGTAGGAGTCTAATCTAATCTAACAACTACACAAAACTATACGGCTGAACTAACATGCTGAACTACAGGTAAGGAAACCGCCTATCATCTGAGTCGATACATATACATACCTGTATATGTATAGTCGGTGATCCCGCCTCAATAATATCATATTCGATATCATATCTATAATCAGGCATCCCAAGTCAAGAGTGCAGATCAATCATCAATATAGCTCGTACGTAAATCCGTCGTACGGCATCCCCAAATCTGGGTACGGGTCAGTATCATATTCATCACACTATTCATCTGGTATCCTCTTTATCCAAGATCATAGTCCAGGGTACTGACCTATGTCTAGTACAATACTAATATCATCAATATAGTCATGATCTGACTACTGATCGACAGTTTCGTACAAACCGATATCATCAGCACATATCATCATCAAGGGGTATACATCGCCCAATACGGACTAGTATCAATATCCTAGCATATCATATCTCATATCACGATCACATGTCGACCATTTTATTTATAGCACTATTCACCCGTATCGTCGTTCAAAGACCCGCTATAATATCAGGACGTATCTCAAATACAAATCCTGCCATATCACCGAATTCACAACCTCAATACAAATCTCATCGACTCATCTCAAACCCAAGTATCATCCTCAAATCCGTATGTGAACACATAGTCCCATACCCATAGGAACACATAACTATATATTCCCGTATAAGCACAAATGAAAGAAGAAAGTATGCAAGTATGGGTTGGTGTGTGCATGTGTGGTGCGACCACTACTCTAGGGTTTCGCGGCACTAAATCATCCAAGAACACAAAATATCCATATTATCATCAATATACTCAAACAATATATAAACAATATATATATATGTGTGTGTATACGTATTCGTATACATCACCACGAACTGCGGGGGTGCTATACGCCATCCACCCGACTTCTCCCCATAGATATAAATCTACTCACCTGGTCCTCGCTAGCCGGTGCCGACATCGCCACGCGCTTTCTTGTCGTCTCAAAGTCCACATGGGGTACCTACATATCATAATGCGCCGTGTCGTGTTAAAATCCGACCCATGACCCAAAAACGACACGTGAATCCCACATAGGTCAAAGCCTATGGTTGCTTTCACAAATCAACCCAAAAACCCTCGACGTCGGCGTACAAACGCCAAACCATCGAGAAAAACTCAAACGTATCAATCGTGGTTTCACAACACCTTATTTATATATATATAAAATAGCTTAAAATTCACAAAAACCCCAATTTCACTTAGAAAGTCATTTTTCCGAAAATCTTGCAAGCACAAATTACCGTTTTAGTACAAAACTCGACGTTTAAACAAATCTAATGGCCATAATACTTATTAAATATCTTAAATAAGTCATAAAAACCATTTCCATAATTTAATCTCATAAATTTGCATAATTTCCAAAATCCTAGTTTGCAAAAATATCAATTTTTAACACCTTTTAAAGCAAAATTCACAATTCATCAATTAAGCTTGGTTTTGCATGAACCAAAGTCATTAAACCACTCTTATAATATTAATAATAACATGAAACCTTAATTTAGATTTTAATCCCAAATATAAAACCATTTCAAAAAAACCTAGTTAGCAAAAAGCACATTTATCACAATTTCCAACTAACAATTTGAATTTTGTAACCTAGATTAGGTTTTAGCAAGAATTAACATGTTAATCCACTCATTAAGATCAATACCCAAAGATGAAAACCCTAATTTAATTTACAAACCCTTCTCTTGAATTTTGAATCACAAATTTAAAACCATAATTAAATATCTAGTTAAGCTAGACTAAAGCATTAGCAACAAATGAACATGGGTTTAGGGTTTATACCTCACTATCCATGGATCAAACATGGAACTAAGCCACCCAAAAATAGCTCCCATACACCTAGATCCATGCTAGATAGGCCAAGGGAAAATGGGTATAGCTTGGATTTTGAGTTTGCTTTGAATTTGCATGGATTTTTGAAGCATTTTAATGGATTTTTGAGGCAAAATGGTGTGGGATTTTGGTGGAGGGCTGCTGCTGTGGGGGGGGGGGGGTTCAGGTTTGGCCAGAAATGGAGGGGGTTTGGGTGAGGGAGGAGAGAGAGTGAGGTGGAGAAAGTAATATCTAGTCAAAGTCCACCCTTTTTCTATCATTTTCCTTTCTTTTCTTTTCTTTTCTTGGTGATTGGAGAGAGAGAGAGAGGGAGGGCTGTCATGGTGCGACCGGCCACATGGGGAGGGGAAGAGAGGGTGAGGTGTGGGTGTGTGGGTTAGGGAAAAAGATAAATGTATTACCCCAATTCCCATTAACACTAATTTCACCGAAAAAAGCCTTTTTCTTCGATATTTTTCTAAACCGTTTTGGCAAACCATTTCATTTCAAAAACCACATGATAAAATTTTATTTAATGTGTTATGATGTACAAAATTTGTTTCAACCCATTCCAATTTGTAATTTTCCTTAATTAAATGTATTAGTGACGGCTTAAAATAATATTAAAATAATTAATTTCGGAAAAATTTTCAGAAAATTTGAAATTTCACTAGTGGCTCAATAAACACCAAACACTAGCAATTACATAGCTAGAATATGTATATTTAATTTTATAATAAAGATATTTGCATTTTGACTTTATTACAGAAAACCCCCTTATTTTACCGTTTTTTCGAAATTTCACCAAAACGATTTTCAAAACGTTACAATCTTCCCCCTTAAAGAAATTCGGTCCCCGAATTTAAATTAAACCCCCCTCCCCAAATGCTAAAATATTTCAGCCAAAACCATCAAATCGCCGGGGCTCCGAAATCATAAATACATAAACACATCATAGCGCAATGCATGCGCATAAGTAATGAGTAGATAACTCGAAATCAAAACTCCGTCAAGCATCCCGCAATCATCGGAATCAAGGTGAAGACACGAATGCCAAATCTCAAGCAAGACCGATATGATATAAATCGGAACTATATATGCAAATATCAGGAGGAAATGCATGCCAAATCCTTTAAGTTGCTGTGCAATGCACATAACACTGCACAGTGGCGGACGTCTATCATAAGAAAATAACTATATACATATATACCTTTGTTTGAAATGTACATTCCACCGTTTTGGGAAACAATTTAGAAGGGTTTTCCTTGTTTTAAACGTTTCGCGTCATATCAGACACGTAGGTAAATACTGAGACTATAGCTCGCTTTTTGGAATTCCCTTCAATAACTATCAATGCATGCAAAATATATTCAGGTACCGTCCTCTTACTAGTCCTGCTCAGTACGAAAACACATAGCAATATCATAAAAACGTACCGCTCTATAAGAAAAATCAATCCCAAAATACGCGTATGAATATTACGTGCGTCTGGTGCGCACGGAAATCAAAATCTATATATGTGCCATACATATGCACAGAAATAAGATCTAAGTGCATCGGGTGTGCACAAAGCATCTATCGTAGGCAATGTGTGTGCCTGACAGAAAAATCAGGTGCATCTGACATGCACGAAAAATCTTGATTTAGTGCATCTGGTATGCACCAAAATCACATCTCAAAATATGCGCTCAACATGCGCGAAAATCCAAGGCAGGTGCATCTATCATGCACGAAATCATGAAATCCAATATCAAGCACCGAACATGCGCAAAATCAAATCAGGTGCACAAGGTACACAAAACAAATATCGAGTATCACAATCGAAATCGAAGTCCAGTGCATCTAAGTGCACAAAAGGCGTATCACTGCACTGCAAGCATATGCGAATCATACCGAGTGCAAAAACCAAATCGTATGCATATATACGCACAAATCAACTCAAATGTATGAAATCCATATAATCACAAACATGAGGAACCAAGGCACCAAAAGCTATCTTAAGTGCAACAACTGTGCAAAAATCGTGAATACTCAGTAGGTGCAACCATGGCGCATGGAAACAAATATCATGGAACTCCATCATCAAAATCAATCATGCAAATAGACCGCCCAAAATACAAAAATCACATATGGCGGAATAGTTCCGCTCAAGCACATCCTCAAGAATCTCTGGCCAACTATCGTGATCACTCATAGCATGTCTCGTCAATGATCAAGAACTCTGGCCTGCCGGTGTGCATAACATGACCACCCCTGGGCCCAAGTCTTCTCGTAATTTATTCCAGAAAGGTGCTGTCGAGGTCTCTCCCAAATCTCGTCTCTGTCGAACTGCCTGGAAGTCATCGTCCTTTACTATATCTGTTTCTCGTTCCGGAACAGCTGCATTCTCATCGCGACTCCTTCTGGAAGGTATATCCAAGTACAATGCCTCGGCATGCGTATCGCATCTCTGATGTCGGCGGAGTGGAACGTCGTCTCATCAAGATCCCGTACGAACCTCTTACTCCACTTTTCTCTAACGTCGACTGCTTCAGACTCGTCTCGTCGTGGCTGCATGGACTGAGCTCCAACGGCTATCCTCATATCTGGAATCTCCCAAGAATGCATCTCACCATCTAGCATCCGATTGAAGTCGAACCATCCGATCGATTCGTCAAAACCTCATAATCCCCCAAGAGCTCAACATCTTGGGTACAGTTTAACAGTATCGAGTACGTACCACAGTATCGATGGTCCAGCCGTAGAAGGGCAAACCCAAGCCTCACTAATGGCGCCGTGGAACTGCCGCAAACCCGAAGGTTCAAAGGCTTTCACACGGTCATTATATCGAGTTAGGGTTTTATTCTTCTAGAGGGTCCATAGAATTGCCTGCATGCCCTTCTGAATACTTTAAACTTGGAATAATAGGTTTCTGACATTCGATCGTCTCTGTCGACTCCCAACGTCTTCACGTGAAGTCGTCTCTAGCTGGAATCAATCTATCTGATGACCTCTTATTGGGTAGGCGAACAAACCACATGTCCTAGTCATTCATCCTCGGGTGACTAGCGACCTTCTATCATCTCTTAGTACAACCTGTACTGCAATAGCTCCAACATATGGGGCGATATCTCGTCGCTCGCAGCAACAACTGGCTCACTCGTCTGCACGCTGAACAGTGCCTCAATCATCATGAGTAAGCAATACACCAACGGTCATCAAAATTTGGCTGGCCTCTATCATTGGCTCAATCCTCTAGTGTCGATCAACACATCCGAGTAACCTCATAAAGGCAATCCGCCAAACGCTCGTGGCGCGGAAACACAGTAAAAAGACACATCTCCGCAATCGTGTGTCGCCGGAATTTCGCCCTGGTCAGTCCTCGTTCGTGACGAGCTCGTGCTGACCGCAACTCTAGCTGTAGCTCTCCCTGTCCGTAATCGTGGCAGCAAAACCATAACTGGTACTGATGAGGTTAGATCGGAATTAATATAATACTGAGCAAAGAAATGTACATCCTAAGGCTTCTTAAGTGGAGTAGCGTATCGTAAATATGCCGCGGAACATACCTATGGTACATCACTCTACTTTAGACACCTATTCCATCAACCAAGGGTCATCCTACGCTCCGAAGGTAAAACCTAACGCTCTGATACTAACTCTGTCACGTCCCGAAAGTACGGAATATGACCGGCACTTAAACTACGAACGTCTCGAGGCGTACGTAATCTAAGTAAGCCGAAAACCCAGAAGTCCAAACCAAGAAAAGTAGCAGAGTGAAGGAAAACCAATTTAAATCAAGTAGTTTGAATAGCATAAGCCGAATTGTGCGGTTTTAAAAACATCAAATATTTTCCGAAAATTTCGGCAGAGTCTCCTTTGTAAATACTGGCCCCCAAACGGGATACAACATGAATAGTATATGAAATCAATAAAAGGCATACCCAAGCAGGAGCTAACTCTTCGTCAATCGACGGTCACAACCACACAAGCAATATAATATACAACGCCAACGGCGAGGATCAAAACTCAAAAGGAAACTCAAAACCATAAGAAATCCATAGAAATATAACGCGCGACTCTAAGGTCGAAAGAATAACATCACTGGTCTCTATCTCTGAAATAAATACATGTTTGGTTGATGGAACTTCTAGATACAACAGAATAAGGATATACAAGATATATAATGGGGGTACGATACAAGTAAACCCACCTACTAGCAAGTCACCCGAAAATAGGAAGCAGTGCCAGCAAAGCCGTAATGAAACCTGTACGGCAAAACCTGTAAGAAACTGGGGCACAACGGGGGTGAGTTGCCAACTCGTGAATAGAAAAACATCTACGAACAGAAAATCGCATGCAAGACGCAATTCTAGGTCATACGACCATAATATATCCTCAAAATATAACCAGCAGTCCATAACAATGACTAGGGTAAATATCTGACCCGAGTGTAATCTCATGTGCCCGTGTCAGTGCCTCAGGTAGCAATATATCATATGAATGAGGTATGAATGCATGAAAACAGATTACATGTAATTGAAGAAACCGTTTTCATAATTTAGTGAGATTTCCTTTGTATTTTTAAAAATGAGGTATCATAATGAAATCAGCATCAACAGTATCTAGCATCAACATAAAATATAAATCTCAACGTCTCAAAATCTCAGGCTCCGGCTGTCCGGACTGGCCTGTATCATCAAATCTCAATACATCAATATCTCGAAATCTCAATGTCTCAATCTCAATACCTAGGGCGCCGTCAGTCCAGACCGGCCCCTACCATCCATTTCAAAACCACGACGGTATCCTCCGGATATCCGACGCGTCGGGTAATATCACCGGTAGGTGGTGCTCCCCTGCCAGGCTCAACGCCAGCAGCACGACCTTCTTGCCCCGGGGTACCTTACCGGGCCCACCATGTACCCGAAATGGTTCATCCATCTCCTCGAATCGGGTCTCGAAATCCATCAGCAAACTCATGGTGGACGACTCATACATCATGGGAAAACCGCAATTTTTATTTAAAAGGAGAGAAAGCAGTTTATATATGTTTTGCGGTTTTCCTCCAAATCCAGAAAATATCATGGAAATCCGAATCATCAATAGCATGTAAAACCATGAATATAAGCATGAGAATCCATGAATACGGCATAACAATGAATAACAGTATGCATGAAGCGACAAGTAATAACTACAATATATAAGCTGGCATATGAGGTATGTACACTAATATTATGTCAAACTACTAGCTATGAATGTAAGTTAAGCAATAATATTTTCTAAGGTATACGTGATATGGCAATTACCGATGAAGATGTGTGTGAGCCGGCAAGTAAGTGTATGTGGTACATACGCATCATCGGTAATGGTGCTGGTGTCCTAACAACATAATGTCAACAATGCAATATGAAATAAAAATGTAAGTATGCGATGCGGAGCGAGCAACCAAAATGAGCGGGAGCTAAATATTAAACAATGGTGCCATTTGAAACAACACGAATCGCGGGGTTTTGAAAATAGGGGCCACGGTGGTTTTTAAGAAAGGATGCGTTTTTTGAAATATCCGTAGATCCCTTGACCTGTCTTTTAAAATACCCACGATCCGCTAGTTTTGAAATAAGTAGGAGTCTAATCTAATCTAACAACTACACTAAACTATACGGCTGAACTAACAAGCTGAACTACAGGTAAAGAAACCGCCTATCATCTGAGTCGATACATATACATACCTGTATATGTATAGTCGGTGATCCCGCCTCAATAATATCATATTCGATACCATATCTATAATCAGGCATCCCAAGTCAAGAGTGCAGATCAATCATCAATATAGCTCGTACGTAAATCCGTCGTACGGCATCCCCAAATCTGGGTACGGGTCAATATCATATTCATCACACTATTCATCTGGTATCCTCTTTATCCAAGATCATAGTCCAGGGTACTGACCTATGTCTAGTACAATACTAATATCATTAATATAGTCATGATCTGACTATTGATCGACAGTCTTGTACAAATCGATATCATCAGCACATATCATCATCAAGGGGTATACATCGCCCAATACGGCCTAGTATCAATATCCTAGCATATCATATCTCATATCACGATCACATGTCGACCATTTTATTTATAGCACTATTCACCCGTATCGTCGTTCAAAGACCCGCTATAACATCAGGACGTATCTCAAATACGAATCCTGCCATATCACCGAATTCACAACCTCAATACAAATCTCATTGACTCATCTCAAACCCAAGTATCATCCTCAAATCCGTATGTGAACACATAGTCCCATACCCATATGAACACATAACTATATATTCCCGTATAAGCACAAATGAAAGAAGAAAGTATGCAAGTATGGGTTGGTGTGTGCATGTGTGGTGCGACCACTACTCTAGGGTTTCGCGGCACTAAATCATCCAAGAACACCAAATATCCATATTATCATCAATATACTCAAACAATATATAAACAATATATATATGTGTGTATACGTATTCGTATACATCACCACGAACTGCGGGGGTGCTATACGCCATCCACCCGACTTCTCCCCGTAGATATAAATCTACTCACCTGGTCCTCGCTAGCCGGTGCCGACGTCGCCACGCGCTTGCTTGTCGTCTCAAAGTCCACATGGGGTACCTACATATCATAACGCGCCGTGTCGTGTTAAAATCCGACTCATGACCCAAAAATGACACGTGAATCCCACATAGGTCAAAAGCTATGGTTGCTTTCACAAATCAACCCAAAAACCCTCGACGTCGGCGTACAAACGCCAAACCATCGAGAAAAACTCAAAAATATCAATCGTGGTTTCACAACACCTTATTTATATATATATAAAATAGCTTAAAATTCACAAAAACCCCAATTTCACTTAGAAAGTCATTTTTCCGAAAATCTAGCAAGCACAAATTACCGTTTTAGTACAAAACTCGACGTTTAAACAAATCTAATGGCCATAATACTTATTAAACATCTTAAATAAGTCATAAAAACCATTTCCATAATTTAATCTCATAAATTTGCATAATTTCCAAAATCCTAGTTTGCAAAAATATCAATTTTTAACACCTTTTAAAGCAAAATTCACAATTCATCAATTAAGCTTGGTTTTGCATGAACCAAAGTCATTAAACCACTCATTATAATATTAATAATGACATGAAACCTTAATTTAGATTTTAATCCCAAATATAAAACCATTTCAAAAAAACCTAGTTAGCAAAAAGCACATTTATCACAATTTCCAACTAACAATTTGAATTTTGTAACTAGATTAGGTTTTAGCAAGAATTAACATGTTAATCCACTTATTAAGATCAATACCCAAAGATGAAAACCCTAATTTAATTTACAAACCCTTCTCTTGAATTTTGAATCACAAATTTAAAACCATAATTAAATATCTAGTTAAGCTAGACTAAAGCATTAGCAACAAATGAACATGGGTTTAGGGTTTATACCTCACTATCCATGGATCAAACATGGAACTAAGCCACCCAAAAATAGCTCCCATACATCTAGATCCATGCTAGATAGGCCAAGAGAAAATGGGTATAGCTTGGATTTTGAGTTTGCTTTGAATTTGCATGGATTTTTGAAGCATTTTAATGGATTTTTGAGGCAAAATGGTGTGGGATTTTGGTGGAGGGCTGCTGCTGTGGGGGGGGGGGGTTTGGCCAGAAATGGAGGGGGTTTGGGTGAGGGAGGAGAGAGAGTGAGGTGGAGAAAGTAATATCTAGTCAAAGTCCACCCTTTTTCTATCATTTTCCTTTCCTTTCTTTTCTTTTCTTGGTGATTGGAGAGAGAGAGAGAGAGGGAGGGCTGTCATGGTGGGGCTGGCCACATTGGGAGGGGAAGAGAGGGTGAGGTGTGGGTGTGTGGGTTAGGGAAAAAGATAAATGTATTACCCCAATTCCCATTAACACTAATTTCACCGAAAAAATTCTTTTTCTTCGATATTTTTCTAAACCGTTTTGGCAAACCATTTCATCTCAAAAACCACATGATAAAATTTTATTTAATGTGTTATGATACACAAAAATTTGTTTCAACCCATTCCAATTTGTAATTTTCCCTAATTAAATGTATTAGTGACGGCTTAAAATAATATTAAAATAATTAATTTCGGAAAAATTTTCAGAAAATTTGAAATTTCACCAGTGGCTCAATAAACACCAAACACTAGCAATTACATAGCTAGAATATGTATATTTAATTTTATAATAAAGATATTTGCATTTTGACTTTATTACAGAAAAACCCCTTATTTTACCGTTTTTTCGAAATTTCACCGAAACGATTTTCAAAACGTTACACTTACATGTTTATGATTTTATGGGTTTCATACAGTGAGTTGATTTTATGTATATGTACGCACACGATTTGGTTTTTGCACTCGGTATAGTTCACATATGCTTGCAGTGCAGTGATACGCATTTTGTGCACTACAGTTACACTGGACTTCGATTTCGATGGTGATGCTCGATATTTGTTTTGTGTACCTTGTGCACCTGATTGGATTTTGCACATGTTCGGCGCTTGATACTGGATTTCATGATTTCGTGCACGATGGATGCATCTGATTTGGATTTCGCGCATGTTGGGCGCATGTTATGAGATACGATTTTAGTGCATACCAGATTCACTAAATCGAGATTCTTCGAGCATGTCAGATGCACCTGATTTTGTTGTCAGGCAAACACTTTGCCTATGATATATGTTGTGTGCACACCCGTTGCACCTAAATGTTGTTTCTGTGCGCATGTATGTCACATATTTGGATTTGATTTCCGTGCGCACCAGACACACATGGTTTTCATATGTACATTTTAGGAGTGATTTCTTATGGAGCAGTACATTTTATGGTATTGCTATGTGTTTTCGTACTGAGCAGGACTAGTCAGAGGACAGTACCTGAATATATTTTGCATGCATTGATAGATTTCAAAGGGATCTCCAAAAAGCGAGCTATAGTCTCAGTATTTACCTACGTGTCTGATATGACACGAAACGTTTAAAACAAAGAAGCCCTTCTAAATTGTTTCCAAAACGGCGTACACATTAAACAAAAGGTATATATATGGTTATTTTCTTATGATAGACGTCCGCCACTGTGCAGTGCTATGCACATTGCACATCGACTTTAAAAGATTTGGCATGCACTTCCTTTAGATATTTACATGTATAGATTTGATATTTACATGTATAGTTCCGAGTTATATCATATTGGTTTTGCTTGGGATTGGGCATTCGTGTCTTTACCTTGACTCCGATGATTGCAGGATGCTGGACGGAGTTTCGGTTTTGAGTTATCTGCTCATTATTCATGCGCATGCATTGCGCTACGATTTGTTTTATGTATCTATGATTTCGGAGCCCCGATGACTTGATGGTTTTGCTGAAATGTTTTAGTATTTTGAGGGAGTTTTAAATTAAATTCGGGGACCAAATTTCTTTAAGGAGGGAAGATTATAACATTTTGAAAATCGTTTCGGTGAAATTTCGGAAAATCGGTAAAATAAGGGGGTTTCCGTATAAAGTCAAAATGTAAATATCTTTAATATAAAATTAAATATACATATTCTAGCTATGTAATTACTAGTATTTGGTGTTTATTGAGCCACTGGTAAAATTTCTAATTTTCTGAAAATTTTTCCGAAATTAATTATTTTAATATTATTTTAAGCCGTCACTAATACATTTAATTAGGGAAAATTACAAATTTGAATGGGCTAATTACACACTAAAGAACCATGACAACTAAAATCTAGTAGGTAATATAAATTTTTAGAATTTTATTACTGTTAGTTATATGTATGCCCTAGAGGCCATTACTGTACATAGGATGTATATTGTAGTGGATGCTGGGACATATATAGGGAGGACTTTCTTGCTCGACATGATAGTATGCTATATGGTTGAACTTTACCTTAACGTGTATACTGATTGTCTCTCTGTTACATGTTGGTAAAGCCCTTAGGATGTGTGCTTGACTACCTGGACTATGATGCGGATCATACTAGTGGGGACATGGTAGTCCATAAGTACATCCTTCAAAGTCCCTAGTCGTGGGTGTATCGAGACGGGGCATCGATATACCAGAGTAGACTAGCGTATACCTTCTCGACCCATACAGATGGGTGATGGATGATCCCATATCCATTGGTGTTTGACATCAGAGATGATATACGGGTGCTCAGTAGAGACTGGGTACACTGGACGGACTCGCCGAGAACTCCCAGATGGTATTATACCTCACTTCAGATGGCAGTTCTCTGGTGACACTGGTACAGAGTAGTCTGTTGACCCGAGATCGTCATAGAGTCTTGTGTGGTTCCCACTGTGCTTTGATTTCCATCTTACCACGTCCAAGAGGGCGTGCAAAACGGTGGTTTTTGGGTACAGTCCCGAGTCACATGGAGGCAATGAGCGATAGGAGGGGATTCGTCTCTCCCGGTATAGGGGGTTGATGTTGCGCTGTGTTCGATTGGCTATAACAGGAAATCCCTGGCCAGGGTTGCTGAGATTTACTGGTAAGTGTTACCAGTACTTTCTCGAATAGTTATAGACCTCATATCGACACGACTTATTGAGCTATTGGGGTCTGACGTTTACCACCCCTAGGCGAGATATGCGACAGATCAGACGATCAGACCGGACTGTACGGTAGTGTTACTGGTCGGATTCACTGGAGTGTGAGCGGGCTTGCTCGTCGATCTTCAGATTGCTCAATACCCGGGTGGCCGTTACGTTTAGCAGAACGCTTGCGGCTTGTGGGTGTTTGATATGATCATCGCCTGCTGCCGGCGTATTGACGAGTCTTTAGAGTCCTACACAGAGGTTTCCTGGCTCAAGCGAAACGAAATAGGAGCGCATATGAGATATGTGCGGGACCGAGAATGATGCGTGTATGTGATACCGTATTTCATTCTCGCGATATGACATTGATCGGTTATATGCGATATAGTCGGGTTATCGGATCAAGTGTTGATTCGATAAGTTGTTACTATTATTACTAGTCGGTTATATACGATATGACCCGGATCGTTAAATCAAGTGTTGATTTAATGATTTAACGTATAATTATATATTTGATATATTACTTTGCATTAACTAGTATTGGTTCACTTTAAGATGGATTTTCTCACTCGGATGTGCGCATTATATATGTGATATGATTCTGTGCACATGTTTGTATCATGTTTGATGATACATGGTTTTTGGTTAAGTGTATAGAATTAAACAAAGGTTAAGATGATGGTTAGGGTTTATTATTTGTTATTCATTTATATTATTTAATTATCCATTTATTTATGATAAATTAATAAAAGAAAATGAAATGAAATGGTTGCTAATTTTGGATTCTAGTTGAAGCTTCTTGATCTTTTGACTAAGTGACCATTTTGTCTCTAGCTTGACCCTAACCATTCCTTTAACCATGATTAGCTCTCTACACTTTACCATGGTTCACTTATGATAAGAATGGATTATTCTTTTCATTTTAAATTATTCTTATCATAATAATTTAGCTTCTTCTTCTTCTTCCTTCAAGTGAAGAAAAGCTTGACCATCAATGGCAACTTGATGAAATGAGTGAGAAATCCAAATCTAAAGTCTACCCACTTCCTATTTCTTCATCCTCTACCTCTTGCCAAGTAGTAGAGTGTGTTTTCTTCACAAGTTTCATGACTTGGTGAAGTGAGAGCTTGATTTAGCGATGCCTCGACGTAGATCATCTTCGGCATGGACATCGACGACCTAGCTCGCTTATTCTCCGATGAAGTCGACGCTAGAGCCCGGATTTGATTTGGACAGCGGAGAGGACCTCATCTCGGAGCCGTGAAGGTGGAGGACCGGATCTACAAAGGTTGTATTTCCGTTTCTCATTAGTTAAGTGTTAACTAGTAGCTTTTTCGCCTAGACTTCTAGCAAACGATCCGTAGTCGGGTCTCTCGGCACCGTTAAAATTTTAATTTGGTATGTTCGATGCCTTGTGTGACCTCATTAGAGTGCCTAGGAACCCTACAGTAGTATCAGAGCCTAGCTAGAGCCTTAGGCGAAGTCCAGACGGAATTTGAAGTCCGAACGAACCCGAAACCCGATCACAATCATGCTCTCTGGTCATTTTGTAAAATCTGGGATTTTTCCATATTAAAAATTCCCAAAAAATTCAGCAGGGAATTTTATGAGATACTGTGAAGCACGTGTTGATAACTCCTCAAAGGAGGCGTGGAACCGCGGCCCCCACCATGGGATGCGCGGCGGTTCCGCGGCCACTGTATTGAGTTACCCTACGTGGCTTGCACAGTAATTCATGTTTTGTGCTGCTGAGTTTTCTGGAAATTTTTAATAATTTTTCCAGAGTTGAATTTTCTGGGTTGTTTTGGGGATTCGAATGTTCGATCGGATTATCAAATTTTGTCTGTGTGGCTTTCCGGATAAATTTTAGAATATGTTAAAAAGTTCGACCGGATATAAATACCCAATTTTTCCCCTGTCGGGAAATTTCCAAGTGTTGGATTTTTCCGTAGTTTAATGACGTTCTAAGTAGTGCAAGTAATGCAATGGACCCTCTAGAAGACAACAAACCTTAACTCGATTATGTGACCGTCTTGAACTGCCCTTTGAACCTTCGGGTTTGGGGGAGTACGGTGTGCCACATGTGAGGCGTTGGCTTGACCCTTCTACGGCTTGACCGTTGGTACTGAGGCACGAACGGAATGTTGTTAGACTTATTTCATGTGTTGAGCTGTATCGGGAAAACTTGGGTGTTCGATTGTTCGATCGAAAAGTTTAACATTTTCTGTTTATCTGGAATGGGATACAATAATTGGAATTCACAATAAGTTATGAGATAACTGAATGAATGTTGTAAATCTAGCAATTTAGTCTCACTTGATCGGTTGCCACGGAATTTTGATATGATCAAAAGTCCGTCGCAATCACGTAGCGTACGCGGATACTCGCCGGGTAAACTTAATAGACAGCCTCACCCCATAGCCCCGACCAAGTGACTGTAGGAGAACCCCGTCGCCGAATGCATCCGTTCGGGTGCTCGCGGTAGCGGTGTTCCGCCTTGGTGCACTTCGTCGACGGTATCAGGGGTGCTGCCGCCTACTAAAGTTTGCGACGAGCATTCGATCAGTTTTTCGGGAATCTTGTTGAATTGCCCGACTTAATATTGAAAAGTGTTTTCGATTTTGAGACTAAAATGCGGGGTTTATAATTGTTAGGCATGCGATGTCTAAGTAATTCATTTGGTCAGGCACGTGATGTCTGAGGTGGTTGCGGATTCCAACTGTTGTAGTTTTACACTTTCTTTTCTGTGACCGTAAGTGTAATATGTGATATCGCCGGTTTCGTTGCTATATGTCAACGACAATTGGGATGCGCATATTTACTTACGTTGATGACATGTGATGTTATGTGTTGCTGGATATGTTATATTGGATCGTCGTGTACGAATAGCCGGGGTTTTTTTATGTGAGATGAGTGTTTTTCATTTTCATTCATGTAAAAACTTGTATGTAATATTCTTTTATTGGGGCACTTCCAGGTTGCGGAAGTCGTCACCGTTGATGTATATTATTTACTTTTCCGCACTAGGATAGACCCAAGGAGGGGAGCACAAGTAACCGAGTTCTGGAGTCCAGTGGGAGACCAACTCGAGGAGTCGAGTCCGGATCTCCTAACTCTAGAATTGGTAGGGTTGCTTGCCGCTCTCGTAGGGGTCTAGGGGTGTGGGTTTGGCTATTCATCACGACCGTGGAATCCGTGTTTTATACTGGCTCGTATTGAAAACACGGACGTCCTAGTATATCCAATATTTCATATGTTTCTTCTGCTGCGATATCTGTGATGTAATCATGTGATATTCTGTGATAGATACAGTAAATAGTATATATGATATATTATATAGACGTTACTTATGTTTTACACCCGCGCTAGCCCTGCCCCGCTCTGCCGTTAGTTACCTAACCTAACGGTGCATGAGGGGACATCGAGGCGAATGCGGATGGCATAAGTGTACGTCGTATTTATCTGTGATGTTTAGGTACTTAAATGATGGGACTTCATTAATGAGATTAATGAAATAAAAGAAACCTAAGATGTTGTAGAATCGAATTTCAAAATAAAACAGGTAGCTACAGTTCTTGCTTTGCACAGCGGTATATGTGATATATCCTGTACCTTATTCGATGAGGAAAGGACCGAGATCCCTTCACCGGGAGTGACTCCTTTAGCAATAACTGGCAGATGCTACACACTCGGTTTGTCTTTTGATTGCTTTTTGGGTTTTTGCTATGCACAGTGATATATACGATATATCCCGCACCTCATTCGACGAGGAAAGGACCGACGATCCCTTCACCGGGAGTGACTCCTTTAGCAAAACTAGAAAAGCCTCAAAAACACTCCATTTCAAAATTCATTCGATCCTACAACGATATCAAGTTCATTACGCAATAGGTTTTCAGAAAAGCCTGTCGTAGCCCTCCGACATTTCAGATAAGTTGTATATAGTATTCGTGCTGCATTTGTTGGCTTTCGTCAAGGTGCAGTGTGCGGTAGCTATATGCTGCTTATCTGCTAGCATATGATGTGATTGGATTAGGGTAGTCGTGCGGCTTTGTTGGCTTTCGTCAAGGGTCGTGCGGGTGGGTTTAATTCGATCAAGAAATGTACGGGTTGAACTTGACTAGCGGGCTATGGTTTGTTGGCTTTCGTCAAGGTCATAGCACGTTAGGGGCAAAATATTATCGGGAATTTCAAGTGTTGAGATTTGCAATGAGATTGCATACCTTCTATGAGATAGTTGGATCCCGATACCCGCTGCGAGTAAGTGTTACTCCTGGGAGAGTTTTATACATTACAATTAGCCGATCAAGTAGGTGTCTAGAAAGGTGTTAACGAGGTTACGCCTCTGGGAAAACGAGGTTTACAGTAATTAGGTTCGTGCGAAAGCACGGCGGACCTCCCTCAAAGTACCGACACTGGCCTGGCTGAAAGATTGGCGAACTTGTAGTGTGTAATTAATCCCGGCTAGTCTTTCCTTTTAGGGTTTGAAGGAAGATTTGATAAAAAGCAGTGGGAGCCATCCTGATTAGATAAAATAATAACCAATCTATTCTTGCAAGAGCGCACGCTGAGTGTTTTCTTCTCTCTCTCTCCTGGTAGCGACTATATCACGCCTTAATCAAGATAATAATACGGAATATTGACCGAACCCGCTTGTAATACTGAGCTGGGGAACGTTGGTTCCGCTCCAACTTATAATTGTTATAAGACAGAGCAGGAAATTGGGGATTACCAGAATTCCCGTGCCGCCCAAACGAAGAGAGTGCATGCTGATGCATCATCTTCGGGTGTGTTCGTTACAAAGAACTGTTTCTCTATATCCTCTACGTCCTGGGTATGTGATACCAGATCAGGATCCCAGATATGTAATCTGTTACATAGGGCTACAGAAAGGTAGAGAACTGAGAACGGGTGATAAGTTTCATGAGACAGAAAACGGGGCAAGTGTTGCAGCCAAGTCTGTTGGTCACTGTCACCCTGTATTACCAATACATTGATTCTGAACGAATGTTATTAGATACCGAACCTGATATACAAAATCATATCAGTCTCTTTATTAGTAAAGAAATGATAAAATTTTGTATTGTTGGATAATGTTTTGAACATTTCCTATATCAAAAGTTGATCGGTTCAGGCACGTTATCTAAAAGCATTGATGTTCTAAATCAAACTACAGTTCTTAGTATACGGAACACACACAAGAGGAAGAGTTCAGAAATGAACGAATCCTTCTTGAGGCATTGTAGACTAGGTCATATCAATGTGACCCGACTGGCTGGAGTTACATTTAGATGCATATTTAAATCAGATTGAATTTACATCTTGTGAAACTCGCCAGTCATGTCACAAAGATAAGATGACCATAGCTCCGTTTACTGGAAACAGAGAAAGAGTTAGTGAACTCTTGGGATGATACATGTTGATGTATGTAGGTCCCCTGTCTACACATGCCCGGACTGGTTCTTTATACTTCATTACGTTCTCTGATAATCTTTCGAGTTTCAGACCTATGTTCCTGTTGAAACACAAGTCCGAACCTTTTGAGATATTCACAGAATATAAGTTAGAAGTAGAGAACCAGATATACGGGTATAAGTATTATGTCCTATGATGAGGTCAGGGAGGAGAATACTTGTGCACGGAAATCCTGGACTATTCTAAAGGAGAATGAGATTCTCTCTCAGCATTACTCCTCCGAATACACCATAGCACGATGGTATATCGGGGCGGAGCAATCACACCCTATGTGATAAGGTGTGCTCTATGATGAGTACTACTGAGTTACCTAATTCCTTTAGGGAGTTATGCACTTGAGAAGTTGCATACCTATTGAATAGGGTTCCAATCAAATCAGTTGCCTACCGCTTCATATGTGATATGGAAAGGGAAGAGCCCATATCTTAAGTTGGTTAAGATTTGGGGTTGTCCGGCCTATGTCTGAAAGCAAAATCCGGACAAGCTCGAGGCAAGGTCTGTAATGTAGAACTGGAAAAGTTCCAGCTATACGAACTACAGCAGATGATTTGATAGAACCAAGGGATTCAGTAGATACCAACGAACCTCAGCCTCTCCGCCGATCTAGTAGGGTTCCTCACCCACCTGAGAGATACTTCGGTTTCTCTATGACAGTGGGAGCGAGGATTGCATCATGAGATGATGACCCAACTAGCTTCGAGCAGGTCATCAGGAGTAAGACTCTGTAAGAATGCCTGGATGCTTAGCGATCTGAGATGGAATCCTTATACACCAACAAAGTATGGACTTTGGTTGCAATATCTGAAGGGTTAAATCCCCATCAGGAGCAAGTATATCTTGAGAAGATTGCTTGGTGTAGATGGAAAAGTTGAGACTTTCAAAGCTAGACTTGTTAAAGGTTTGCATCATTGACCAGATATGGATCATAATGTTAAAACCATTTAAAGTAACTATGCTTAAGTCCATCCAGATCCTACTTGCCACGGCTACATACCATGACTGCGATATCTGGTGGTTGGGTGTCTTGACTGCTTTTCTAAATGATGATTTAGAAGAGAGCGTCTATAAGTACACAGCCAGAGGGCCTCGTAGACAGTGGGAGCAGCGGAAACGTGTGCAAGATGCTTTATAGGATAAAGCAGGCATCGCGGAGTTGGAACATCTGTTTTGATGGATAAGTCAAACAGTTTGACATCATCAAAATGGTAGATGAACCTTGTATATACAAAAAGGTAGTAGGGAGTATGGTGATGATCCTCGTAGAGTACGTGGATGACATACTCTTGATAGGGAAGGAGTTTCCTATGCTACGCTCGATCAATCTCCGCTTATCACAATGATTCTCCACATAGGATCAAAGTGATACCTCCTAAATCCTGGATTTTGGATCTATGAGATAGATCTAAATGGATGTTAAGATTCTCACTAGTTGTAGTGAGATGGTATCAATCGATCCTAGGGAGAATCACTGGAAGTGTTCCAGGGTGATAAAGACGACTGAATGTCAGTCGCAGGCATTGTCTTTACCCTCAGTAAAGGGACGGTATGTTGGAAGTGTTCCAAGCTAGATACCGTGACATACTAGACGATAAAGGAAGGATATATCGCTACTTAAGATGCTACCAAAGAGGCTGTTTGGGTGTATATTGGTTCATGAGATGAACTATGTTCCTCCCATTGTGTGACAATGGAGTTGTGGCTTACGCCAAGGAACGCAGGTCCCATCAGTGATCCAGACATATTCTAAGGCAGTATCACCTGATCATGGAGATGGCTGATCTCCAAGGTGATCGAGGATAGGAGAGTAGACTCAGAGGACAACACAGCGGATCCACTCACAAAGGCCTGTTCCCAGAGAGAGATTTTTATGGGATGGTTGAGTATGAGATACTCCAGCCACTGCTACAGATGGTCCTAGTGCAAGTGGGAGATTGTTAGTTATATGTATGCCCTAGAGGCCATTACTGTACATAGGATGTATATTGTAGTGGATGCTGGGACATATATAGGGAGGACTTTCTTGCTCGACATGATAGTATGCTATCTGGTTGAACTTTACCTTAACGTGTATACTGATTGTCTCTCTGTTACATGTTGGTAAAGCCCTTAGGATGTGTGCTTGACTACCTGGACTATGATGCGGATCATACTAGTGGGGACATGGTAGTCCATAAGTACATCCTTCAAAGTCCCTAGTCGTGGGTGTATCGAGACGGGGCATCGATATACCAGAGTAGACTAGCGTATACCTTCTCGACCCATACAGATGGGCGATGGATGATCCCATATCCATTGGTGTTTGACATCAGAAATGATATACGGGTGCTCAGTAGAGACTGGGTACACTGGACGGACTCGCCGAGAACTCCCAGATGGTATTATACCTCACGTCAGATGGCAGTTCTCTGGTGACACTGGTACAGAGTAGTCTGTTGACCCGAGATCGTCATAGAGTCTTGTGTGGTTCCCACTGTGCTTTGATTTCCATCTTACCACGTCTAAGAGGGCGTGCAAAACGGTGGTTTTTGGGTACAGTCCCGAGTCACATGGAGGCAATGAGCGATAGGAGGGGATTCGTCTCTCCCGGTATAGGGGGTTGATGTTGCGCTGTGTTCGATTGGCTATAACAGGAAATCCCTGGCCAGGGTTGCTGAGATTTACTGGTAAGTGTTACCAGTACTTTCTCGAATAGTTATAGACCTTATATCGACACGACTTATTGAGCTATTGGGGTCTGGCGTTTACCACCCCTAGGCGAGATATGCGACAGATCAGACGATCAGACCGGACTGTACGGTAGTGTTACTGGTCGGATTCACTGGAGTGTGAGCGGGCTTGCTCGTCGATCTTCAGATCGCTCAATACCCGGGTGGCCGTTACGTTTAGCAGACCGCTTGCGGCTTGTGGGTGTTTGATATGATCATCGCCTGCTGCCGGCGTATTGACGAGTCTTTAGAGTCCTACACAGAGGTTTCCTGGCTCAAGCGAAACGAAATAGGAGCGCATATGAGATATGTGCGGGACCGAGAATGATGCGTGTATGTGATACCGTATTTCATTCTCGCGATGTGACATTGATCGGTTATATGCGATATAGCCGGGTTATCGGATTAAGTGTTGATTCGATAAGTTGTTACTATTATTACTAGTCGGTTATATACGATATGACCGGATCGTTAAATCAAGTGTTGATTTAACGATTTAATGTATAATTATATATTTGATATATTACTTTGCATTAACTAGTATTGGTTCACTTTAAGATGGATTTTCTCACTCGGATGTGCGCATTATATATGTGATATGATTCTGTGCACATGTTTGTATCATGTTTGATGATACATGGTTTTTGGTTAAGTGTATAGAATTAAACAAAGGTTAAGATGATGGTTAGGGTTTATTATTTGTTATTCATTTATCTTATTTAATTATCCATTTATTTATGATAAATAAATAAAAGAAAATGAAATGAAATGGTTGCTAATTTTGGATTCTAGTTGAAGCTTCTTGATCTTTTGACTAAGTGACCATTTTGTCTCTAGCTTGACCCTAACCATTCCTTTAACCATGATTAGCTCTCTACACTTTACCATGGTTCACTTATGATAAGAATGGATTATTCTTTTCATTTTAAATTATTCTTATCATAATAATTTAGCTTCTTCTTCTTCTTCCTTCAAGTGAAGAAAAGCTTGACCATCAATGGCAACTTGATGAAATGAGTGAGAAATCCAAATCTAAAGTCTACCCACTTCCTATTTCTTCATCCTCTACCTCTTGCCAAGTAGTAGAGTGTGTTTTCTTCACAAGTTTCATGACTTGGTGAAGTGAGAGCTTGATTTAGCGATGCCTCGACGTAGATCATCTTCGGCATGGACATCGACGACCTAGCTCGCTTATTCTCTGATGAAGTCGACGCTAGAGCCCGGATTTGATTTGGACAGCGGAGAGGACCTCATCTCGGAGCCGTGGAGGTGGAGGACCGGATCTACAAAGGTTGTATTTCCGTTTCTCATTAGTTAAGTGTTAACTAGTAGCTTTTTCGCCTAGACTTCTAGCAAACGATCCGTAGTCGGGTCTCTCGGCACCGTTAAAATTTTAATTTGGCATGTTCGATGCCTTGTGTGACCTCATTAGAGTGCCTAGGAACCCTACAATTACAATTTCCAATTGTTTATAATCAATGGAAACTAAAAATTTAATAAATTAAACTAAAACTTGCAATTTGGTAACTTGAGGGGTTCTTTTTGCATGGAATTTTCTTGTACTCTCTCACACCCATCCTCACCCACTCATGGCCGGCCCCACCACCAACATCAGCCCATACTTCTCCCCCTCCTTTTTTGTCTTCTTTCATGTGAAAAGAATGATTAAAATAAATGTTTTTAATATATTAAGTAGGTGGGGGTATTATGGTAAATCGAGAGGGCTTTGACTTTGGATTTTTTCCTACACTTTTCCCTCTCTCTCCCCACTCCCTCTCCCCAGGCCGAAACCATCATGCACAGCCCCTCATTTTCCCCCCATTTTCCTCATCTCTTTTTGCTTCAATTCCATCACAAATCCATCAAAAAATCAAAAATTTCCTTCATAAATTCAAAGCAAATCCCTATTCTACCTCTTCTAACACCCAAATTTGTTTGATACATGGAGAAAGGAGGTGCCTTTGAAGACTAGGGAATGTAGGGTTCCAAACTTGTGAGGTAAAATTTCAATCTAATGTTTAATTTGTAGCTTAAACTATGCTAGAATAGAATTTTAAAGTGTGATTTTGGATGTTGTTGCTTGTTTTAAAAAAAAATCAAGAGAAGGGGTTAATTTGGGAATGTGAATTGAAGCATTGCAAAGGGGTTAATTGTGTGTTGTAGCTAGCTAGTAGTGTGGATTGGGTGATTGTGTGATGTTGTGATCATTATTCGCAAATCCGTGATGTTTGCGCAAATTTTCGATTCCTAGTGCAAACTAGGTTTTGTAAAATATTGTTTTATGTGAGATAAAAATATTGTGAGGGTTTTATCATATGATTGTTGTTTTCATAAGGAGTTTAACATGTTAATGGAATTCTAAAAACCAAACCTTGTAGCTAGTTGCAAATTGTTATTTCAAAATTTTGCTAATTAAGCTATTTGTAAACTAAGTTTTTGGGTTTAATGAAATTGATGAGATTAAAAATCTAATTAGGGTTGTATGACTTAGTTATAATATTTAGTGGATATTTTGGCAGCTAGATTTGTTTAACTATCAAGTTTTGTACTAAAACAGTTAATTTTGCTTGCTAGATTTTCGGAAAAATAGCTTTTAAAGTGAGTTTGAGGTTTTTGTGAATTGCAACCTATTTTATATTATAAATAGTGTTTGTGAATGTGTAAATGGGTGTGTTTGGGTTTCTCTCAATGGTTTGACATTTGTACATCGATATCGAGGGTTGGTTTGGCTATTCTTGCATGCGCAGGCGATATGTTTTGACCTATGCGTGATACGCGTGCCGATTTGGTTTTCGTATGCCGTTTCGATTTCGAATTGGGTTTTTATGTGGCATGATACGTTGTGACATGTAGGTACCCCCATGTGGACTTCAAGACGACAAGCAAGCGCGTGGCGATGTCGGCACCGGCGAGCGAGGACCAGGTGAATAGATTAATATCTACGGGGAGAAGTCGGGTTGATGGCGTATAGCACCCCCGCAGTTCGTGGAGATGTATACGAATACGTATACACACATATATTTAGTATATGATGAATTGAGATTATTGATGATAAAGATGGACTTTTGGTGGTCCGTGATTGGTTTAGTGTAGTTGCGAAACCCTAGAGCAGGGGTTGCACCTATACACACACATACTTGCATATATACTTTCTTTTAATGTGCGTATATGGGATTATATATTTTTGTGTTCACATGGGTATAGGACTATGTGTTCATATACTGGATTTGAGGATAGTATTTAGGATTTGAGATGAGTCGATGAGATTTGATTTGAGGCCGTGAGATCGGTGATTTGGCAGGGTTTGTATTTGAGATACGACATGACGTTGTAGCGGGTCCTTTGACGCAGTGTTTCACACACGTGCATGCATACGTAGGTGGTATCAGTATTGTACTAGACATAGATCAGTACATGGATTATAATCTTTGATAAAAGGGATACCAGATGAATAGTGTGATGAATGTGTATTGACCCGTACCCAGATTTGGGATGCCGTACGACGGATTTACGTACGTGCTATATATTGATGATAGATCCGCACTCTTTACTTGGGAATGTCTGATTATAGATATTATATCGGATGTGATATTATTGAGGCGGGATCACCGACTAATATATATATATATATATATATATATATCGACTTAGATATTAGGCGATTTTCTTACCTTCAGTTAGCTTGTTAGCTCAGCCCTATAGTTTAGTGTAATTGTTAGACTAGATTTGATTCCTATCTATTTCTAAAAACTAACAAATCGTGGGTATTTTAAAAGACAGGCCAAGGGGTTCTACGAATATTTCAAAGAACGTATCTTTTCTTCAAAGCACCATAGTCCTTATTTTCAAAACAGCGCGATTCGTATTATTTCAAAAGGCACTACTGTATGATTATATTTGTGTTAAATGCAGATTAGTTATCATTGTGTCTAGTATTCAGCTCCCGCTCATTATTGCTGTTCGCTCCGCATCACATACTTATATTGTGATTTCATATTGCATTGTTGATATCATGCTGTTAGGACACCAGCACCATTACCGATAATGCGTATGTTCTAAGTACACTTACTTGCCGGCTCACACACATCATCATCGGTAATTGCCATGTCACGTACACTTTAGAAAATACTATTTCATTGACATAGCTTGTTAGCTAATAGTTTAGACATGATATTAGTGTACCTGCCTTATATGCTAGTTTGGACATTGTAGTTATTATTTGCTACTTCATGCATGTTATTATTCACTGTTATGCTGCATTCATGGATTTTTATGCCTATATTCATTATTTTACATTCCATCGATGATCTGGATTCGGATTTTCATGAGCTTTCCTGGATTTGGGGGGAAAACCGCAAAAACATTTATAAACTTCTTTTCTCTCTCTTTTAAATGGAAAGTGCGGTTTTCCCATGATGTATGAGTCGTCCACCATGAGTTTGCTGATGGATTTTGAGACCCGATTCGAGGAGTTGGATGAACTGTTTCGGATACATGGTGAACCCGGTAAGGTACCCCAGGGCAAAAAGATCGAGTAGTAGACGATGAGCCTGGCAGGGGAAGACTACCTACCGGTGATTTTACCCGACGCGTCGGATATCCGGAGGATACCATCGTGGTCTAGATATTGCTGGTAGGGGCCGGTCTGGACTGACGTCGCCCTAGTTAGTGAGATTGATACTGAGATTTTGAGATATTGAGGTACCGAGCCTGAGATATTGAGATTGAGATTTATGTTTTGTGTCGATGCTAGACATTGTTTATGCTGATTTCATTATGATACCTCATTTTAAATATATAAAATCTCACTAAGTTATGAAAGCAGTTTCTTCAGTTTCATGTATTCTGTTTTCATGCATTCATACTTCATCCATATGATATATTTGTAAGTCCATGTTGCTCACCCCGGTTCTTACGGGGAGGCGGAAACGACGCAAAGAAAACAAAAATTTGGCGCAAGGAAACATGGAATTAAAGCATGGATCTTTGCTAAACTAGAAACTAGTAAACTACAAGAGGCTTTAACTACTATGCTGTAGAAAATATACCTCATGAAACCGGTCCTTCGGGTCTTCATTTCGTTGTCCCGCTCGTCCATCCAAGCTCCAAGTGTCAATCCGGACCTTGGGCACCTCCGCGGCCTTCTTGAGTCGAAGACGATCCACCCGAGAGTTGTACACCGAGGTCCACCTCGAGCCGAGGCAACTAGGGCGACGAGATCACTAATCTAGAAGCCCTAGGTTGTGTAGAAGTGGTAGGGGAATGGTTTTGTCAAGTGGGATCCTTTTTCTCTCAATACATGAGATCAAAGGAAGAATCAAGAGGAGGAAGAAGGAGGAGCACTTAGCAACCATGAGAGCTCATTTTCTTTTCTTCTCACAAGAGAGAGAATGAAAAAAAGATAAATGAAAAAGATTAACTAAAGAAAATTGAGCCATGGTTGCAATAATGCAAAACTATCATCATTACCAATCCTTTCATGATAAAGTTGATGCTACATTGAATTTACCATTTTCATAATCAAAAAGAAAAAGAAAATCCAAAGAAGAGTGTAGACCTCTCATGAAGGTCAATGGTCAACTCCGGTCAACGGGTCAACAAAGTTAAGAGAGGTCATGGTGGTCAAATGGTCAATGCAATTAGCCATCACAAAATTATCACTAAAAGGATTAGTAAACAATGTCTTCGGCTCATAATGGTTTTGACCGAACAACTTGCCAAAACCCTAATGAGCCTGCCACATAATGGTTTTGGCGGAACCAACTGCCAAAACCCTTATGAGTCACCACCTCCTCTATCACTCCTCAAAACTGTGCATACACACCCGCATCCGCATCCGCATTCCGTAGAATGCGAATGCACTGAAGACAAAACAAATCCATCCGTGCAATACTAGGATCCGGCTTAAACCAAAGCCCACTAGTATTGCCTGCACGAACAGCATACGCACACAAGTGTACGCAAGTGATCGCAGCCCTGCCGTAAAACCATACGGCCTCTACACGTTTCGCTCAGTGCAGGAAAACTCTCTGTGTGGGACTCTAAAGACTCGACGCTATGCTGGCAGTGGGTTTAACCACAGACCGCAAGCGGCACTAGCTGTACGTAACGGTCCCCATGTAGATGTTGATAAGAAGGCCGATGAGATAAACCCATCCGAACTCTTACTGAGCCTGTATGTGACAATCTTCGTACAGTCCGGTCTGTTCGTCTGATACATCGCATGGCGGGCCTAGGGGGCGGTAAACGTCAGTCCCCTAATAGCGGTACAAGTCTTGTCGGAGTGAAGCCCAGAACACCCTGAGATAACACTGGAAATCTACCAGTATATCTCGCTTTCCCTGGCCAGGGACTACTCGTGTAATGGCTCTCCTAGACACAGCGCGATGTCAACCCGCAATACCGGGAGAGACGAATCCTGTCTAACCGTCACTGCCTTCAAATGCTTCGGGACTGCACCCAACTACTACCTGTTTGCATGACTCCTTTGAGCCGTGGTAGGGTAGTAATCTAAGTACAGTGGGAACACACTCCAGGCGAAGTGACAGTGTCAAGTCAGCGGACTAAGCTGTACTCATGTCACCTGGGAACTGATAACTGACGGTAGGTATAATACCAACCAACAGTTCCCGACGAGTCCTGTCCAGTGTACTCATAACCTAACGAGCACCCGCATACTATCTCAAGTACGGCGTACTGATGGCTGTGGGACAGACCGTCTCCCGTGCTGGGATGAGAAGCGCATACGCTAGTCTACTCCGGAGTATCGATGCCCTGTCTCGATAGTCCTACGACTAGGGACCTGTATAAGGATGTGCTTATAGATTACCCAGCCTCCATGAGTGTGACTGCCATCACAACGCTGGTAATCAAGCAAAGATCCTAAGGGCTCTACTAACATGTATAAGCGATATGCTAAAAGAAACACATGCACATATTAAAGTACAGACAAACCAAGTAGCATACTACCATTTTGAGAGCAAGATTGTCTATACAATTGTGAATATCCCAAGCTTCCATTAAGTAATATACAAACTAGTATGATACAGTAATGGCCTCTAGGGCATATACACTAACAATCTCCCACTTGCACTAAGGCCATGTACTGGCGTATCGAAGAACTATCATCTCGATCAGCCGCTCGAACTGAGTCTGGGGTAGGGCCTTTGTGAGTGGATCTACAGTGTTATCCTCCGAATTTACTCTCTTCACCTCGATCTCTCGGCGATCAACGATCACCCTGATCAGGTGGAACCGCCTCAAAATGTGCCTGGACTTCTGATGGGACCTGGGTTCCTTCGCTAAAACTATAGCTCCGTTGTTGTCGCAATACAGTGGTATTGGATCAACAATGGTAGGAACCACCTGAAGCTCCGTGAGGAACTTCTTTATCCAGACAGCTTCCTTTGCACATCGCAAGCATCTATGTACTCCGCTTCCATAGTAGAGTCAGCAACGGTCTCCTGCTTGGAACTCTTCCAGCAAACCGTCCCTCCATTGAAGGTAAAGATATAACCCGACATGGACTTGGAGTCATCCTTGTCACTCCGAAAGCTGGAGTCAGCAAAGGCCTCGATTTGGAGGTCTTTTCCGCCATACACCAAGAACATCTCCTTAGTCTTTCTCAGGTACTTGAGAATGTTCTTTACCTCTATCCAGTGTTTCTCTCCTGGGTCCGACTGATACCGGCTTACAACGCTCAATGCGTATGCTACATCTGGTCTGGTACATAATATCTCATACATTATAGAGCCTACCACAGAAGCGTAGGGTATAATAAACATGCGATCCCTTTCCAAATCTGTCTTGGAAGATATCTCTTTGGAGAGGGTGATCCCGTAACAAGCGGGTAAATTACCGCGCTTGGAATCCTTCATACTGAATCTTTTCAGTATGGTGTCAATGTACCTGAACTGTGAAAGTCCCAACATCCTTTTAGATCTATCACGATAGATCTGGATCCCCGGAATGTAGTTGGCATCGCCCAGGTCCTTCATGGAGAACCTCTGCGACAAGAATCCTTTGACTGACTGTAGCATAGGAATATCATTTTCTATTAGGAGAACGTCATCCACGTACAAGACGAGGAATACCACAGTTCTCCTTACAATCTTACTGTAGATGCATGGTTCATCTGGGTTTTTGATAAAGTCGAATTCCTTGACAGTATCATCAAAGCAGATGTTCCAACTCCGCGATGCCTGCTTTAGTCCATATATGGACTTGAGCAACTTGCACACTTTACCGCTGCTCCCACTCTGAATGAATCCCTCCGGCTGATCCATATGGATGCACTCTTCTAAATTTCCATTTAGAAAAGCCGTCTTTACGTCCATCAGCCAGATCTCATAATCGTGGAAAGCAGCAATGGCAAGAAGGATCCGAATGGATTTGAGCATAGCTACTGGAGAAAAGGTCTCGTCATAGTCCAAACCAGGTCTTTGATGAAAACCCTTTGCAACAAGTCTAGCTTTATAGGTCTCAACCTGCCCATCTATAGCAATCTTCTTTCTGAAGATCCATTTGCATCCTACGGGTTTTACCCCTTCCGGAGCAACGTCCAAAGTCCAAACTTTGTTGGTGTACATGGACTCCATTTCGGTCCGCATTGCATCCAGCCATTTTACCGAGTCACCGCTCTGAATGGCTTGCTGGAAGCTAGTAGGCTCACCATAATCCATAGTGCAATCCTCTCTATCCCCATCTATGAGAAAACCGTAGTATCTCTCGAGCGGATAAGACTGCCTACTACTCCTGCGGAGTGGCGCTGGGATGTCCGGATCTCTTGAAACTTCTGGTTCCTCCAAGCTTTCAGTAATAGCTTGTGGTTCTGGAATTTCTTCCAGTTCTATTGCGCTTCCACTTATCTGATTTTCCAATAACTGATGTTCCAGAAAGTGGGCATGACAAGAAACAAAAACCTTTTGTTCCTCTGCGCAATAGAAATAATACCCCCTGGAGTTCTTTGGGTATCCCACAAACTTACACAGTACTGAGCGTGCCTTGAGCTTGTCCGCATGCTGCTTTTTTACAAAAGCTGGACATCCCCATGCCTTAAGATACTTAAGACAGGGTTTCTTTCCACTTTACATCTGATATGGGGTAGTAGGCATAGTCTTGGTTGGAGCCTTGTTCAAAAGATATGCAGCTGTTTCTAGTGCATAACCCCAGAAAAATCGCGGCAACTCAGCCTTACTCATCATGGAACGAACCATATCCAATAGGGTTCGATTCCGCCTTTCCGATACACCGTTGTGTTGTGGTGTGTATGGAGGAGTAAGCTGAGAGAGAATTCCATTCTCTTTTAGGAAGCCCAGAAACTCGGCACTCAAGTATTCACCACCTCGATCAGATCTTAGTGTCTTGATACTTTTGCCTTTTTGTTTTTCAACTTCATTCTTGTATTCCTAAAATTTCTCAAAGGCCTCGGATTTGTGCTTTATCAAGAAGACATGTCCATACCTAGAGAAATCATCTGTGAAAGTAATGAAGTATGAATAACCACTTCGCGTATTTGTAGACATTGGACCACACATGTCACTGTGTATGAGTCCCAGGAGCTCGCTTGCTCTTTCTCCGTGTCCAGTGAACGGAGTCTTTGTCATCTTTCCCATGAGACAAGATTCACAAGTGGTATAAGACTGGTACTCGAACGGATCCAAGTATCCTTCTTTATGTAACTTTGTCAACCGTGTCTCATTAATGTGACCCAGTCTACAATGCCATAAGAAAGCCTGATTTAATTCCGGAGACTTTCTTTTAAGTTGTTCTGGACACTGAAGATCTGAGCTTGATTCAATACGTATATCCCGTTTTGTAATGTACCTGACCCAATCAGAACTTGATTTAGGTGGATATTTACTACATCGCTTACAAATGTAAAATTATATCCTTCCTAAGAAAGTAAGGATACAGATATGATATTACAAGTCACACCTGGTACATAAAAACAGTCATGCAGAATCAATATCTGCCCAGTTGTCAGTCCAAGATGATATTCCCCTATGGATTTAGCATACATGCTCATTCCGTTAGCAACCCTGAGAGTCATATCACCTTTCTTGATAACCCTACGGTTTCTCAGAGCCTGTAACGAATTACATATATGGGATCCTGATTCGGTATCCAATACCCCGGAAGTAGAGTTAACTGACATACAGTTCTCTATTACAAACACACCCGAAGCCGAAGCCACAACATGCTTCGAATTCTGGCTACTGGCTTTATTAGCCCTACAATCCTTCTGCCAAAGTTCATTCCCGCAACAATAGGAACATCCCTCTTTTACTATATCCAGTCCCGAAGCTTCTGCCTTTCCCTTTCTTTCTACTTCCCTGGTTTCCTTCAGGGTAGTAGGTAGAGACTGTAGAACTAAGTCAACATCTGACCCATTCTTCAACGTGGTCTTCAGGTCCGTGAGCTCAAAATAGCTGGTCTCTGTAAGGACGTCGCCCCCTACAGATGACCTGATAGCCAACCTCGCTTGAAGCAATTCGTTCGAGGTCTCATATCTTGCGATACGAGATCGCTCTCCATATAAACCTTTGTTATGGAGGAAGATAGAAACTAAGTCCATCTTCTCGTGTTGCCTCTAGTATGCACCATCAACTGAGGCTAACACGAGGCACTTGGCTTTTGCACATTCCTTTTCCGATGTCTTGCGGATATGAATATCCGTGACAGGGGAAACTGGACCTGAGACGGCAAGGGTTGGATTAGTCAAGAGGTGTCCCAGCTTGTTATGGGCAATGGACATCTGGACAGACCTTTGCCAGTCATAACAGTCAGATTCAGTCATTTTATTATCTAGATGTAACCTAGGTGTGGTCACTGGGTCGCTGCAATTAAGAGAGAGAGAAGAAAACACTCAGCATGATGCTCTTGAAAATTTAGATTGATTTTTAGTTTATCTAAACAGGATGGCTCCCACTGTCTCTCAAATCCCTCCTCAAACCATAAAGGAAGAATTAGTCGGGATCTTTTTCACCGTACAATACTTGCTTAATCGTTCGGCCAGGCCAGTGTCGGTACTTCGAGGGAGGTTTTCCAACGCTTTCGCGAAGTTCATTAATTTAAGAACCTCTTTTCCCTGGGGGCGTAGCCCCGCTGACACCTTTCTAGACACCTACTTGGTTTATAGCATTGATCGTTAAGTGAGAAAGTTCCTGAAGAGTAGCATATACTCACAGTAGGATCGGGATCCAAATATCATCACGTGACAAAACTGAAGGAATCCTACCAGAATTATCACACTCCAAATGATATGCAGCGCTAGCAAGTTTCAGTACTTTTGAAACTCCCGATGTGGATTTTTGCCCCATGCTCTTATGACCTTGATGAAGGCCAACATATCATAAGTCGCATGTCAAGTTCTACCCGTCATTATTCAGGTTGATTTGAACCCACCCGTACATACCCTTGACGAAGGCCAAAATAGTAGTACGACTGTCCCAAACCAACGCATCTATCTATGCTACAGATAAATATGCAGCAGCTACCAATCACTATGTCTTGGCGAAGGTCAAAATACATAGGTTGAATACTGCTGGATATTTAACTGAAATGACGGAGGGCTACGAATGGTTTTGGCGAAACCGTGAACGTAGTGAACTTGATATAATCGATGGAACGAGATAGCTTTTAAAAGGAGTGGTTCAAGCTCCGCGTTTAAAAAGCTGGTTTTTGAAAAAAACCGAGTGGTTTTGAAAGTGTTCCAACGACTTTTACTTGGTTTATTTTCTTGCATTAATTTTAATGCGTCCCATCATTTAATCCTACCATTGCAGAAAACAACCAAAATATGGTGTACGCTTATACCATCCGCATTCGCTACGGGGCCCCGTCATCACCCGTTAGGTTACTTAACTAACGACAGAGCGGGGGCTGGACTAGCACGGATGCAAAACATAAGCAACACCTAAATAGATATCATATATAGATATATAGCAATGATAGCCATTACAGATCACAGATGAACACTTTGGAGATACTAGGTGTAGGTGTCACGACCCGAAAGAGCACGTGATTGGCCCTTGAACCTTATGAAGTCTATAGGACTCCATCTGATCCAAGTAAGCCAAAAGCCCAGAAATCTAAAACCATTTTACGAGTAAGTAAAGAAAACTGGTTTAAAGAAGTGAAGAAAACATGTTTGAAATCAAGGTTTTTAAATAACTAAGCCGAATATGCATTTTTAAAATGTAAAGTCCTTTCTAAAAATTTCGGCAGAGTTTCTTTTGTAAATAATGGCCCCGAACGGGGTACAATAAGAACAACATATATATACAATGATAAAGGCATCCCCAAGCAGGAGCTAGCTCTTCGTCAAACGACGGTCACAACCACGCAAGCAATAATAATATACAACGCCGAAAGGCGAGGGTCAAAACCAAAAGAACTCAATAAGCATGAAAACCGCAATACTACTAAGCGCGACTCTAAGGTCGAATAATACAACACTAATATCTAAGTCTGAAACAATATACAAGTTTAGGTTGATGGAAATTCTAGATACAATGAATAATACAAGTACAATGGTGATTCTTGATGCAAAAGAATCCACCTACCAAAAGCAATTCACCCTCAAGGAAGCAGTGCCAAAAATGCCGCAAAGGAACCTATACGGCAAAACCTGCAAGATCTGTGGCACAACGGGGGTGAGTTGCCAACTCGTGAATAGAAATATCTACAAGCAGAAATCGAATGCAAGACATAAACCTAGGTCAACAATCAGCAATATAAACCAAAAGAGTACGTCTGAAGTATGATAAAGTGGCAATGTAATATCTAATCGTGTATGTAGTGCCAAGTACTCAGGTAATAACATGTCAACAGTATAAGGTATGTCTGCATGAAGTAAAAATGATGAAGTATCAATACACATATATTAGCGTCCCATACCACTAATATTGGTGCAAGGGTATATATAACAGCGCCCTCATACCCTGTTATATATACAAGTGAAGTGTGATCAATGTAAATCCAGTCTGTATATGATTCATGTCTGTATATACGTGGAACCCGTCCACCCGTCACCCAATGACAATAAGTATCATGTATGCAAATATGAGGATATAAACAAAATCATGGAAAACATCATGAAACCCGTGCCTAGCATCGACACGTAAATCCTCATCCATATGGGGCTCCGTCTGCGGTATCGGCCCTCGGCCCCGGCAGTACGGTCATCCCATATCCTCATCCATATGGGGCTCCGTCTGCGGTATCGGCCCTCGGCCCCGGCAGTACGGGTCATCCCATATCCTCATCCATATGGGGCTCCGTCTGCGGTATCGGCCCTCGGCCCCGGCAGTACGGGTCATCCCATATCCTCATCCATATGGGGCTCCGTCTGCGGTATCGGCCCTCGGCCCCGGCAGTACGGGTCATCCCATACCCATCTCTCAACTCCGGTCGGTATCCTCCAGATATCCGCCGAGCTCAAATACGATCACCGGTAGGTAGTAATCCCTCCGCCGGGCTCACCGTCTACTACACAGCGAAACCGTTCTCGCCCCGGGATACTATACCGGGTCCACCATGTACCCGTAATCGGCCTCAACCAGCTCCTCGATTCGGGTTCACATATATCACTCTAGCCCCGAGAAAACACATGGTGGACGCACCGAAATATCATATCAAGGGAACCGGGTTTTTAAATGATTACATATTTGAAATAGCCACGGTTCCCAAATCCAGAAATCACATATAATCCAAACCAAGATGCAAGTCAATGATCCGATATGATATGTGCGTCAAATATAGATATCATGTCAAGTTACATAAAAATAAGCTATACCATAATGATCCGATGTGATATATGCATCAAGTATGAATATCAAGTCATGTCACATATAAATGAGCTACAATATTATGATTCGATGTGATATATGTATCAGGTATGAATATCAAGTCATGTCACATATAAATGAGCTACAATATTATGATTCGATGTGATATATGTATCAGGTATGAATATCAAGTCATGTCACATATAAATGAGCTACAATATTATGATTCGATGTGATATATGTATCAGGTATGAATATCAAGTCATGCCACATATAAATGAGCTACAATATTATGATTCGATGTGATATATGTATCAGGTATGTGTGTTCAATATGCCATGCGAGAATCATATCATGAATGTAACAGTACTACAGTGTGGAGGCATGGCAATTATCGATGATGAAGTGTGTGAGCCGACAAATAGTGTACGTGGAACATACGCATCATCGATAATGGTGCTGGTGTCCTAACAGCATGATGGTAATATAACAATAAGCACAAGTAATGCGATGCAAATAACATGAATATGCGCAATCGAATAACCAACGCAACAGTAAGGAATCTACCTCAAACATTATATTATACAGCCTTGCCTTTTGAAATAAGACGAATCGGGGTTTTTGATAAAATAAGGGCTACGGTGTTTTAAGGACAGATGCTACATTTTGAAAATACCCGTAGAATCCCTTTTTGCCTATCATTCAAATATTCCCGATGCGTTAGTTTTGAAATAGGTATGACTCGGGTCTAGTCTAACATCTACTATGCAAACTACTGATCTAAGTATCAAACCAGTCGGGAGGGGTATGGAAACCACCTAAATCTGAGTCGATAAATATATAGATATATAGTCGGTGATCCCGCCTCAATAATATATCGTAGGACATCCTCGAGTTATGAGTGCGGATCCATCATCAATACAGGCTCGTACGGTAAATCATCGTACGGCACCCCAATAGCTGGGTACGGGTCAACATCACATGCCTCTCATCAGATATCTGGTATCACTATCATTATATCACATAATCTGGGGTACTACTCTATGTCTAGTACAAAACGATACCATCAATATACTGCGTATGCAAGGACACGCCCCAAGGCCCGCTAGAGATCACGTATCGTATCCCAAATACGAATCACATCAATCACCGATCTCGCGGCACAAAGCCCACATCATCGACTCATCCCCAATGTCATCCGATATCATCAAACACCGTGCAAGTGTAACGAACATGCAAGGGTGTGCGTGCAGGTGTAAATCTATCCTAGGGCTCGCAACTAGGAACTATGCTAGTTATTTCTATCCCTAACTAACCATAACACACTACAACTATCACAAATATAATCTACATAGTATACTAACTACGGACTGCGGGGGTGCTATACGCCATCCACCCGACTTCCCCCTGTAGATATAATCTACTCACCTTGCGTCATCATTTGTGGACTTCACCACCCATTTGCTTGTCGTCCCGAAGTCTTCATGGGTACCTACATATCAAAGTATCGTATATGCGCATTAAAACCAAATCCGAGCTAAAACGGCACATGAAATCCGAAACGATACGATAAGGGGCCTATAGGTTAGAACCTATGGCACGCCTTCAAAACCATCAATAAACCCTCTATATAGTCGTATAAACGCCAAATAGTCGAGGTAAAACACAAATGCACAAATTCAGAATTTAGAATACGGAATACGGAAACACGAATCCAAAACAGCAACTTAGGAAATATGTTCCAGATTTCACCCTAAGTCAATTTGTACAAATCTATATATACCAGGGGTCTAACATAAACATGTAGGAGCTACAGATCCAATAACAGCCAAAATGGTGGGACCCAGGCCGCAATTTGCGGCCAATGGGAATAAATTGGCGGCCTGGAAAGGGAATTGGGGGTTAGGGCTTTGGTGGTAGTTTCCTGGGTGCCTGCACATGTCACTGTCCACTCAATTTTATTTTCAGAGTCTCGGGGTAAAAGCAGATTCAATAAACATTACACAGATTTCATAAATTCCCCGATATCGGTTTCAAAAATCCGTATTCTGGGTTAAGCTTCCGGTTTTGGGTTCCAATTCATACACTAGGGTGTTTGTAAAACCTCTACTGAGCTCAATTTCACAATACAACACCAAATTCCCTCAAACCCTAACTTGGTTATCCTCAAGTCCATAATATCACGCAATATCGATTCAATCTTAACATGGGGGGTAAAGGAAATGCTATAACTAAGCTAATGGTTCAGAAAAATACCTCATTTGGCAACTCAAGAAAATTCTTGAGTTGCCCCTAGTGGCCAAAATCCATGCTTTCTTGGTTCGATGTGTTTGTCTCGAGCTCGTGCACCTTTTTAGTGAAATGAAGATAGGGTTTTGGAGTTGTTTTGGATGTGTGTAGAGGGGTTGAAAAAGGGAGGGAGATGAAGGAGAAGCAGCAGCAGCAAGCAAGGGAGAGGGAGAGAGAAATGAGTGTTGAAAATGGCTAAGTCTTTAGGTCAAATGAAGCCCATACCCCTCTCTCTCACCCACTACCAATTCTTTATTCTTTTCTCTTTCTTATTTTCTTTTTAAAACCCTTCTCACTCAAATAGTAACCCCAAAACAACCATGGCAATAAAAATGTAACACAAGTGTGGAAAAGTGATATGTGCATGTTTTGCACAAAAATGCTAAAAACCGATTAGCGATTTTTAATCGCGATGAGCACTAATTTAGCATATAACTAATCAATTAAACTTAGAAATGGCATAATTCTCTAATTTACCCTATTTTAGAATTTTCCATAATTTTTCTACCATTTTTCCTATTTATTTGTATTTAATAATACCAAAATATTAAAATATTCAATAAAATAATATTAAATTATAAAATTCCCAAAAAATAATATTTTTATTATTTCGAAATGTTACAATCTACCCCCCTTAAATAAATTCGGTCCCCGAATTTAAATTTAAACCCCCTAATACCAAAAACATTTCAGTAAAAATCCAATTTGTCGGGGCTCCGAAATCATCAATACATAAAACATCATAGCGCAATGCATGCGCATGAGTACTGAGAAGATAACTCAAAAGCAAAACTCCGTCAAGCATCCCGCAATCATCGGAGTCATGGTAAAGACAAAAATGTCAAATCCAATACAAAACCAATAGGATATAAATCAGAACTATACATGTGAATAACTGATGTAAATGCATGCCAAATCTTTTTAAGTCGCTGTGCGATGGGCATAACACTGCACAGTGGCGGACGTTTTTCATAAGAAAATAACAATATATGTATATATCTTTTGTTTACTATGTACGTTCCGCCGTTTTGAAAACAATTCAGTAGGGTTTCCTTGTTTTTAAAACGTTTCGTGTCATATCGGACACGTAGGTATATATACTGAGACTATAGCTCGCCCTTGGAAATCCCCTTGATAACTATCAATGCATGCAAAATATATCTAGGTACTGTCCTCTGACTAGCCCTGCTCAGTATGAAACGAATATCAAATATCATAAAAATGTACTGCTCCAAAAGGAATAAATCCCAAAAATTACACATAACTCCACCCTATGCGTCTGGTGCGCACGGAAATCAAAATCCATATATGTGCCATACAGGTGAACAAAACAACATCTAGGTGCAGCGGGTGTGCACGAAACATCTGCCATAGGCAACGTGTGTGCCTGACAGCCAAAAATCCGGTGCATCTGACATGCATGAAAAATCTCGATTTAGTGCATCGGGTGTGCACCAAAATCGTATCTCAAAACCTGCGCCCAACATGCGCGAAAATCCAAATCGGTGCATCCATCGTGCACGAATGAAAATCTAAACCCTGCGCACTCAACATGCACGGAATCGTGAAATCCAATAGCAAACGTCGAACATGCGTAAGTCCAGTCGAAAACGGAGTGCAAGAATCAATCATCAATATCATGGTCAAAATCGACGATATAAAATGCGGCTCAATCAAGATCAAGTGTACCGCGATGGAAAGTCTCACAACCGTGTGCATCAGCGTGCACAAATCAAATCAAAACACTAAAAACACATGAAAACTACGCTGGAAGCGTAAATCAAATCACCGGCATAAAATAGGCATGAAATCACAATCAATACCTCAAGAGTAATAACTCCGCACAAAATATGAACACCCAGTAAGTGCAACCATGGTGCACAAAATCAAATATCATGGAACTCGGTCATCAAGAATAAATCATGCAAATAGAACGCCTAACACCGAAATCAAAGATGACGGATACGTGATAATCAAATCACAAAACCATAAATCATAAATCATGAATACCGTCGTCGGTATATCCTCCTTTGAAGTCGAGAAGGTGCCGGTACATCCAATGCTAGCGGCGCAAGATATCTACTTGCCTCTTGCTCGCGACCGGCGTCCTCTGCCTCTGGTTCCTGATCTTTCCTGTCGATTACCAATCTCGCAATCCATCGGCTCATCGGCACGGTCAGGTGTGCTAACGGGGACGATTCCGTTCTGGCACTTCTCTGGTCATCTCTCGATCAATCCTCATGACCACTCGTAAAGCAGCATGCCACTGGCGTCGGTCTCTGGCTATCTGAATGCACATCACACATCTGATCCTGGGTGCAAACATCATTGCAGCAATATCCTGGAAGGAATCCTGCTCAAGGTCTCTTCCGATCTTGCCTAAGCCAAACTGTACGGAGGCTGGCTCTCTTGCATAATCTCTTCTCACTCGATAGACATCTATGTCCTCAGCACAACATTTTCTCGGAAACTAGTCGCATCCTAACGCCTCTGTAAGCATATCAAGTTTCTGGTCTCGACGGAAAAATGACAGCTCGTCAGTGTCTCGCACGAACCTCTGGTTCCACCTGTCTCTATCGCCGTCTACTATGACGTCACGCCATGCTATCTACGCACTGTGCTGTTCCTCGGCCACGGTCAATCCGAAATCTCTCACACGGACTCGGATTTGCGTACTCTGTACCTTCATCATTCTGTAGAAGATGTCTGGCCAAACAGGTCCTCGGGAACGCGTCCCAACCATCGGAGGAATACTCAATACTCTTCCGTCCATGATCAATTCGCAACGCATCTGGGTAAGTTCCTCTATTCGAACCTCGTCAACTACCTCGTTGACGATGCCGAACTCTGACCTGCTGGGTGAGCGCAATATGACCACCCCTGGGTCTAAGTCTTCTCGTATCGTTGTCCACAAAGGTCCTGTCGAGGTTTCTCTCTCAAATCTCATTCCTGCCGAATTGCCCGGAAGTCATCATCCATTGCTGAAGCTAATTCTTATTCCGGAACGGCTGCATACTTATCGTGCTTCTTTCTGGAAGATATATCCATATACCACGCCTCTGGGTGCGTATAACATCTCTGATGTCAGTGAAGTGGGACGTTATCTCGTCGAAATATCTTGCGAACTCTTTTCTTCACTCTGCTTCAATGTCGACTGAATCGGACTCGTCTCATCGTGGCTGCATGGACTGTGCTCCAACGGCTATACTCGTATCTAGAGTCTCCAAAGCAATGCATCACATCACACGATATTCGAATGACGTCGAATCATCCGATCGGCTCGTCAGAACTTCATAATCCCCCAAGAGATCAACATCATGGGTACAGTTTAATAGTATCGAGTACATGCCACAGCGTCGGTGGTCCAGCCGTAGAAGGGCAAACCCAAGCCTCACTAATGGCGCCGCGGAACTGCCGCAAACCCTAAGGTTCAAAGGCTTTCACACGGTCATTAAGTCGAGTTAGGATTTCATTCTTCTAGAGGGTCCATAGAATCACCTGCATGTCTTTCCGTATACTTTAAACTTGGAAAATAGGCTCCTGACATTCGATCGTCTCTATCGACTCTCAACAAATCTGCGTGAAGTCGTCTCTAGCTGGAGACAATCTATCTGATGACCTCGCATCGGTAAACGAACGAGCCACATGTCCTAGTCATTTATCCTCAGGTGACTAGCGACCGTCCATCATATCTCTAAGTATATGATCATGCTGCAGCAGCTCCAACCATCTGAGCAATATCTCGTCATTTGCAGCAACAACTGACTCATTCGCCTGTACGTCGAACAGCGCCTCAATCCTCCAAGAAAGGAGATACATAGGCGGTCATCTCTGAATCGGTCTGCTCTAGATCTGAGTAAAACTCTCCACACTGGAAATCTTCAACTCAACTGGGCCCGCTCCGGCGCAAAAATCGGACGAATCACCTTCGTCTCTCAATCGGGTAAACTAGCTATCATCCGTCGCATATCTGCCTGAAAGCTCCGGCAACCTCAGCTCGTAAGCTCCGGAAACGACATCCTGTCAATCTCAGCAACAGCTGGTCCATCTGTCTGCATGGTAGGTGACATCATAATCTCTGGGGTATGCTGTACATCAACAGTCCTCTCTCAACTGGCAGCTCTAACAATGACCCGATCATCCGGTGCAAGTCCAAGCACTCGCCTCCACTAGAGGTCGCAATCATCAATACCAACTCGAGACGTTCCCATGTCACCAGAAAACACAATGGTCGGCCCTCGTACCAGACGAGCTCGCCCTGACCGTAACCCTAGTAGCAGCCCAAACTGCGCTCAACATGGCGACAGGAACCTCAATCGAGTATCGAAGAGAGCAGGTCAATGGCAAGAAAGAGTACAACAGATCCAGAGTGGATACATGATCATAAGAAGGAACAACATCAATAAAGGTATGATCATGAAACTAAAAAATTGGGAATCTCAAATGGATGTATAATCATGGATATGAAGAGAATCACTGATCTCGAAAATATGTACATCCTAAGGTTCCTTAAGCGGAGTGGCATGTCGTAAGTATGCCGTGGAACATACCCACGGTACGTCACTCTACTTTAGTCACCTATTCCATCAACCAAGGGTCATCCTACGCGACGAAAGATCGGGTCTAATACCCCCTGGACCAAGTCTAAGTTCCGTAAGGTCAAGCCTAAGTTCCGAATATATATAAACGCCCTAGGCTCCACATAGTCAAACTTAGACTCGAACCAAGGTCAACCTAGCGCTCTGATACCAACTTTGTCACGACCCGAAAGAGCACGTGACTGCCCTTGAACCCTATGAAGTCTATAGGACTCCATCTGATCCAAGTAAGCCAAAAGCCCATAAATTTAAAACCATTTTACGAGTAAGTAAAGAAAACTGGTTTAAAGAAGTGAAGAAAACATGTTTGAAATCAAGGTTTTTAAATAACTAAGCCGAATATGCATTTTTAAAATGTAAAGTCCTTTCTAAAAATTTCGGCAGAGTTTCTTTTGTAAATAATGGCCCCGAACGGGATACAATAAGAACAACATATATATACAATGATAAAGGCATCCCCAAGCGGGAGCTAGCTCTTCGTCAAACGACGGTCACAACCACGCAAGCAATAATAATATACAACGCCGAAAGGCGATGGTCAAAACCAAAAGAACTCAATAAGCATGAAAACCGCAATACTACAAAGCGCGACTCTAAGGTCGAATAATACAACACTAATGTCTAAGTCTGAAACAATATACAAGTTTAGGTTGATGCAAATTCTAGATACAATGAATAATACAAGTACAATGGTGATTCTTGATGCAAAAGAATCCACCTACCAAAAGCAATTCACCCGCAAGGAAGCAGTGCCAGAAATGCCGCAAAGGAACCTGTACGGCAAAACCTGCAAGATCTGTGGCACAACGGGGGTGAGTTGCCAACTCGTGAATAGAAATATCTACAAGCAGAAACCGAATGCAAGACATAAACCTAGGTCAACAATCAGCAATATAAACCAAAAGAGTACGTCTGAAGTATGATAAAGTGGCAATGTAACATCTAATCGTGTATGTAGTGCCAAGTACTCAGGTAATAACATGTCAACAGTATAAGGTATGTCTGCATGAAGTAAAAATGATGAAGTATCAATACACATATATTAGCGTCCCATACCACTAATATTGGTGCAAGGGTATATATAACAGCGCCCTCATACCCTGTTATATATACAAGTGAAGTGTGATCAATGTAAATCCAGTCTGTATATGATTCATGTCTGTATATACGTGGAACCCGTCCACTCGTCACCCAATGACAATAAGTATCATGTATGCAAATATGAGGATATAAACAAAATCATGGAAAACATCATGAAACCCGTGCCTAGCATCGACACGTAAATCCTCATCCATATGGGGCTCCGTCTGCGGTATCGGCCCTCGGCCCCGGCAGTACGGTCATCCCATATCCTCATCCATATGGGGCTCCGTCTGCGGTATCGGCCCTCGGCCCCGGCAGTACGGGTCATCCCATATCCTCATCCATATGGGGCTCCGTCTGCGGTATCGGCCCTCGGCCCCGGCAGTACGGGTCATCCCATATCCTCATCCATATAGGGCTCCGTCTGCGGTATCGGCCCTCGGCCCCGGCAGTACGGGTCATCCCATACCGATCTCTCAACTCCGGTCGGTATCCTCCAGATATCCGCCGAGCTCAAATACGATCACCGGTAGGTAGTAATCCCTCCGCCGGGCTCACCGTCTACTACACAGCGAAACCGTTCTCGCCCCGGGGTACTATACCGGGTCCACCATGTACCCGTAATCGGCCTCGACCAGCTCCTCGATTCGGGTTCACATATATCACTCTAGCCCCGAGAAAACATATGGTGGACGCACCGAAATATCATATCAAGGGAACCGGGTTTTTAAATGATTACATATTTGAAATAGCCACGGTTCCCAAATCCAGAAATCACATATAATCCAAACCAAGATGCAAGTCAATGATCCGATATGATATGTGCGTCAAATATAGATATCATGTCAAGTTACATAAAGATAAGCTATACCATAATGATCCGATGTGATATATGCATCAAGTATGAATATCAAGTTATGTCACATATAAATGAGCTACAATATTATGATTCGATGTGATATATGTATCAGGTATGAATATCAAGTCATGTCACATATAAATGAGCTACAATATTATGATTCGATGTGATATATGTATCAGGTATGAATATCAAGTCATGTCACATATAAATGAGCTACAATATTATGATTCGATGTGATATATGTATCAGGTATGAATATCAAGTCATGCCACATATAAATGAGCTACAATATTATGATTCGATGTGATATATGTATCAGGTATTTGTGTACAATATGCCATGCGAGAATCATATCATGAATGTAACAGTACTACAGTGTGGTGGCATGGCAATTATCGATGATGAAGTGTGTGAGCCGACAAATAGTGTACGTGGAACATACGCATCATCGATAATGGTGCTGGTGTCCTAACAGCATGATGGTAATATAACAATAAGCACAAGTAATGCGATGCAAATAATATGAATATGCACAATGGAATAACCAACGCAACAGTAAGGAATCTACCTCAAACATTATATTATACAGCCTTGCCTTTTGAAATAAGACGAATCGGGGTTTTTGATAAAATAAGGGCTACGGTGTTTTAAGGACAGATGCTACATTTTGAAAATACCCGTAGAATCCCTTTTTGCCTATCATTCAAATATTCCCGATGCGTTAGTTTTGAAATAGGTATGACTCGGGTCTAGTCTAACATCTACTATGCAAACTACTGATCTAAGTATCAAACCAGTCGGGAGGGGTATGGAAACCACCTAAATCTGAGTCGATAAATATATAGATATATAGTCGGTGATCCCGCCTCAATAATATATCGTAGGACATCCTCGAGTTTGAGTGCGGATCCATCATCAATACATGCTCGTACGGTAAATCATCGTACGGCACCCCAATAGCTGGGTACGGGTCAACATCACATGCCTCTCATCAGATATCTGGTATCACTATCATCATATCACATAATCTGGGGTACTACTCTATGTCTAGTACAAAACGATACCATCAATATACTGCGTATGCAAGCACACGCCCCAAGGCCCGCTAGAGATCACGTATCGTATCCCAAATACGAATTACATCAATCACCAATCTCGCGGCACAAAGCCCACATCATCGACTCATCCCCAATGTCATCCGATATCATCAAACACCGTGCAAGTGTAACGAACATGCAAGGGTGTGCGTGCAGGTGTAAATCTATCCTAGGGCTCGCAACTAGGAACTACGCTAGTTATTTCTATTATTAACTAACCATAACACACTACAACTATCACATATATAATCTACATAGTATACTAACTACGGACTGCGGGGGTGCTATACGCCATCCACCCGACTTCCCCCTGTAGATATAATCTACTCACCTTGCGTCATCATTTGTGGACTTCACCACGCATTTGCTTGTCGTCCCGAAGTCTTCATGGGTACCTACATATCAAAGTATCGTATATGCGCATTAAAACCAAATCCGAGCTAAAACGGCACATGAAATCCAAAACGATACGATAAGGGGCCTATAGGTTAGAACCTATAGCACGCCTTCAAAACTATCAATAAACCCTCTATATAGTCGTATAAACGCCAAATAGTCGAGGTAAAACACAAATGCACAAATTCAGAATTTAGAATACGGAATACGGAAACACGAATCCAAAACAGCAACTTAGGAAATATGTTCCAGATTTCACCCTAGGTCAATTTATACAAATCTATATATACCAGGGGTCTAACATAAACATGTAGGAGCTACAGAACCAACACGAGCCAAAATGGTGGGACCCAGGCCGCAATTTGCGGCCAATGGGAATAAATTGGCGGCCTGGAAAGGGAATTGGGGGTTAGGGCTTTGGTGGTAGTTTCCTGGGTGCCTGCACATGTCACTGTCCACTCAATTTTATTTTCAGAGTCTCGGGGTAAAAGCAGATTCAATAAACATTACACAGATTTCATAAATTCCCCGATATCGTTTTCAAAAATCCGTATTCTGGGTTAAGCTTCAGGTTTTGGGTTCCAATTCATACACTAGGGTGTTTGTAAAACCTCTACTGAGCTCAATTTCACAATACAACACCAAATTCCCTCAAACCCTAACTTGGTTATCCTTAAGTCCATAATATCACGCAATATCGATTCAATCTTAACATGGGGGGTAAAGGAAATGCTATAACTAAGCTAATGGTTCAGAAAAATACCTCATTTGGCAACTCAAGAAAATTCTTGAGTTGCCCCTAGTGGCCAAAATCCATGCTTTCTTGGTCCGATGTGTTTGTCTCGAGCTCGTGCACCTTTTTAGTGAAATGAAGATAGGGTTTTGGAGTTGTTTTGGATGTGTGTAGAGGGGTTGAAAAGGGGAGGGAGATGAAGGAGAAGCAGCAGCAGCAAGCAAGGGAGAGGGAGAGCGAAATGAGTGTTGAAAATGGCTAAGTCTTTAGGTCAAATGAAGCCCATACCCCTCTCTCTCACCCACTACCAATTCTTTATTCTTTTCTCTTTCTTATTTTCTTTTTAAAACCCTTCTCACTCAAATAGTAACCCCAAAACAACCATGGCAATAAAAATGTAACACAAGTGTGGAAAAGTGATATGTGCATGTTTTGCACAAAAATGCTAAAAACCGATTAGCGATTTTTAATCGCGATTAGCACTAATTTAGCATATAACTAATCAATTAAACTTAGAAATGGCATAATTATCTAATTTACCTTATTTTAGAATTTTCCATAATTTTTCTACCATTTTTCCTATTTATTTGTATTTAATAATACCAAAATATTAAAATATTCAATAAAATAATATTAAATTATAAAATTCCCAAAAAATAATATTTTTATTATTTCGAAATGTTACAATCTACCCCCCTTAAATAAATTCGGTCCCCGAATTTAAATTTAAACCCCCTAATACCAAAAACATTTCAGTAAAAATCCAATTTGTCGGGGCTCCGAAATCATCAATACATAAAACATCATAGCGCAATGCATGCGCATGAGTACTGAGAAGATAACTCAAAAGCAAAACTCCGTCAAGCATCCCGCAATCATCGGAGTCATGGTAAAGACAAAAATATCAAATCCAATACAAAACCAATAGGATATAAATCAGAACTATACATGTCAATAACTGATGTAAATGCATGCCAAATCTTTTTAAGTCGCTGTGCGATGGGCATAACACTGCACAGTGGCGGACGTTTTTCATAAAAAAATAACAATATATATATATATCCTTTGTTTACTATGTACGTTCCGCCGTTTTGAAAACAATTCAGTAGGGTTTCCTTGTTTTTAAAACGTTTCGTGTCATATCGGACACGTAGGTTATATACTGAGACTATAGCTCGCCCTTGGAAATCCCCTTGATAACTATCAATGCATGCAAAATATATCCAGGTACTGTCTTCTGACTAGCCCTGCTCAGTATGAAACGAATATCAAATATCATAAAAATATACTGTTCCAAAAGGAATAAATCCCAAAAATTACACATAACTCCACCCTGTGCGTCTGGTGCGCACGGAAATCAAAATCTACATATATGCCATACAGGTGAACAAAACAACATCTAGGTGCAGCGGGTGTGCTCGAAACATCTGCCATAGGCAACGTGTGTGCCTGACAGCCAAAAATCCGGTGCATCTGACATGCACAAAAAATCTCGATTTAGTGCATCGGGTGTGCACCAAAATCGTATCTCAAAACCTGCGCCCAACATGCGCGAAAATCCAAATCGGTGCATCCATCGTGCACGAATGAAAATCTAAACCCTGTGCACTCAACATGCACGGAATCGCGAAATCCAATAGCAAACGTCGAACATGCGTAAGTCCAGTCGAAAACGGAGTGCAAGAATCAATCATCAATATCAGGGTCAAAATCGACGATATAAAATGCGGCTCAATCAAGATAAAGTGTACCGCGATGGAAAGTCTCACAACTGTGTGCATCAGCGTGCACAAATCAAATCAAAACACTAAAAACACATGAAAACTACGCTGGAAGCGTAAATCAAATCACCGGCATAAAATAGGCATGAAATCACAGTCAATACCTCAAGAGTAATAACTCCGCACAAAATATGAACACCCAGTAAGTGCAACCATGGTGCACAAAATCAAATATCATGGAACTCGGTCATCAAGAATAAATCATGCAAATAGAACGCCTAACACCGAAATCCAAGATGACGGATACGTGATAATCAAATCACAAAACCATAAATCATAAATCATGAATACCGTCGTCGGTATATCCTCCTTTGAAGTCGAGAAGGTGCCGGTACATCCAATGCTAGCGGCGCAAGATATCTACTTGCCTCTTGCTCGCGACCGGCGTCCTCTGCCTCTGGTTCCTGATCTTTCCTGTCGATTACCAATCTCGCAATCCATCGGCTCATCGGCCCGGTCAGGTGTGCTAACAGGGACGATTCCGTTCTGGCACTTCTCTGATCATCTCTCGATCAATCCTCACGACCACTCGTAAAGCAGCATGCCACTGGCGTCGGCCTCTGGCTCTCTGAATGCACATCACACATCTGATCCTGGGTGCAAACATCATTGCAGCAATATCCTGGAAGGAATCCTGCTCAAGGTCTCTTCCGATCTTGCCTAAGCCAAACTGTACGGAGGCTGGCTCTCTTGCATAATCTCTTCTCACTCGATAGACATCTATGTCCTCAGCACAACATTTTCTCGGAAACTAGTCGCATCCCAACGCCTCTGTAAGCATATCAAGTCTCTGGTCTCGACGGAAAAATGACAGCTCGTCAGTGTCTCGCACGAACCTCTGGTTCCACCTGTCTCTATCGCCGTCTACTATGACGTCACGCCATGCTATCTACGCACTGCACTGTTCCTCGGCCACGGTCAATCCGAAATCTCTCACACGGACTCGGATTCGTGTACTCTGTACCTTCATCATTCTGTAGAAGATGTCTGGCCAAACAGGTCCTCGGGAACGCGTCCCAACCATCGGAGGAATACTCAATACTCTTCCGTCCATGATCAATTCGCAACGCATCTGGGTAAGTTCCTTTATCCGAACCTCGTCAACTACCTCGTTGACGATGCCGAACTCTGACCTGCTGGGTGAGCGCAATATGACCACCCCTTGGTCTAAGTCTTCTCGTATCGTTGTCCACAAAGGTCCTGTCGAGGTTTCTCTCTCAAATCTCATTCCTGCCGAATTGCCCGGAAGTCATCATCCATTGCTGAAGCTAATTCTTATTCCGGAACGGCTGCATACTTATCGTGCTTCTTTCTGGAAGATATATCCATATACCACGCCTCTGGGTGCGTATAACATCTCTGATGTCAGCGAAGTGGGACGTCATCTCGTCGAAATATCTTGCGAACTCTTTTCTTCACTCTGCTTCAATGTCGACTGAATCGGACTCGTCTCATCGTGGCTGCATGGACTGTGCTCCAACGGCTATACTCGTATCTAGAGTCTCCAAAGCAATGCATCACATCACACGATATTCGAATGACGTCGAATCATCCGATCGACTCGTCAGAACTTCATAATCCCCCAAGAGATCAACATCATGGGTACAGTTTAATAGTATCGAGTACATGCCACAGCGTCGGTGGTCCAGCCGTAGAAGGGCAAACCCAAGCCTCACTAATGGCGCCGCGGAACTGCCGCAAACCCTAAGGTTCAAAGGCTTTCACACGGTCATTAAGTCGAGTTAGGGTTTCATTCTTCTAGAGGGTCCATAGAATCACCTGCATGTCTTTCCGTATACTTTAAACTTGGAAAATAGGCTCCTGACATTCGATCGTCTATATCGACTCTCAACGAATCTGCGTGAAGTCGTCTCTAGCTGGAGACAATCTATCTGATGACCTCGCATCGGTAAACGAACGAACCACATGTCCTAGTCATTTATCCTCAGGTGACTAGCGACCGTCCATCATATCTCTAAGTATATGCTCATGCTGCAGCAGCTCCAACCATCTGAGCGATATCTCGTCATTTGCAGCAACAACTGACTCATTCGCAGCAACAACTGACTCATTCGCCTGTACGTCGAACAGCGCCTCAATCCTCCAAGAAAGGCGATACATAGGCGGTCATCTCTGAATCGGTCTGCTCTAGATCTGAGTAAGACTCTCCACACTGGAAATCTTCAACTCAACTGGGCCCGCTCCGGCGCAAAAATCGGACGAATCACCTTCGTCTCTCAATCGGGTAAACTAGCTATCATCCGTCGCATATCTTCCTGAAAGCTCCGGCAACCTCAGCTCGTAAGCTCCGGAAACGACATCCTGTCAATCTCAGCAACAGCTGGTCCATCTGTCTGCATGGTAGGTGACATCATAATCTCTGGGGTATGCTGTACATCAACAGTCCTCTCTCAACTGGCAGCTCTAACAATGACCCGATCATCCGGTGCAAGTCCAAGCACTCGCCTCCACTAGAGGTCGCAATCATCAATACCAACTCGAGACGTTCCCATGTCACCAGAAAACACAATGGTCGGCCCTCGTACCAGACGAGCTCGCCCTGACCGTAACCCTAGCAGCAGCCCAAACTGCGCTCAACATGGCTGTCAATTAAGTTTACCCGGCGAGTATCCGCGTACGCTACGTGATTGCGATGGACTTTTGGTCACATCAAAATTCCATGGCAACCGATCAAGTGAGACTAAACTGCTATGTTTATAACATTCATTCAGTTATCTCATAACTTATTGTGAATTCCAATTATTGTATCCCATTCCAGATAAATAGAAAATGATAAACTTTCCGATCGAACATCCAAACACACAAGTTTTCCCGAAACAGCTCAACACATGAAATAAGTTCAAAGACATTCACTTCATGCCTCAGTACCAACGGTCTAGCCGTAGAAGGGTCAAGCCAACGCCTCACATGTGGCACGTCGTACCGCCCCAAACCCTAAGGTTCAAAGGGCAGTTCAAGACGGTCATATAATCGAGTTAAGGTTTGTTGTCTTCTAGAGGGACCATCGCGTTACTTGCACTACTTAGAACGTTATTAAACCACGGAAAGATCCAACACTTGGAAATTTCCCGACAGGGGAAAAAGACGGGTATATATATCCGGTCGAACTTTTTAACATATTCAAAAAAATATCCGGAAAACGCACAGACACAGTTTGATAATCCGTTCGAATCCACGAACTCCCAATACACCCCAGAAAATTCAACTCTTGAATTCAAATTAAAAATTCCCAGAAAACTCAGCACCTGAAATGACAAATTACTGTGCAAATATGGAAGAGTGATCTCAACATCTGGCCGCGGAACCGCCGCATAAGCCATGCTTATGCCGCGGTTCCGCCGCTCTTTAGGGGCATCTCTAGGTCATTTTTGCACCGTAATTCTTAGAATTTCCTGCTGAATTTTTTAAGCATTTTTAATTTACAAAATTCCACGAATTTCAAAAATGTACAGAGAGCATGTCGGGAGTTAGGGTTTTGGTTCGATCGGACTTCTAACTCCGTCTACGCATCGCCTAAGGCTCTAGCTAGGCTCTGATACCACTGTAGGGTTACTAGGCACACTAATGAAGTCTCATGAGGCATCAAACATGGCCAATTCAAATTTTACGAGTGCCGAGAAACCCTAATACGGATCGTTAACTAGAATTCTAGGCGATGCAAATGCAAGTAAACGACTTTACTCTAAGTGAACGGAAATACAACCTTTGTAGATCCGGTCCTCCACCTCCATAGCTCCGTGATGAAGTCCCCTCGCTGTACAAATCAGATCCCGGACTCAAGCATCGGCTTCATCGGAGAAATGGGCGGGCTAGGTCGTCGACTTCGATGCCGAAGATGATCTACGTCGAGGCATCACAAGATCAAGCTCCCACTTCACCAAGTCATGAAAATTGTGAAGAAAACACCCTATACTACTTGGCAAGAGGTAGAGGATGAAGAAATAGGAAGTGGGTTCACTTTAGAATTGGATTTCTCACTTGATTTCATCACTTGCCATTGATGAGGCAAGCTTTTCTTCTTGTGAAGAAGAAGAAGAAGATAATTATGATAAGAATAATTATAAAATAGATAATAGATAATTCTTATCATAACCTCAACCATGGTAAGATGTAGAGAATTAACTAAGGTTAGCTTGGATGGTTAGGGTTAAGAGAAGAAGACAAGAATGGTTGCTTTGGTCAAAGTTGCATGAAGCTTCAAGAAGCTTCATGTAAGAAAGCAACCATTTTTGTTTTCTTTTCTCATTTCCTTTTTAATCCAAATTAAAAAGATAAATGAATGAATAAATAAATTAAAAACCCTAACCATTTACTTAACCAAGGTTTAATTCTACACAAACCCTAGCTATCATGTATCATCAAACATGATACAATCAAGTGCACAAAAAATATATCGCATATACAATGTGCACATGCGAGTGAGAAAATCCATCTTAAAGTGAACCAATACTAGTTAATGCAAAGTAATATATCAAATATATAATTATGCATTAAATATTTAAATCAACACCTGATTTAACGATCCGGTCATATCGCATATAACTGACTAGTATTCAATGTATCGGCTTACCGAATCAATCCTTGATTCGATAACTAGGTTATATCGCATACAACCAATCGATACATTCATCGCGAGAATAGAATGATGTTGGATATAGTGCCCTCAGTGTTAATTATTGGATCGCAGGTACGTGATTGCAATGATTGCGGAGGACCTATACCGGTAGGACAGTCTTACTTGAGATGATAGTATGTTATCTGGTTTGTCTTTATCAGTCGTGTACAGGTTCAGGTGACTGATCAATGCTACACTTTGATAGAGCCCTTAGGATCTTGCTTTACCACCAACAGTATGATGGCGATCATATACGTGAGAGTTGGGTGGTTTATATGCATATCCTCGATTTTGGTCCCTAGTCGTGGGAGTTTCGAGACAGGGCATCGATACTCCGGAGTAGACTAGTGTATACAGTCGAGACCCCGACGAGGGACGGTGGCCGGTCTCACAAGCCACTGGTGTCAGTTGGATCACCTAAGATGTATACAGGTGCTCATTGGGTTATGAGTACACCGGACAGGACTCGCCGGGAATCTGCTAGTTGGTACTATACCTATCGTCAGATAGCAGTTCCCTGGTGACATGTGTACAGGTTAGTTCATCGACCTGAGGTCGTCATTTGTCTCGTGTGAGTTCCCACTGTGCTTTGATTTCTACCCTACCACGGCTCAAAGGAGTCGTGCAAACAGGTAGCTTTTGGGTACAGTCCCGAGCCACATGGAGGCACGTGAGCGGATTGGCAGGGGATTCGTCTCTCCCGATATTCGGGGCGAGATCGCGCTGTATCTAGGAGAGCCATTACACAAAGTCCATGGCCATGGCAGGAGATTTACTGGTAGGTACTCCAGTAGTATCTCAGGGTGTATTGAGGCTATACTCCGACACGACTTATACTGCTATTGGGGGTCTGACGTTACTAACCCCCTAGGCAGATATGCGATACTCATAGACGAACGGACCGGACTGTATATACATTGTCACTGTTAGGCTCAGTAGGGTTTTCCAGATGAGTTCGCTCATCGGCATCCCTTGAGGTCAGTACATGGGCAGCCGCTACGCACTGCTAGTGCCGCTGACGGTTTGTGGTTAAACCCACTGCCAGGGTACTGACGAGTCATTAGAGTCCCCCACAGACAGTTTCCCAAGTTCGGGCGAAACGTTGTAGAGGCCGTATGGTTTTATGGCAGGGTTCGGAAAATGCACGTGCGTTTACGCACGTGTCGATTTTCGGACAGATGATACTGGTCGGCTTAGGTTTAAGCCGGATCCGAGTATTGTATTGAGTAGATATAATATCTTTGTCTCAGTTGCATTTGTATTCGGTCGTAATACAAATGCGGGTATATTTATACAGTTTCGGGGTTGTCCTGAAATTCATTTCAGGATCACTTTTGGAAGTTGCCAGTTTCCAGTTTTCTATCAGCCGTCTTTTAACATTTGGTTAAAGACGGATTTATCTTTTCTTGAGATGAGGTGAGTCAGTGTTCTGGAAGTTTCTAGAAGCAACTAGAAGAGGTGACTAGGTTCATGAACCTTTGCTTACATTAATTACATGATGACTAGGTGTTTATGACTCATGCTTTGACATTAATGATTCTTGTTTATCCTTAGGATATTTGTACATGATATTTAGTCTTAAGGTTACTCTCCCCTCTCCTACACTCACCTCACACCACCTATAAATGGCCGGCCCCTCCTCTCTCTCTACTTCACTTGATGTTTCATTTGTAAAAGATATGATAGATTTTGGGGTGTATGGAATTTCACAGTTCATTTCATTCCATCACCCGATTCCCACGGCAACTTCATTAACCGATCGTCCACGGTTTTGGACGAAGTGAGACAAAGTCATCTACTCATTATCTACATCATTCTTGGTCGTCTCTTTTAGCAAACTTGACGACCGAGTTGCCTCGAGTCAGAGGCGGGAGCCCGTTTAAAGAATCGTTGATGTGGTGCCACCGGGACGAGCAGATCGGAGATCGACGAGATCGGAGCAGCCGCAACGGAGCGTGGGATGATGGTTAAAGAACGAAGGACTCGGATCGTTCGGTATAACCTTTCTACACTCTTTACAGATTGTTAGTTTAGCAATAATGGCAGATCCGGGTTACAGTATACGATAGCGCCAGTTAAAAAGTTTTTGTTCCGCATTTGGCGTCTGTAGACGGCCGGGGCGCTAACGTAGACTTACAGTGGTATTAGAGCCTAACCATTATGCTATGCTAACTTGTGCTAACGCGTTTAAAATATCGATCGAACCGAAAATCGAAAACTGCAAAATTCCAAGCTCACAGTTTCTGTCGATTTTAAATGGCTTCCTAAAATTATTCTACATATCTCAGAAATCTGTGCAGGCTTTTCTAAGAAGACCGACCAAATTTGGACACGTGACTCCACCAAACCGCCGCGGAAACGCGGCCAAACTCATGGTTTGGCCGCGCATCCGCGGCCACTTGGTGAGCTCATGCTCCCAAATTTGTACAGGGTGTTCTTCTTTGGAAATTGGGGTTTTTGGTACATATCTTTTGGGCCCAGGTTTTGTTACTGTTCACCAGATGTTCGTGGGGCCCACTTTGTGATATTTGGTCGATCGAAATTTAAACATGTTAGTTTACAGTGCTTACATTATATCTCCGACCGGGAATGTCATTTGATCGGTAAACCGCGTCTGATTGCTATAGTTCTTTTAGACGGGTTTGCGAACGTGACATTCGCGTTGATGTTCTGTGTTGTACTGTGATGTTGCGGATTTGTCGTGGTGGATAGCAGTGTGCAATGATAGTGCAGTTTGAGTTTATTTGTACTTTTGATATTGCGGGGCGAGCGTCCAACACATGTGGACTGCCGTCACTGCCTGTTGTATAATATTCTTTCGGGACACGACCAGGTTGCGGTCGATGTACCTATTGTACTATTATTTATTTTTGTACTAGGTTTACCCCGCGATGGAGTGCACGGATAGCCGAGTTCTGGAGGGCAACGGGTCCGCATCTCATGGCTTTGAGAGGCAGAGGGGCTTCACTCTAGAATTGGCAGACTATTCGCCGCACTTATAGGGGGTACAGGTTGACCCAAGGAAGGGTGCACAAGCTACCGGATTCCGTGAAGTGCTGGGTGGTCCATTCACTATGCTGTAGGGGGCTGCCTCGCTTCAGGTTTTGGCGGGTAACTTGCCGCACCCGTAGGGGTCTAGGTTTACATTGCACAGGCTATCCACACGACCAGGGGAACGTCGGGTTTCAGCAGCGGCTCTGTGAAACCCGGGGATCCAAGTTTATCTGTATTGTTCTGTGATGCTTATTACTTTTCTGTAATGTTGCATATTATCACGCCTGGAGCGATTACTGTATATTGGTATATATACTATTAGATGTTGTATATGTTTTGCACCCGCGCTAGTCCAGTCCCCGCTCTGTCGTTAGTTAAGTAACCTAACGAGTGATGACGGGACCCAGTGACGAATGCGGATGGCATATACGTACATTTTATTTTCGTTCTTTTCTGGTGTGATTGATTGATGGGACTGCATTGATTCTTATCAATGCAAAGGAAAACAAACTTGTTTGAGTTGTTGGAACAATTTTAAAAGGTGTTATTACAAAGACGTTTCCTTTTGTTATGCATAGCGGTATTCGGTGTGAATATCCAGCACCTCATTCGACGAGGCAAGGGCTGATATCCCTTCACCGGGAAAGACCCCTTGAACAGAAGTTTGCGTCAGGGTAATAACTTTACTATAGTCGATTGCAAGTTGCTTTGCATCGCGGTATTCAGTGGAATATCCTGCACCTCATTCCACGAGGAAAGAGCCGAGATCCCTTTACCGGGAATGACCTCTTTAGCAAAAGGTTTTCGCCACTATATTTTTACAAAAAGCTATCAGGTTCCTTCAGCGATATCAAGTTCACTACGTTAAAGGTTTTTCGCCAAAAACCAGTCGTAGCCCTCCGTCGTTTCTTATGGATGGTCAGTAGTATTCAAGCTATGTTTGTTGGCTTTCGTCAAGGCATAGTGTTTGGTAGCTGCTGGGTATTCATTTGTCGCATAGATAGATGAGTTGGTTTGGGACAGTCGTATTACCTTGTTGGCTTTCGTCAAGGGTATATACGGGTGGGTTCAAATTAACAAGATAATGACGGGCAGAACTTGACATGTGACTTATGATTTGTTGACTTTCGCCAAGGTCATAAGAGCATGGGGCAAGAAAATGATATCGGGAGTTTATAAAGAAACTGAAACTTGCCAAGTATGCGCATACCTTCTGGAGTATGAGTAACGTGGATGCATTCCATCACGTTATCATGCGATGAGAGTTGGATCCCGATTCCTACTGATGAGTTGGTTTACTCTTCGGGTGATCCCGATTGATTCTTCTTTGGGTTTGGAGGAGAATTTGACAGGACAGTGGGAGGTTTCCGGATTAGATAAAGTGATAACCATTCTGATCTTGGTTAGAGTGCACGCAGAGTGTTTCTTTTCTCTCTCTCTTTGGCAGCGACCATTGACCGACCCTAGACTATGACTCAGTGATCATGTTGACCGAACCTTCTTAAAATACTGGCTTTTGGATTGTCTGAGTTGCATAAGTCATTGCCACTCCTTCTTTTACCCTTTGAATTTCTCAGAACACCCCGTATTACTACGGACATCCACTTCCATTGGATAGATCCATCGTATGGTTATATACGAACTCGAAGGGATTTCTTCGAGGATGGATCAAGGTTCAGGAGAAATAGAATTGGTTTATTCAGTTGTCTTTTATTATCACCTTCTCTCAGGTTGCGAGAGCTCCTTGGTTTAGGACAGTACACCTATTACGCTTATTGGATAGTCTTATTCCAAACCATAGGCTGGTGCCGAAAGGTAGGGAATGAAGAAAACCAATTAGCCTAAGTAGGGTGTGTAGAAGGTAATATGTAAAGACAAAATAAAGGGATTAGAAAGAGGGCAAAGTAAATTGCGACTGTTATTATTCACGACCAAAACCGCGTACTTCATCGCCACTCCTATTTCGCCTTTGCTAGAATAAGGTATTATTCAGTTGTCTTTTATCATCACCTTCTCTCAGGTTATGAGTACTCCTAGGTTTAGGAGGGTACACCTATTATGCTTACTGGATAGTCTTCTTCCAAACCATAGGCTGGTGCCGAACGGTAGGGAAGGAAGAAAACCATTTAGCCTAACGATGGTGTACAGAAGGTAACGACTAAAGACAAATAAAGGGATTTGGAGAGATGGCAAAGAGATATACGGTTGTAGTCATGAATAAGATTATGGAAGAGGCATTACTATGAATACCGGAATACCCCTACGAAACATTTTCATGTTTCAGTGCATTGTTAAAAGAAAACTGTTTTCCCGATAAGATACTTACTCCAAGGGTATGTATTTACCAGGTTTCATTCTCATATCTGTATGGTTTTACAGATGATGAGTGGGAGTAAGTTATTGGGAATTAGGTGATCATCCTCATTATATCGGAATTCGTTGTAATTGGTGATATTTGAGGAAATCACCAGGGTACAGTTTTCAATCTACGACGCACAGGTTTTGAGTTATTCAACTCAGCGGACTTATACAGAGTATTGTATGTTGTCCAGTGTCCGTCAGGACAAAGGGGTTGGTCCTCGTACTATGTTCTGTTTACTTATAACTTCTCTAGTTTTTAGACAAATGTTTCGTAGAAATACAGTGTCTAAGTTTTGAGAAGTTGTGGGTATAAGAATAAAGTAGAGAACCAGGTGTCACAAGTATCAGGATTCTTCAAAGAGATCGAAGATGTAGATTCTTGTGATTGGCATTCAGATGATAGTAATGGTTTTGAGAAACTTGTTTCTCTATCAGGTTACTCATAATTGGATGGATTCCTAAGTTGAGTAATGCTGAGTAGCCTCTCTCCATTAAGTTGATATGCACTGGAGACAGCTGCATGATTGAATCTGGTTCCAATTAAATAAGTGCCAAAGTTTCTATATTAGATATAGAATGGTTCGTATCTTAACGATGTTAAGGTGCGGGGAGTTGTCCAGCTTATGCTTAAAACCAGACACTGGATAACTCAAGGCACGTTTCTGTAATGGCTGTTTGTGGGTTGGCCCAGGCTATGACGAGGGTTGACTTTCTACCATCTGGAAGATCAATAGTGATATTGTTCTTGACTCGCCACAGTTTTAGTAAAATGGATTTTTTTTCAGAAAAACAGTAGTGGGAGTATGGTAGAACTGGAAGTGATTCCAGAACCGCAAACGATTACAGAAAATTTAATAGGACCTAAAGATTCAATCAGGTTTGACATTCCATTAGCCACTCCGCAGATTTGGTAGGTAACTTCAGACACCCGAGAGGTACTCCGGTAGCCTTAAGGACGGTGACAGGGAGGTTCTTATCTACCCAGACTTGACACTATTGTTGTTCCAGACTATGAGACCAGACAGGAGGATAAGTATAGCGTCGTTCTAAACTAGTTTTAGAAGTGCACGCATATATTATTCTGTCAGAGGGTTGTCGTATTCAGTGGGAGCAGCGGAAGCATAGTGGGCAAGTAGCTTATGTCTATTTATAGACTAGAGCAGTTATAGCGGAGATAGATCATCTAGTTTTGATGTGATAGTCATAGGTTTGACTTCATCAGAACAGGGGATGGATCTGTTAAGAAGGTAGTAGGGTGTGATGTCATGGTATCTGGATGACATACACAGAGTAGGAAGTAAAATTCCTATACTACGATCGGTTATACTCTGATCGTCATACAGTTGTTTCTCCAGACAGGATATGGATATAATATTAGACATTCTGGTTTATAGATCTATGGTTTTAGATCTAGATTTGGGTAGTTTCCCAATGTCAGTACTTTGACAGTATTCTAATGGTTTTTAGAATAGTTGACTCCTGGCATGGTGGTGTACCTGCAGGTGATGGAGTCACCCTCTCTAAAGGTGTCATATAGACTAAAGAGGAGAGGGATGTGCATGATTGACAGATCACTTGCTTAGGCAATTGAGTCAATCGTGAGATGTCAAGTACCACACCAGATGTTGTTTTTGCACGAGATGCAATAAGTTTGTATTAATCCAATCCTGGAGAAACATAAGGAAGCAGTTTTAGAACATAAGTACATGTTCTATGGATTTGATGACGGCAGCCTCCTTCGGGAGACGGTTATCATTCCAGGCTTCAAAGGTGACATGGTTGACAGAGTGATTGTCAGAGTTATAGTTTTCCCTCTGACGAGGGACAGTATTATGGACAGGTGGTCCAAGAGGATACTGTGGGAGGCTTGGTGCTGGATACTGATTAAGTTCAGTGATCGATACAGTCTAAGAAGTTTGGATTTGGAGTTCATTTATGAACTAAGTCCTATCAAATATCCAGACATTTTCTAAGATAGGTATTACTCAATTCGGAAGATGGCTTTCTCCGCGAACTTGAGATTTTGAGAGATATAGAAAGAAACATCTAGGCGGATCCACTCACTGAGGCTATTTCTCGAACACAATAGTTTTACAAACGAGCTTTGTGAAACTGATTAGTAGAGGAGTTGGATGTTCGGTTTCACACGGGCTGTGAGTAGTCGACATCGCAATAATTAGCCTTAAGTGAAAGTGGGAGATTGTTGGATAGAGTGCCCTCAGAGTCAATTATTGAATCGCAGGTACGTGATTGCAATGATTGCGGAGGACCTATACCGGTAGGACAGTCTTACTTGAGATGATAGTATGCTATCTGGTTTGCCTTTATCAGTCGTGTACAGGTTCAGGTGACTGATCACTGCTACACTTTGATAGAGCCCTTAGGATCTTGCTTTACCACCAACAGTATGATGGCGATCATATACGTGAGAGTTGGGTGGTTTATATGCATATCCTTGATTTTGGTCCCTAGTCGTGGGAGTTTCGAGACAGGGCATCGATACTCCGGAGTAGACTAGTGTATACAGTCGAGACCCCGACGAGGGGTGGTGGCCGGTCTCACAAGCCACTGGTGTCAGTTGGATCACCTAAGATGTATACAGGTGCTCATTGGGTTATGAGTACACCGGACAGGACTCGCCGGGAATCTGCTAGTTGGTACTATACCTATCGTCAGATAGCAGTTCCCTGGTGACATGTGTACAGGTTAGTTCATCGACCTGAGGTCGTCATTTGTCTCGTGTGAGTTCCCACAGTGCTTTGATTTATACCCTACCACGGCTCAAAGGATTCGTGCAAACAGGTAGCTTTTGGGTACAGTCCCAAGCCACATGGAGGCACGTGAGCGGATCGGCAGGGGATTCGTCTCTCCCGGTATTGGGGGCGAGATCGCGCTGTGTCTAGGAGAGCTATTACACAAAGTCCATAGCCATGGCAGGAGATTTACTGGTAGGTACTCCAGTAGTATCTCAGGGTGTATTGAGGCTATACTCCGACACGACTTATACTGCTATTGCGGGTCTGACGTTACTAACCCCCTAGGCAGATATGCGATACTCATAGACGAACGGACCGGACTGTATATACATTGTCACTGTTAGGCTCAGTAGGGTTTTCCAGATGAGTTCGCTCATCGGCATCCCTTGAGGTCAGTACATGGGCAGCCGCTACGCACTGCTAGTGCCGCTGACGGTTTATGGTTAAACCCACTGCCAGGGTACTGACGAGTCATTAGAGTCCCCCACAGACAGTTTCCCAAGTTCGGGCGAAACGTTGTAGAGGCCGTATGGTTTTATGGCAGGGTTCGGAAAATGCACGTGCGTTTACGCACGTGTCGATTTTCGGACAGATGATACTGGTCGGCTTAGGTTTAAGCCGGATCCGAGTATTGTATTGAGTAGATATAATATTTTTGTCTCAGTTGCATTTGTATTCGGTCGTAATACAAATGCGGGTATATTTATACAGTTTCGGGGTTGTCCTGAAATTCGTTTCAGGATCACTTTTGGAAGTTGCCAGTTTCCAGTTTTCTATCGGCCGTCTTTTAACATTCGGTTAAAGACGGATTTATCTTTTCTTGAGATGAGGTGAGTCAGTGTTCTGGAAGTTTCTAGAAGCAACTAGAAGAGGTGACTAGGTTCATGAACCTTTGCTTACATTAATTACATGATGACTAGGTGTTTATGACTCATGCTTTGACATTAATGATTCTTGTTTATCCTTAGGATATTTGTTCATGATATTTAGTCTTAAGGTTACTCTCCCCTCTCCTACACTCACCTCCCACCACCTATAAATGGCCGGCCCCTCCTCTCTCTCTACTTCACTTGACGTTTCATTTGTAAAAGATATGATAGATTTTGGGGTGTATGGAATTTCACAGTTCATTTCATTCCATCACCCGATTCCCACGGCAACTTCATTAACCGATCGTCCATGGTTTTGGACGAAGTGAGACAAAGTCATCTACTCATTATATACATCATTCTTGGTCGTCTCTTTTAGCAAACTTGACGACCGAGTTGCCTCGAGTCAGAGGCGGGAGCCCGTTTAAAGAATCGTTGATGTGGTGCCACCGGGACGAGCAGATCGGAGATCGACGAGATCGGAGCAGCCGCAACGGAGCGTGGGATGATGGTTAAAGAATGAAGGACTCGGATCGTTCGGTATAACCTTTCTACACTCTTTACAGATTGTTAGTTTAGCAATAATGGCAGATCCGGGTTACAGTATACGATAGCGCCAGTTAAAAAGTTTTTGTTACGCATTTGGCGTCAGTAGACGGCCGGGGCGCTAACGTAGACTTACAAATGAGGTATCACATACACGCATTATTCTCGGTCCCGCACATATCTCATATGCGCTCCTATTTCGTTTCGCTTGAGCCAGGAAACCTCTGTGTACGACTCTAAAGACTCATCAATACGCCGGCAGCAGGTGATGATCATATCACACACCCACAAGCTGCAAGCGGTCTGCTAAACGTAACGGCCACCCGGGTATTGAGCGATCAGAAGATCGACGAGCAGGCCCGCTCACACTCCTGTGAATCCAACCAGTAACACTTACCGTACAGTCCGGTCTGATCGTCTGATATGTCGCATATCTCGCCTAGGGGTGGTAAACGTCAGACCCCAATAGCTTGATAGGTCGTGTCGATATGAGGTCTATAACAATTCGAGATACTACTGGTAACACTTACCAGTAAATCTCAGCAACCCTGGCCAGGGATTTCCGGTTATAGCCAATCGAACACAGCGCAACATCAACCCCCTATACCGGGAGAGACGAATCCCCTCATATCGCTCATTGCCTCCATGTGATTCGGGACTGTACCCAAAAACCACCGTTTTGCACGCCCTCTTGGACGTGGTAAGGTGGAAATCAAAGCACAGTGGGAACCACACAAGACTCTATGACGATCTCGGGTCAACAGACTACTCTGTACCAGTGTCACCAGAGAACTGCCATCTGACGTAAGGTATAATACCATATGGGAGTTCTCGGCGAGTCCGTCCAGTGTACCCAGTCTTTACTGAGCACCCGTATTCATCTCTGATGTCAAACACCAATGGATATGGGATCATCCATCGCCCATCTGTATGGGTCGAGAAGGTATACGCTAGTCTACTCTGGTATATCGATGCCCTGTCTCGATATACCCACGACTAGGGACCTTGAAGGATGTACTTATGGACTACCATGTCCCCACTAGTATGATCCGCATCATAGTCCAGGTAGTCAAGTACACATCCTAAGGGCTTTACCAACATGTAACAGAGAGACAATCAGTGTACACGTTAAGGTAAAGAGTAACCAGATAGCGTATTATCATGTCGAGCAAGAAAGTCCTCCCTATATATGTCCCAGCATCTACTACAATATACATCCTATGTACAGTAATGGCCTCTAGGGCATACATATAACTAACAATCTCCCACTTGCACTAGGGCCATCTGTAGCAGTGGTTGCAGTATCTCATACTCAACCATCCCATAAAACTCTCTCTCTGGGAATAGGCCTTCATGAGTGGATCCGCCGTGTTGTCCTCTGAGTCTACTCTCCTAACCTCGATCTCACTGGAGATCAACCATCTCCTCGATCAGGTGACACTGCCTTAGAATATGTCTGGATCACTGATGGGACGGACGTTCCTTGGCATAAGTCACAACTCCATTGTCACACAATGGGAGGAACTAAGTTCATCTCATGAACTAATATACACCCAGACAGCCTCTTTGGTAGCATCTTAAGTAGCGATGTATCCAGCCTTAATCGTCTAGTATGTCACGGTATCTAGCTTGGAACTCTTCCAACATACCGTCCCTACACTTAGGGTAAAGACAATGCCTGTGACTGACATTCAGTTATGTTTATTACCCTGGAACCTTTCCAGTGATTCTCCCCAGGGTCGATTGATACCATCTCACTACATCTAGTGAGTATCCTAACATCCAATTACATCTATCTCATAGATTAAAACTCAGGATTTAGGAGGTATCACTTTGATCCTATATGGAGAATCTTTGTGATAATCGGAGATTGACCGAGCGTAGTGTAAGGTTTGCCTAGCACCCTATGAAGAGTTTTGAAGCATCACATGTCTCAAAGTATGTATTTTGAGGTGCTAAACAAACACGCAAAGGAATCGATCCTAGAAAATTAGGGTTTACAAAACTTTAAGCTAATAAAGATTAGGGTTTGAAGGCTACAACCTTTGTAGCTCCCCTTTGAAAGACTCCTTGGTGTCTAGGGTGTTGAATCAAAGTCCTCTTGAAGTCCCCTTTTTGTCCACGACGATCCACCACGGAGTTCTTCCGTCCAAGCTCGCTACTTTGAAAACCGAAGGAAACACTCTAATCAAGTTGGCAAGACTTGAGTAGAATGGTGTTGTGGCTTAGGATATCTCTTCAAAAACCTTTCTTCGGTTGTGTTTAACTCACTAGAAAAAACTAGAGAGGAAAAGATGAAGAAGGATGAAGATGGTGGCTTATATTAGCAAGAGGTATAAAAGGTAACCTTAAGTTAAAAGGAAAAAGAAAATATATATCAATATATATATTTATTTCCTTCATAACCTCAACCATGATTAAATGATGGATGGTTAGTTTAACTTGGGTTTTAAATGATAAAGAGAAAGATAACCATAGGTTAGTGGTAGTTGAGATAGGTTAGGTTAGAAGAAGAGTGTAGAATCAAGAATGATTATCCTTTCCCTTTTTCATTTAACTTTAAAACCAAAATTAAATAATAATCCATTATTTAATCTATGGTGTGAGTCTCATATTGCCACCATATCCATATGCTAACAACCATGATGGATGGGTGTATGTATGTATGCATGTATGTACATTCACATGTGCATGAAACTAGAATGGAAGAAAGAAACATATGCATGCATGCATACATCCATCAAACCCTAGAAAGGTTTCAAGTGAGAAAACTAATGGTTAGATGATAAATCAACACTTAATTTATCAATCCGGTCATATCTCATATGACCCCACCAAAAGCACGCCACCCGATCAATGTTCGGTATCATATACGCACATTTCAATCGGGTGCAAGCGCATATCGCATACGCGCACCACAACGTTTTGCCTGGACTGGGTAACTCCTCTGTGGGACTCTAAGACTCGTCAATACGCCGGCAGAGGGTGATGATCATATCAGGTACCCTCAAGCCGCAAGCGGTCAGCTAAACGTAACGGCCACCCGGTATTGAGCGATCAGAAGAAAACAAGCGAACCTGCTACAACTCCCGTCGAGCCATCCGGCAACACTACCGTACAGTCCGGTCTGTTCGTCAGATATGCTGCATATTGAGCCTAGGGATGGTGACGTTGACCCTAATAACTCAACAAGTCATGCCGGTGAATGGTCTATAACAGATCGAGAAACTAATGATAACACTTATTAGCAAATCTCTGCAGCCCTGGCCAGGGACTTACTGATATAACCAGTCGGGCACAGTACAGCATCAACCCCCAATACCGGGAGAGACGAAACCCCTCCTATCGCTTATTGCCTTCGTGTGTCTCGGGACTGTACCCAACGGCCACCTGTTTGCACGACTCAGTAGAGCCGTGGTAGGGTGGCAATCAAAGTACAGTAGGAGAACACACAAGACTCCATGACGATCTCGGGTCTACAGACTAACCTGTACCAGTGTCACCTGAGAACTGCTATCCGACGATAGATATAATTCCATATAGGAGTTCTCAGCGAGTCCGTCCAGTGTACCCAGTCAGCACTGAGCACCCGTATATGATCTTGATGTCAAACATCGATGAATGTGGGAGCATCCATCGCCCATCATATGGGTCTAGTATCATATACGCTAGTCTACTCTGGTATATTAATGCCCCGTCTCGATATACCTACGACTAGGGACTTTTCAGGATATGCTTATAGACTACAGATGTCCCACTAGTATGATCTTCATCATAATCAGAGCAGTCAAGCCAATATCCTCAGGGCTTTATCAGCATGTATGAGTGAATATAAAGCATGATCAAATCAATATGTCAGATAAAGTAGAACCAGATAGCATACTATCATGTCGAGCAAGAATGCATACTGAATATATATACATGTATAGATACATCCACTATCACATAATGGCCTCTAGGGCATACATATATCCAACAATCTCCCACTTGCACTAAGGCCAGTTATTGGCGTATCTCATACCCAACAGCTCAAAAAGTCGCTCATGCTGCGGCTGAGGGAGGGCCTTGGTGAATGGTTCCGCGGCGTTATTCTTTGTGTCTACTCTCCTAATCTCGATCTCGCAGCGATCTACAATCTCCCGGATCAAATGAAAACGCCTCAGGATGTGTCTGGACCGCTGATGGGATCTGGGCTCCTTGGCTAACGCCATAGCCCCATTATTGTCACAATACAAAGGTATTGGATCAATAATGGTTGGAACTACTCCTAGCTCCGAGACGAACTTCTTCATCCAGACGGCTTCCTTGGCGGCATCATTTGCAGCAATGTACTCAGCTTCCATCGTAGAGTCTGCAACGGTATCTTGTTTGGAACTCTTCCAACTCACCGCCCCTCCATTGAGGGTAAATACAAACCCAGAGATAGATTTGCTGTCGTCCTTATCGCTCTGGAAGCTCGAATCGGTAAAGGCCTCCATTTGGAGGTCTCCATTACCATACACCAAGAACAATTCTTTAGTCCTTCGCAAGTACTTAAGAATGTTCTTCACAGCTGTCCAGTGATTCTCCCCTGGGTTGGATTGATACCTGCTTACAACACTAAGTGCATAAGCTACATCTGGGCGTGTACATAACATCGCATACATTATAGATCCTACTGCCGAAGCATAGGGTATAATACTCATGCGAGCTCTCTCTTCATCGGTCTTTGGGCAAGAATCCTTGGAGAGAGTGACCCCATGGCAAGCAGGTAAGGCACCCCGCTTGGAGTCTTCCATACTAAACCTTTTTAGGATGGTGTCAATGTACCTGGTTTGGGACAATCCTAATAACCTTTTGGATCTATCCCTATAGATCCTTATGCCCAGAATGTATGTGGCATCACCCAGGTCCTTCATGGAGAACCTCAGTGATAAGAAAGATTTGACCGACTGTAGTATAGGAATATCATTTCCTATCAGAAGAATGTCATCCACGTACAATACGAGGAATGTGACATCTCTTCCTACAGCCTTCTTATAAACACAAGGTTCATCTGGATTTTTGATGAAATCAAACTCTTTGATGACATCATCGAAACAGATGTTCCAACTCCGTGATGCCTGCTTTAACCCATATATGGATTTAAGCAATTTACATGCTTTCCCGCTGCTCCCACTGTCAATGAAGCCCTCTGGCTGATCCATATAAATGCATTCTTCTAAATTTCCATTCAGAAATGCGGTTTTAACATCCATCTACCAGATTTCATAGTCGTAGTGAGCAGCAATAGCAAGTAGGATCCGAATGGATTTAAGCATGGCTACGGGAGAAAAAGTCTCGTCATAGTCCAAACCTGGTCTTTGACGAAAACCCTTCGCCACAAGTCTTGCCTTATAGGTCTCCACCTGCCCATTTACACCAATCTTTCTTTTAAAGATCCATTTGCACCCTACAGGTTTCACCCCAGGAGGTACAACGTCCAAAGTCCATACTTTGTTGGTGTACATAGACTCCATTTCGGATCTCATGGCATCCAGCCACTTCACAGAGTCTTTACTCGTGATAGCTTGCTGAAAACTGGTAGGATCATCATCATCTATGATGCAATCTTCTCCGTTACCATCAATGAGGAAACCGTAATACCTCTCCGGTGGGCGAGAAGTCCCACCAGACCTACGGAGTGGCTGTGGTTCTTGAGTTTCTGCTGCAACAGTTGGTTCAACCAAATCGTCATTTGTAGTTTGTGTTTCTAGAACCTCTTCTAGATCCACCACCTTGCCATCATCTTTGTCTGTGAAAAACTCTTTTTCTAAGAATGTGGCATGTTGAGAAACAAACACCTTTTGTTCCTCTTTGTGGTAGAATAGATATCCATATGAATTCTTTGGATATCCCACAAAGTTACACATGACAGACCGTGTCTCGAATTTGTCCGGATTCTGCTTTTTAACATAGGCCGGGCAACCCCAAATCTTTATTCTCTTAAGAGATGGTCTCCTCCCATGCCATATCTCATATGGAGTGGTAGACACGGTTTTGGTTGGAACCCTGTTTAGCAGAAACGCTGCAGTCTCTAATGCATGCCCCCAAAACGAGACCGGTAACTCAGCGTCACTCATCATGGACCGGACCATATCTAATAGGGTCCTATTCCTTCTTTCTGACACACCATTGTGCTGTGGTGTGTAAGGAGGAGTGAGCTGAGAGAGAATCCCATTCTCTTTTAAGAAGTTTGCAAATTCTGTACTGAGATACTCCCCACCTCGATCTGATCGAAGCATCTTGATACTCAAGCCGGTTTGTTTTTCAACTTCTTGTTTATATTCAATGAATTTCTCGAAAGCTTCGGACTTGTGCTTTAATAAAACCACATGACCGAATCTTGAGAAATCATCAGTGAATGTAATGAAGTACGAAAAACCGCCTCTAGCCTGTGTAGACATTGGCCCACATACATCACTATGTATGAGGCTTAGGAGCTGAGTAGCTCTTTTTCCGTGTCCAGTAAACGGAGTTTTGGTCATTTTACCCTTGATACAAGACTGGCAAGTCGCATAAGATTTATATTCAAAAGAGTTTAAATATCCATCTTTGTGTAACTTGTTTAGTCTTATTTCGTTAATATGACCAAGTCTACAGTGCCAAAGAAAAGCTTCATTTAATTCTGAAAGTTTTCTTTTATTAGTGTGTTGTATACTGAAAACTGTGTGTTGATTTAGGACATATATTCCGTTGTTAAGTGTACCATACCCAACCAACATTTGATTCAGGTGTATGTTCATAACATTGTTCTGCAATACAAAATTATATCCTTCATTGTCCAACAAAGAAACGGATATTATATTACATAGCATACTAGGTACAAAATAACATGGATTTAAAACCAAAATACATCTAGAAGGCAACCCCAAGTGATACTCTCCCACTGCGACTGTATGTACATTAGAACCATTTCCAACGCGGAGAGTATGGTCACCTGTCCTCAAAACCTTGCTATTTCTCAGCCCCTGCATAGAATTGCAAATGTGAGAACCTGAACCGGTATCCAATACCCAGGATGCAGAGTTTATAGAAAAACAGTTTTCAGTCACAAACGCACCTGAAGCAGAAGCATCACCATGCTTCTTCTTGATACTTAAGTATTCCGTGCAATTGCGCTTCCAGTGTCCTGTCTTGTGGCAATGAAAACATTCGCCCTTCCCCGAGTCTCCAGCCTTGGCTTTTCCCTTTCCCTTCGCCTTTTTAACTCCGCCCTTAGGATTAGTGGGTTTCTTCTTCTTCTTTCCCTTGGCCTTAGCTTTCGGGCGAGAAGAGGAAGACTGTCCAATAGTCATAATGGGAGTTCTTGCTAACTTCATAGTGCTCTCTGCACTCCTTAACATATTAAGGAGTTCAGGGAGTTCCTTCTCCATGCCATGTATGTTGAAGTTCACTATGAACTGAGAAAAGGTGGAGGGCAGGAACTGTAGAATAATATCTATATATTGTTCGTTGTCCATCGTCCATCCAAGGTCCTCAAGCTCTTCTATAAGAGCTATCATCTTCAAAACATGGTCTCCTACTGGTATGCCAGGGGCCATGCGCATCTGAAACAATTTCCTTGATGCTTCGTATCTTAATACGCGGGCTTGCTCCCCATACAACTCCTTTGTATGGAGCAATATACTATGAATGTCCATGTCCTCGTGCTGCTTTTGATGTGTATTGTCCATCGATGCAAGCGCGAGGCATTTGGCCGTGGCACAATCAGCGTCCCATGTCTTGCGGACTTCAATGTCCGCAACTGAGGATTTTGGACCAGGGATGGGCGGGGCTGAAGCCGTGAGGACATATGATACTTTATCATAAGTCAAGTCGATTTTCAGATTCCTTAGCCAGTCTTTATAGTTGGTCCCATTCAGTTTGTTTTTATCTAGTAGAAGCTTGAGTCCCGTCATGGGTATCTGCCATTAAGAGAGAGAAAAGAATACACTCAGCGAAAGCTCTTGCATAGATTAGATTGGTTATTATCTTGTCTAATCGATATTTCCCACTGCTTTTTATCGAGTTTCTCTTTCAAACCTTAAAAAGAAAAAATAGCCAGGATTAATTACAGTCTACAACTTCGCTAACCGTTCAGCCAGGCCAGTGTCGGTACTTGAGGGAGGTTCCCTGTGCTTTCGCACGGACCTAATTAGAGTAAACCTCGTTTTCCCAGAGGCGGAGCCCCGTTAACACCTTTCTAGACACCTAATGAGTTAGCTAATTGTAAACTGTAAAACTCTCCTAGGAGCAACTTTTGCCCACAGTGGGATCGCGATCCAACCATCACATGGAAGGTATGCAATCTCATTGCAAATTTCAACTATTGAAATTCCCGATATGGTTTTTACCCCTAATACTCGTGACCTTGGCTAAGGTCAACAAATCACGAGTACTAGTCAAGCTCATCCCGTCATTTCTTGATTAATTAGACCCGCTCACATGACCCTTGGCTAAGGTCAACAAAGTCATATGCTCGTCCTAACTAATCTGCATCATATGCATTTGTAGGAAGACATCACTTAGCTACCGTTCACTACGCCTTGGCTAAGGTCAACAAACGTAGCACGAATACTAAGTACTCTACTTCCTAAAATGACGGAGGGTTGCGGATGATTTTTAAGAAAATCTTTAACGCTTTGAGCTTGATATCGTTGTAGAATCTAGCAGTTTTCAAAAGGAGTGGCTTAAGCTCCGCAGTTTTGAAATATAGCTTTTTCATAAATAGCCGAGTGGTTTTCAAATCCGATTCTACAATATTTTTTTAGGTTTATTTTCTTTACATTAATCACATTAATGTAATCCCATCATTTAAGTCCTTAAGCCAATCACAGAAAAGAAACGAAAATAACACGTACACTTATGCCATCCGCATTCGCCGTAATGTTCCGTTATGCACCGTTAGGTTACTTAACTAACGGCATACCGGAACGGGACTAGCGCGGGTGTAAAACATAAGCAACGTCTACTATATATCATATATATAATATGTCATTCGTCTCAGATATCTCAGAACACAGGCAGCAGAAACATAGATATAACGTGGGATATACTAGGACGTCCGTATTTAGTATTTAGCCAGAATAGAAAATACGGATTCCACAGTCGCGATGAATAGCCAAGCCCACACCCTGGACCCCTACGAGAGCGGCAAGTGACCCTACCAATCCTGGAGTTTAGGAGACCCGGTCCCGACTCCTCGAGATGGCCTCCCACTGAACCCCAGAACCCGGTCACCTGTGCTCCCCTCCTTGGGTCCATCCTAATGCGGAAAAGTAAATAATATACAACACTGGTGGCAGCAACCTCAACCCGGAAGCGCCCCAAATAAAAGAATATTACATTACATTTGAATTTACATGAATGAAAATATAAAACTCTCATCTCACATAAAACCCCCTGGCTATTCGATCGCGACAATCCTGCACATCATATCTCAGCAATACAGAATATCTTATATCATCAACGTAAGTAAGTATGCATACACTAATTGTCGTCGACGTATAGCAACGACAATCAGCAATACCACTACATACTACACTTACGGTCACAGAAAAGAAAGTGTAAAACTGCAATATCTGGAATCCATATTCTCTTTAGACATCGCAAATGCAAAATATCACATATTCCGTATTTCATGTCTAATAATATGAATTCCACACATTGCACCACATTCCGGATAAACAGACAGTATCGATGTTTTCGAACAAACGATCAAATACCCAGGATTCACTAAAGCCCAACACTTGAGCAGAGTTCAAACACTTGGAGTGTGACACAGTAGTAGCGGTCCAGCCGTAGAAGGGTCAAGCCAACGCCTCACATGTGGCACGCCGTACTGCCCGAAACCCTAAGGTTCAAAGGGCAGTTCAAGACGGTCACATAATCGAGTTAAGGTTTGTTGTCTTCTAGAGGGACCACCACAAAAAGACTTGCACGAATTTCCAAAGTATTTAAACCCCGTGAATAGTGAGCAAATGACATTCGTTCAAACACTTCAATACTTTCTAATTTACCCGGAAAAGTCACGAAAACAAAATTCCGATCGAATCGACGGGTCCAAAATCATCTCCAGAATTTTTCAAAACTAAATACAGATTAAAAATATCCAAAAAATTATACAAGCAGATTAATGAATTACTGTAGAAAAATTATCCAACAATACATATATACGGCCGCGGAACCGCGGCCTAAGAAAGCTTAGGCCGCGTTTCCGCGGCAACCTTTACTGTTCATTGGAAAATTTTTGTATCGTAATTCTTAGTTTTACCTGCTGTATTTTTTACATATTTTTAATTCTGAAAAATGTCAAATTTTAGAAAATTTCCAGAGAGCACCCTAAAATACCGTATTTCGGTTCGATCGGAGTTTCGACTTCGTAAAAGGGTCGCCTAATGTTCTAGGTCGGCTCTGATACCAATGTAAGGTTTTCCTAGCACCCTAGGAAGAGTTTTGAAGCATCACATGTCTCAAAGTATGTATTTTGAGGTGCTAAACAAACACGGAAAGGAATCGATCCTAGAAAATTAGGGTTTACAAAACTTTAAGCTAATAAAGATTAGGGTTTGAAGGCTACAACCTTTGTAGCTCCCCTTTGAAAGACTCCTTGGTATCTAGGGTGTTGAATCAAAGTCCTCTTGAAGTCCCCTTTTTGTCCAGGACGATCCACTACGGAGTTCTTCCGTCCAAGCTCGCTACTTTGAAAACCGAAGGAAACACTCTAATCAAGTTGGCAAGACTTGAGTAGAATGGTGTTATGGCTTAGGATCTCTCTTCAAAAACCTTTCTTTGGTTGTGTTTAACTCACTAGAAAAAACTAGAGAGGAAAAGATGAAGAAGGATGAAGATGGTGGCTTATATTAGCAAGAGGTATAAAAGGTAACCTTAAGTTAAAAGGAAAAAGAAAATATATATCAATATATATATTTATTTCCTTCTTAACCTCAACCATGATTAAATGATGGATGGTTAGCTTAACTTGGGTTTTAAATGATAAAGATAAAGATAACCATAGGTTAGTGGTAGTTGAGATAGGTTAGGTTAGAAGAAGAGTGTAGAATCAAGAATGATTATCCTTTCCCTTTTTCATTTAACTTTAAAACCAAAATTAAATAATAATTCATTATTTAATCTATGGTGTGAGTCTCATATTGCCACCATATCCATATGCTAACAACCATGATGGATGGGTGTATGTATGTATGCATGTATGCACATTCACATGTGCATGAAACTAGAATGGAAGAAAGAAACATATGCATGCATGCATACATCCATCAAACCCTAGAAAGGTTTCAAGTGAGAAAACTAATGGTTAGATGACAAATCAACACTTAATTTATCAATCCGGTCATATCTCATATGACCCCACCAAAAGCAGGCCACCCGATCAATGTTCGGTATCATATACGCACATTTCAATCGGGTGCAAGCGCATATCGCATACGCGCACCACAACGTTTTTCCTGGACTGGGTAACTCCTCTGTGGGACTCTAAGACTCGTCAATACGCCGGCAGAGGGTGATGATCATATCAGGTACCCTCAAGCCACAAGCGGTCAGCTAAACGTAATGGCCACCCGGGTATTGAGCGATCAGAAGAAAACAAGCGAACCTGCTACAACTCCCGTCGAGCCATCCGGCAACACTACCGTACAGTCCGGTCTGTTCGTCAGATATGCTGCATATTGAGCCTAGGGATGGTGACGTCGACCCTAATAACTCAACAAGTCGTGCCGGTGAATGGTCTATAACAGATCGAGAAACTACTGATAACACTTATTAGCAAATCTCTGCAGCCCTGGCCAGGGACTTACTGATATAACAGTCGGGCACAGTACAGCATCAACCCCCAATACCGGGAGAGACGAAACCCTCCTATCACTCATTGCCTTCGTGTGTCTCGGGACTGTACCCAACGGCCACCTGTTTGCACGACTCAGTAGAGCCGTGGTAGGGTGGCAATCAAAGTACAGTGGGAGAACACACAAGACTCCATGACGATCTCGGGTCTACAGACTAACCTGTACCAGTGTCACCTGAGAACTGCTATCCGACGATAGATATAATTCCATACAGGAGTTCTCAGCGAGTCCGTCCAGTGTACCCAGTCAGCACTGAGCACCCGTATATGATCTTGATGTCAAACATCGATGAATGTGGGAGCATCCATCGCCCATCATATGGGTCTAGTATCATATACGCTAGTCTACTCTGGTATATCAATGCCCCTTCTTGATATACCTACGACTAGGGACTTTTCAGGATATGCTTATAGACTACAGATGTCCCACTAGTATGATCTTCATCATAATCAGAGCAGTCAAGCCAATATCCTCAGGGCTTTATCAGCATGTATGAGTGAATATAAAGCATGATTAAATCAACATGTCAGATAAAGTAGAACCAGATAGTATACTATCATGTCGAGCAAGAATGCATACTGAATATATATACATGTATAGATACATCCACTATCACATAATGGCCTCTAGGGCATACATATATCCAACACGTAGCATAGGAAACTCCTTCCCTATCAAGAGTATGTCATCCACGTACTCTACGAGGATCACTACCATACTCCCTACTACCTTTTTCTATATACAAGGTTCATCTACCATTTTTATGATGCCAAACTATTTGACTAACTCATCAAAATAGATGTTCCATCTCTGCGATGCCTGCTTTATCGCATAAGACATCTTGCACATGTTTCCGCTGCTCCCACTGTCTACGAAGCCCTCTGGCTGTGTACTTATAGACGCTCTCTTCCAAAACATCATTTAGAAAAGCAGTCATGACACCCAACCACCAGATATCGTAGTCATGGTATGTAGCCATGGCAAGTAGGATCTGGATGGACTTAAGCATAGGTCCTTAGAAAAGGTTTCATCATGATCCATATCTGGTCAATGATGCAAACCTTTAACAAGTCTAGCTTTGAAAGTCTCAACTTTTCGATGTACACCAAGTAATCTTCTCAAGATATACTTGCTCCTGATGGGGATTTAACCCTTCAGATATAGCAACCAAAGTCCATACTTTGTTGGTGTATAAGGATTCCATCTCAGATCGCTAAGCATCCAGCCATTCTTACAGAGTCCCACTCCTGATGGCCAGCACGAAATTAGTTGGGTCATCATCTCATGATGCAATCCTCGCTCCCACTGTCATAGAGGAACCGAAGCATCTCTCAGGTGGGTGAGGAACCCTACTAGATCGGCGGAGAGGCTGAGGTTCGTTGGTTACTATTGAATCCTTTGGTTCTACCAAGTCATCAGCTGTCATTTGTATAGCTGGAACCTTTCCAGTTGTACATAACAGACCTTGCCTCGAGCTTGTCCGGATTATGCTTTTAGACATAGCCCGGACAACCCCAAATGTTAACTAACTTAAGATATAGGCTCTTCTCTTTCCATATCACATATTAAGCGGTAGGCTACTGATTTGATTTGAACCCTATTCAATAGGTATGCAGCTTCTCAAGCGCATAACTCCCAAAAGGAAATAGGAAACTCAGCAGTACTCATCATAGAGCACACCATATCACATAGGGTGCTGTTGCTCCGCCCCGATATACCATCGTGCTATGGTGTATACGGAGGAGTAATGCTGAGACAGAATCTCATTCTCCTTTAGAATAATCCATGATTTTCGTGCTCAAGTATTCTCCTCCTTGATCACATCAAAGGACATAATACTTATACCCGTATTTTGGTTCTCTACTTCTAGTTTATATTCTGTGAATATCTCAAAAGGTTCAGACTTGTGTTTCAACAGGAACATATGTTTGAATCTTGAGAGATTATCAGAGAATGTAACGAAGTACAAAGAACCGGTCCTGGCATATGTAGACAGGAGAGCTTACATACATCATCATGTATCATCCCAAGAGTTTATTTACTCTTTCTCTGTTTCCAATAAACAGAGCTGAGGTCATTATATCTTTGTGACATGACTCGCAAGTTTCATAAGATGTAAATTCAAACTAATTTAAATATCCATCTAAATGTAACTTCAGCCAGTCGGGTCGCATTGATATGACCTAGTCTACAAAGCCTCAAGAAGGAATCGTTCATTTCTGAACTCTTCCTCTTGTGTGTGTTCAATATACTAGGAACTGTAGTTTGATTTAGAACGTCAATGCTTTTAGATAACGTGCCTGAACCGATCAACTTTTGATATAGGAAATGTTCAAAACATTATCCATCAATACAAAATTTTATCATTTCTTTACTAATAAAGAGACTGATATGATTTTGTATATCAGGTTCGGTATCTAACAGCATTTGTTCAGAATCAATGTATTGGTAATACAGGGTGACAGTGACTAACAGACTTGGCTGCAACACTTGCCCCTTTTTCTGTCTCATGAAACTTATCACCCGTTCTCAGTTTTTCTACCTTTTTGTAGCCCTATGTAACAAATTACATATCTGGGATCCTGATCCGGTATCATATACCCTGGATGCGGAGGATACTGAGAAACAGTTCTTTGTAATGAACACACCCGAAGATGATGCATCTCATGCACTTTCTTCGTTTGGGCGGCACGGGAATTCTGGTATTCCCTAATTTCTTGCTCTGTCTTATAACAATTTAAGTTGGAGCGGGACTAACGTTCCCCAGCTCAGTATAACAAGCGGGTTCGGTCAATATTCCGTATTATTATCTTGATTAAGGCGTGATATGGTCGCTACCTGGAGAGAGAGAGAAGAAAACACTTAGCGTGCGCTCTTGCAAGAATAGATTGGTTATTATTTTATCTAATCAGGATGGCTCCCACTGCTTTTTATCAAATCTTCCTTCAAACTCTAAAAGGAAAGACTAGCCGGAATTAATTACATACTACAAGTTCGCCAATCTTTCAGCCAGGCCAGTGTCGGTACTTTGAGGGAGGTCCCCCGTGCTTTCGCACGAACCTAATTAATGTAAACCTCGTTTTCCCAGAGGCGTAACCTCGTTGACACCTTTCTAGACACCTACTTGATCGGCTAATTGTAATGTGTAAAACTCTCCCAGGAGTAACTCTTACTCGCAGCGGGTATCGGGATCCAACTATCTCATAGAAGGTATGCAATCTCATTGCAAATTTCAACACTTGAAATTCCCGATAATATTTTGCCCCAAACGATCTATGACCTTGACAAGGTCAACAAACCATAGACCGCAAGTCAAGTTCAACCCGTCATTTCTTGATTGAATCAAACCCACCCGCACGACCCTTGACAAGGTCAACAAGGCCGCACGACTACCCTAACCCAATCCGCATCATATGCATAAGCAGATAAATACTGGTTAGCTACCGCACACTGCGCCTTGACATGGTCAACAAACGCAGCACGAATACTAAACATGACTTATCTGAAATGACGGAGGGCTACGACAGGTTTTTCTGAAAACCTATTGCGTAATGAACTTGATATCGTTGTAGAATCAAATGATTTTAAAATGGAGTGCTTTTGAGGCTTTTCTAGTTTTGCTAAAAGAGTCACTCCCGGTGAAGGGATCGTCGGTCCTTTCCTCGTAGAATGAGGTGCGGGATATATCATATATATCACTGTGCAAAGCAAAAACTCTTAAAAGCTATCAAAAGACAAACCGAGTGTGTAGCATTTGCCAGTTATTGCTAAAGGTGTCACTCCCGGTGAAGGGATCTCGGTCCTTTCCTCATCGAATAAGGTGCAGGATATATCACATATATCGCTGTGCAAAGCAAGAACTGTAGCTACCTATTTTATTTTGAAATTCGATTCTACAACATCTTAGGTTTCTTTTATTTTCATTAATCACATTAATGAAATCCCATCATTTATATACCTAAACACCACAGATAAATACGACGTACACTTATGCCATCCGCATTCGCCTCGATGTCCTCTCATGCACCGTTAGGTTAGGTAACTAACGGCAAAGCGGGGCAGGGCTAGCGCGGGTGTAAAACAAAAGTAATGTCTATATAATATATCATATATACTATATACAGTATTTATCACAGAACATCACATGATCACATCACAGAAATCGCAGCAGAAGAAACATATGAAATATTGGATATACTAGGACGTCCGTGTTTTCAATACGAGCCAGTATAAAACACGGATTCCACGGTCGTGATGAATAGACAATCCCACACCCCTAGACCCCTACGAGAGCGGCAAGAAACCCTACCAATTCTAGGGTTAGGAGACCCGGACTCGACTCCTCGAGTTGGTCTCCCACTGGACCCCAGAACCCGGTTACTTGTGCTCACCTCCTTGGGTCTATCCTAGTGCAGAAAAGTAAATAATATACAAACGGTGACATCTTCCGCAACCTGGAAGTACCCCAATAAAAGAATATTACATACAAGTTTTTACATGAATTAAAATGAAAAAACACTCATCTCACATAAAACCCCCGGCTGTTCGAACACGACGATCCAATATGACATATCCAGCAACACATAACATCACATGTCATCAACGTAAGTAAGTATGCATATACCGATTGTCATCGACGTATAGCAACGACAATCGGCAATACCACTACATACTACACTTACGGTCACAGAAAAGAAAGTGTAAAACTACAACAGTTGGAATCCGCAATCTCTTTAGACATCGCATGCCTAATCAAATGAATTCCTTAGACATCACATGCCCAACAATTATAAACACTGCATTTTAGTCTCATTATCGAAAACACTTTTCAATATCAAGTCGGGCAATTCAACAAGATTGCCGACATCCTGATCGAATGCTCGTCGTAAACTTTAGTAGGCGGCCGCACCCCTGACGCCGTCGACGAAGTGCACCAAGGCGGAACACCGCTGCCGCGAGCACCCGAACGGATGTTTTCGGCGACGGGGTTCTCCTACAGTCACTTGGTCGGGGCTATGGAGCGAGGCTGTCTATTAAGTTTACCCGGCGAGTATCCGCGTACGCTACGTGATTGCAACGGACTTTTGGTCACATCAAAATTCCGTGGCAACCGATCAAGTGAGACTAAACTGCTATGTTTATAACATTCATTCAGTTATCTCATAACTTATTGTGAATTCCAATTATTGTATCCCATTCCAGATAAATAGAAAATGATAAACTTTCCGATCGAACATCCAAACACCCAAGTTTTCCCGAAACAGCTCAACACATGAAATAAGTTCAAAGACATTCACTTCATGCCTCAGTACCAACGGTCTAGCCGTAGAAGGGTCAAGCCAACGCCTCACATGTGGCACGCCGTACTGCCCCAAACCCTAAGGTTCAAAGGGCAGTTCAAGACGGTCATATAATCGAGTTAAGGTTTATTGTCTTCTAGAGGGACCATCGCGTTACTTGCACTACTTAGAACGTTATTAAACCACGGAAAGATCCAACACTTGGAAATTTCCCGACAGGGGAAAAAGGCGGGTATATATATCCGGTCGAACTTTTTAACATATTCAAAAAAATATCCGGAAAACGCACAGACACAGTTTGATAATCCGTTCGAATCCACGAACTCCCAATACACCCCAGAAAATTCAACTCTTGAATTCAAATTAAAAATTCCCAGAAAACTCAGCACCTGAAATGACAAATTACTGTGCAAATATGGAAGAGTGATCTCAACATCTGGCCGCGGAACCGCCGCATAAGCCATGCTTATGCCGTGGTTCCGCCGCTCTTTAGGGGCATCTCTATGTCATTTTTGCACCGTAATTCTTAGAATTTCCTGCTGAATTTTTTAAGCATTTTTAATTTACAAAATTCCACGAATTTCAAAAATGTACAGAGAGCATGTCGGGAGTTAGGGTTTTGGTTCGATCGGACTTCTAACTCCGTCTACGCATCGCCTAAGGCTCTAGCTAGGCTCTGATACCACTGTAGGGTTACTAGGCACACTAATGAAGTCTCACGAGGCATCAAACATGGCCAATTCAAATTTTACGAGTGCCGAGAAACCCTAATACGGATCGTTAACTAGAATTCTAGGCGATGCAAATGCAAGTAAACGACTTTACTCTAAGTGAACGGAAATACAACCTTTGTAGATCCGGTCCTCCACCTCCATAGCTCCGTGATGAAGTCCCCTCACTGTACAAATCGGATCCCAGACTCAAGCATCGGCTTCATCGGAGAAATGGGCGGGCTAGGTCGTCGACTTCGATGCCGAAGATGATCTACGTCGAGGCATCACAAGATCAAGCTCCCACTTCACCAAGTCATGAAACTTGTGAAGAAAACACCCTATACTACTTGGCAAGAGGTAGAGGATGAAGAAATAGGAACTGGGTTCACTTTAGAATTGGATTTCTCACTTGATTTCATCACTTGCCATTGATGAGGCAAGCTTTTCTTCTTGTGAAGAAGAAGAAGAAGAAGATAATTATGATAAGAATAATTATAAAATAGATAATAGATAATTCTTATCATAACCTCAACCATGGTAAGATGTAGAGAATTAACTAAGGTTAGCTTGGATGGTTAGGGTTAAGAGAAGAAAACAAGAATGGTTGCTTTGGTCAAAGTTGCATGAAGCTTCAAGAAGCTTCATGTAAGAAAGCAACCATTTTTGTTTTCTTTTCTCATTTCCTTTTTAATCCAAATTAAAAAGATAAATGAATGAATAAATAAATAAAAAACCCTAACCATTTACTTAACCAAGGTTTAATTCTTTACACAAACCCTAGCTATCATGTATCATCAAACATGATACAATCAAGTGCACAAAAAATATATCGCATATATAATGTGCACATGCGAGTGAGAAAATCCATCTTAAAGTGAACCAATACTAGTTAATGCAAATTAATATATCAAATATATAATTATGCATTAAATCATTAAATCAACACTTGATTTAACGATCCGGTCATATCGCATATAACCGACTAGTATTCAATGTATCGGCTTATCGAATCAATCCTTGATTCGATAACTAGGTTATATCGCATACAACCAATCGATACATTCATCGCGAGAATAGAATGCGGTATCACATGCATGCATTATTCTCGGTCCTGCACATATCTCATATGCGCTCCTATTTCGTTTCGCTTGAGCCAGGAAACCTCTGTGTAGGACTCTAAAGACTCGTCAATACGCCGGCAGCAGGTGATGATCATATCACACACCCACAAGCCGCAAGCGGTCTGCTAAACGTAACGGCCACCCGGGTATTGAGCGATCAGAAAATTGACGAGCAAGCCCGCTCACACTCCTGTGAATCCAACTAGTAACACTTACCGTACAGTCCGGTCTGATCGTCTGATATGTCGCATATCTCGCCTAGGGGTGGTAAACGTCAGACCCCAATAGCTTGATAAGTCGTGTCGATATGAGGTCTATAACAATTCGAGATACTACTGGTAACACTTACCTGTAAATCTCAGCAACCCTGGCCAGGGATTTCCGGTTATAGCCAATCGAACACAGCGCAACATCAACCCCCTATACCGGGAGAGACGAATCCCCTCCTATCGCTCATTGCCTCCATGTGATTCGGGACTGTACCCAAAAGCCACCGTTTTGTACGCCCTCTTGGATGTGGTAAGGTGGAAATCAAAGCACAGTGGGAACCACACAAGACTCTATGACGATCTCGGGTCAACAGACTACTCTGTACCAGTGTCACCAGAGAACTGCCATATGACGTAAGGTATAATACCATCTGGGAGTTCTCGGCGAGTCCGTCCAGCGTACCCAGTCTCTACTGAGCACCCATATGTCATCTCTGATGTCAAACACCAATGGATATGGGATCATCCATCGCCCATCTGTATGGGTCGAGAAGGTATACGCTAGTCTACTCTGGTATATCGATGCCCCGTCTCGATATACCCACGACTAGGGACCTTGAAGGATGTACTTATGGACTACCATGTCCCCACTAGTATGATCCGCATCATAGTCTAGGTAGTCAAGTACACATCCTAAGGGCTTTACCAACATGTAACAGAGAGACAATCAGTGTACATGTTAAGGTAAAGAGTAACCAGATAGCGTACTATCATGTCGAGCAAGAAAGTCCTCCCTATATATGTCCCAGCATCCACTATAATATACATCCTATGTACAGTAATGGCCTCTAGGGCATACATATAACTAACACTAGGAATCCGCGATTCGTTCGAGCCTGCAACGAAAAGCGGATTACACGGTCGCGATGAATAGCCAATACCCCACCCTAGACCCCTACGGATGCGCCAAACTACCCGCCAAGTACCCGAAGCGAAGCCACCTCCCTCAACACCATGAGTAGGCCACTCAACACTTCGAGATACCCGGTAGTTTGTGCACCCCACCTTGGGTCTATCCTAGGAGCAAAAACTGTAAAAAGAAATTATACAATGACGGCTACAACCTCACCCCGGTTGTGCGGCCAAACAAATAATATTACATCAATTTATAAATTTTTACAATGAATGAAAGAAAAAGAAGCTCTCATCTCACATCCACCCCGGTTATTCATCCGCGACAATCCACCGAGTTCATATACACAAACCATCAACATTACAGATCACAGATATGTATAACCCCCACTAATCGACTTATAGCGATTAGTAGACGTTCAATACATATATCACATCACAGAAAATATCCATTAGCCAAAGTATACGGAATACTGATCAAAATACGGATTTGTTACCACCCGAAAAGTCAATTTGTGCTCTGGAAAATCTGGGCAGAAACAACATGTACTAAAAATCCCAAAACAGCCAAATAAAAACACTGCAAGAACCGGGTCCACGACCGAGTCAAATCGGCCGCGGAACCGTGGCAAGAAGCATATTCTTGCCGCGGAACCACGGCGGTTTGGTCGGTTCAGTGGACCGGTTTTCTTCTATGGTTTTACAAAACCCTGAGTCGAATTTTCATGTATGTTAAATTATTTTTAGAGCAGTATAAAAATTCGACAGAAACTTGGTTTTTTCGGGCGTGTTTTGCAACTTTTTTCCGATCGATATTCTAAACACTTTGCTAACTTACTAGTTTATGTTTAACCTGTCTCTGATACCATTGTATGTCCACGTTGCTCACCCTGGTTCTTACGGGGAGGCGGAAACGACGAAAAAAACAAAAAATTGGCGCAAGGCAACATGGACTTAAAGCACGGATCTTTGCTAAACTAGAAACTAATAAACTACAAGAGGCTTTAACTACTATGGTGTAGAAAATATACCTCACGAAACTGGTCCTTCGGGTCTTCATTCCGCTGTCCCGCTCGTCCATCCAAGCTCCAAGTGTCGATCCGGACCTTGGGCACCTCCGCGGCCTTCTTGAGTCGAAGACGATCCACCCGAGAGTTGTACACCGAGCTCCACCTCGAGCCGAGGCAACTAGGGCGATGAGATCGCTAATCTAGAAGCCCTAGGTTGTGTAGAAGTGGTAGGGGGATGGTTTTGTCAAGTGGGATCCTTTTTCTCTCAACACATGAGATCAAAGGAAGAATCAAGAGGAGGAAGAAGGAGGAGCACTTAGCAACCGTGAGAGCTCATTTTCTTTTCTTCTCACAAGAGAGAGAATGAAAAAAAAGAGAAATGAAAAAGATTAACTAAAGAAAATTGAGCCATGGTTGCAATAATGCAAAACTATCATCATTACCAATCCTTTCATGATAAAGTTGATGCTACATTGAATTGACCATTTTCATAATCAAAAAGAAAAAGAAAATCCAAAGAAGAGTGTAGACCTCTCATGAAGGTCAATGGTCAACTCCGGTCAACGGGTCAACAAAGTCAAGAGAGGTCATGTGGTCAAATGGTCAATGCAATTAGCCATCACAAAATTATCACTAAAAGGATTAGTAAACAATGTCTCCGGCTCATAATGGTTTTGACCGAACAACTTGCCAAAACCCTAATGAGCCTGCCACATAATTGTTTTGGCTGAACCAACTGCCAAAACCCTAATGAGGCACCTCCTCCTTCATCACTCCTCGAAACTGTGCATACACACCCGCATCCGCATTCCGTAGAATGCGAATGCACTGAAGACATAACAAATCCATCCGTGCAATACTAGGATCCGGCTTAAACCAAAGCCCACTAGCCGCCTGAACAGCATACGCACACAAGTGTACGCAAGTGATCGCAGCCCTGCCGTAAAACCATACGGCCTCTACACGTTTCGCTCAGTGCAGGGAAACTTTCTGTGTGGGACTCTAAAGACTCGACACTACGCTGGCAGTGGGTTTAACCACAGACCGCAAGCGGCACTAGCTGTACGTAACGGTCCCCAGGTAGATGTTGATAAGAAGGCCGATGAGATAAACCCATCCGAACTCCTACTGAGCCTGTATGTGACAATCTCCGTACAGTCCGGTCTGTTCGTCTGATACATCGCATGGCGGGCCTAGGGGCGGTAAACGTCAGTCCCCTAATAGCGGTACAAGTCTTGTCGGAGTGAAGCCCAGAACACCCTGAGATAACACTAGAAACCTACCAGTATATCTCGCTTTCCCTGGCCAGGGACTACTCGTGTAATGGCTCTTTTAGACACAGCGCGATGTCAACCCCCAATACCGGGAGAGACGAATCCTGTCTAACCGCCACTGCCTCTAAATGCTTCGCGACTGCACCCAACTACTACCTGTTTGCACGACTCCTTTGAGCCGTGGTAAGCTAGTAATCTAAGTACAGTGGGAACACACTCCAGGCAAAGTGACAGTGTCAAGTAAGCGGACTAAGCTTTACTCATGTCACCTGGGAACTGATAACCGACGATAGGTATAATACCAACCAACAGTTCCCGACGAGTCCTGTCCAGTGTACTCATAACCTAACGAGCACCCGCATACTATCTCAAGTACGGCGTACTGACGGCTGTGGGAAAGACCGTCTCCCGTGCTGGGATGAGAAGTACATACACTAGTATACTCCGGAGTATCCATGCCCTGTCTCGATAGTCCTACGACTAGGGACCTGTATAAGGATGTGCTTATAGATTATCCAGCCCCCACGAGTGTGACTGCCATCACAACACTGGTAATCAAGCAAAGATCTATACTAACATGTATAAGCGATATGCTAAAAGAAATACATGCACATATTAAAGTAGAGAAAAACCAAGTAGCATACTACCATTTTGAGCAAGATTGTCTATACAACTGTGAATATCCCAAGCTTCCATTAAGTAATATACAAACTAGTATGATACAGTAATGGCCTCTAGGGCATATACACTAACAATATTACTACCTGAGGCACTGACATGGGCACTTGGTATTACAGTTGTGTAGAGGTATACCCTTGCAATTATTATAGGCTGCAGGTTATGTTGGATATATGTATGCCCTAGAGGCCATTATATGATAGTGGATGTATTTGTACATGTGTATATATATATATATATATATATATTCAGTGTACATTCTTGCTTGACATGATAGTATGCTATCTGGTTCTTCTTTATCTGACATGTTGATTTGATCATGCTTTTATTCATTTATACATGTTGATAAAGCCCTTAGGATATCGGCTTGACTACTGTGATTATGATGGAGATCATACTAGTGGGACATCTGTAATTTATAAGCATATCCTGGAATGTCCCTAGTCGTAGGTATATCGAGACGGGGTATCGATATACCAGAGTAGACTAGCGTATATGATACTAGACCCATACGATGGGCGATGAATGTTCCCACATTCATCGATGTTTGACATCGAGATCATATACGGGTGCTCAGTGGTGACTGGGTACACTAGACGGACTCACCGAGAACTCCTATATGGAATTATATCTATCGTCGGATAGCAGTTCTCAGGTGACACTAGCACAGGTTAGTCTGCAGACCCGAGATCGTCATAGAGTCTTGTGTGTTCTCCCACTGTACTTTGATTACCACCCTACCATGGCTCTACTAAGTCGTGCAAACAGGTGGCCGTTGGGTACAGTCCCGAGACACACGAAGGCAATGAGTGATAGGAGGGGTTTCGTCTCTCCCGGTATTGGGAGTTGATGTTGTGCTGTGCTCGACTGGTTATATCAGTAAGTCCCTGGCCAGGGCCGCTGAGATTTACTGATAAGTGTTATCAGTAGTTTCTCGATCTGTTATAGACCATTCATCGGCATGACTTATTGAGTTATTGGGGTCGACGTTACCATCCCTAGACTCGATATGCACCATCCCTAGACTCGATATGCAGCATATCTGACGAAGAGACTGGACTGTACGGTAGTGTTGCCGGTTGGCTCGACGGGAGTTGTGGCAGGTTCGCTTGTTTTCTTCTGATCACTCAATACCCGGGTGGCCGTTACGTTTAGCTGGCCGCTTGCAGCTTGGGGGTGCTTGATATGATCATCACCCACTGCCGGCGTATCGACGAGTCTTAGAGTCCCACAAAGGAGTTACCTAGTCCAGGCGAAACGTTGTGCGCATATGGGAGATGCGCTTGGACCCGGTTAAAATGCGTGTATAAGATACCGTATATTAATCGGGTGTCTTGCTTTTGGTCAGGTCGTATGTGATATGACCGGGTTGCTAAATCAAGTGTTGATTTATCATTTAACCATTAGTTTCTCACTAGAAATCCTTTCTTGTATTTTTGGATGTATGCATGCATGTATGCAATCATTCTTGCTCATGCACATATGGATGTGCATGCCCACATACATACATACATACATCTTTATATATCATGGTTGTATATATAGAAAATGGTGGCAATATAAGACTCACACCTTGTGTTTATATATGGATTTTTATTTGTATTTGTGTTAAAACGAAAGAAAAAGAAAAGGGTAATTCATGGTTTAGTTTCTACACTCTTCTTTGAACTAACCTTGCTCACCCACCTTTTAACCATGGGTTAACTTTCTTTTTGTGTTTTAACTCAAATACAATAATATCTTTATTATTAAACCATGGTTTGAGATGAAGAGTGGAAAATATATATGCTTATATTTTCTATTTTTCAAAAGAGATTATCATTTCTCTTGTTCTTCAAAAAGCCATCATCTTCTTCCTCCTTGCTCTTTTGCTCTCTAGATTTCTCTAGTGAGCAAAACACTCACCAAGTTAGGATTTTGAAGTGAGAAAAGTAACCACAACACCATTCTACACTAGTCTTTCCTATTAGTGGAGAGTGTTAGCTTCCATTTTCTTTTCTTGATCTTGCGAAGTTACAAGCTTGGACAAAGCGGACTCCGGATGGATCATCGTGGACCTAGAGGAGTTCAAGCGGACCTTTTCCAAACCCCAAGTAGCCGAGGAGTCTAGCGTAGGGAGCTACAAAGGTTGTACTCTCAAAACCCTAGCTTTATCTACTTGTGATGATGTGTTATTTTAGAAACCCTAAAATTCTAGTGAGGATTCTATGTTTGTTCACTTAGCACCTTAAAAATTTGATTTTGACACATGTGATGTTTCCAAACCCTTCATGAGGTGCTAGGTAAACCTAACAGGTTATATATACTTGAGGATATATTATGATCGTATGTCCTAGGATTGCGTTGTTCATGCGATTTCTGTTCGTAGATGTTTTCTACTTACGAGTTGGCAACTCACCCCCGTTGTGCCACAATTTCTTGCAAGTTTTGCCGTTCAGGTTTCATTACGGCTTTGCTGGCACTACTTCCTTTTCCGGGTGATTTGCTAGTAGGTGGGTTTGTTAGTTGTATGTATGCCCTAGAGGCCAGTACTGTACAGATGATGTATATTATATTGGATGTTTGGACATATATAGAGATGACTTTCTTGCTCGATATGATAGTATGCTATCTGGTTGCTTTTTATCTTAATATGTAGACTAGTCTCTTTATATTGTCTTATAGTTACATGTTGGTAAAGCCCTTAGAATGTGTGCTTGACTACCTGGACTATGATGAGGATCATACTAGTGGGGACATGGTAGTCTATAAGTACATCCTTCAAGGTCCCTAGTCGTGGGTGTATCGACACGGGGCATCGATATACCAGTGTATACTAGCGTATACGCTTCTCGACCCATGAGATGGGCGATGGATGATCCCATATCCATTGGTGTTTGACATCAGAGATGGTATACGGGTGCTCAGTGGAGACTGGGTACACTGGACGGACTCGCCGAGAACTCCCAGATGGTATTATACCTCACGTCAGATGGCAGTTCTCAGGTGACACTTGTGCAGGTTAGTCTGTAGACCCGAGATCGTCATAGAGTCTTGTGTGATTCCCACTGTGCTTTGATTTCCACCTTACCACGTCTATGTGGGCGTGCAAAATAGTGGTTTTTGGGTATAGTCCCGAGTCACATGGAGGCAATGAGCGATAGGAGGGGTTTCGTCTCTCCCGGTATTGGGGGTTGATGTTGCACTGTGCTCGATTGGCCGTAGCAGGGAAGTACCTGGCCAGGGCTGATTAGAGATTTACCGGTAAGTGTTATCAGTAGTTTCTAGACCCGTTATGAGCCTCACATCGGCACGACTTATCGGTTATTGGGGTCTGAGGTTTACCACCCCTAGACTTGATATGCGACATATCATACGAGGAGACCGGACTGCACGGTAGTGTTGCCAGTTGGCTTGACGGGAGTTATAACAGGTTCGCTTGTTCTCTTCTGATCGCTCAATACCCGGGTGGCCGTTACGTTTAGCTGACCACTTGCGGCTTGGGGATGCTTGATATGATCATCACCCACTGTAGGCGTATTGACGAGTCTTAGAGTCCCACAAAGGAGTTACCTAGTCCAGGCGAAATGTTATGGTGCGCGTATGCGATATGCGCATGGACCCGATCAAAATGCGTGTATAGATACCGTATATTGATCGGACGGCTTGCTTTTGGTTAGGGTCGTATGTGATATGGACGGATTGATAAATCAAGTGTTGATTTATCATTTAACCATTAGATTCTCACTAGAAATCTTTTCTTGTATCTTTGGAAGTATGGATGCATGTATGCATTCCTTATTGATTCATGCATATATGGATGTGCATGCACACATACACACATTATCTATCATGGTTGTTTATACATAGAAAATGGTGGATATATAAGACTCACACCATGGTTTATATTATGGATTATTATTTCTATATATGCTAAAACAAAAGAAAAGAGATAAGATTAAATCATGGTCAAAAGTTTCTGCACTCTTCTTTTGACCTAACCTTGTTCACCTACCTTTTGACCATGGTTTAATTTCTCTCTTGTGTTTTAACTAAAGTAAAAATAAATATCCATAAATGATAACCATGGTTTGAGATGAAGAAGGAAAAATATATATACTTATATTTTTTCTTCTTCTCATTTGTGAGTTTATCTTCTCTTTTTCAAAAAATAGCCATCATCTTCTTCAATCTTGATCTCTTGCTCTCTAGAATTTTCAAGTGAGCAAATTATTCATCAAGATAGGATTTTGAAGTGATAAAGAGAACCACAACACCATTTACACAAGTATAGCCCACTTGTTTAGAGTGTTAGCTTCATTTCATTCTCTTGTTCGGGTGAAGTTGCAAGCTTGGACAAAGCGGACTCCGGGTGGATCATCGGTGACCAAGAGGAATTCAAGCGGAGCTTTTTCAAACCCCAAGTAGCCGAGGAGTCTAGAATAGGCTACAAAGGTTGTACTCTCAAAACCTTAGTTTTTCTTTCATGAGATGATATGCATGTTTTAGAAACCCTAATTTTCTAGGAACGATTCTATGTTCGTTAGCTTAGCATCCTAAAAATTCAATCTTTGGTTCATGTGATGCTTCCAAACCCTTCATGAGGTGCTAGGCTAACCCAACATTGGTATCAGAGCCAACCTAGAACATTAGGTGAAACTTTAAAGAAGTTAAAACTCCGATCGAACCGGAAAATACGGATTTTTAGCACTCTCTGGACATTTTTTCAAAACTGCTGTTTTTCAGAATTAAAAATATGCAAAAAATCCAGTAGGTAAATATAAGAGTTACTGTGAAAAACGAGGTCATGAACTGTTAATTCCACCGCGGAACCACGGCAATAGCCTGCTTAGGCCGTGGTTCCGCGGCCGTTCTGTTGTCTCATGGTGTCGTTTTTGTACAGTAACTAATTGCTCTGCTTGTATATTATTTTGGAGTATTTTTAATCTGAATTTAGTACTGTAAATTCTGGAGATGGTTTTGGACTCGTCGATTCGATCAGAATTTTCATTTCATGACTTTTCCGGGTAAATTAGAAAGTATCGAATTGTTCGAACGAGTGTCATTTGCTCACTTTTCACGGGGTTTAAATCCTTCGGAGATGTAAGTGCACGGCGGCGCCCCGGCCGTCTCTCCGACGCCGGAAACGCGGAAACGAAAACTTTCAAAAACTTGCAACCGGCACCACTGCACACTAAAACCCGGATTGGGCCATTAAACTAAGTCTAGCTAACTAAAAGACGGGGTAGAGAGTTATACCAAGCGATCCGTGTCCTTCGGTCTTCGTCTCCACTCCGATGTCCTGCGGAATCTCCGTTCGTCATTATCCTCATCGGAACGGCACCACGTAGCCGGGCTCGTATACGGGCTCCCACCTCTGGACTGAGGCAACTCGGGTGTGAAGTTGGCTAGCCGACGCGTCCAAGATTTGCTGTAGGCAAGTGTAGAATGTATGTCTCATGGGGTTTTAGTTGCCATTTTATGATGAAGGAAATTTAGACTTTGGAGTGATGTGTGGAATTTTAATAGCAAGAAGAATGAGATGAAAATGAAATTCCTCATCCTAAAATGAACCCTCTCTCTCTTTTTCTTAGATGTGGCCGGCCTCACCTAAAGAATGGTGGGATCAAAAAGCAAGTGGAGAAAATGAATGATAATGAGAAAAAGAAAATGTCACACCCATTTCTTTTCTCATCCAATCAAAGCGCCATCTCATTTAATGCAAATTAAGTGACTAAAAAAGGATCTCATGATGATAGAAGCCACAATCACAATAAACCCCCTCCACAAAAGTTATTTGCAAACTTGCAAATAACCCCCTCCAACGATAAAGTCCGGCCTTGAAGGAACAAAAGAAAAACCGACCGGAACGGAATGCAAACTGACAACTCCAGAAAACTGATCCCGTAATAAATTACAGGAAAACCCTGCTACTGCATATACATGCCCGTATTTGTATTCCCACTGAATACAAATGCAAAGAGACAAAATCTACACTGTCTAATACTAGGATCCGGCTTAAGCCAAAGCCGGCTAGAAAAATCCGTCCGATCACGATCCGTGCAATACCGCACGTATCTGATCGAACCCTGCCATATCTCCATACGGCCTCTACAGCGTTTCACCCGAAACTTGAATAACTGTGTGTGTGGTGGACTCTAAAGACTCGTCAATACTATGGCTATGGATTTAACCACTAGCACGTCAGAGGTATTAGCCATACGTGACGGGCCACCAGCTATTGACCAAAAGGGACGTCGATGAGCGAACTCATCCTGACACCCTACTGAGCCTGTCAGTGACAATATTCGTACAGTCCGGTCCGTTCATCTATGAGCATCGCATGGCGGGCCTAGGGGGTTGGTAAAAGTCAGACCCCCAAAAGTGGTACAAGTCGTGTCGGAGTGTAGCCCAGAATACCCTGAGATACTACTGGAATACTTACCAGTAAATCTCCTGCCTCGGCCGAGGGCTTTGTGTATTGGCTCTCCAAGACACAGCGCGACCTCACCCCCAATACCGGAAGAGACGAACCCCTAAAGATCCACTCACTGCCTGCATGTGGCTCGGGACTGTACCCAACTAAAACCTGTTTGCACGTCTCCTTTGAGCATGGTAGGGTAGTAATCAAAGTACAGTAGGAACTCACACGAGACAAATGACGATCCTCAGGTCGATGAACTAACCTGTACACATGTCACCAGGGAACTGCTATCTGACGTCAGGTATAAGACCAACTAGCATGTTCCCGGCGAGTCCTGGCCGGTGTACTCATAACTCAATGAGCACCTGTATACATCTTAGGTGAACCAACTGACACCAGTGGCTTGTGGGACCGGCCACCGCCCCTCGTCGGGGTCTCGACTGTATACACTAGTCTACTCTGGAGTATCGATGCCCTGTCTCGAAACTCCCACGACTAGGGACCTTTTAAGGATGTGCTTATAGACTACCAGCTCCCACGTATATGATCGCCCTCATACTGCTGGCAGTCAAGCAAGAATCCTAAGGGCTCTATCAACGTGTAATAGCGACATGTCAGGTCACCTAAAGCAGTACACGATGATAAAGATAAACCAGATAGCATACTATCATCTCGAGTAAGACTGTCCTATCGGGATAGGTCCTCCCTCAATCATTGCAATCACATGCTTGTGATCCAATAATTGACTCTGAGGGCACTATCTCCAACATGAGATACGTGTAAGTTTTGTGGTGGACCCTCTAGAAGACAACAAACCTTAACTCGATTATGTGACTGTCTTGAACTGCCCTTTGAACCTTAGGATTTGGGGCAGTACAGCGTGCCACATGTGAGGTGTTGGCTTGACCCTTCTACGGCTGGACCGCTACTACTGTGTCACACTCCGGGTTTTTTAACTCCGCTCAAGTGTTGAGCTTTAGCGAATCTTGGGTATTTGATCGTTCGTTCGAAAACTTTAATACTGTCTAATTATCTGGAATGTGATGCAATGTGTGGAATTCATATTATAAGACATGAAATACGAGGTATGTGATATTTCGCATTTACGATGTCTAAAGAGAATGTGGATTCCAGATATTGCAGTTTTACACTTTCTTTTCTATGACCGTAAGTGTAGTATGTAGTGGTATTGCCGATTGTCGTTGCTATACGTCGACGACAATCGGTGTATGCATACTTACTTACGTTGATGATATGAGATATTATGTGTTGCTGAGATATGATGTGCAGGATTGCCGCGATTGAATAGCCGGGGGGTTTTATGTGAGATGAGAGTTTTATATTTTCATTCATGTAAATTCAAATGTAATGTAATATTCTTTTATTTGGGGCACTTCCGGGTTGAGGTCGATGCCACCAGTGTTGTATATTATTTACTTTTCCGCATTAGGATGGACCCAAGGAGGGGAGCACAGGTGACCGGGTTCTGGGGTTCAGTGGGAGGCCATCTCGAGGAGTCGAGACTGGGTCTCCTAAACTCCAGAATTGGTAGGGTCGCTTGCCGCTCTCGTAGGGGTCCAGGGTGTGGGCTTGGCTATTCATCGTGATTGTGGAATCCGTATTTTCTATTGTTGGCTAAATACTAAATACGGACGTCCTAGTATATCCCACATTATATCTATGTTTCTGCTGCGATATCTGTGATGTGATCATGTGATGTGCTGTGATAGATACAGTATATAGTATATATGATATATTATATAGACGTTACTTATGTTTTGCACCCGTACTAGCCCTGCTCTGCTCTCTCGTTAGTTACCTAACCTAACGGTGCACGAGGGGACATCGAGGCAAATGCAGATGGCATAAGTGTACGTCGTATTTATCTGTGATGTTTAGGTGACTTAAATGATGGGACTTCATTAATATGATTAATGAAAGAAAAGAAACCTAAAAGATGTTGTAGAATCAAATTTTAAAATAAAAGGGTAGCTACAGTTTTGTTTTGCATAGCGGTATATATGATATACCCTGCACCTTATTCGATGAGGAAAGAGCCGAGATCCCTTCACCGGGAGTGACCTCTTTAGCAAAACTGGCAGATGCTACAAGACTCGGTTTGACTTTTGACTGCTTTTGGAGTTTCGCTTTGTATAGTGATATATATGATATGTCCTGCACCTTATTCGATGAGGAAAGAGCCGAGATCCCTTCACCGGGAGTGACCTCTTTAGCAAAACTAATAAAAGCCTCAAAATCACTCCATTTCAAAACTTCACTTGATTCTACAACGATATCAAGCTCATTACGCAATAGGTTTTCAGAAAAACCTGTCGTAGCCCTCCGTCATTTCAGATGAGAACTGTTTAGTATTCGTGCTGCATTTGTTGGCCTTTGTCAAGGCGTAGTGTGCGGTAGCTGAATAGTGCTTATCTGCTTATGCATATAATGCAGATTGTTTCAGGGTAGTCGTACGACCTTGTTGGCCTTTGTCAAGGGTCGTGCGGGTGGGTTTGATTCAATCAAGAAATGACGGGTTGAACTTGACTAGCATCCTATGATTTGTTGGCCTTTGTCAAGGTCATGGGGGTTAGGGGCAAAATATTATCGGGAATTTCAAGCGTTGAAATTTGCAATGAGATTGCATACCTTCTATGAGATAGTTGGATCCCGATACCCACTGCGAGTAATTGTTACTCCCGAGAGAGTTTTACACAGGACAATTAGCCGATCAAGTAGGTGTCTAGAAAGGTGTCAACGGGGTTGCGCCTCTGGGAAAATGAGGTTTACTTTAATTAGGTCCGTGCGAAAGCACGGGGAACCTCCCTCAAAGTACCGACACTGGCCTGGCTGAAAGATCGGCGAAGTTGTAGGGTGTAATTAATCCCGGCTAGTCTTTCCTTTTAGGGTTTGAAGGAAGATTTGATAAAAAACGGTGGGAGCCATCCTGATTAGATAAGATAATAACTAATCTGATCTTGCAAGAGCATACGCTAAAGTGTTTTCTTCTCTCTCTCTCCAGGTAGCGACCATGTCATGCCCTAATTAAGATAATAATATGGATGTATTGACTGAACCCGCATGTTATATTGTGCTGGGGAACGTTGGTTCCGTTCTTTCTTATAAGAGTTATATGACTGAACAGGACATAGGGGAATACCAGGATTCCCATGCCACCCGAATGAAGAAAATACTTGATGATGCATTTTCTTCGGGTGTGTTCGTTACAGAGAACTGTTTCTCCATTTGCCCTACGTCCTGGGAATTACATACCGGGTCAGGATCCCATATATGTAATCAGTTACATGGGCTTAGGAAAGGTAGAGAACTTGGAGAAGGTGATAAAGACATAAGAGTTGGAAATGGTGCAATTGTTGCAGTTAAGACTGTCGGGGAATATCACCTTGCATTACCAACTGGTAATACATTGGTTCTGAACGAATGCGATTACATGCCAAACCTGATATGCAACATTATATCGGTTTCTTTGTTGAGTAAAGAGGGATACAATTTTGTATTACAGGATAATGTTATGAAAATTTTCCGTAACCAAAAGTTGGTTGGATCAGGCACGTTATGCAATGGCATTTATGTTCTAAATCAATCAACAGTTCTAAGTATAACAAACACACACAAAAGGAAGAGTTCAAAACTGAACGAATCCTTCTTGTGGCATTGTAGACTGGGTCACATCAATGCGACACGACTAGCTAAGTTGCATAAGGTTGGATATTTGAATCCGTTTGAATTTTCATCTTATGACACTTGCCAGTCATGTCTCAAAGGAAAGATGACCAAAACTCCGTTTACGGGACACGGAGAAAGTGTTACCGAACTCTCAGGACTGATACATAATGATGTATGCGGTCCCATGTCTATAAATGCCAGGGATGGTTTTTCGTACTTCATTACATTCACTGACGATCTCTCTGGATTCGGATATGTGTTCCTGATGAAACACAAACCAGAAGCTTTTGAGAAATTTAGAGAATATAAATTAGAAGTCGAGAACCAAACCGGGAAAAGTATTAAAATCCTTCGATCTGATCGAGGAGGTGAATACTTGAGCAATGAATTCCTGGACTTCCTAAAAGAGAATGGGATTCTCTCTCAGCTGACTCCTCTATATACACCACAACACAACGGTGTATTAGAACAGAGAAATCGCACCCTATTAGATATGGTGCACTCTATGATGAGCACAGCTGAGTTACCTATTTCCTTCTGGGGATATGCGCTGGAAACAGCAGCATACCTGTTGAATCAAGTTCTATCTAAATCTGTACCTACCACACCATATGAGATATGAAGTGGGAAGAGACCATGTCTTAAACGAGTTAAGATATGGGGTTGTCCGGCCTATGTCAAGAGGCAAAATCCGGACAAACTCGAGGCACGGTCAGTTCTATGCAAGTTTGTGGGATATCCCAAACATTCACATGGATATCTTTTCTACCACGCTGAGGAACAAAAAGTGTTTGTTTTTCTACCACGCTGAGGAACAAAAAGTGTTTGTTTCTCGATATGCCACCTTTTTAGAAAAGGAATTTCTTGCAAAAGAAATTAGTGGCAATAAGGTAGAACTGGAAGAAATTCCGGCTACACAAACTCAAACTAAAGATTTAGTGGAACCAGAGGATTCAGTAATTCCCAATGAACCCCAGCTACTCCGCCGATCTAGTAGGGTTCCTCGCCCACCTGAGAGATACTATGGTTTTCTCATGGATGGTGGGAGCGAGGATTGCATCATGGAGGATGATGACCCAACTAGCTTCGAGCAGGCCATCACGAGTGGGGACTCAGTGAAATGGCTGGATGCAATGCGGTCTGAGATGGACTCCATGTACACCAACAAAGTATGGACTTTGGAAGATGCTCCTGAAGGGGTAAAACCCATTGGGAGCAAGTGGATCTTCAAGAAAAACTTGGTGTAGATGGGAAAGTGGAGACTTTCAAAGCTAGACTTGTTGCAAAGGGTTTTCGTCAAAGACCAGGTGTGGACTATGACGAAACCTTTTCTCTAGTGGCTATGCTTAAATCCATCCGGATCATGCTTGCCATTGCTGCATATCATGATTACGAAATCTGGCAAATGGATGTTAAGACCGCCTTTCTAAACGGTGATTTAGAAGAGTGCGTGTACATGACTCAGCCAGAGGGCTTCGTAGATAGTGGGAGCAGCCGGAAAGTGTGCAAGCTGCTTAAATCCATTTATGGATTAAAGAAAGCATCGCGGAGTTGGAACATCTGCTTTGACGTTGTTATCAAAGAGTTTGATTTCGTCAAAAACGTAGATGAACCTTGTATCTACAAGAAGGTGGCAGAGAGTAAGGTTGTCTTCCTCGTATTGTACGTGGACGACATACTCTTGATAGAAAATGACATTCATATGCTTCAATGGGTCAAGCTCTTCTTATCATAAAGATTCTCAATGAAAGATCTTGGTGATGCCTCCTGCATATTGGGAATTAGGATCTATAGAGATAGATCCAAACGGATATTGGGATTGTCCCAATCCAGGTACATTGATACCATACTAAAGAGATTTAGTATGGAAGAATCCAAGCGTGGGAACTTACCCACGATCTCTGGAGTCACTCTCTCCAAAGAGATGTCTCCTAAGACTGATTTGGAGAGAGCTCGCATGCAAGGGATACCCTATGCTTCGGCTGTAGGCTCTATCATGTACGCGATGCTATGTACCAGACCCGATGTAGCATACTCACTAAGTGTAGTGAGTAGGTATCAAGCTGATCCTGGAGAGAGTCACTGGACAGCTGTGAAGAGCATTATCAAGTAGTTACGAAGGACTAAAGAGATGCTCTTGGTGTATGGTAATGGAGAACTCCAAGTGGAGTCCTTTACCGATTCGAGCTTCCAGAGTGATAAGGACGACTCTAAGTCGCAGTCGGGATTTATCTTTACCCTTTACGGAGGGGCGGTTAGCTGGAAGAGTTCCAAGCAAGAAACCATGGCAGACTCGACAATGGAGGCTGAATACATCGCTGCCAACGATGCTGCCAAAGAGGCTGTCTGGATCAAGAAGTTCATTACTGAACTTGGAGTGGTTCCATCCATTGAGCATCCAATACCTTTGTATTGCGATAACAATAGAGCGGTGGCTTTGGCCAAGGAACCCAGGTCCCATCAGCGATCCAGGCATATTCTGAGGCGGTATCCCCTGATCCGGGAGATAGTTGATCGCCGGGAGATCGAGGTCAGAAGGGTCGACAAGAAGAACAACACAGCGGATCCACTTACGAAGGCCATTCCACAGATACAGTTTGAGAGACTCTTCGTGATGCTCGGTATGCGATACTACAGCAGCTGGCCCTAGTGCAAGTGGGAGATTGTTAGTTGTATGTATGCCCTAGAGGCCAGTATTGTACAGATGATGTATATTATATTGGATACTTGGACATTTATAAAGATGACTTTCTTGCTCGATATGATAGTATGCTATCTGGTTGCTCTTTATCTTAACATGTAGACTAGTCTCTTTATACTGTCTTATAGTTATATGTTGGTAAAGCCCTTAGGATGTGTACTTGACTACCTGGACTATGATGAGGATCATACTAGTGGGGACATGGTAGTCCATAAGTACATCCTTCAAGGTCCCTAGTCGTGGGTGTATCAAGACGGGGCATCGATATACCAGTGTAGACTAGTGTATACGCTTCTCGACCCATGAGATGGGTGATGGATGATCCCATATCCATTGGTGTTTGACATCAGAGATGGTATATGGGTGCTCAGTGGAGACTGGGTACACTGGACGGACTCGCCGAGAACTCCCAGATGGTATTATACCTCACGTCAGATGGCAGTTCTCAGGTGACACTTGTGCAGGTTAGTCTGTAGACCCGAGATCGTCATAGAGTATTGTGTGATTCCCACTGTGCTTTGATTTCCACCTTACCACGTCCATGAGGGCATGCAAAACGGTGGATTTTAGGTACAGTCCCGAGTCACATGGAGGCAATGAGCGATAGGAGGGGTTTCGTCTCTCCCGGTATTGGGGGTTGATGTTGCACTGTGCTCGATTGGCCGTAGCAGGGAAGTTCCTGGCCAGGGCTGATTAGAGATTTACTGGTAAGTGTTACCAGTTGTTGCTCGACCCGTTATGATCCTCACATCGGCACGACTTATCGGTTATTGGGGTCTGACGTTTACCACCCCTAGACTTGATATGCGACATATTAGACGAGGAGACCGGACTGCACGGTAGTGTTGCCGGTTGGCTCGACGGGAGTTGTAGCAGTTTCGCTTGTTCTCTTCTGATCGCTCAATACCCGGGTGGCCGTTACGTTTAGCTGACCGCTTGCGGCTTGGGGGTGCTTGATATGATCATCACCCACTGCAGGCATATTGACGAGTCTTAGAGTCCCACAAAGGAGTTACCTAGTTCTGGCGAAATGTTGTGGTGCGCGTATGCGATATGCGCATGGACCCGATCAAAATGCGCGTATAGGATACCGTATATTGATCGGGCGGCTTGCTTTTGGTTAGGGTCGTATGTGATATGGCCGGATTGATAAATCAAGTGTTGATTTATCATTTAACCATTAGATTCTCACTAGAAATATTTTCTTGTATCTTTGGATGTATGGATGCATGTATGCATTTCTTATTGATTCATGCACATATGGATGTGCATGCACACATACATACATACATTATCTATCATGGTTGTTTATACATAGAAAATGGTGCATATATAAGACTCACACCATGGTTTTTATTATGGATTATTATTTCTATATATGCTAAAACAAAAGAAAAGAGATAAGATTAAATCATGGTCAAAAGTTTCTACACTCTTCTTTTGACCTAAACTTGTTCACCTACGTTTTGACCATGGTTTAATTTCTCTCTTGTGTTTTAAGTAAAGTAAAAATAAATATCCATAAATGATAACCATGGTTTGAGATGAAGAAGGAAAAATATATATACTTATATTTTTTCTTCTTCTCATTTGTGAGTTTAACTTCTCTTCTTCAAAAAATAGCCATCATCTTCTTCAACCTTGATCTCTTGCTCTCTAGAATTTTCAAGTGAGCAAATTATTCATCAAGATAGGATTTTGAAGTGAGAAAGAGAACCACAACACCATTCTACACAATTCTAGCCCACTTGTTTAGAGTGTTAGCTTCATTTCATTCTCTTGATCGGGTGAAGTTGCAAGCTTGGACAAAGCAGACTCCGGGTGGATCATCGGTGACCTAGAGGAGTTCAAGCGGAGCTTTTCCAAACCCCAAGTAGCCGAGGAGTCTAGCGTAGGGAGCTACAAAGGTTGTACTCTCAAAACCCTAGTTTTTCTTTCATGAGATGATATGCAAGTTTTAGAAACCCTAATTTTCTAGGAACGATTCTATGTTCGTTAACTTAGCACCCTAAAAATTCAATCTTTGGTTTATGTGATACTTCCAAACCCTTCATGAGGTGTTAGGCTAACCCAACAGGGTTCACTTGTATCGTGATCATCATTATATCTTGTATATTATTATTCAGTTGTATCTGGTAAATTCCATCAACCAAACATTTATTTATTTCAGATATAGACCAGTGTTGTCTATTCTTTCGATCTTAGAGTCACGCGTTATATTTCTTTGGATTTCATGCTGTTTTATGTTTCCTTTTCTGTTGTGATCCTCGCCTTTCGGCGTTGTATATTATATTGCTTGTGTGGTTGTGACCATCGATTGACGAAGAGCTAGCTCCCGCTTGGGGATGCATTTTTCATTATATATGCTTTATCAGGTTTTGTACCCATTTGGGGTCAGTTTTTACAAAGGAAACTCTGCCGAAATTTTTAGAAAAGACTTGTGATTTTAAAAATGCATATTTCGGCATAGGTTGCAAACTACTTGATTTAAATTGGTTTTCCTTCACTCTACTACTTTTCTTGGTTTGGATTTCTGGGTTTTCGTCTTACTTAAATTACGTACGCCTCAAGACGTTTTGTAGTCTAAGTGCCGGTCATGTTCCGTACTTTCGGGTCGTGACACAACAATGGCTTGGCTGAAAGATTGGCGAACTTGTAAGGTGTAATTAATCCCGGCTAGTCTTACCTTTTAGGGTTTGAAGGAAGATTTGATAAAAATAGTGCGAGTCATCCTGATTAAATAAGATAATAACCAATCTAATCTTGCAAGAGCATACGCTAAGCATTTTCTCTCTCTTTCCAGGTAGCGACCATGTCAGGCCTTAATCAAGATAATAATATGGATGTATTGACCGAACCCGCTTTTTATACTAAGCTGGGGAACGTTGGTTCCGTTCCAACTTATAATTGTTATAAGTCCGAGCAAAAAATAGGAAAATATCCGTATTTCCACGCCACCCAAATGAAGAATATGTATGTTGGTGCATCTTCTTCGGGTGTGTTAGTTACCGAGAACTGTTTCTCAGTACTCTCTACGTCCTGGGTATTAGATACCATATCGGGATCCCATATATGTAATATGTTACATGGGCTAAGGAAATGTAGAGAACTGGGAATATGTGATCATTCTCTAAGAGTAGAGAATGGTGCAAATGTTGCAGCCAAAGCAGTTGGCGAATATCACCTTGTATTACAAAATAGCAATATATTGATTCTGAACGAATGCTATTACATACCGACCCTGATATGCAATCTTATATCAGTTTCTTTATTAAGTAAAGAAGGATATAATTTTGTTGTACAGGATAATGCTATGAATATCTTCCCGAGTCAAAAGTTGATTGGATCAGGCTCATTAAATAATGGCATATACGCTCTAAATCAAACCATAGTTCTTAATATACAAAACACATACAAGAGAAAGAGTTCAGAAATGAACGAATCCTTCTTATGGTATTGTAGGCTAGGTCATATCAATGCGAAACGATTAACTAAGTTGCATAAGGATGGATATTTGAATCCATTCGAATTATCATCGTATGAAACTTGCCAGTCATGTCTCAAAGGAAAGATGACCAAAACTCCATTTACTGGACACGGAGAAAGAGTTACGGAATTCTTGGGACTGATACATAGTGATGTATGCGGTCCCATGTCTATACATGCCAAGAATGGTTCCTCGTACTTCATTACATTCACTGACGATCTCTCTAAATACGGACATGTGTTCCTGTTGAAACATAAGTCTGACGTTTTTGAGAAATTCAAAGAATATAAGCATGAAGTCAAGAACCAGACGGGTAAAAGTATTAAAATCCTTCGATCTGATCGGGGAGGAGACTACTTGAGCACAGAATTCCGTGACTATCAAAAAGAGAATGGGATTCTGTTTCAGCTTACTCCTCCGTATACACCACAACACAACGGTGTATCGGAGCGGAGGAATCGCACCCTATTAGATATGGTGCACTCTATGATGAGCACCGCTGAGTTACCTATTTCCTTTTGGGGATATGCACTGGAGATGGCTGCAGACCTATTGAATATGGTTCCTACCAAATCAGTGCCAACCACTCTATATGTGATATGGAAAGGAAAGAGACCATAATATGTTAAGATATGGGGTTGTCCGGTATATGTGAAAATACAGAATCCGGACAAGCTCGGGGCAAAGTCTTTTCTGTGTAAGTTTATTAGATATCCCAAATATTCGTGCGGGTATATCTTCTACCATACCGAGGAACAAAAGGTGTTTGTTTCTCGACATGCTACCTTTTTAGAAAAAGAATTTCTTGAAAATGAAATTAGTGGCAAGGAGGTAGAACTGGAAGAGGTTCCAGCTATGCAAACTACGACAGAAGATTTGGTAGAACTAGAGGTTCGATAGTTCCCAACGAACCTCAGCCTCTCCGTCGATCTAGTAGGGCTCCTCATCCACCTGATAGATACTACGGTTTTCTCATTGATGGTGGGAGCGAGGATTATATCATGGAAGATGATGATCCAACTAGCTTCGAGCAGGCCATCACGAGTGGGGACTCTATGAAATGGCTGGATGCAATGCGATCTAAGATGGAATCCATGTACGCCAACAAAGTATGGACTTTGGAAGTTGCTCCCGAAGGGGTAAAACCCATTGAGGGCAAATGGATCATTAAGAAGAAACTTAGTTATATGTATGCCCTAGAGGCCATTACTGTACATAAGATGTATATTGTAATGGATGCTTGGACATATATAGGGATGACTTTCTTGCTCGACATGATAGTATGCTATCCGGTTGGACTTTATCTTAACATATACTCTGATTGTCTCTATATTACATGTTGATAAAGCCTTTAGGATATGTACTCGACTACTGGGACTATGATGAGATCATACTAGTGGGACCATAGTAGTCGACGAGTACATCCTATAACTGTTCCTAGTCGAGGGTGTATCGAGACAAGGCATCGATGCACCAGAGTAGACTAGCGTATACGCATCTTGACCCATATGATGGGCGATGGATAATCGCATATCCATCGGTGTTTGACATCAAGGATGGTGTATGGGTGCTCAGTAGAGACTGGGTACGCTGGACGGACTCGCCGAGAACTCCCAGATGGTATTATACCTCACGTTAGATGGCAGTTCTCCGGTGACACTGGTACAGAGTAGTCTGTTGACCCGAGATCGTCATAGAGACTTGTGTGATTCCCACTGTGCTTTGATTTCCATCATACCACGTCTAAGAGGGCGTGCAAAAAGGTGGCTTTTTGCTACAGTCCCGAATCACATGGAGGCAATGAGTGATAGGAGGGGATTCGTCTCTCCCGGTATAGGGAGTTGATGTTGCGCTGTGTTCGATTGTCTATAACCGGAAATCCCTGGCCAAGGTTGCTGAGATTTACTGGTAAGTGTTATCAGTAGTTTCTCGAACTGTTATAGACCTCATATCGACACGACTTATCAAGCTACTGGGGTTTGACGTTTACCACCCCTAGGCGAGATATGCAACCTATCAGACGACGAGACCGGACTGTACGGGAGTGTTACTGTTTGGATTCACAGGAGAATGTACAGGCTTGCTTGCTGATCTTCTGAGCGCTCAATACCTGGGTAGCTGTTACGTTTAACTGACCGCTTGCAGCTTGTGGGTGTTTGATATGATCATCACCTACTGCCGGCGTATTGATGGTTCTTTAGAGTCCTACACAGAGGTTTCTTGACTCAGGCAAAACGGAGTAGGGGCACGCATGTGATATGTGTGGGACCGAGGATAATACGATATGAGATACCGTATTCTATTCTCGCGATATTTGATATCAGCCGGGTCATCAGATCAAATGTTGATTCGATAAATCGGTACGGATAAATATTAGTCGGTTATATGCGATATAGCCGGATTGTCGGATCAAGTATTGATTCGATAATTTAATTTATAATAATATACATGATATATTAAATTATATTAACTAATATTAGCTCACTAAAAGATTCTTTTTCTCACTCGGGTAATACATTGATATATATATACGATATATATTAATTGTATTATTTTATTTTGTTACGATAAATATTATATATGTGATATATAATATTGTAACATGATATGATAAGTAATGCAACATGTTTAGTGGAGTTTAAACATGATTAGGGTTTGGATTAGGGTCAAGACTTCTAGTAGATTCTAGAAGTTTTCTTTTTGTCATGATAAAGATATTTTGTTATGACTCATGCTTTAACCCAACCCAAACCCTAACCCTAGTTAAATCTCTACATGAGGTTAGTTGACCATAGTTGCATTATTCATCATATTAATCCTTTCATTATTCATCACAAAAGGTTTCATGATATTGTTCATCTTCTTCCTTCTTTCTTTTCATGAAAAAGCTTTCTACTTTTTCTAAGTGATGAAAAATATGTGAGAAATAGAAAATAAAAGAGAGAAAAAATCCTACTTCATCATTCTCATCTATCCTTGCCCTTTAGATGAGAGTGTTCACTTCATATTATGAGTGTTAGCTTGTGTTAACGAAACTTCAGGGTAGATCATCTTTGTATCGAAGATCGGAAGCAAGACTGCACCTTTCTCTTCGTGGAGCCTCTCGAGAGTCCGGAGCATGATGATCCCAGCGAAGGGACTTCAACACAGAGCTTATGAAGTGAAGGACCAGATCTACAAAGGTTGTAATCCCTCTCACTTAGTGTTAAAGTGTTTAACATGTTAGTTTTCGCCTAAACCCTAGTTTAAAGATCCGTATTTGGGTTGTTCGGCACGGTTAAAATTTTAATCGGGCATGGTTGATGCCTCGTAGACCCTTGTGCGCGTGCCCTGTAACTCTTCAGTAGTATCAGAGCCAAGCTAGAGCTTTAGGCGAAGTCTAGACGAAGTTTAAAATCCGATCGAACCCGAAAACCCCGACACGAACCCTTCCCTGTACATTTTTCAAAACTGTGGATTTTTGTGAATTAAAAATGCTCAGAAAATTAATCAGGAAAAACTAAGAATTATTGTGAAGTACGGTCTTTTAATTCGCTGATTTGACCGCGGAACCGCGGCGATACCATGGGTTTTGCGGCGGTTCCGTGGCCAAAATTTTGAATTAGTCCCTGAAATTTCTTGTATTTATTCTTAGGTCCTTTCTTGGCAATATTTTCTGGGAATATTTTGATTCCACTCAAGTGTTGAGTTTTCAAGGGTTGTATTGGGGAATCGTTGATTCGATCGGATAATTTAACTTTGTTTAGTTTGTCCGGATAATTTTTAGAAACTGTTAAAAAGTTCGAACGGATATCAATAACTCACTTTTTCCCTGTCGGAAAATTTTTCAAAAGTTGGATTTTTCTCGAGTTTAAGAACGTTCTAAGTCGTGCAAGTAACGCGGTGGACCCTCTAGAAGACAACAAAGCTTAACTCGATTATGTGACCGTCTTGAACTCCCTCTAAATCTTAGGGTTTGTGGTAGTATGACGTGCCATATGTGAGGTGTTGGCTTGACCCTTCTACGGCTGGACCATTGGTACTGTGGTATGTGATGGATGTTCTTAAACTGATTTCAAGTGTTGAGATATATTGGGGAAATCTTGGGCGTTTGATTATTCGATCGGAAAGTTTAACATTGTCTATTTATCTGGAATGTGATACAATATTTGGAATCCACATATAGTTATGAGATAACTAATTTGAATGTTATAAACATACTAGTTTAGTCTCAGATGATCGGTTGCCACAGAATTTTGATGTGATCAAAAGTCCGTCGCAATCACGTAGTGTACGCGGATACTCGCCGGATAAACTTAACAGACAGCCACGCCCCATAGCCCCGACCAAGTGACTGTAGGAGAACCCCGTCACCAAAAGCATCCGTTCGGGTGCTCGCGGCAACAGTGTTCCGCCTTAGTGCACTTCGTCGACGGCATCCGGGGGTGCGGCCGTCTATTAAAGTTTGCGACGAGCATTCGATCAGGATGTCGGGAATCTTGTTGAATTGCCCGACTAGATATTGAAAAGTGTTTTTGATAAAGAGACTAAAATGCGGGGTTTATAATTATTAGGCATACGATGTCTAAGGAATTCATTTGGATAGGCATGCGATGTCTAAGGAGGTTGCGGATTCCAACTGTTGTAGTTTTACACTTTCTTTTCTGTGACCGTAAGTGTAGTATGTAGTAGTATTGCCGGTTTTTGTTGCTATACATCGACGACAATCGGTGTATGCATACTTACTTACATTGATGATATGAGATATTATGTGTTGCTGTGATATGTTATATTGGATCGTCGTGTCTGAATAGCCGGGGGTTTTATGTGCGATGAGAGTTTTTCATTTTTATTCATGTAAAATTCATTTGTATGTAATATTCTTTTATTGGGGCACTTCCGGGCTGAGGATGATGTCACCATTGTATATTATTTACTTTTCCGCATTAGGTAGACCCAAGGAGGGGAGCACAAGTAACTGGGTTCTAGGGTCTAGTGGGAGACCATCTCGAGGAGTCGAGACCAGGTCTCCTAACCCTAGAATTGGCAGTGTTGCTTACTGCTCTTGTAGGCGTCTAGGGATATGGGTTTGGCTATTCATCGCGACCGTGGAATCCGTGTTTTATACAGGCTCGTATTGAAAACACGGACGTCCTAGTATATCCAATATTTCATATATGTTCTTCTGCTACAATGTTCCGTGATGAGATCATATTACTGCCTAAGACGAATGTTTATATTATATATATATATATGTATATATATATATATATGTATATATATATATATATATATATATGAGATATATGTTATATTGCAGATTTCGTTTCAAATATGATGCTTGTGAAGCATAATAAAATGGGACTTCATTAATGAGATTAATGAAACTAAAAGAAACCTAAGATGTTGTAGAAACTTGTTTAAAAGCTGGTAGTTCTAGTTCATGCTTTGCATAGCGGTGTTCCTTGTAGAACATCCTGCACCTCATTCGACGAGGAAAGGGCCGATATCCCTTCACCGGGAGTGACCCCTTTAGCAATAACTGGCAGATGCTACACACTCGGTTTGTCTTTTGATTGCTTCTATAGTTTCTGCTTTGAACAGTGATATATATGATATATCCCGCACCTTATTCGATGAGGAAAGTGTTGGAGATAGTGCCCTCAGAGTCAATTATTGGATCACAGGTACGTGATTGCAATGATTGAGGGAGGACCTATCCCGGTAGGACAGTCTTACTCGAGATGATAGTATACTATCTGGTTTATCTTTATCATCGTGTACTACTTTAGGTGACCTGACAGGTCGCTATTACACGTTGATAGAGCCCCTAGGATTCTTGCTTGACTGCCAGTAGTATGAGGGCGATCATATACGTGGGAGCTGGTAGTCTATAAGCACATCCTTAAAAGGTCCCTAGTCGTGGGAGTTTCGAGACAGGGCATTGATTCTCTAGAGTAGACTAGTGTATACAGTCGAGACCTGGACGAGGGGCGGTGGACGGTCTCATAAGCCATTGGTGTCAGTTGGTTCACCTAAGATGTATACAGGTGCTCATTGGGTTATGAGTACACCGGACAGGACTAGCCGGAAACATGCTAGTTGGTCTTATACCTGACGTCAGATAGCAGTTCCCTGGTGACATGTGTACAGGTTAGTTCATCGACCTGGGGATCGTCATTTGTCTCGTGTGAGTTCCCATTTTACTTTGATTACTACCCTACCACGCTCAAAGGAGACGTGCAAACAGGTTTTAGTTGGGTACAGTCCCGAGCCACATGGAGGCAGTAAGCGGACCTTCAGGGGTTCGTCTCTCCTGGTATTGGGGGTGAGGTCACGCTGTGTCTAGGAGAGCCATTACACGAAGTCCTTGGCCAAGGCAGGAGATTTACTAGTAGGTATTCCAGTAGTATCTCAGGGTGTTCTGGGCTACATTCCGACATGACTTGTACCGCTTTTGGGGGACTGACTTTTACAAACCCCCTAGGCCCGCCATGCGATGCTCATAGACGAACGGACCGGACTGTACGGATATTGTCACTGACAGGCTCAGTAGGGTGTCAGGATGAGTTCGCTCACAGACGTCCCTTTTGGTCAATAGCTGGTGGCCCGTCACGTATGGCTAATACCTCTGACGTGCTAGTGGTTAAATTCACAGCCATAGTATTGACGAGTCTTTAGAGTCCCCCACAGACCAGTTGCTCAAGTTTCGGGCGAAACACTGTAGAGGCCGTATGGAGATATGGCAGGGTTCGATCAGATACGTGCGGTATTGCACGGATCAGGATCGGACGGTTGATACTTGCGGGCTTTGGTTTAAGCCGGATCCTAGTATTGTACTGTGTAGATTTGTCTCATTGCATTTGTATTTCGGTCGGAATACAAATGCGGGTATGTATATACAGTAGCGGGGCTTTCCTGTAATTTATTACAGGATCCGTTTTTAGGAGTTGCCAGTTTGCTTTTCGTTTCGGTCATCTTTCTTTGTATCTTTCATTGGCCGAAGATTGGTGGAGGAGGGCTTATTTGCATTTGTGTAAATAAGCAATTTGGAGGGTGTTATTTGCATATATTTGTATCATGATGGTTCTTACTTCCTTGACTTTCTTGTTTCATGATTATGCTTCATGATTGCTTGACTTTTTGACTTGATGATGGGAGATGGTTGTGGAGTGCGGGTTTGGTTTGGTGATCATTTTCTTTTCATGATATCATTTTGACCTCTCTCTTGCATTATGTGCACACTCTCATATTTTGATCAATACACACTCCTCTCTCTTCTCCTCTCTAGAGTTGGCCGGCCAAAGAAGAGGGTTGGGCTGTCTAAATTTTGCAAGTGGGATTTTTGGTCTTTTGGCTTCACAAAAATCCCAAGTTTCATCTCCAAAAGTCTAAGTTCTTTTCCTCCACCAACAGCAACTTCCAATACCCCAAAATGAGACATAGTTTTCTACACTATATTCTACAGTAAATCTTGGGCACGTTGACTTGCCAACTTCATGCCCTAGTTGCCTCGGACCAGAGGTGGGAGCCCGTAAAAGAAGCCGGCGATGTGGTGCCCTTTCGGCGAGGAGATGAAGACCGGAGGTTCCGCGGGAGATCGGGACGACGACGAGAAGACCGGATGACTCGGATCACTCGGTATATCTCTCTTCCCATCTTATAGTTTGCTAGTAGTTAGGTTAATGGCCCGATCCGGGTATTTAGTGCGCGGTGATGCCGGTTTAGAAAATTAAAGTAAACTAACGCTTCCGCATTTTGGCCTCGGGATGACGGCCGGGGCGCAGCCGTGCACTTACAGTGGTATCAGAGCCTCGCCATTAACCTAGTCTAGTTTTGTTTAATGTGTTTAGAACTTCGATCGATCGGATTTTCCAAAAACCGTATTTTTCCTAGCATCAGTCTCTGTCGAAATTTTTTGGACCCCAAAAATTTTTCAGGTTGTTGAAGAATGATGTACAAGGCATTTTAAGAGTTCTAGGAAAATTTGGTCTCGTGAACTGTCTACACCACCGCGGAACCGTGGCCAAACCCATGCTTGGGCCGCGGTTCCGCCGCTCTTTTCACTGTTCATGGCCCCAAAATTTTACAGAGGCCTCCTGACTTGAAAATAGGGTTTTTGGAATGTTATTTTTTTTTGGGCCTAGATTTCTTTGTCTGCTACAGTAATCCTTAGGGCCCACTTGGGTAAATTTGATCGATCGAATAATTTAAACATATCAGTTCACAGTATTTACATTATATCTGCGACCATGAATGTCACTTGATCGGTAAATCCTGTCTAACTGCTATAGCCCGGTTAGACGGATTTGCGAACGTGACATTCACGTTGATGTTATGTGATTTTGCTGTGATGTTGCGGATCGGTCGTGGGGGATAGCCTAGATGCAATGCTAGTATAGTTTTTGTTGTACTATGTACATTTGATATTGCAGGGCGAGCGTCCGACATGTGGACTGCCGTCACTGCCTGTTTGTATTATTCTTTTGGGGCACGACCGGGGTGAGGTCGATGTACCCGTTGTATGTTTATTTTACTTTCTGTATTAGGATTATCCCGCGGAGGGGTGCACGGATAGCCGGATTCTAGAGGGCAACGAGCCCGCATCTCATGGCATTGAGACGGAGGAGGCTTCACTCTAGAATTGGCGGGCTATTCGCCGCACTCGTAGGGGGTATAGGTTGACCCAGGAGGGGTGCCCAAGTTACCGGATTCCGTGAAGTGCTGGGTGGTCCATTCACGGTGCTGAAGGGGGCTGCCTCGCGTCAGGTTTTGGCGGGTAACTTGCCGCGCTCGTAGGGGTCTAGGATTTCATTGCACAGGCTATCCACAAGACCAGGGGAACGTCGGGTTTCAGTAGCGGCTCTATGAAACCCGGGGATCCCAGATATCTGTATTGTTCTGTGATGCTGTACATTTCTGTGATGTTGCATTTTTATCACGCCTTGAGCGAAATATTATATATTGATATATATATATATGCTAGTAGACATTATATATGTTTTGCATCCGCGCTAGTCCAGTCCCCGCTCTGTCGTTAGTTAGCTAACCTAACGGGTAATAACGGGACCCAGTGGCGAATGCGGATGGCATATACGTACATCGGTATATTTTCGTTCTTTGTGGTGTGATCAATTGATGGGACTGCATTGATTCGGATCAATGCAAGTTAAACAAACCTTTTATAATGTTGTTGGAACAAATTTTCAAAAAGCTGTTATTGCAAGGACGCTCTCTTTTGTTTTGCACAGTGATATTCGGTTATGAATATCCAACACCTTAGTCGACGAGGCAAGGGCCGAGATCCCTTCATCGGGAGTGACCCCTTGGACAAGATTTTGCGTCTGGGCAATAACTTTACTATAGCTGATTACTTTTGCTTTGCATCGTGGTATTCAGTTGGAATATCCTGCACCTCATTCTACGGGGAAAGAGCCGAGATCCCTTCACCGGGAGTGACCTCTTTAGCAAAGGCTTTCGTTACTATATTTTTATAAAAAGCTATCCGTTCCTTCAACGACATCAAGTTCATTACGTTAAAGGTTTTCGTCAGAAACCATTCGTAGCCCTCCGTCGTTTCATATGGATAGTCAATAGTATTTAAGCTGTGTTTGTTAGCCAAAGTCAAGGCACAGTGTTTGGTAGCTGTTGGTTATTCATATGCAGCATAGATAGATGCGTTGGTTTGGGACAGTCGTACTACCTTGTTGGCCAAAGTCAAGGGTATGTGCGGATGTATTCAAATCAACCTGGAGAATGACGGGTAGAACTTGATATGTGACTTATGATTTGTTGGCCAAACTCAAGGTCATAAGAGCATGGGGCAAAAATCATATCGGGAGTTTCTAAAGAAACTGAAACTTGTCAGATATGCGCATACCTTCTGGAGTGTGATACCGTGAGCGGAGTCCGTCATGTTATCATGCAATGATAGTTGGATCCCGATTCCCGCTGATGAGTTGGTTTACTCCTCGGGTGATCCCGACTAATTCTTCTTTCAGGTTTGGAGGAGAATTTGACGGTACAGTGGGAGGTTTCCAGATTAGATAAATTGGTAACCATTCAGATTTAGGTTAGAGTGCACGCTGAGTGTTTTTTTTCTCTCTCTCTTTGGCAGCGACCATTGACCCGACCCTAGACTATGACTCAGTGACCAAGTTGACCGAACCTTCTTATAAGACTGGCTTTTGGATTGTGAGAGTTGCAAACCTCTTTGCCATTCCTACTTTTACCCTTTTCTCCAGGACACCCTGTATTACTACGAACGTCCACTTCCATTGGACAAAACCATCGTATGGTTATATACGAACTTGAAGGAACTTGTTCCAGATTCGAGGATGGTTTCCGGTTCGGGAGAAAACGAATAGGACTATTCAGTTGTCTTTTCCTTTTACCTTCTCTCAAGTTGCGAGTACTCCTTGGTTTAGGAGATAGTACACCTATTACGCAAATTAGACAGTCTTCTTCCAAACCATAGGCAGGTGCCGACCGGTAGGGAATGAAGAAAACCAATTTGCCTAACGATGGTGTACAGAAGGTATTATGTGTAAGTGCACGGCGGTGCCCCGGCCGTCAATCCGACGCCAAAATGCGGAAGCGAAAAACTTTAATTTTGCAAACTAGCAAACCGGCACCACCGCGCACTAAAACCTGGATCGAACCATTAACTAGTCCTAGCTAACTACAAGATAGGGAAGAGAGATATACCGAGTGATCCGAGTCCTCCGGTCTTCTCGCTGTCGTCCCGATCTCCCGCGGAATGTCCGGTTTCCACCTCGTCGCCGGAAGGGCACCACATCGCCGGCTTCTTTTACGGGCTCCCACCTCTATACCGAGGCAATTCGGGCACGAAGCTGGCAAGTCGACGTGCCCAAGATTTGCTGTAGAAAAATGTAGAGTCTATGTCTCTTTTGAGGTTTTGTTGCCTTTGAAGATGATGGAGGAATCATGATAAGGAAAAATGGTGCTTGCATTTTTCCTAGCATGAAAATGAGATCAAGAAAAATGCCACACTCAAAAATGAAACTCTCTCCTCCTCTCACTAATGTGGCCGGCCTCATCTTCAAAATGAAATGGTGGAGGGAAATAAAAACATCAACCATGAAGGGAGGTGATGGTAGTAAAAGGTGGAGGGTGACCATATCCAAAGCAATGATAACAATGTCATATCAAACTCTAATCAACTCTAATCACCATTAATGCAAATCAAGTGATGTAAAAAGAATATAATGATGATGGTCATATCATAATCCCTCAAATGCAAATGACCCCCTCCACAAATGTAATTTGCACAATTGCAAATTACCCCCTCTATCGGAAAATTCCGGCCGGGAAGGAACAAAGGAAAACCGGCCGGAACGGAATGCAAACTGGCAACTCCAGAAAACTGGTCCCGTAATAAATTACAGGAAAACCCCGCTACAGCATATACATGCCCGCATTTGTATTCCCACTGAACAAAAATGCAAAGAGACAAAATCTACACAGTACAATACTAGGATCCGGCTTAAACCAAAGCCGGCTAGTAATATCCGTCCGATCCTGATCCGTGCAATACCGCACGTATCTGATCGAACCCTGCCATATATCCATACGGCCTCAAGTACTAACCGTCCGATCCTGATCCGTGCAATACCGCACGTATCTGATCGGACCCTGCCATATCTCCATACGGCCTCTACAGCGTTTCGCCCGAAAGCTTGAGTAACTGAATGTGTGGTGGACTCTAAAGACTCGTCAATACTATGGCTGTGGATTTAACCACTAGCACGTCAGAGGTATAAGCCAATACGTAACGGGCCACCAGCTATTGACCAAAAGGGACATCGATGAGCGAACTCATCCAGACACCCTACTGAGCCTGTCAGTGACAATATCTGTACAGTCCGGTCCGTTCGTCTATGAGCATCGCAGGGCGGGCCTAAGGGGTTGGTAAAAGTCAGACCCCCAAAAGCGGTACAAGTCGTGTCGGAGTGTAGCCCAGAACACCCTGAGATACTACTGGAATACCTACCAGTAAATCTCCTGCCTTGGCCAAGGACTTCGTGTAATGGCTCTCCTAGACACAGCGCGACCTCACCCCCAATACCGGAAGAGACGAACCCCTGAAGATCCGCTCACTGCCTCCATGTGGCCCGGGACTGTACCCAACTAAAACCTGTTTGCACGTCTCCTTTGAGCGTGGTAGGGTAGTAATCAAAGTACAGTGGGAACTCACACGAGACAAATGACGATCCTCAGGTCGATGAACTAACCTGTACACATGTCACCAGGGAACTGCTATCTGACGTCTGGTATAAGACCAACTAGTATGTTCCCGGCGAGTCCTGTCCGGTGTACTCATAACCCAATGAGCACCTGTATACATCTTAGGTGAACCAACTGACACCAGTGGCTTGTGAGACCGGCCACCGCCCCTCGTCGGGGTCTCGACTGTATACACTAGTCTACTCTGGAGAATCGATGCCCTGTCTCGAAACTCCCACGACTAGGGACCTTTTAAGGATGTGCTTATAGACTACCATCTCCCACGTATATGATCGCCCTCATACTGCTGGCAGTCAAGCAAGAATCCTAGGGGCTCTATCAACGTGTAATAGCGACCTGTAAGGTCACCTGAAGCAGTACACGATGATAAAGATAAACCAGATAGCATAATATCATCTCGAGTAAGACTGTCCTACCGGGATAGGTCCTCCCTCAATCATTCCAATCACGTGCCTGTGATCCAATAATTGACTCTGAGGGCACTATCTCCAACAATCTCCTACTTGCACTCAAGGCTAATTATTGCGATGTCGCATACTCACAGCCCGTGTGATACCGAACACCCAACTCCTTTACTAGTCAGTCTCATAAAGCCTGTTTGTGAAACTCTTGCGTTCGAGGAATAGCCTTAGTGGGTGGATCCGCCTTGATGTTTCTTTCCATGTCTCTCTATATCTCAAGTTCGCGGAGAAAGCCATCTCCCGAAATGAGCAATACCTGTCTTAGAATGTCTGGATGTCTGATGGGACCTAGTTCATAAATGAACTCCAAATCCAAACTTCTTCGACTGTATCATCAACTGAACTCAATCAGTATCCTGTGCCATGCCTCCCTCAGTATTGCCTTGGATCACCTGTCCAAAATACTGTCCCTCATCAGAAGGAAAAACTATAACTCTGACAACCTCCCTGTAGTCCAGGTCATCTTGGAAGCCTGGAATGATAACTGTCTCCTGAATAAGGTTGTCGTTATCATATCCCTAGAACATTCACTTATATTCTAAAACTGCTTCCGACTGTTTCTCCAGGATTGGATCAATGTCAACTTATTGCACCTAATGCAAGAATAACATCTGGTGTGGTACTTGACATCTCATGGTTGACTCAATTGCCTAAGCAAGTGATCTGTCAATCATGCACACCCCTCTCTACTTGAGTCTGTAAGACACCTTAAGAGAGGGTGACTCCATCACCTGCAGGTTCACTACCGTGCCAGGAGTCTTCCATTCTAAATACTTATACAATGCCGTCAAAGTACCCAGATTGGGAAACCACCCAAATCTAGATCTAAAACCATAGATCCAGTAACCAGAATGTCTGATATAATATCCAAGTCCTATATGGAGAAACCACTGTGTGACAACCAAAGAATAACCGATCGTAGTATAGGAATATCACTTCCTACTCTGTGTATGTCATCCTAATACCAGGACATTACACCCTACTACCTTCTTAACAGATCCATCCCCTATTCTGATGAAGTCAAACCTATGACTGTCACGTCAGAAATAGATGATCTATCTCCACTACATCTACTTTAGTCTATAAATAGACATAAGCCACTTGTCCACCAATGCTTCCGCTGCTCCCACTGACTATGACAACCCTCTGGCAAAGTCATATACACGTACACTTCTAAAGCAAGTTTAGAACGGCGCTATACTCATCCTCCCGCCGGGTCTTACAGTCTGGAACAACAGCAATGACAAGTGTGGGTAAACAAGAACTTCCCTGTCACTGTCCTTGAGGCTACCGGAGTACCTCTCGGGTGCCTGAAGTTACCCACCTTATTTGCGGAGTGGTCAATGGAATGTCAAATCAGATTGAATCTTTAGGTTCCTATCAAACCTTCAGTAATCGTTTTTGGTTCTGGAATCACTTCCATTTCTACCATACTCCCACTACTGTTTTCAGAAAAATCCATTTTTAATAAAACTGTGGCGAGTCAAGAACAATATTACTATTGATCTTCCAGATGGTAGAAAATCAACCCTCGTCATAGCCTGGGTCAACCCACAAACAGTCATTACAGAAACGTGCCTTGAGTTGTCCAGTGTCTGGTTTTAATCATAAGCCGGACAACTCCCCGTATCTTAACATCGTTAAGATACGAACTGCTCTATATCCAATATAGGAACAGAGGTACTGATTTAATTGGAACCAGATTCAAATCATGCAGCTGTCTCCAGTGTATGTCAACTAAATGGAAGGAGGCCGATCAGCGTTACTCAACTTAGGAGTGCTTCCAATTATGTGTAACCTGAAAGAGAAGCAGGTTCTCTTAAACATTATTATCAACTGAATACCATTCACAAGTATCTACATCTTCGATCACCTTGAAGAATCCCGATACTTGCAATACCTGGTTCTCTACTTTACTCTTATACCTATAACTCCTCAAAACTTAGACCCTGTGTTTCTACGAAACACATGTCTAAGAACTAGAGAAGTCATAAGTAAACAGAATATAGTACGAGGACCAACCCCTTTGTCCTAATGGACACTGGACTATACACAAAACTCTGTATAAGTCCCTTGAGTCTGATAACTCATTCACTGTGTGTCGTAGGTTGAAAACTGTACTTATGGTTAAGAAGAATTACACCGCTGTTTAATGCTCCTTACCTAACCATCCACTGATATAGGTAAATGTCACAGACATAATTTCAAAAGGTATATCTCACTCTATAAAAATATACGTACATATATATATCAATTTGAAATTGGTGCATAACAGCGGATATTCAAAACCAAATGTCTGCCGTCCGGCAAACAACCCAGGTGACTTCCTCAAATATCACTGATTACAACGAATCCTGATATAATGAGTATGATCACCCAATTCTCAATAACTTACTCCCACTCATCATCTGTAAAACCATACAGATGTGAGAATCATGTCTGGTAAATACATACCCAGGAGCAAGTGTCTAATCGGGAAATCAGTTTTCCATTAACTGTACACAGTGAAACTGAAACATTGAAATGTTTCGATGGGGTATCCTGGTATCCCTAGTAATGCCTCTTCCATTATTCAGATTCACAACTGTAACCGTATATTTCTTTGCCACCTCTCCAAGTCCCTTCATATGTCTTTAGTCATTACCTTCTTCACACCCCTTTAGGCCAAATGGTTTTCTTCCTTCCCTACCGTTCGGCACCAGCCTATGGTTTGGAAGAAGACTATCCAATAAGCATAATGGGTGTACTGTCCTAATCCTAGGAGCACTCGCAATGCGAGAGAAGGTGAAGATAAAAGACAACCGAATAAACCTTATTCCTATTTGTCCTGGACCAGAATCCATCCCCGAACTGGAACAAGTTCCTTTCGAGTTCGTATATAACCATACGATGGAGTATCAAAATAACTGTGGATCTTCGTAGTGATACGGAGTGTCCTGGAGAAATACAAAGGTGAAGTGGGAGTGGTAATGAAATATTTGGTTTGGTTGTGAATAGCCGTCGCATTTTACTTTGCCCTCCTCCTAATCCCTTTCTTTGTCTTTACATAATACCTTCTGTACACCATCGTTAGGCAAATTGGTTTTCTTCATTCCCTACCGGTCGGCACCTGCCTATGGTTTGGAAGAAGACTGTCCAATTTGCGTAATAGGTGTACTACCCCCTAATCTAAGGGGTACTCGCAACCTGAGAGAAGGTAAAAGGAAAAGACAACTGAATAGTCATATTCGTTTTCTTCAGAACCGGAAACCATCCTCGAATCTGGAAAAAGTTCCTTCGAGTTCGTATATAACCATACGATGGTTTTGTCCAATGGAAGTGGACGTTCTTAGTAATACGTGGTGTCCTGGAGAAAAGGGTAAAAGTAGGAGTGGTAATGAGGTTTGCAACTCTGACAATCCAAAAGCCAGTGTTTAAGAAGGTTCGGTCAACTTGGTCACTGGGTCATAGTCTTAGGGTCGGGTCAATGGTCACTGCCAGAGAGAGAGAAAAGAAACACTCAGCGTGCACTCTAACATAGATCAGAATGGTTACCAATTTATCTAATCTGGAAACCTCCCACTGTACCGTCAAATTCTCCTCCAAACCTGAAAGAAGAATTAGTCGGGATCACCCGAGGAGTAAACCAACTCATCAGTGGGAATCGGGACCCAACTATCATCGCATGATAACGTGACGGAATCCGCTCACGGTTTCACACTCCAGAAGGTATGCGCATATCTGGCAAGTTTCAGTTTCTTTAGAAACTCCCGATGTGATTTTTACCCCATGCTCTTATGACCTTGACTTTGGCCAACATTTCATAAGTCACATGTCAAGTTCAACCCGTCATTCTCCAGGTTAATTTGAGCACACCCGTACATACCCTTGACTTTGGCCAAAATAGTAGTACGACTGCCCCAAACCAATGCATCTATCTATGCTGCATATGAATACCCAATAGCTAACAAACACTGTGCCTTGACTTTGGCCAACATACACAGCTTGAATACTATTGACCATCCATATGAAACGACGGAGGGCTACGAATGGTTTCTGGCGAAAACCTTTAATGTAATGAACTTGATATCGTTGAAGGAACGGATAGCTTTTTAGAAAATTTAGTAACGAAAACTTTCGCTAAAGAGGTCACTCCCGGTGAAGGGATCTCGGCTCTTTCCCCGTAGAATGAGGTGCAGGATATTCCAATTGAATACCACGGTGCAAAGCAAAAGTAATCGGCTATAGTGAAGTTAATGCCCTGACGCAAACTTCTGTCCAAGGGGTCACTCCCGATGAAGGGATCTCGGCCCTTGCCTCGTCGACTGAGGTGCTGGATATTCATAACCGAATATCACTGTGCAAAACAAAAGAGAGCGTCCTTGCAATAACAGCTTTTTGAAAAGTGTTCCAACAACATCAGATTAGGTTTGTTTTTAACTTGCATTGATCCGAATCAACGCAGTCCCATCAATTGATCACACCACAAAGAACGAAAATATACTGATGTACGTATATGCCATCCGCATTCGCCACTGGGTCCCGTCATTACCCGTTAGGTTAGCTAACTAACGACAGTGCGAGGACTGGACTAGCGTGGATGCAAAACATATACAACATCTACTAATATATATACCAATATATTATATTTCGCTCAAGGCGTGATAAAATACAGCATCACAGAAATGTACAGCATCACAGAACAATACAGATATCTGGGATCCCCGGGTTTCACAGAGCCACTAATGAAATCCTAGACCCCTACGGGCGCGGCAAGTTACCCGCTAAAACCTGAAGCGAGGCAGCCCCTTTCAGCACCGTGAATGGACCACCCAGCACTTCACGGAATCCGGTAACTTGGGCACCCCTCCTGGGTCAACCTATACCCGCTACGAGTGCGGCGAATAGCCTGCCAATCCTAGAGTGAAGCCCCCTCCGTCTTAATGCCATGAGATGCGGTCTTGTTGCCCTCTAGAACCTGGCTATCCATGGACCCCTCCGCGGGGTAATCCTAGTACAGAAAGTAAAATATACATACAACGGGTACATCGACCGCAACCTGGTCGTGCCCCAAAATATTAATACAAATAGGCAGTGACGGCAGTCCACATGTCGGACGCTCGCCCCGTAATATCAAATGTACATAATACAACAAAACTGTACTACCACTGCAACCAGGCTATCCCCACGACCAAGCCGCAACATCACAGCAAAATCACAAAACATCAACGTGAAAATCACGTTCGCAAATCCGTCTAACCGGGCTATAGCAGTTAGACAGGATTTACCGATCAAGTGACATTCACGGTCGCAGATATAATGTAAATACTGTGAACTAACATGTTTAAAATATCCGATTGAACAAATTTATCAAAGTGGGCCCCAAGAAGAACTGTAGAACTTACAGAAAATCTGGGCCCAAAAAGAATATCCCAAAACCCATATTTCCAACCCAAAAGCCTACTGTTAAAATTTGGTGCGATGAATAGTGAAAAGCGCGGCGGAACCGCGGCCCAAGCATGGGTTTGGCCGCGGTTCCGCGGCGGTATGGAGGGATCTCGCGACCAAATTTTCACAGATTTCTTATATTTTCATGCACAGTATTCTGAAACTACTTGAAAAATTTTTGGAGCTAAAAATAATTCGACAGAGAACAGTGCACTGAAAATACGGTTTTTGCGATTTTTGTTCGATCGGGTTTTAAACATACTAGAGCAAGCTAGACTATGTTAATGGCGAGGCTCTGATACTACTGTAAGTGCACGGCGGCGCCCCGGCCGTCAATCCGACGCCAAAATACGGAAGCGAAAAACTTTAATTTTGCAAACTAGCAAACCGGCACCACCGCGCACTAAAACCCGGATCGAACCATTAACTAGTCCTAGCTAACTACAAGATAGGGAAGAGGGATATACCGAGTGATCCGAGTCCTCCGGTCTTCTCGCCGTCGTCCCGATCTCCCACGGAATGTCCGGTCTCCACCTCGTCGCCGGAAGGGCACTACATCGCCGGCTTCTTTTACGGGCTCCCACCTCTATACCGAGGCAACTCGGGCACGAAGCTGGCAAGTCGACGTGCCCAAGATTTGCTGTAGAAAAATGTAGAGTCTATGTCTCTTTTGGGGTTTTGTTGCCTTTGAAGATGATGGAGGAATCATGATAAGGAAAAATAGTGCTTGCATTTTTCCTAGCATGAAAATGAGATCAAGAAAAATGCCACACTCAAAAATGAAACTCTCTCCTCCTCTCACTAATGTGGCCGGCCTCATCTTCAAAATGAAATGGTGGAGGGAAATAAAAACATCAACCATGAAGGGAGGTGATGGTAGTAAAAGGTGGAGGGTGACCATATCCAAAGCAATGATAACAATGTCATATCAAACTCTAATCAACTCTAATCACCATTAATGCAAATCAAGTGATGTAAAAAGAATATAATGATGATGGTCATATCATAATCCCTCAAATGCAAATGACCCCCTCCACAAATGTAATTTGCACAATTGCAAATTACCCCCCTCCATCGGAAAATTCCGGCCGGGAAGGAACAAAGGAAAACCGGCCGGAACGGAATGCAAACTGGCAACTCCAAAAAACTGGTACCGTAATAAATTACAGGAAAACCCCGCTACAGCATATACATGCCCGCATTTGTATTCCCACTGAACAAAAATGCAAAGAGACAAAATCTACACAGTACAATACTAGGATCCGTCTTAAACCAGAGCCGGATAGTAATATCCGTCCGATCCTGATCCGTGCAATACTGCACGTATCTGATCGAACCCTGCCATATATCCATACGGCCTCAAGTACTAACCGTCCGATCCTGATCCGTGCAATACCGCACGTATCTGTTCGGACCCTGCCATATCTCCATACGGCCTCTACAGCGTTTCGCCCGAAAGCTTGAGTAACTGAATGTGTGGTGGACTCTAAAGACTCGTCAATACTATGGCTGTATATTTAACCACTAGCACGTCAGAGGTATAAGCCAATACGTAACGGGCCACCAGCTATTGACCAAAAGGGACGTCGATGAGCGAACTCATCCTGACACCCTACTGAGCCTGTCAGTGACAATATCCGTGCAGTCTGGTCCGTTCGTCTATGAGCATCGCATGGCGGGCCTAGGGGGTTAGTAAAAGTCAGACCCCCAAAAGCAGTACAAGTCGTGTCGGAGTGTAGCCCAGAACACCCTGAGATACTACTGGAATACCTACCAGTAAATCTCCTGCCTTGGCCAAGGACTTCGTGTAATGGCTCTCCTAGACATAGCGCGACCTCACCCCCAATACCGGGAGAGACGAACCCCTGAAGATCCGCTCACTGCCTCCATGTGGCTCGGGACTGTACCCAACTAAAACCTGTTTGCACGTCTCCTTTGAGCATGGTAGGGTAGTAATAAAAGTACAGTGGGAACTCACACGAGACAAATGACGATCCTCAGGTCGATGAACTAACCTGTACATATGTCACCAAGGAATTGCTATCTGACGTCAGGTATAAGTCCAACTAGCATGTTCCCGGTGAGTCTTGTCCGGTGTATTCATAACCCAATGAGCACCTGTATACATCTTAGGTGAACCAACTGACACCAGTGGCTTGTGAGACCGGCCACCGCCCCTCGTCGGGGTCTCGACTGTATACACTAGTCTACTCTGGAGAATCGATGCCCTGTCTCGAAACTCCCACGACTAGGGACCTTTTAAGGATGTGCTTATAGACTACCAGCTCCTACGTATATGATCGCCCTCATACTGCTGGCAGTCAAGCAAGAATCCTAGGGGCTCTATCAACGTGTAATAGCGACCTGTAAGGTCACCTGAAGCAGTACACGATGATAAAGATAAACCAGATAGCATACTATCATCTCGAGTAAGACTGTCCTACCGGGATAGGTCCTCCCTCAATCATTGCAATCACGTGCCTGTGATCCAATAATTGACTCTGAGGGCACTATCTCCAACATTATGTAAAGACAAAGAAAGGGATTAGAACGAGGGTAAAGTAAATAGCGGCTGCTATTCATGACCAAACCAAATATTTCATTACCACTCTCGCTTCACCTTTGTATTTCTCCAGGACACTCCGTATCACTACGAAGATCCACAGATATTTGGATACTCCATCGTATGGTTATATACGAACTCGAAAGGAACTTGTTCTAGTTCGGGGATGGATTCTAGTTCAGGAGAAATATGAATAAGGTTTATTCGGTTGTTTTTTATCTTCACCTTCTCTCGCATTGCGAGTGCTCCTAGGATTAGGACAGTACGCCCATTATGCTTATTGGATAGTCTTCTTCCAAACCATAGGCTGGTACCGAACGGTAGGGAAGGAAGAAAACCATTTGGCCTAAAGGGGTGTGCAGAAGGTAATGAATAAAGACATATGAAGGGATGTGGAGAGGTGGCATAGAAATAAAATGGTTACAGTTGTGAATCTGGATGATGGAAGAGGCATTACTAGGAATACCAAGATAACCCCAGGAAACATTTTTATATTCCAGTTTCACTATGTACTGTTAAAGGAAAACTGATTTCCCAATTAGTCCTTGCTCCATGATATGTATTTACCAGGTAGGATTCTCACATCTGTATGGTTTTACAGATGTTGAGTGGGAGTAAGTTATCAGGTAGGATTCTCACATCTGTATGGTTTTACAGATGATGAGTGGGAGTAAGTTATTGGGAATTAGGTGATCATCCTCATTATATCGGAATTCGTTGTAATTGGTGATATTTAAGGAAATCTCCTAGGTTGTTTACCGGACGACAAATATTTGGTTTTGAATATCCGTTGTTATGCACCAATTTCAAATTGATATACCTGTACGTCTATTTTCATAGAGTGAGATATAACTTTTTGAAATTATGTCTATGAAATTTATTTATATCAGTGGATGGTTAGGTAAGGAGCATTAAACAGTAGTGTAATTCTTCTTAACTATAAGTACAGTTTTCAACCTACGATACACAGGGATTGAGTTACTAGACTCAGGGGACTTATACAGAGTATTGTATGTTGTCCAGTGTCCATGAGGACAAAGGGGTTGGTTCTCGTACTATATTCGGTTTACTTATGACTTCTCTAGTCCTTAGATAAGTGTTTCGTAGAAACACAAGGTCTGAGTTTTGAGAAGTTATAGGTATATGAATAAAGTAGAGAACCAGGTGTTGCAAGTATCGGGATTCTTCAAGGTGATCGAAGATGTAGATACTTGTGTGTGGTATTCAGTTGATAGTAATGAATAAGAGAACTTGCTTCTCTTTCAGGTTACTCATAATTGGAAGCACTCCTAAGTTGTGTAACGCTGATCGGCCTCTTTCCATTTAGTTGACATGCACTGGAGACAGCTGCATGATTTGAATCTGGTTCAATTAAATCAGTACCTCTGTTTCTATATTGGATATAGAACAGTTCATATCTTGATGATGTTAAGGTACGGGGAGTTGTCCGGTTTATGCTTAAAACCAGACTCTGGATAACTCAAGGCATGTTTCTGTAATGGTTGTTTGTGGGTTGACCTAGGCTATGACGAGGGTTGACTTTCTACCATCTGGAAGATCAATAGTGATATTGTTCTAAACTCACCACAGTTTTAATAAAAATGGATTTTTTCAGAAAACAGTAGTGGGAGTATGGTAGAACTGGAAGTGATTCCAGAACCGCAAACGATTACTGAAAATTTGATAAGAACCTAAAGATTCAATCTAGTTTGACATTCCATTGAACACTCCACAGATAAGGTGAGTAACCTCAGGCACTCGAGAGGTACTTCGGTATGCTCAAAGACGGTGACAGGGAGGTTCTTGTTTACCCTGACTTTCCATTGCTGTTGTTCAAGACTGTGAGACCCGGCAGGAGGATGAGTATAGCGTCGTTCTAAACTAGCTTTAGAAGCGTACGTGTATATAACTCTGCCAGAGGGTTGTCGTGATCAGTGGGAGCAGCGGAAGCATTGGTGGACAAGTAGCTTATGTCTATAGACTAAAGCAGATATAGCGGAGATAGATCATCTATTTCTGATGTGACAGTCATAGGTTTGACTTCATCAGAATAGGGGATGGATCTGTTAAGAAGGTAGTAGGGTGTGATGTCCTGGTATTGGATGACATACACAGAGTAGGAAGTGAAATTCCTATACTACGGTCGGTTAAACTTTGGTTGTCACACAGTGGTTTCTCCACATGGGACTTGGATATAATATCTGACATTCTGGTTACTGGATCTATGGTATTAGATTTAGATTTAGGATGTATCCCAATCTGAGTACTTAGACAGCATTCTATGAGTATTTAGAATGGTCGACTCCTGGCACGGTAGTATACCTGCAGGTGATGGAGTCACCCTCTCTAAAGGTGTCTTATAGACTAAAGTAGAGAGGGATGTGCATGATTGGCAGATCACTTGCTTAGACAATTGAGTCAATCATGAGATGTCAAGTACCACACTAGATGTTGTTCTTGCAGTAGATGCAATAAGTTGATATTGATCCAATCCCGGAGAAACAATCGGAAGCAGCTTTAGAACATAAGTGGATGTTCTAGGGATATGATAACAACAGCCTCGTTCCGGAGACAATTATCATTCCAGGCTTCCAAGGTGACCTGGACGACAGGAAGGTTGTCAGAGTTATAGTTTTGCCTCTGACGAGGGGCAGTATTTTGGACAGGTGATCCAGGAGGATACTGAGGGAGGCGTGGCGCAGGATACTGATTAAGTTCAGTTGACGATAAAGTCTAAGAATTTTGGATTTGGCGTTCATTTATGAACTAGGTCCTATCAGACATCCAGACACATTCTAAGACTGGTATTGCTCATTTTGGGAGATGGGTTTCTCCGCGAACTTGAGATTTAGAGAGACATAGAAAGAAACATCAAAGCGGATCCACTCACTGATGCTATTCCTCGAACGCAATAGTTTCGCAAACAGGCTTTGTGAGACTGATTAGTAAAGGAGTTGGGTATTCGGTATCACACGGGCTGTGAGTATGCGGCATCGCAATAATTAGCCTTGAGTGCAAGTAGGAGATTGTTGGAGATAATGCCCTCAGAGTCAATTATTGGATCACAGGCACGTGATTGCAATGATTGAGGGAGGACCTATCCCGGTAGGACAGTCTTACTCGAGATGATACTATGCTATCTGGTTTATCTTTATCATCGTGTACTGCTTTAGGTGACCTGACATGTCACTATTACACGTTGATAGAGCCCCAAGGATTCTTGCTTGACTGCAGCAGTATGAGGGCGATCATATACGTGGGAGCTGGTAGTCTATAAGCACATCCTTAAAAGGTCCCTAGTCGTGGGAGTTTCGAGACAGGGCATCGATTCTCCAGAGTAGACTAGTGTATACAGTCGAGACTCCGACGAGGGGCGGTGGCCGGTCTCACAAGCCACTGGTGTCAGTTGGTTCACCTAAGATGTATACAGGTGCTCATTGGGTTATGAGTACACCGGACAGGACTCGCTGGGAACATGCTAGTTGTTCTTATACCTGACGTCAGATAGCAGTTCCCTGATGACATGTGTACATGTTAGTTCATCGACCTGGGGATCGTTATTTGTCTCATGTGAGTTCCCACTGTACTTTGATTACTACCCTACCATGCTCAAAGGAGATGTGCAAACAGGTTTTAGTTGGGTACAGTCCCGAGCCACATGGAGGCAGTGAGCGGATCTTCAGGGGTTCGTCTCTCCCGGTATTAGGGGGGAGGTCGCGCTGTGTTTAGGAGAGCCATTACACGAAGTCCTTGGCCAAGGCAGGTGATTTACTAGTAGGAATTCCAGTAGTATCTCAGGGTGTTCTGGACTACACCCCGACACGACTTGTACCGCTTTTGGGGGTCTGACTTTTACCAACCCCCTAGGCCCGCCATGCGATGCTCATAAACGAACGGACCGGACTGTACGGATATTGTCACTGCAGGCTCAGTAGGGTGTCAGGATGAGTTCGCTCACAGACGTCTCTTTTGGTCAATAGCTGGTGGCCCGTCACGTATGGCTAATACCTCTGACGTGCTAATGGTTAAATCCACAGCCATAGTATTGATGAGTCTTTAAAGTCCCCCACAGACCAGTTGCTCAAGTTTCGGGAGAAACGCTGCAGAGGCCGTATGGAGATATTGCAGGGTTCGATCAGATATGTGCGGTATTGCACAGATCAGGATCGGACGGTTAATACTAGCGGGCTTTGGTTTAAGCCGGATCCTAGTATTGTACAGTGTAGATTTGTCTCATTGCATTTGTATTTCGGTCGGAATACAAATGCGGGTATGTATATACGGTAGCGGGGTTTTCCTGTAATTTATTACGGGATCAGTTTCTAGGAGTTGCCAGTTTGCTTTTCGTTTCGGCCATCTTTCTTTGTATCTTTCATTGGCCGAAGATTGGTGGAGGAGGGCTTATTTCCATTTTTGCAAATAAGCAATTTGGAGGGTGTTATTTACATATATTTGTATCATGATGGTTCTTACTTCCTTGACTTTCTTGTTTCATGATTATGCTTCATGATTGCTTGACTATTTGACTTGATGATGGGAGATGGTTGTGGAGTGTGGGTTTGGTTTGGTGATCATTTTCTTTTCATGATATCATTTTGACCTCTCTCTTGCATTATGTGCACACTCTCATATTTTGATCAATTCATACTCCTCTCTCTTCTCCTCTCTAGAGTTGGCCGGCCAAAGAAGAGGGTGGGGCTGTCCAAATTTTGCAAGTGGGATTTTTGGTCTTTTGGCTTCACAAAAATCCTAAGTTTCATCTTCAAAAGTCTAAGTTCTTTTCCTCCACCAACGGCAACTTCCAATACCCCAAAATGAGACATAGTTTTCTACACTATATTCTACAGTAAATCTTGGGCACGTCGACTCGCCAATTTTGTGTTGGAGATAGTGCCCTCAGTGTCAATTATTGGATCACAGGCACGTGATTGCAATGATTGAGGGAGGACCTATCCCGGTAGAACAGTCTTACTCGAGATGATAGTATGCTATCTGGTTTACCTTTATCATCGTGTACTGCTTTAGGTGACCTGACAGGTCGCTATTGCACGTTGATAGAGCCCCTAGGATTCTTGCTTGACTGCCAGCAGTATGAGGGCGATCATATAAGTGAGAGCTGGAGTCTATATGCACATACTTAAAAGGTCCCTAGTCGTGGGAGTTTCGAGACAGGGCATCGATTCTCCAGAGTAGACTAGTGTATACAGTCGAGACCCCGACGAGGGGCGGTGGCCGGTCTCACAAGCCACTGGTGTCAGTTGGTTCACCTAAGATGTATACAGGTGCTCATTGGGTTATGAGTACACCGGACAGGACTCGCCGGGAACATGCTAGTTGGTCTTATACCTGACGTCAGATAGCAGTTCCCAGGTGACATGTGTACAGGTTAGTTCATCGACCTAGGGATCGTCATTTGTCTCATGTGAGTTCCCACCGTGCTTTGATTACTACCCTACCACGGCTCAAAGGAGTCGTGCAAACAGGTTTTAGTTGGGTACAGTCCCGAGCCACTTGGAGGCAGTGAGCGGATCTTCGGGGGTTCGTCTCTCCCGGTATTGGGGGTGAGGTCGCGCTGTGTCTAGGAGAGCCATTACACGAAGTCTTTGGCCAAGACAGGAGATTTACTGGTAGGTATTCCAGTAGTATCTCAGGGTGTTCTGGGCTACACTCCGACACGACTTGTACTGCTTTTGGGGGTCTGACTTTTACCAACCCCCTAGGCCCGCCATGCGATGCTCTTAGACGAACGGACCAGACTGTACGGATATTGTCACTGACAGGCTCAGTAGGGTGTCAGGATGAGTTCGCTCATCGACGTCCCTTTTGGTCAATAGCTGGTGGCCCGTTACGTATTGGCTTATACCTCTGACGTGCTTGTAGTTAAATCCACAGCCATAGTATTGACGAGTCTTTAGAGTCCACCACACATTCAGTTACTCAGCTTTCGGGCGAAACGCTGTAGAGGCCGTATGGAGATATGGCAGGGTCCGATCAGATACGTGCGGTATTGCACGGATCAGGATCGGACGGTTAGTACTAGTGGCCGTATAGATATATGGCAAGGTTCGATCGGATACGTGCGGTATTGCACGGATCAGGATCGAACGGATATTACTAGCCGGCTTTGGTTTAAGCCGGATCCTAGTATTGTACAGTGTAGATTTTGACTCTTTGCATTTGTATCCGGACGGAATACAGATGCGGGTGTGTATGCACAGTATCGGGGTTTTCCTGTAATTTATTACGGGACCAGTTTTCTGGAGTTGCCAGTTTGCATTCCGTTCCGGCCGGTTTTCCTTTGTTCTTTCCCGGCCGGACTTTTCCGATGGAGGGGGTTATTTGCAATTGTGCAAATAACTTTTGTGGAGGGGGTTTCTTGCAAATATATTCATTATGATAGGATAAGCATCTTTTGCTTTTTCATCCATGATGTTGCATTAATTGTGATTGGAAAGGGTTATGGTTTGGATGTATGTTTGTTATCATGATGTTTTGTTTATGGTCACCATTTCTATCTCCTACACTCACCTCCCTCTTGTGATATACTTTGTCTCCACCACCATTTCAAAGAGGATGAGGCCGGCCACAATTTTGAGGGGAGGGAAAATGAGAGAGGTTCATTTCATTTGGTGTGGGAAATTAATCATCCATCTCATTTTCATTGCTACCAAAAATCCCCAAGTTCATATCTTGTTGATTCCTCCATCAAGGCAACTACAAACCCCAAATGAGACTAGCATGATCTACACCACATTCTGTAGCACATCTTGGGCATGTCGAATTGCCAGCTTCATGCCCGAGTTGCCTCGGTATTGAGGTGGGAGCCCGTAAAAGATGCAGGCGATGTGGTGCCCTTCAGGCGAGGAGGCGACGACCGGAGTTTCCGCAGGAGATCGGGACGACGACGAGAAGACCGGAGGACTCGGATCACTCGGTATATCCCTCTTCCCTATCTTGTTACTTTGCTAGATCTAGTTTAATGGCCCGATCCGGGGTTTAGTGCGCGGTGGTGCCGGTTTGCTAAGTTCGCAAAATTAAAGTTTATCACCGTTTCCGCATTTGGCCGTCGGTTTGACGGCCGGGGCGCCGCCGTGAAGTTACAGTGGTATCAGAGCCAGGCCATTAACTTCGTCTAGCTTCGTTTGATGTGTTTGCATTTCCGATCGACCAAAATTCCAAAAACTCGCGTTTTTCCTCACATCAGTTTTCTGTCGAAATTTTTTGATGTCCAAAAATTTTTCAGGTTGTAAAAAACTAATGTACTGGAAATTATAAGACTACTGGAAAAATTCGACACAGTCAGTCGACGACTGAAGCGCGGAACCGCGGCCAAACCCCCCCTTGGGCCGCGGTTCCGCCGCACATTGGTGTCCTCACTGTGTCCAATTTCTCCAGTGGGCTTCTGGGCTAAAAATAGGGGTTTTGGAATATTAATATTGGGCCCAGATTTTCTGTGAGTGCTACAGTATTGCTTGGGGGACCACTTGTTAATTTTTGATCGATCGGATATTTTAAACACATTATTTCACAGTATTTACATTATATCTGCGACCGTGAATGCCACTTGATCGGTAAATCCTGTCTAACTGCTATAGCCCGGTTAGACGGATTTGCGAACGTGACTTTCACGTTGATGTTCTGTGTTTTGCTGTGATGTTGCGGATCGGTCGTGGGGGATAGCCTGGATGCAATGCTAGTACAGTTTTGTTGTATTATGTACATTTGATATTGCGGGGCGAGCGTCCGACATGTGGACTGCCGTCACTGCCTGTTTGTATTATTTTTTTTGGGGCACGACCAGGTTGCGGTCGATGTACCCGGTGTATGTATATTTAACTTTCTGTACTAGGATTGCCCCGCGGAGGGGTGCACGGATAGCCGGGTTCTAGAGGGCAACAAGCCCGCATCTCATGGTATTGAGACGGAGGGGGCTTCACTCTAGGATTGGCAGGCTATTCGCCGCACTCGTAGGGGGTACAGGTTGACCCAGGAGGGGTGCCCAAGTTACCGGATTCCGTGAAGTGCTGGGTGGTCCATTCACGGCGCTGAAAGGGGCTGCCTCACTTCAGGTTTTGGCGGGTAACTTGCCGCGCCCGTAGGGGTCTAGGATTTCATTGCACAGGCTATCCACACGACCAGGGGAACGTCGGGTTTCAGTAGTGGCTCTGTGAAACCCGGGGATCCCAGATATCTGTATTGTTCTGTGATGCTGTACATTTCTGTGATGTTGCATTTTATTCATGCCTTGAGCGAAATATAATATATTGGTATATATATTAGTAGATGTTGTATAAGTTTTTCATCCGCGCTAGTCCAGTCCCCGCTCTGCCGTTAGTTAGCTAACCTAACGGGTGATGACGGGACCCAGTGGCGAATGCGGATGGCATATACGTACGTCAGTATATTTTCGTTCTTTGTGGTGTGATCAATTGATGGGACTGCATTGATTCGGATCAATGCAAGATAAACAAACCTATTCTGATGTTGTTGGAACACTTTTCAAAAAGCTGTTATTGCAAGGACGTTCACTTTTGTTTTGCATCGTGGTATTCATTTGGAATATCCTGCTCCTCAGTCGACGAGGCAAGGGCCGAGATCCCTTCACCGGGAGTGACCCCTTGGACAGATGTTTGCGTCAGGGCATTAACTTCACTATAGCCGATTACTTTTGCTTTGCATCGCGGTATTCATTTGGAATATCCTGCACCCCATTCTACGGGGAAAGTGCCGAGATTCCTTCACCGGGAGTGACCTCTTTAGTGAAGGTTTTTCGTCACTATATTTTCTAAAAAGCTATCCGTTCCTTCAACGATATCAAGTTCATTACGTTAAAGGTTTTCGCCAGAAACCATTCGTAGCCCTCCATCATTTCAGTTAAATATTCGGTAGTATTCAAGCTATGTATTTTGACCTCACGCCAAGGCATAGTGTTTGGTAGTTGCCGGGTATTTATCTGTTGCATAGATAGATGCGTTGGTTTGGGACAGTCGTACTACTATTTTGGCCTACGTCAAGGGTATGTACGGGTGGGTTCAAATTAACCTGGACAATGATGGGTAGAACTTGACATGTGACTTATGATATTTTGACCTTATGCCAAGGTCATAAGAGCATGGGGTAGAAATCACATCGGGAGTTTCAAAAGAACTGAAACTTGCCAGATATGCGCATACCTTCTGGAGTGTGATAACGTGAGCGGATTCCGTCACTTTATCATGCGATAAGAGTTGGATCCCGATTCCCACTGATGAGTTGGTTTACTCCTCGGGTGACCCCGACTAATTCTTCTTTCAGGTTTGGAGGAGAATTTGAGGTACAGTGGGAGGCTTCCAGATTAGATAAATTGGTAACCATTCTGATCTAGGTTAGAGTGCACGCTGAGTGTTTCTTTTTTCTCTCTCTCTGGCAGCGACCATTGACCCGACCCTAAGACTATGACTCAGTGACCAAGTTGACCGAACCTTCTTAACACTGGCTTTTGGATTGTCAGAGTTGCAGACCTCATTGCCACTCCTACTTTTACCCTTTTCTCCAGGACACCCCGTATTACTACGAACGTCTACTTCCATTGGACAAAACCATCGTATGGTTAGATACGAACTCGAAGGAATTCGAGGATGGTTTTCGGTTCTGGAGAAAACGGATAGGATTATTCAGTTGTCTTTTCCCTTTTACCTTCTCTCAAGTTGTGAGTACTCCTTGGTTTAGGAGATAGTACACCTATTATGCAAATTGGATAGTCTTCTTCCAAACCTTAGGCTGGTGCCGACCGGTAGGGAATGAAGAAAACCAATTAGCCTAAACGGTGTACAGAAGGTATTAAGATTAAGACAAAGCAAGGGATTAGTAAGAGGGCTAAGTAAATTGCGACTGATATTCACGACCAAACCAAGTATTTCTTCGCCAATCCTAAATCACCTTTGTATTTCTCCAGGACACTCCGTATCACTACGAAGATCCACAGTTTATTGGATACTCCATCGTATGGTTATATACGAACTCGAAAGGAACTTGTTCCAGTTCGGGGATGGATTCTGGTCCAGGAGAAATAGGAATAAGGTTTATTCGGTTGTCTTTTATCCTTACCTTCTCTCGCATTGCGAGTGCTCCTAGGATTAGGACAGTACACCCATTATGCTTATTGGATAGTCTTCTTCCAAACCATAGGCTGGTGCCGAACGGTAGGGAAGGAAGAAAACCATTTGGCCTAAGGGGTGTGCAGAAGGTAATGACTAAAGACATATAAAGGGATTTGGAGAGGTGGCAAAGAATTATACGGTTATAGTTGTGAATCTGGATAATGGTAGAGGCATTACTAGGAATACCAGGATACCCCATCGAAACATTTCAATGTTTCAGTTCAACTATGTACTGTTAAAAGAAAACTGATTTCCCGATTGGACACTTGCTCCAGGGTATGTATTTACTAAGTTTGATTCTCACATCTGTATGGTTTTATAGATGATGAGTGGGAGTAAGTTATTGGGAATAGGGTGATCATCCTCATTATATCGGGATTCGTTGTAATCTGTGATATTTGAGGAGATCATCTGGGCTGTTTGCCGGTCGGCAAATATTTGGTTTTGAATATCCGCTGTTGTGCACCAATTTCAAATTGATATATCTGTACGTCTATTTTCATAGAGTGAGATATACCTTTTGATATTATGTCGATGACATTTACCTATATCAGTGGATGGTTAGGTAAGGAGCATTAAACAACGGTGTAATTCTTCTTAACCATAAGTACAGTTTTCAACCTACGACACACAGTGAAAGAGTTGTTAGACTCGGCGGACTTATAAAGAGTATTGTATGTTGTCCAGTGTCCATTAGGACAGAGGGGTTGGTCCTCATACTATATTCTGTTTACTTTTAACTTCTCTAGTTCTTAGACATGTGTTTCGTAGAAACACAAGGTCTAAGTTTTGAGGAGTTATAGGTATTTGAATAGAGTAGAGAACCAGGTATAGCAAGTATCGGGATTCTTCAAAGTGATCGAAGATGTAGATACTTGTGTATGGTATTCAGTTGATAGTAATGATAAAGAGAAATTGCTTCTCTTTCAGGTTACTCATAATTGGAAGCATTCCTAAGTTGAGTAACGCTGATCGACCTCCTTCCATTTAGTTGACATGCACTGGAGATAGCTGCATGATTTGAATCTGGTTCAATTAATTCAGTGCCTCTGGTTCTATATTGGATATAGAACAGTTCATATCTTAACGTTGTTAAGGTACGGGGAGTTGTCCGGCTTATGATTAAAACCAGACACTGGACAGCTCAAGGCACGTTTCTGTAATGGCTGTTTGTGGGTTGACCCAGGCTATGACGAGGGTTGACTTTCTACCATCTGGCAGATCAATAGAAATATTGTTCTGGACTCGCCACAGTTTTATTAAAAATGGATTTTTTCAAAAACAGTAGTGGGAGTATGGTAGAACTGGAAGTGATTCCAGAACCGCAAACGATTACTGAAGATTTGATAAGGAACCTAAAGATTCAATCTGATTTGACATTCCATTGGCCACTCCGCAGATACGGTGGGTAACTTCAGGCACCCGAGAGGTACTCCGGTAGCCTCAAGGACGGTGACAGGGAAGTTCTTGTTTACCCACACTTGCCATTGCTGTTGTTCCAGGCTGCGAGACCCCGCAGGAGGATGAGTATAGCGTCGTTCTAAACTAGCTTTAGAAGTGCACATCTATATGACTCTGTCAGAGGGTTGTCGTAGTCAGTGGAAGCAGCGGAAGCATTGGTGGACATCAGGCTTATGTCTATTTATAGACTAAAGCAGATGTAGCGGAGATAGATCATCTATTTCTGATGTGACAGTCATAGGTTTGACTTCATCAGAATAGGGGATGGATCTGTTGAGTAGGTAGTAGGGTGTGTTATCCGGGTTATGGATGACATACACAAAGTAGGAAGTGATATTCCTATACTACGATCGGTTATTCTTTGGTCGTCACACAGTGGTTTCTCCACAAAGGACTTGGTCATTATATCAGACATACTGGTTACTAGATCTATGGTTTTAGATCTGGATTTGGGTGGTTTCCCAATCAGGATACTTAGACAGCATTCTAAGAGTATTTAGAATGGACGACTCCTGGCACGGTAGTGTACCTACAGGTGATGGAGTCACCCTCTCTAGAGGTGTCTTATAGACTAAAGTAGAGAGGGATGTGCACGATTGATCACTTGCTTAGGCAATTGAGTCAATCATGAGATGTCAAGTACCACATTAGATGTTGTTCTTGCACTAGATGCAATAAGTTGATATTGATCCAATCCTGGAGGAACAGTAGGAAGCAGTTATAGAACATAAGTGAATGTTCTAGGGATATGATAACGACAGCCTCATTTGGGAGACAATTATCATTCCAGGCTTCCAAGGTGACATGGACGACAAGTAGGTTGTCAGAGTTATAGTTTTTCCTTCTGACGAGGGGCAGTGTTTTGGACAGGTGATCCAAGGCAATACTGAGGGTGGCAAGGCGCAGGATACTGATTAAGTTCAGTTGACGATACAGTCTAAGAAGTTTGGATTTGGAGTTCATTTATGAGCTAGGTCCCATCAGGCATCCAGACATTCTAAGACAGGTATTGCTCATTTCGGGAGATGGCTTTCTCCGCGAACTTGAGATATAGAGAGACATAGAAAGAAACATCTAGGCGGATCCACTCACTGAGGCTATTCCTCGATCGCAAGGGTTTCGCAAACAGGCTTTGTGAGACTGACTAGTAGAGGAGTTGGGTGTTCGGTATCACACGGGCTTTGAGTATGCGACATCGCAATAATTAGCCTTGAGTGCAAGTGGGAGATTGTTGGAGATAGTGCCCTCAGAGTCAATTATTGGATCACAGGCACGTGATTGCAATGATTGAGGGAGGACCTATCCCGGTAGAACAGTCTTACTCGAGATGATAGTATGCTATCTGGTTTACCTTTATCATCGTGTACTGATTTAGGTGACCTGACAGGTCGCTATTGCACGTTGATAGAGCCCCTAGGATTCTTGCTTGACTGCCAGCAGTATGAGGGCGGTCATATAAGTGAGAGCTGGAGTCTATAAGCACATCCTTAAAAGGTCCCTAGTCGTGGGAGTTTCGAGACAGGGCATCGATTCTCTAGAGTAGACTAGTGTATACAGTCGAGACCCCGACGAGGGGCGGTGGCCGGTCTCACAAGCCACTGGTGTCAGTTGGTTCACCTAAGATGTATACAGGTGCTCATTGGGTTATGAGTACACCGGACAGGACTCGCCGGGAACATGCTAGTTGGTCTTATACCTGACGTCAGATAGCAGTTCCCAGGTGACATGTGTACAGGTTAGTTCATCGACCTGGGGATCGTCATTTGTCTCGTGTGAGTTCCCACTGTGCTTTGATTACTACCCTACCACGGCTCAAAGGAGTCGTGCAAACAGGTTTTAGTTGGGTACAGTCCCGAGCCACATGGAGGCAGTGAGCGGATCTTCGGGGGTTCGTCTCTCTCGGTATTGGGGGTGAGGTCGCGCTGTGTCTAGGAGAGCCATTACACGAAGTCCTTGGCCAAGGCAGGAGATTTACTGGTAGGTATTCCAGTAGTATCTCAGGGTGTTCTGGGCTACACTCCGACACGACTTGTACCGCTTTTGGGGGTCTGACTTTTACCAACCCCCTAGGCCCGCCATGCGATGCTCTTAGACGAACGGACCGGACTGTACGGATATTGTCACTGACAGGCTCAGTAGGGTGTCAGGATGAGTTCGCTCATCGACGTCCCTTTTGGTCAATAGCTGGTGGCCCGTTACGTATTGGCTTATACCTCTGACGTGCTAGTAGTTAAATCCACAGCCATAGTATTGACGAGTCTTTAGAGTCCACCACACATTCAGTTACTCAGCTTTCGGGCGAAACGCTGTAGAGGCCGTATGGAGATATGGCAGGGTCCGATCAGATACGTGCGGTATTGCACAGATCAGGATCGGACGGTTAGTACTAGTGGCCGTATAGATATATGGCAAGGTTCGATCGGATACGTGCGGTATTGCACGGATCAGGATCGAACGGATATTACTAGCCGGCTTTGGTTTAAGCCGGATCCTAGTATTGTACAGTGTAGATTTTGACTCTTTGCATTTGTATCCGGACGGAATACAGATGCGGGTGTGTATGCACAGTATCGGGGTTTTCCTGTAATTTATTACGGGACCAGTTTTCTGGAGTTGCCAGTTTGCATTCCGTTCCGGCCGGTTTTCCTTTGTTCTTTCCCGGCCGGACTTTTTCGATGGAGGGGGTTATTTGCAATTGTGCAAATAACTTTTGTGGAGGGGGTTTCTTGTAAATATATTCATTATGATAGGATAAGCATCTTTTGCTTTTTCATCCATGATGTTGCATTAATTGTGATTGGAAAGGGTTATGGTTTGGATGTATGTTTGTTATCATGATGTTTTGTTTATGGTCACCATTTCTATCTCCTACACTCACCTCCCTCTTGTGATATACTTTGTCTCCACCACCATTTCAAAGAGGATGAGGCCGGCCACAATTTTGAGGGGAAGGAAAATGAGAGAGGTTCATTTCATTTGGTGTGGGAAATTAATCATCCATCTCATTTTCATTGCTACCAAAAATCCCCAAGTTCATATCTTGTTGATTCCTCCATCAAGGCAACTACAAACCCCAAATGAGACTAGCATGATCTACACCACATTCTATAGCACATCTTGGGCTTGTCGACTTGCCAGCTTCATGCCCGAGTTGCCTCGGTATTGAGGTGGGAGCCCGTAAAAGATGCAGGCGATGTGGTGCCCTTCCGGCGAGGAGGCGACGACCGGAGTTTCCGCAGGAGATCGGGACGACGACGAGAAGACCGGAGGACTCGGATCACTCGGTATATCCCTTCCCTATCTTGTTACTTTGCTAGATCTAGTTTAATGGCCCGATCCGGGGTTTAGTGCGCGGTGGTGCCGGTTTGCTAAGTTCGCAAAATTAAAGTTTATCACCGTTTCCGCATTTGGCCGTCGGTTTGACGGCCGGGGCGCCGCCGTGCACTTACATTTTGTGCCCGAGTTGCCTCGGACTAGAGATGGGAGCCCGTAAAAGAAGTCGGCGATGTGGTGCCCTTCCGGCGAGGAGATGAAGATCGGAGGTTCCGCGGGAGATCGGGACGATGACGAGAAGACCGGAGGACTCGGATCACTCGGTATATCTCTCTTCCCATCTTATAATTTGCTAGTAGTTAGGTTAATGGCCCGATCCAGGTATTTAGTGCGCGGTGGTACCGGTTTAGAAAATTAATGTAAACTAACGCTTCCACGCATTTTGGCCTCGGGATGACGGCCGGGGCGCCGCCGTGCACTTACAGAAAGGGCCGACGATCCCTTCACCGGGAGTGACCCCTTTAGCAAAACTAGAAAAGCCTAAAAAACACTCCATTTAAAAATCACTCGATTCTACAAGGATATCAAGTTCTTTACGCAAAAGGTTTTCTTAAAAACCTGTCGTAGCCCTCCGTTATTTCAGATAAGTACTAGTTAGTATTCGTGCTACGTTTGTTGACCATGTTAAGGCGTAGTGTGTGGTAGCTGATTAGTGCTTATCTGTATAAGCATATGATGCGATTGGATTAGGGTAGTCGTGCGACTTTGTTGACCATGTTAAGGGTCGTACGGGTGGGTTTAATTTAATCGGGAAATGACGGGTTGAACTTGACTAGCACTTATGATTTGTTGACCATGTTAAGGTCATATAGCTGCTAGGGGTAAAATATTATTGGGAATTTCTAGTGTTGAAATTTGCAATGAGATTGCATACCTTCTATGAGATAGTTGGATCCCGATACCCGCTGCGAGTAAGAGTTACTCCTGGGAGAGTTTTATACATTACAATTAGTCGATCAAGTAGGTGTTTAGAAAGGTGTCAACGGGGTTAAGCCTCTGGGAAAACGAGGTTTACTTTAATTAGGTTCGTGCGAAAGCACGGGGGACCTTCCTCAAAGTACCGACACTGGCCTGGCTGAAAGATTGGCGAACTTGTAGCGTGTAATTAATCCCGGCTAGTCTTTCCTTTTAGGGTTTGAAGGAAGATTTGATTAAAACAGTGGGAGACATCCTGATTAGATATATTATATAACCAATCTAATCTTGCAAGAGCATACGCTGAGTGTTTTCTTCTCTCTCTCTCCAGGTAGCGACCATATCACGCCTTAATCAAGATAATAATACGGATATATTGACCGAACCCGCTTATTATACTGAGCTGGGGAACGTTGGTCCCGCTCCAACTTATAATTGTTATAAGACAGAGCAGGAAATTAGGGAATACCAGATTTCCCGTGCCGCCCAAACGAAGAAAGTGCATGCTGATGCATCTTCTTCGGGTGTGTTCATTACATAGAACTGTTTCTCAGTATCCTTTATGTCCTGGGTATGAGATACCGGATCAGGATCCCGCATATGTAATCTGTTACATGGGCTATAGATAGGTAGAGAACTGAGAATGGGTGATAAGTTTCATGAGACAAAAAACGGTGCAAGTGTTGCAACCAAGTCTGTTGGTCACTATCATCCTGTATTACCAGAATACATTAATTCTGAATGAATGTTATTAGATACCGAACCTGATGTACACCATCATATCAGTCTCTTTATTAGTAAAGAAATGATATAATTTTGTATTGTTGGATAATGTTTTGAACATTTCCTATATCAAGAGTTGATCGGTTCCGGAACGTTATCTAAAAGTATTGATGTTCTAAATCAAACTACAGTTCTTAGTATACAGAACACACACAAGAGGAAGAGTTCAGAAATGAACGAATTCTTCTTGAGGCATTGTAGACTAGGTCATATCAATGCGACCCGACTAGCTGAAGTTACATATAGATGCATATTTAAATTAGTTTGAATTTACATCTTGTGAAACTTGCCGGTCTTGTCACAGAGATAAGATGACCATAGCTCTGTTTATTGGAAACAGAGAAAGAGTTAGTGAACTCTTGGGATTGATACATGCTGATGTATGAAAGTCTCCTGTCTACACATGCCAAGACCGGTTCTTTGTACTTCATTACATTCTCTGATAATCTCTTAAGATTCAGACATATGTTCCTGTTGAAACACAAGTCTGAACCTTTTGAGATATTCACAGAATATAAATAAGAAGTAGTGAACCAACAACGGGTATAAGTATTATGTCCTTTGATGAGATCAGGGAGGAGAATACTTGATCACGGAATCCCTGGATTATTCTAAAGGAGAATGAGATTCTCTCTCAGCATTACTCCTCTGTATACACCATAGCACGATGGTATATCGGGGCGGAGCAATGGCACCCTATGTGATATGGTGTGCTCTATGATGAGTACTACTGAGATTCCTATTTCCTTTTGGGAGTTATGCACTTGAGAAGCTGCATACCTATTGAATGTGGATTCAATAGTTTCCAACGAACCTCAGCCTCTCCGCCGATCTAGCAGGGTTCCTCACCCACCTGAGAGATACTTCGGCTTCTCTATGACAATGGGAGCGAGAATTGCATCATGAGATGATGACCCAACTAGTTTCGAGCTGGCCATCAGGAGTGGGACTTTGTAATAATGGCTGGATGCTTAGTGATCTGAGATGGAATCCTTATACACCAACAAAGTATGGACTTTGGTTGCTTTATCTGAAGGGTTAAATCCCCATCAGGAGCGAGTATATCTTGAGAAGATTACTTGGTGTACATGGAAAAGTTGAGACTTTCAAAGCTATGCTTAAGTCCATCCAGATCCTACTTGCCACGGCTACATACCATGACCACGATATCTGGTGGTTGGGTGTCATGACTGCTTTTCTAAATGATGTTTTAGAAGAGAACGTCTATAAGTACACAGCCAGAGGGCTTCATAGACAGTGGGAGCAGCGGAAACGTGTACAAGATGTTTTATATGATAAAACAGGCATCGCGGAGTTGGGACATCTGTTTTGATGTGGTAGTCAAAGAGTTTGACTTCATCAAAATGGTAGATGAACCTTCTATATACAAAATGGTAGTAGGGAGTATGGTGGTGATCCTCGTAGAGTACGTGGATGACATACTCTTGATAGGGAAGGAGTTTCCTATGCTACGCTCGGTCAATCTCCGCTTATCACATGGATTCTCCATACAGGATCAAAGTGATACCTCCTAAATCCTGGGTTTTTGGATCTATGAGATATATCTAATTGGATGTTAGGATTCTCACTAGTTGTTGTGAGATGGTATCAATCGATCCTGGTGAGAATCACTGGAAAAGTTCCAGGGTGATATGGACGACTGAATGTCAGTCGCAGGCATTGTCTTTACCATCAGTGGAGGGACGGTATGTTGGAAGAGTTTCAAGCTAGATATCGTGACTTACTAGACGATTAAAGGCAAGATACATCGTTACCAAAGATGCTACCAAAGAGGCAGTCTGGATATATATAAGTTCATGAGATGAACTTCGTTCCAACCATTGTGTGACAATGGAGTTATGGCTTTTGGCCAAGGAACGCTCGTCCCATCAGAAATCCAGATATAATTCTTAGGTGGTATCTCCTGATCATGGAGATGGTTGATCTCCAGGGAGATCGAGGTTAGGAGAGTAGACACAGAGGACGAAAACGCGGATCCACTCACAAAGGCCTTTTCCCCAGTAGAGACTTTTATGGGATGGTTGAGTATGAGATACTTCGACCACAGCTAATTGTTGGGTATGTGATACTAGAATAGATGGTCCTAGTGTAAGTCGGAGATTGTTAGTTATATGTATGCCCTAGAGGCCATTACTGTACATACGATGTGTATTGTAATGGATGTTTGGACATATATAGGGAGGACTTTCTTGCTCGACATGATAGTATGCTATCTGGTTGGACTTTATCTTAACATATACTCTGATTGTCTCTATATTACATGTTGATAAAGCCCTTAGGATATGTACTCGACTACTGGGACTATGATGAGATCATACTAGTGGGGCCATGGTAGTCGACGAGTACATCCTATAACTATTCCTAGTCGAGGGTGTATCGAGACAGGGCATCGATGCACTATAGTAGACTAGCGTATACGCATCTTGACCCATATGATGGGCGATAAATGATCCCATATAAATCGGTGTTTGACATTAAGGATGGTGTACGGGTGCTCAGTAGAGACTGGGTACACTGGACGGACTCGCCGAGAACTCCCAGATGGTATTATACCTCACGTCAGATGGCAGTTCTCCGGTGACACTGGTACAGAGTAGTCTGTTGACCTGAGATCGTCATAGAGTCTTGTGTGATTCCCACTGTGCTTTGATTTCCATCATACCACGTCCAAGAGGGCGTGCAAAAAGGTGGCTTTTGGGTATAGTCCCGAATCACATGGAGGCAATGAGCGATAGGAGGGGATTCGTCTCTCCCGGTATAGGAGTTGATGTTGCGCTGTGTTCGATTGGCTATAACCGGAAATCGCTGGCCAGGGTTGCTGAGATTTACTGGTAAATGTTATCAGTAGTTTCTCGAACTGTTATAGACCTCATATCGACACGACTTATCAAGCTACTGGGGTCTGACGTTTACCACCCCTAGGCGAGATATGCAACCTATCAGACGACGAGACCGGACTGTACGGGAGTGTTACTGTTTGGATTCACAGGAGAATGTACAGGCTTGCTTGTTGATCTTCTGCGCTCAATACCTGGATAGCTGTTACGTTTAGCTGACCGCTTGCAGCTTGTGGGTGATGGATATGATCATCACCTACTGCCGGCGTATTGACGATTCTTTAGAGTCCTGCACAGAGGTTTCTTGACTCAGGCAAAATGGAATAGGGGCACGTATGTGATATGTGCGGGACCGAGGATAATACGATATGAGATACCGTATTCTATTCTCTCGATATTTGATATCAGCCGGGTCATCGGATCAAGTGTTGATTCGATGAATCAGTACGGATAAATATTAGTCTGTTATATGAGATATAGCCGGATTATCGGATCAAGTGTTGATTCAATAATTTAATGTATAATAATATATATGATATATTAAATTACATTAACTAATATTAGCTCACTAAAAGATTCTTTTTCTCACTCGGGTAATTCATTGATATATATGCGATATATGTTAATTGTATTATTTTATTTTGTTACGATAAATATTATTTATGTGATATATAATATTGTAACATGATATGATAACTAATGCAACATGCTTAGTGGAGTTTAAACATGATTAGGGTTTGGATTAGGGTTAAGACTTCTAGTAGATTCTAGAAGGTTTCTTTTTATCATGATAAAGATATTTTGTTATGACTCATGCTTTAACCCAACCCAAACCCTAACCCTAGTTAATTCTCTACATGAGTTTAGTTGACCATGGTTGCATTATTCATCATATTAATCCTTTCATTATTCATCACAAAAGGTTTCATGATATTGTTTATCTTCTTCCTTCTTTCTTTTCATGAAAAAGCTTTCTAGCTTTTTCTAAGTGATGAAAACTATGTGAGAAATAGAAAATAAAAGAGAGCAAAAATCCTACTTCATCATTCTCATCTATCCTTGCCCTTTAGATGAGAGTGTTCACTTCATATTATGAGTGCTAGCTTGTGTTAACGAAACTTCAGGGTAGATCATCTTTGTATCGAAAATCGGAAGCAAGACTGCAGCTTTCTCTTCGTGGAGCCTGATCAGTCGAAAATATTGTATATTTTAGCCGGCAATTTCCTCATCTTTTGCATACATTTAGAAGTGTTCGGTATTCATATTTCACATATTAGCAAATCAATCGTAAAATACCAGATTGCATGTATTAGACTTTTAAACCAACACTTTAAAGGAAATTGACCGCATTTCATGGCATCGCATCATTTCTGTAGTCTGTGCAGGAAATACGGAAGAAAAGCAAAAGAGCTGATAAAAAATACACCAACTAAATCATTTCAGATCTGGTAGCAATTCAGAAGGAATTATACAATTATATATATCAAAAGAAGGCCCAACAATCATCCTAAGACTGTACCAGAAGAATGGAAGCCCAAAGCCCACATGTAGCCGCGGATCCGCGGCAGGAACCTGCATGAGCCGCGGATCCGCGCCTCTTATGCCACGTCATCAGTCCATTTTTACTTCAGACTCTCAATCTATGGACCCACAGTCATTTCTGATATGTAAAGTTCCAGAATACCCTCGAAGATACTGCCAGATCAGCAGAGAAGATTAAAGCAAGGCTAATCTTAATTAAGCTCCTAACTAATCCTTTTCTAGAAGCTCCCTCCTAACTAATCACATCTAGAAGCTTCCCCTCTAACTAACTTTTGGAGGGAAATTTGAATTTCTTCAACAAACTTTAGGAGGGAAACTTAGAATTTGAAATCCTAGATCTAGGGTTAGTTATCTATAAATAGGAGCCTAGATCTAAGGGTTGAGGGAATCTTCATTAGTTGTTAATTCTAATTCTACATCATCTTCTTCCACAAATCTAGTGACAAGGCTTGTGCGAAACCCTAACCCTAATTCCACTCCAAATCCAAGATATTGAGTATCCAATCGAGCAAGAAGCCTTCAACCTTTTAGGAGCCGAGCCGATCTTCAATCGGGCAAGTGATCCAAGTCGATCCGCGATCCACGGAGACGAGCGAAGCCAAGTCGACGATCAAGTTCTTCCTCTTGTAGTTCTTGAGCGAATGTAAATAAATTGTTGATATAAATAAAAGGTGAAATTCTTCAATCTTGCTTTCTTTTAATTCTTGCATCATGATTAGATCTCAATTTGTAATTGTTGTTCTTGTTGTGATGTTTGAGTAAAACTCCGCTCGTAAAGGAGTCGAGACGGTTGTAGAATGATGATGTAACAAATCTTAATACGATTTTTAAGTCCTACGAGTTTTGTAAACCCTAGCAAGTTCAAGAATCGATGACCTAGTTTCGTAGCGATGCTTTCTTGATTGTGATCGCTCGAAATTAGGGATCTACGATCGTTTCTTGAATTTACTAGAGGCTAGAATATGAATGATATCAATGAAAGAACAAGAGATAAGATGAAACCCTAGTTTCACAAGAAGTCTCTAATTCTCATCGATCATCATCGATCTAGTATCAATCCATCGAAGGATAAGAATACGTAATTGTAAGATTACATCACATCTATAGATCCGATCGATTCCTACGAGCCTCATTTCGATTCTTGAGATTTGGTTTGGAAAAATCAACAAACGATCAATTCTTGATTCTATCTTTTAATGCTTTCTTAGATCTAGATTTTTCTCATTCTTGAACTTCAACTTTAAATCTTGAATTGTTTGTTTTCTTTTCCTTAAAGTTTCAACTCACCTAAATCGAAAGACGAACGATTACACTTTCCCTGTGGACGATCCGCACTCACATACAAACTACATCCGACACCGTAGTTGATTGCGGTCAAATAATTTTTGGTTGTGATTTCTTTACAATTTTCTCAAATATACACAACGAGAAATTCGTTTCAATCAAATGGCGCCGTTGCCGGGGATAGTGCGCTAATAGTTCGTATTTTGAAATTTGAGTTGAACAATTTATTTCATCATAATTTTTAGATCTAAACTCATACAAACCCTAATATGTGTGTTGTGATTTGTTGCGAGAAAATCTGGAATCATTGGAGCTGGAGAAATTTTTTTCTAAAAATTCCAGAGAGCTAAGCAGTTCAAGTGAAACAGTGACAGAAAGTTTTGTGCAGAGATCAGCACATACGGCCGCCCTTCCGCGGCTAAAGACCCTCATCAGCGGCGGTTCCGCGCCTATGTGGAAGGTTCTCTGCATCAATTTTCCTCTGTGAGTCCCTATCTTTCTTATCTCCTCCTCTGTCTGCTCCAATAACAATTTTGCTGCAGGTTTCTTTGTAAATAAATCGCAGCGCGCAAAAGCAAATTAAAATTTGTGCGTGTTTTGATTCTTTTGGTTGTTTGCATATTAATACGGAAATTTAAGGGGTACGACCAAATTCAAATTAGGTAGGGATTTCATTACCCTTCCTAGGCCCCGAAAATCGCAAAACTTGCATCCGCATTGACCCTCATTAATTAAAAGAAATCTAGAGATGACTCTAAGGACTGTCGCGCTCAATTAGGAAAAGAGAAGGCCGTGGGTAATTCATTGCTTATCCGCGTTTTCTTGTGGTGTCTAAGGCGAGTGTGTCTAAGGCTAGTGGTTTTTAATTAGGCCCACTACTTACGTAGTGGAGTACCTTCCCACTTACCTGGCACTTATCCGGCCATAGGGGGACAAAGAGGCAGTGGAGGATTGATCCTGCGACTTGTCTTTTGGCAGTTAGGAGCGGTCTAGAGCCGGACCTAGGTGACCACTAGAAATTAGGGTTTGTGTGTTGCATTTGTTTTGTTGCATCATATTTTTCAAAAATCCGTATCAATTTTTAAAACAAACACCGCATTCATCATTTCCCCTAATTATAAATTCACGCTGCCACTTGTACTAACCCTTTTTAGTGCAAGATAGGCTGGACACAGGATTCTAGTGCCTGTTAAGTCCGCGTTTCCCTCATCGACCCTAAAGTCGGTATTTCTACATTTACCTTTTCTTTACCCACCACCACACCCACATCGATGGATCCACCTCCATCGAACTTCTTTTCCACTACCCTGCCGCCGTCCGTTGGTGCGCAGAATCCACCTCGCATCTCTCTCCAAGAGAGATGCTATCCTACACGAGGCCCACTTTCCACCTGTCTTTCCATTCCACCAGCCAACGGGAAAAATTTTCAAATAAAACCCCAATACATCAACCTTCTACCAAAATTTCACGGTCTCGAGTCTGAAGACGCATACGTGTTTATCACGAAATTTGAAAATGTATGCGCAATGATGGGTACTTCACAGCTTTCTGTGGATGCTTTCCGTCTACGTCTTCTCCCATTCACTTTGTGCGATTTAGCTGAGAAGTGGCTATATAACACTACCGCACATTCCATTTCAAATTGGGACGAATTCGTCGAAGCATTCCTTAAGAAATTTTACCCACATCACAAAACAACTCGAGTCCGTAGCGAAATCTATCAATTCACCCAGCTCCCAAATGAAACATTTTCAAAATGTCTTGAACGTTTCAAGGATCTGTTAGTCCAATGTCCACATCACGGCATCCCGAGATGGGAATTGTGCCGAATCATTTATGAGGGCATTACTCCTTACACAAGACAGACCCTTGAATCCATGTGTCAAGGCAATTTTATGACCAAAGATGATAGGGAAGCCTGGGAATTCCTAGAAAATTTCGCTGAAAAATCTTTACAGTGGGAGGGTGTGAGTCAATCGTCTAGGGATGGCAATGATATTTCCATAGGAGTTAGAGCTGACATTTCAGCTATACAAAAGAAACTCGAGAATATGGAAAAATTCTTAGCTGCCCTAAGTCAAATATCACTCCCCAAAACTGTATGTGGATGCTGTTCTGATCCGTCTCACTTGACGGAAGAATGTCCATTTCAAGGTCCTGAGCATACAAATGCCGCATTTCAAAGACCTAGAAACGATCCATCTTCCTCCACATATGATCAGGGTTGGAGGAATCACCCTAACTTTGATTGGAACCAATCCCAATTTCAAAACACGGTTCCAAACACGAATCAATTCCAAAGGGTTTCTTCACCATAACAGCAGCCACCACTTCAATTGAGTCAGCACCCCTTCCAATCACAAAATTTCCAAAATCCGGCCAACACTTTTGCACCATCTAGTCCTTTGCAATTGACCGGTACAGATAATACCTCAGCACTAGCACAAACCTTGGATACTTTCATGAAACAATCCATCCAAGGGACGGCAAGTTTGCAATCTTCCGTCGAGAATGTGATGAAGATCATTATCTCTCAAAATGAGAACATCAAATCGATGGAAGAACAAATTGCACAACTAAAAGCCGAAATGAGTGCAAGAGAGAAAGGGAAACTTCCAGCTCAACCTTTACCTAATTCTAGCTATTCACATCATGTGGATGAGATCACGTTGAGATCTGGAAGAGTGCTTGACACTCATGTTGGGGAAGAGTTTGATGTCACTGATAAATCAATCAATAACACCCCGGCTGAGACCTTTCCTCACACACACACTTCTTACCCCAGTTCTTCTACCCCACCATCTTCTTCCGAGCCTATTCTTCGTTTCCCAAAAGGCTCGCCACTACAGTCCACCTCTTTTACCCCTCCACGGACGATTCCCACTTCTATTACGGGATCGGTTCCACACCCACTTCCTTCTCCTATGATGGACCCAGAGCTTATTGCTAAAGCACCTTATCCTAATCAGTTAAGGGATAACACACCGAGTCCACATATGGAGAAGATTATGAACATTTTTAAGCAAGTAAACACCAACATCCCTCTCCTAGATGCCATCCAACAAGTTCCTTCCTATGCGAAAACTCTTAAGAACTTGTGCACTAGGAAGAGGAAGACTCAAGCGCCCAAAAAGATATTCATGGAAAAAACAATAGACACGGCTTTCCCCCAGCAATTACCGAGGAAACGTAAGGATCCTGGATATCCTACTATTTCCGTTTCTATTGGGGAAAAACACATTAACCGTGCTCTACTAGACCTTGGCGCTAGTGTTAACTTGCTTCCATATTCTGTTTATGAGCAACTAGGTATTGGAGAGTTGAAGCCAACCAATTGCAATCTCCAGATGGCTGACCGATCAATCACCAAACCTAGGGGTGAACTGGAGGATGTGTTAATAAAAATCGGAGAATTTATATTCCCGGTAGATTTTATTGTAATTGATACACAGCCTATAGCGAACCCACGGAATCAAATTCCGGTGATTTTAGGTCGCCCCTTTTTGGCCACTTCCAATGCTATTATCAACTGTCGTAACGGCTCTATGACCCTATCTTTCGGGAATAGGTCAATAGAACTAAACATTTACAAGTTGGGAAGTGTACCCTCCGAACCTACTGCTCAGGTCTGTTCTGTCAACTTAATGGATGTCGACAGCAGCGAATTTGATGATCCTCTTTATACTGATCTTGACTCTTTTCATACGTTGTTGTTTGACCCAACTATGTATCATACACATACGGACTCTTCCACCGAGATGTCCGGGTCAACAACTAACACTGATTATGAACTGTTTTTAGAGTCTGAAGATCACCCCGCACTTTGTGATGACATTATTCATCGGGGTATAGATGGAACTTTTGAGGAAATCTTCGCTGATGAACTCGCATTTTTAAATGACACGGGTGTTGAGATGAATCATCTTCCAATCAATGAAATTGAACCTCCACCCCTTCTTTTGACTTGTAAAAAGAATGCGAGCAATCCATCACAATCACTGCATCGTCTCTCCAAAACGAGACGCACACACACTCTCTTCCACCACTTAACCTTTCCACACTTCTTCTTTCACCAACCAGAGCACTGCATTGATAAAATTTTTGAATGGTTGGTGTTAACATTCGGTCTTTGCAAAGCTTGGCATCGACCACTGATTTTTGACCCTCCCCATATGATTTTGAAAGATTAACATTGCTTAAGTTTGGGGGGGGGTATAATCGGGCTCTTGAAAATAAAAGTTTTACAAAATTTTGAGCCAAAAATAAGTTTGGAGGGGGGGTTCTTCACTTATATATTTTGCCCCCACTAATAAATTCCTCCCAAGCTTACAGGTTTTTCGAGATTTAGCTGATGGCAACAGTGAGGACACTGTTGAAAACAAGTTTGGGGGAGGTTTGTGCTTATTTTTGCATCATTTGCATATCATTTGCATAAGCACAAAACATTTTTTTCGAAAACCTATAAAAATTTAAAAATTTTCAAAACTATAAAAAGATGTTTGTACATAAATAAGATAATAAAAGTTTAGATAGTGAAAAATTACATCCATGAGATTAGAAAAATTTAAGAAAACTAAGAAAATTAGAAGTTTTCTTATACGAACTAGTAATAAGTAGTTATGAGCCGTTGTCCCAAGGGTTAGTAAGATGAAGGAAGTCACTAATCTGAGGATAAAAATAAGTCTGAAAAATAGTTTCTATTCTGGAAGCCAAACATTTTGAACGTTGATACCCTGCTATTCGCACTTACACACGTCTTGAAGCTGGGATAGTAGAGGATACCTTGAAATGCTCTTGTCTTAAAGCCGATGTATAAAAAATAAAAAAATGAAGAAAAAGTGGTGAGAAAAATGAACACTGGTTTTGTTATCACCAAGGGCAATAAAAAAATGTATAGCGAGGGTGCTTCTTCACCTAGTGCCCTAAGGCCAACTGGTCTGGGAGTCACTGCTATGCCTGAGGTGGTGCAAGACGAGAAAAATACACCAAATAAGCAAGCACATGAGTAATCGGTCAGTTAGTACCTCAAGAAGTATTAACGGTCGCATGAAAGTGTGTGAGCAATCTCATCTAAATATTCATTAACTAAAAAGTACTGAGGCTGATGGGCAAGAGTATGATAGCTTGAATTGAATTCTCCGGGTGTAGGGATGTCTTTACACACACGCAGGGTTATATGATCGATGTTTGGAAGAAAGATAGGAATGAAGAATAAGACGATGTTTTATTGAGGGAGGACGTGATTTCTAACATCTTTTCATGACCATTAAGATAGGGCTCATGACAACCGAAAAGCTAGCTTAGTTGGAAACCCTAATTTTCAAAGTCTTTCTTTTACAATTCTTTTCTTTAAATGTAATATTCATGATCTTTCTTTTATTATCGGATTTTATGGGTGTAATCCGCTGAAAACCCTCAGGAGACAACACTCCTCCTACTAGGGACACCTAGAGGTTTAAAGGCTTGTTGCACGTGCTCAGTGCAATCGTGTTGCCTACGAAAGTGTGCTAGATAGTTTTTCTCTTTCTTTATTTTCTCCTTCTCTTTTTAATAAAACATTCTCTCGAGACGATCGAAATTAAGTTTGGGGGTATTTGATCAGTCGAAAATATTGTATATTTTAGCCGGCAATTTCCTCATCTTTTGCATACATTTAGAAGTGTTCGGTATTCATATTTCACATATTAGCAAATCAATCGTAAAATACCAGATTGCATGTATTAGACTTTTAAACCAACACTTTAAAGGAAATTGACCGCATTTCATGGCATCGCATCATTTCTGTAGTCTGTGCAGGAAATACGGAAGAAAAGCAAAAGAGCTGATCAAAAGTACACCAACTAAATCATTTCAGATCTGGTAGCAATTCAGAAGGAATTATACAATTATATATATCAAAATAAGGCCCAACAATCATCCCAAGACTGTACCAGAAGAATGGAAGCCCAAAGCCCACATGTAGCCGCGGATCCGCGGCAGGAACCTGCATGAGCCGCGGATCCGCGCCTCTTATGCCACGTCATCAGTCCATTTTTACTTCAGACTCTCAATCTATGGACCCACAGTCATTTCTGATATGTAAAATTCCAGAATACCCTCGAAGATACTGCCAGATCAGCAGAGAAGATTAAAGCAAGGCTAATCTTAATTAAGCTCCTAACTAATCCTTTTCTAGAAGCTCCCTCCTAACTAATCACATCTAGAAGCTTCCCCTCTAACTAACTTTTGGAGGGAAATTTGAATTTCTTCAACAAACTTTAGGAGGGAAACTTAGAATTTGAAATCCTAGATCTAGGGTTAGTTATCTATAAATAGGAGCCTAGATCTAAGGGTTGAGGGAATCTTCATTAGTTGTTAATTCTAATTCTACATCATCTTCTTCCACAAATCTAGTGACAAGGCTTGTGCGAAACCCTAACCCTAATTCCACTCCAAATCCAAGATATTGAGTATCCAATCGAGCAAGAAGCCTTCAACCTTTTAGGAGCCGAGCCGATCTTCAATCGGGCAAGTGATCCAAGTCGATCCACGATCCACGGAGACGAGCGAAGCCAAGTCGACGATCAAGTTCTTCCTCTTGTAGTTCTTGAGCGAATGTAACTAAATTGTTGATATAAATAAAAGGTGAAATTCTTCAATCTTGCTTTCTTTTAATTCTTGCATCATGATTAGATCTCAATTTGTAATTGTTGTTCTTGTTGTGATGTTTGAGTAAAACTCCGCTCGTAAAGGAGTCGAGACGGTTGTAGAATGATGATGTAACAAATCTTAATACGATTTTTAAGTCCTACGAGTTTTGTAAACCCTAGCAAGTTCAAGAATCGATGACCTAGTTTCGTAGCGATGCTTTCTTGATTGTGATCACTCGAAATTAGGGATCTACGATCGTTTCTTGAATTTACTAGAGGCTAGAATATGAATGATATCAATGAAAGAACAAGAGATAAGATGAAACCCTAGTTTCACAAGAAGTCTCTAATTCTCATCGATCATCATCGATCTAGTATCAATCCATCGAAGGATAAGAATACGTAATTGTAAGATTACATCACATCTATAGATCCGATCGATTCCTACGAGCCTCATTTCGATTCTTGAGATTTGGTTTGGAAAAATCAACAAACGATCAATTCTTGATTCTATCTTTTAATGCTTTCTTAGATCTAGATTTTTCTCATTCTTGAACTTCAACTTTAAATCTTGAATTGTTTGTTTTCTTTTCCTTAAAGTTTCAACTCACCTAAATCGAAAGACGAACGATTACACTTTCCCTGTGGACGATCCGCACTCACATACAAACTACATCCGACACCGTAGTTGATTGCGGTCAAATAATTTTTTGTTGTGATTTCTTTACAATTTTCTCAAATATACACAACGAGAAATTCGTTTCAATCAGAGCCTCTCGAGAGTCCAGAGCATGATGATCGCAGCGAAGGGACTTCAACACGGAGCTTATAAAGTGAAGGACCGGATCTACAAAGGTTGTAATCCCTCTCACTTAGTGTTAAATTGTTTAACATGTTAGTTTTCGCCTAAACCCTAGTTTAAAGATCCGTATTTGGGTTGTTCGGCACGGCTAAAATTTTAATCGGGCATGGTTGATGCCTCGTAGACCCTTGTGTGCGTGCCCAGCAACCCTTCAAAAACTTGGTGTAGATGGAAAAGTTGAGACTTTTAAAGCTAGACTTATTGCAAAAGGTTTTCGTCAAAGACCAGGTGTGAATTATGATGAAAACTTTTCCTCCAGTGGCTATGCTTAAGTCCATCCGGATCCTACTTACCATTGCTGCAAACCATGACTATGAAATCTGGCAAATGGATATTAAGACCTCCTTTTTAAATGGTGATTTATAAGAGAGCGTGTACATGACTCAGCCAGAGGGCTTCGTAGACAGTGGGAGCAGCGGGAAGGTGTGCAAGCTGCTTAAATCCATCTACGGGTTGAAGCATGCATCGCGGAGTTGGAACAACTGTTTAGATGTAGCAGTCAAAGAGTTTGACTTCGTCAAAAACGTAGATGAACCTTGTATATACAAGAAGGTGGCAGAGAGTAAGGTGGTCTTCCTCGTGTTGTACGTGGATGACATACTCTTGATAGAAAATGATGTTCCTATGCTGCACTCGGTCATGCTCTTCTTATCATAAAGATTCTCAATGAAAGATCTAGGTGATGCCTTCTGCATCTTGGGGATTAAGATCTATAGAGATAGATCTAAACGGATATTGGGATTGTCCCAATCCAGGTACATTGACACCATACTAAAGAGATTTAGTATGGAAGATTCCAAGTGTGGGAATTTACCCACGATCACAGGACTCACTCTCTCCAAAGAGATGTCTCCCAAGACTGATTTGGAGAGAGTTCGCATGCAAGGTATACCCTATACTTCGGCAGTAAGCTCTATCGTGTACGCGATGATATGTACCAGACCCGATGCAGCATACTCATTAAGTGTAGTGAGTAGGTATCAAGTAGATCCAGGAGAGAGTCACCGGACAGCTATGAAGAACATTCTTAAGTATTTGAGAAGGACTAAAGAGATGTTCTTGGTGTATGGTAACGACAAACTCTAAGTGGTGTCCTTTATCGATTCGAGCTTCCAGAGTGATAAGGACGACTCTAAGTCGGTCTCGGGATTTGTCTTTACCCTCGATGGAGGGGCGGTTTGTTGGAAGAGTTCCAAGCAAGAAATCGTGGCAGACTCGACGATGGAGGCTGAATACATCGCTGCCAATGATACTGCCAAAGAGGCTGTCTGGATGAAGAAGTTCATAACTGAACTTGGTGTGGTTCTGTCCATTGAGCATCTAATATCTTTGTATTGCAATAATAATGGATCAGTGGCCTTGGCCAAGGAACCCATGTCCCATCAGCGATCCAAGCATATTCTGAGGCGGTATCACCTGATCCAGGAGATAGTTGACCGCCGGGAGATCGAGGTCAGGAAAGTTGACACGAAGAACAACACGGCGGATCCAAGCACAAAAGCCATACCCCAGATACAATTTGACAGACTCTTCGGGATGTTGGGTATGAGATACTACAACAACTGGCCTTAGTGCAAGTGGGAGATTGTTAGTTATATGTATCCTTAGATGCCATTATTGTACATGTGATGTATATTATAGAGGATGCTTGGATATATATAGAGAGGACTTTCTTGCTCGACATGATAGTATGCTATCTGGTTGCTCTTTGTCTTAACAAGTAGACTTGGATTGTGTGTTAGTTATATGTATGCCCTAGAGGCCATTACTGTACATAGGATGTATATTGTAGTGGATGCTGGGACATATATAGGGAGGAATTTCTTGCTCGACATGATAGTATGCTATCTGGTTACTCTTTGCCTTAACGTGTACACTGATTATCTCTCTGTTACATGTTGGTAAAGCCCTTAGGATGTGTACTTGACTACCTGGACTGTGATGCGGATCATACTAGTGGAGACATGGTAGTCCATAAGTACATCCTTCAAGGTCCCTATTCGTGGGTGTATCAAGACGGGGCATCGATATACCAGAGTAGACTAGCGTATACCTTCTCGACCCATACAGATGGGCGATGGATGATCCCATATCCATTGATGTTTGACATCAGAGATGATATACGGGTGCTCAGTAGAGACTGGGTATACTGGACGGACTCGCCGAGAACTCCCAGATGGTATTATACCTTACGTCAGATGGCCGTTTTCTGGTGACACTGGTACAGAGTAGTCTGTTGACCCGAGATCGTCATAGAGTCTTGTGTGGTTCCCACTGTGCTTTGATTTCCACCTTACCACGTCCAAGAGGGCGTGCAAAACGGTGGTTTTTGTGCACAGTCCCGAATCACATGGAGGCAATGAGCGATAGGAGGGGATTCGTCTCTCCCGGTATTGGGGGTTGATGTTGCGCTATGCTCGACTGGCCATAACAGGAAATCCCTGGCCAGGGTTGCCGTGATCTACTGGTAAGTGTTATCAGTAGTTTCACACATATTATGGACCTCACGTCGGCATGACTTATCGAGCTATTGGGGTCTGGCGTTTACCACCCCTAGGCGAGATATACGACATATCAGACGAACAGACCGGACTGTACGGTAAGTGTTACTGGTTGGATTCACAGGAGTGTGAGCGGGCTTGCTCGTCGATCTTCTGATCGCTCAATACCCGGGTGGCCGTTACGTTTAGCAGACCGCTTGCGGCTTGTGGGTGCTTGATATGATCATCACCTGCTGCCGGCGTATTGACGAGTCTTTAGAGTCCTACACAGAGGTTTCCTGGCTCAAGCGAAACGAAATAGGAGCGCATATGAGATATGCGCGGGACCGAGAATAATGCGTGTATGTGATACCGTATTCTATTCTCGCGATTTGTATCATCGGCAAGTTATATGTGATATAGTCGGGTTACCGAATCAAGTGTTGATTCGATACATTGATACACTTGATACTAGTCGGTTATATGCGATATGACCGGATCATTAAATCAAGTGTTGATTTAATGATTTAATGTATAATTATATATTTGATATATTACTTAGCATTATCTAGTATTGGTTCACTTAAAAGGATTTTCTCACTTGATGTGCACATTGTATATGTGATATATTTTTATGTGCACTTATTTGTATCATGTTTGATGATACATGCTAACTTGAATTTGTGTAAAGATTAAATTATGGTTGTGTAATGGTTAGGGTTTTCTTTTTCTTACTTAATTATTTATTTATTTATTTTGGAAAAGATAAAAGAGAAAATGGTGGCTTTCTTTGTTTGTTGTTGAAGCTTCATGAAGCTTTGACTAAAGTGACCATTTTGTCTTCATGCTTAACCCTAACCATTCAAACTAACCATGGTCTATTCTCTACACCTAACCAAGGTTAGGATATGATAAGTATTCATATTATTTTTCTTTATAGAAAATACTTATGATATTCTTTCTTCTTCTTCTTCTTCAAGAAGAAAAGCTTGCCTCCATCAATGACAACTTGAGAAAAAGAGTGAGAAATCCAATTCTAAAGTGAACCCACTTCCTATTTCTTCATCCTCTACCTCTTGACAAGTAGTATAGGGTGTTTTCTTCACAAGTTTCATGACTTGGTGAAGTGGGAGCTTGATCTTGTGATGCCTCGACGTAGATCATCATCGGCATCGTAGTCGATGACCTAGCCCGCCCATTTCTCCGATGCAGTCGACACTAGAGTCCAAGATCCGATTTGTACAGCGGAGGGACATCTATGTGGAGCTAAGGAAGTGGAGAACCGGATCTACAAAGGTTGTATTTCTGTTTACCCTTTAGTTAAGTTGTTAACTAGCTTCTAGTTTCGCCTAAACTCTAGTCAACGAATCCGTATTTGGGTTTCTCGGCACTTGTAAAATTTGAAATTGGCATGGTTGATGCCTTGTGAGACCTCATTAGCGTGCCTAGAAACCCTACAGTGGTATCAGAGCCTAGCTAGAGCCTTAGGCGATGCGTAGACGGAGTTAGAAGTCCGATCGACCCGAAACCCTAACTCCAAAATGCTCTCTGGAAATTTTCTGAAAATTTGGATTTTTGTGAATTAAAAATTGCTAAAATATTCAGCAGGGTTTTATAAGAATTACTGTACAAAACGGGTCCCCTTAGTCATCTAATGTGCCGCGGAACCGCGGCCCCACCCTGCCTTAGGCGGCGGTTCCGCGGCCAAATTGATGAATCTTTACACCTGGGTTGCACAGTAATTTATATATTTAAATGCTGAGTTTTCTGGGAATTTTTAATATTTACTCAAGAGTTGAGTTTTCTGGGTTGTATTGGGGACTTGGTGTATCGATCGGATTGTCTAATTTTGTCTATGTGGTTTTCCGGGTAATTTTTGAATATGTTAAAAAGTTTGACCGGATATAAATACCCATTTTTCCCCTGTCGGGAAATTTCCAAGTGTTGGATTTTTCCATGGTTTAAGGACGTTCCAAGTAGTGCAAGTAACGCGATGGTCTCTCTAGAAGACAACAAACCTTAACTCGATTATGTGACCGTCTTGAACTGCCCTTTGAACCTTAGGGTTTGGGGCAGTACGGCGTGCCACATGTGAGGCGTTGACTTGACCCTTCTACGGCTGGACCGTTGGTACTGAGGCATGAAGTGAATGTCTTTGAATTTATTTCAAGTATTGAGCGTTTCGGGAAAAAAAACTTGGGTGTTCGATTGTTCGATTGAAAAGTTTAACATTTTCTATCTTATCCGGAATGTGATACAATAATTGGAATTCACAAGTAGTTATGAGATAACAGAATGAATACTATAAACATAGCAGTTTAGTCTCACTTGATCGGTTGCCACGGAATTTTGATGCGATCCAAAGTCCGTCGAAATCACGTAGTGTACGCGGATACTCGCCGGGTAAACTTAATGGACAGCCTCACCCCTAGCCCCGACCAAGTGACTGTAGAAGAACCCCGTTGCCGAAAGCATCCGTTCGGGAGCTCGCGGCAGCGGTGTTCCGCCTTGGTGCACTTCGTCGACGGCGTCGGGGGTGCGGCCGCCTACTAAAGTTTGCGACGAGTATTTGATCAGGATGTCGGGAATCTTGTTGAATTGCCCGACTTGATATTGAAAAGTGTTTTCGATAATGAGACTAAAATGCGGGGTTTATAATTGTTAGGCATGTGATGTCTAAGTATTTCATTTGATTAGGCATGCGATGTCTAAAGAGGTTGCGGATTCCAACTGTTGTAGTTTTACACTTTCTTTTCTGTGACCGTAAGTGTAGTATGTAGTGGTATTGCCGATTGTCGTTGCTATACGTCGACGGCAATCGGTGTATGCATACTTACTTACGCTGATGACATATGATGTTATGTGTTGCTGGATATGTTATATTGGATCGTCGTGTTTGAATAGCCGGGTTTTTTTTATGTGAGATGAGTGTTTTCATTTTCATTCATGTAAAAACTTGTATGTAATATTCTTTGATTGGGGCACTTCCAGGTTGCGGAAGCTGTCACCCTTTGTATATTATTTACTTTTCCGCATTAGGATAGACCCAAGGAGGGGAGTACAAGTAACCGGGTTCTAGGGTCCAGTGGGAGACCATCTCGAGGAGTCGAGTCTGGGTCTCTTAACCCTAGAATTGGTAGGGTTGCTTGCCGCTCTCGTATGGGTCTAGGGGTGTAGGATTGGCTATTCATCACGACCGTGAAATCCGTGTTTTATACTGGCTCGTATTGAAAACACGGACGTCCTAGTATATCCAATATTTCATATGATATTTTTTGCTGCGTTATCTGTGATGTGATCATGTGATATGTTCAGATATATATTTATATAGTATATATGATATATTATATAGACGTTGCTTATGTTTTACACCCACGCTAGCCCTGCCTCGCTTTGGCGTTAGTTACCTAACCTAACGGTGCAGACGGGACATCGAGGCGAATGCGGATGGCATAAGCGTACGTTATATTTATCTGTGATGTTTAGGTGGATTTAAATGATGGGAATTCATTAATGAGATTAATGATATAAAAGAAACCTAAGATGTTGTGGAATCGAATTTCAAAAATAAAACAGGTAGCTATAGTTCTTGCTTTGCACAGCGGTATATGTGATATATTCTGCACCTTATTCGATGAGGAAAGGACCGAGATCCATTCACCGGGAGTGATTCCTTTAGCAATAACTGGAAGATGCTACAACTCTCGGTTTGTCTTTTGATTGCTTCTATAGTTTCCGCTTTGCACAGTGATATATATGATATATCCCGCACCTCATTCGACGAGGAAAGGGCCGACGATCCCTTCACCGGGAGTGACCCCTTTAGCAAAACTAGAAAAGCCTCAAAAGAACTATATTTTAAAATCATTTGATTCTACAACGATATCAAGTTCATTACGCAATAGGTTTTCAGAAAAACCTGTCGTAGCCCTCCGTCATTTCAGATAAGTCCTGCTTAGTATTCGTGCTGCGTTTGTTGACCTTGTCAAGGCGCAGTGTACGGTAGCTAATCAGTATTTATCTGCTTATGCATATGATGCAGATTGGGTTAGGGTAGTCGTACGGCCTTGTTGACCTTGTCAAGGGTCGTGCGGGTGGGTTTAATTCAATAAAGAAATGACGGGTTGAACTTGACTTACGGTCTATGGTTTGTTGACTTTGTCAAGGTCATAGATCGTTTTGGGCAAAACATTATCGGGAATTTCATGTGTTGAAATTTGCAATGAGATTGCATACCTTCTATGAGATAGTTGGATCCCGATACCCGCTGCGAGTAAGAGTTACTCCTGGGAGAGTTTTACACATTACAATTAGCCGATCAAGTAGGTGTCTAGAAAGGTGTCAACGAGGTTACGCCTCTGGGAAAACGAGATTTACATTAATTAGGTTCGTGCGAAAGCAAGGGGGACCTCCCTCAAAGTATCGACACTGGCCTGGCTGAAAGATTGGCGAACTTGTAGTGTGTAATTAATCCCGGCTAGTCTTTCCTTTTAGGGTTTGAAGGAAGATTTGATAAAAAGCAGTGGGAGCCATCCTGATTAGATAAAATAATAACTAATCTATTTTTGCAAGAGCGCACGCTGAGTGTTTTCTTCTCTCTCTCTCTAGGTTGCGACCATATCACGCCTTAATCAAGATAATAATACGGATTATTGACCGAACCCGCTTGTTATTCCGAGCTGGGGAACGTTGGTCCCGCTCCAACTTATAATTGTTATAAGACAGAGCAGGAAATTGGGGAATACCAGAATTCCCGTGCCGCCCAAACGAAGAGAGTGCAAGCTGATGCATCATCTTCAGGCGTGTTCATTATATAGAACTGTTTCTCAGTATCCTTTACGTCCTGGGTATATGATATCGGATCAGGATCCCGCAAATGTAATCCGTTACATGGGCTACAGAAATGTAGAGAACTGAGAACGGGTGATAAGTTTCATGAGACAGAAAATGGGGCAAGAGTTGCAGCCAAGTCTGTTGGTCACTGTCACCCTGTATTACCAATACATTAATTCTGAACAAATGCTATTAGATACCGAACCTGATAAACAAAATCATATCAGTCTCTTTAGTAGTAAAGAAATGATAAAATTTTGTATTGTTGGATAATGTTTTGAACATTTCCTATATCAAAAGTTGATCGGTTCAGCACGTTATCTAAAAGCATTGATATTCTAAATCAAACTACAGTTTTTAAGTATACAGAACACACACAAGAGGAAGAGTTTAGAAATAAACGAATCCTTCTTGATGCATTGTAGACTAGGTCACATCAATGCGACCCGACTAGCTGAAGTTACATGTAGATGCATATTTAAATCAGTTTGAATTTACATCTTATGAAACTTGCCTGTCATGTCACAAAGATTAGATGACCATAGCTCTGTTTATTGGAAACAGAGAAAGAGTTAGTAAACTCTTGGGATAATACATGTTGATGTATGTAAGGTCCCCTGTCTATATATGCCAGGACTGGTTCTTTGTACTTCGTTACATTCTCTGATAATCTCTCAAGATTCAGACATATGTTCCTGTTGAAACACAAGTCCGAACCTTTTGAGATATTCATAGAATATAAGTTAGAAGTAGAGAACCAATAAGGGTATAAGTATTATGTCCTTTGATGTGATCGAGGAGGAGAATACTTGAGCACGGAAATCCTGGACTATTCTAAAGGAGAATGAGATTCTCTCTCAGCATTACTCCTCCGTATACACCATAGCACGATGGTATATCGGGGCGGAGCAATAGCACCCTATGTGATATGGTGTGCTCTATGATGAGTACTACTGAGTTTCCTATTTCTTTTTGGGAGTTATGCACTTGAGAAGCTGCATACCTATTGAATAGAGTTCAAATCAAAATAGTTGCCTACCGCTTCCTATGTGATATGGAAAGGGAAGAGCCCATATCTTAAGTTGGTTAAGATTTGGGGTTGTCCGGGCTATGTCTAAAAGCATAATCCGGACAAGCTCGAGGCAAATACTGTTATGTAGAACTGGAATGGTTCCAGCTATACAAACTGCAGATGATGATTTGATAGAACCAAAGGATTAAATAGTAACCAATGAACCTCAGCCTCTCCGCCGATCTAGTAGGGTTCCTCACCCACCTGAGAGATACTTCGGTTCCTCTATGACAGTGGGAGCGAGGATTGGATCATGAGATGATGACCCAACTAGTTACGAGCTGGCCCTCAGGAGTGGGACTCTGTAAGAATGGCTGGATGCTTAGTAATCTGAGATGGAATCCATATACACCAACAAAGTATGGACTTTGGTTGCTATATCTGAAGGGTTAAATCTCCATCAGGAGCAAGTATATCTTGAGAAGATTACTTGGTGTACATGGAAAAGTTGAGACTTTCAAGCTAGACTTGTTAAAGGTTTGCATCATTGACCAGGTATGGGTCATGACGAAACCTTTTCTAAGGAGCTATGCTTAAGTCCATCCAGATCCTACTTGCCACGGCTACATACCATGACTACGATATCTGGTAGTTGGGTGTCATGACTGCTTTTCTAAATGATGTTTTAGAAGAGAAAGTCTATAAGTACACAGCCAGAGGGGTTTGTAGACACTGGGAGCAGCGGAAACGTGTGCAAGATGCTTTATAGGATAAAGCAGGTATCGCGGAGTTGGAACATCTATTTTGATGTGATAGTCAAAGAGTTTGACATCATCAAAATGGTAGATGAACCTAGTATATACAAAAAGGTAGTAGGGAGTATGGTGGTGATCCTCGTAGAGTACATGGATGACATACTCTTGATAAGAAAGGAGTTTCCTATGCTACGATCGGTCAATCTCCGCTTATCACAAGGATTCTCCATATGGGATCAAAATGATACCTCCTAAATCCTAAGTATTCATCTATGAGATAGATGTAATTGGATGCTAGGAATCTCACTAGTAGTAGTGAGATGGTATCAATCGACCCTGGGGAGAATCACTGGAAGGGTTCCAGGATGATAAAGACGACTGAATGTCAGTCACAGGCATTGTCTTTACCCTCAGTGGAGGGACGGTATGTTGGAAGAGTTCCATGATAGATACCGTGGCATACTAGACGATAAAGGCTGGATACATCGCTACTTAAGATGCTACCAAAGAGGCTGTCTGGGTGTATATTAGTTCATGAGATGAACTTAGTTCCTCCCATTGTGTGACAATGGAGTTGTGGCTTATGCCAAGGAACGTCCGTCCCATCAGTGATCCAGACATATTCTAAGGCAGTATCACCTGATCATGGAGATGGTTGATCCCCAAGGAGATCGAGGTTAGGAGAGCAGACTTAGAGGACAACACGGCGGATCCACTCACAAAGGCCTTTTCCCAGAGAGAGACTTTTATGGGATGGTTGAGTATGAGATACTACAACCACAGCTACAGATGTCCCTAGTGCAAGTGGGAGATTGTTAGTAATATGTATGCCTTAGAGGCCATTACTGTACATAGGATGTATATTGTAGTGGATGCTGGGACATATATAGGGAGGACTTTCTTGGTCGACATGATAGTATGCTATCTGGTTACTCTTTGCCTTAACGTGTATACTGATTATCTCTCTGTTACATGTTGGTAAAGCCCTTAGGATGTGTACTTGACTACCTGGACTGTGATGCGGATCATACTAGTGGGGACATGGTAGTCCATAAGTACATCCTTCAAGGTCCCTAGTCGTGGGTGTATCGAGACGGGGCATCGATATACCAGAGTAGACTAGCGTATACCTTCTCGACCCATACAGATGGGCGATGGATGATCCCATATCCATTGATGTTTGACATCAGAGATGATATATGGGTGCTCGGTGGAGACTGGGTACACTGGACGGACTCGCCGAGAACTCCCAGATGGTATTATACCTTACGTCAGATGGCAGTTCTCTGGTTACACTGGTACAGAGTAGTCTGTTGACCCGAGATCGTCATAGAGTCTTGTGTGGTTCCCACTGTGCTTTGATTTCCACCTTACCACGTCCAAGAGGGCGTGCAAAACGGTGGTTTTTGGGCATAGTCCCGAATCACATGGAGGCAATGAGCGATAGGAGGGGATTCGTCTCTCCCGGTATTGGGGGTTGATGTTGCGCTATGCTCGACTGGCCATAACAGGAAATCCCTGGCCAGGGTTGCCGTGATCTACTGGTAAGTGTTATCAGTAGTTTCACACATGTTATGGACCTCACGTCGGCATGACTTTTCGAGCTATTGGGGTCTGACGTTTACCACCCCTAGGCGAGATATACGACATATCAGACGAACAGACCGGACTGTACGGTAAGTGTTACTGGTTGGATTCACAGAAGTGTGAGCGGGCTTGCTCGTCAATATTCTGATCGCTCAATACCCGAGTGGACGTTACGTTTAGCAGACCGCTTGCGGCTTGTGGATGCTTGATATGATCATCACCTGCTGTCGGCGTATTGACGAGTCTTTAGAGTCCTACACAGAGGTTTCCTGGCTCAAGCGAAACGAAATAGGAGCGCATATGAGATATGCGCGGGACCGAGAATAATGCATGTATGTGATACCGTATTCTATTCTCGCGATTTGTATCATCGGCAAGTTATATGTAATATAGCCGGGTTACCGAATCAAGTGTTGATTCGATACATTGATACACTTGATACTAGTCGGTTATATGCGATATGACCGGATCATTAAATCAAGTGTTGATTTAATGATTTAATGTATAATTATATATTTGATATATTACTTAGCATTATCTAGTATTGGTTCACTTAAAAGGATTTTCTCACTTGATGTGCACATTGTATATGTGATATATTTTTATGTGCACTTATTTGTATCATGTTTGATGGTACATGCTAACTTGAGTTTGTGTAAAGATTAAACCATGGTTGTGTAATGGTTAGGGTTTTCTTTTTCTTACTTAATTATTTATTTATTTATTTATTTTGGAAAAGATAAAAGAGAAAATGGTGGCTTTCTTTGTTTGTTGTTGAAGCTTCATGAAGCTTTGACTAAAGTGACCATTTTGTCTTCATGCTTAACCCTAACCATTCAAACTAACCATGGTCTATTCTCTACACCTAACCAAGGTTAGGATATGATAAGTATTCATATTATTTTTCTTTTTAGAAAATACTTATGATATTCTTTCTTCTTCTTCTTCTTCAAGAAGAAAAGCTTGCCTCCATCAATGGCAACTTGAGAAAAAGAGTGAGAAATCCAATTCTAAAGTGAACCCACTTCTTATTTCTTCATCTTCTACCTCTTGCCAAGTAGTATCGGGTGTTTTCTTCACAAGTTTCTTGACTTGGTAAAGTGGGAGCTTGATCTTGTGATGCCTCGACGTAGATCATCTTCGGCATCGTAGTCGATGACCTAGCCCGCCCATTTCTCCGATGGAGTCGACACTAGAGTCCAAGATCCGATTTGTACAGCGGAGGGACGTCTACATGGAGCTAAGGAAGTGGAGAACCGGATCTACAAAGGTTGTATTTCCGTTTACCCTTTAGTTAAGTTGTTAACTAGCTTCTAATTTCGCCTAAACTCTAGTCAACGAATCCGTATTAGGGTTTCTCGGCACTTGTAAAATTTGAAATTGACATGGTTGATGCCTTGTGAGACCTCATTAGCGTGCTTAGGAACCCTACATTGTGATACTGTCTTACTCTCACATGTTGATAAAGCTCTTAGGATGTATACTTGACCACTAGGACTATGATGGAGATCATACTAGTGGAGCCAAGGGTAGTCCACAAGTACATCCTATAATTATTCCTAGTCGAGGGTGTATCGAGACAGGGCATCGATATTCCAGAGTAGACTAGCGTATACGCTTCTTGACCCATATGATGGGCGATAGATGATCCCATATCCATTGGTGTTTGACATCAAAGATGGTATACGGGTGCTCAGTGGAGACTGGATACACTGAACGGACTCGCCGAGAACTCCTAGTTGGTATTATACCTATCGTCAGATAGCAGTTCTGTGGTGACATTGGTACAGGTTAGTCTGTAGACCCGAGATCGTCATAGAGTCTTGTGTGATTCCCATTGTGCTTTGATTTCCACCTTACCACGTTCAAGAGAACGTGCAAAATGGTGGCTTTTGGGTACAGTCCTGAATCACATGGAGGTAATGAGCGATAGGAGGGGATTCGTCTCTCCCGGTATTGGGGATTGATGTTGCGCTGTGCTCTATTGGCCATAACAGGAAGTCCCTAGCCACGACTGATACGGAGATCTACTGGTGAGTGTTATCGGTAGTTTCTCGACCCATTATGAGCTTCACATTGGCACGACTTATCGGTTACTGGGGTTTGACGTTTACCACCCCTAGACTAGATATGCGATATATCAGAGAAAAGACCGGACTGTACGGTAGTGTTACTGACAGGCTTTACAAGAGTTAGAGTGGGCTTGCTTGTTGATCTTTTGATCGCTCAATACCCGAGTAGCCGTTATGTACAGCTAGTACCGCTGACGGCTTGTAGGTGCCTGATATGATCATCACCTACTGCCAGCGTATTGACGAGTCTTTAGAGTCCTACAAAGAGGTTTACTGGCTCAGGCAAAACGAAGTAGGAGCACATATGTGATATATGCGGAGCCGAGATTAATACGAGTATGAGATACCGTATTCTATTCTCGCGATATACGATATCGGTCGGTTATATGAGATATAGCCAGGTTATCGAATCAAGTGTTGATTCGATAAGTCGATACAAATAATATTAGTCGGTCATATGAGATATAGCCGGATTTTTAAATCAAGTGTTGATTTAATGATTTAATGTATAGTTATATATTTGATATATTAAGTTACATTAACTAATATTAGCTCACTTAAGCTTTTCTTTTTCTCATATGCGCACACTTAATATATATATGTGATATATATTATTTGTGCTTTCTTTTTGTGTCATGCTTGATGATACATACTACATGGGTGTATGAGATTCACACCATGCTCATGATAATGCAAGGTTTATTTATTTAAGGTAAATCTAAATTAGATGATGTCACGACCCGAAATATGACTAGCACTTAAATCACGCAACGTCTAAAGGCGTAACGTAATTCAAGTGTGCTGAAACCCAGAAATCTAAACCTTTTAAAGAAAATAAAACAGGTGAAGTTTTGAAATAAAGGAATAATGAAATCAAGTTTTCTTAAATGCATAGAAAATGAACATGAATAATGCAAATGAAATTTACTAGTTTGAAAACATGTTTCGTCTTTTAAAAATTTGTGCAACACCTCCTTTGTATATTTTGATCCAAAACCACAATACATAATAAGGATAAAGGCATCCACAAGCGAGAGCTAGCTCTTCGCCAAACGGTGAATCCACAACCACGCAAAGCATAAATATAAGTATACGACGCCCAACGGCGAATTCCACCGCAAAAGATAAAAAATAAAGCGAGATATCAACCCAGAAAAAAGCGAACATACAACCCATCGCTCAAGTCTCGCAACTACTAGTCTTACTAAGTCTTATTACTTATACAAATACTAGTTTCGATTTGATGGAGTTGACTAGATGCAATATAAAAAATAAATACAAGAGTGGGTGCGATAGAAATGTCCCACCTACCAAGAAAACCATCCAAAAGTAGCTATATGCCAGCGATGCCGTTACTGATCCGTGCGGTCAACCTGCAAGAACTGTGGCACAACGGGGGTGAGTTGCCAACTCATGAGTATAAAAACATCTACGAGTAGAAATCGAATAAACAACGACTCCTAGGTCAACTATATCATAAAGGTAATACTATGATATCTAGGATGACCGTATCTGTATATGTGCCAACAATGTAATCAATACCTATATGTATGCGGATATAATCCAGCAATATAATCAATGTATGTATGCATGTGGATCTCATCCAACCATATAATCAATGTCGGTATGCATCATAAAAGCATAAGCATGAAAGTATGAGGATATAAATCAACGGGTGTCCCTCGCGACATATCAAAATCATGGAACCTGGGTGTCCAACATCGACATTCGAAAACATCATGAAACCCGTGTCCAGTATCGACATGTAAATCCTCATATATCTCAGGCGCCGCACACCCTGGTGGGCCCACTTATCCATCTCTTTACTCCGGTCGGTATCCTCCGGATAACCGCCGAGTCCAAATACAATCACCGGTAGGTAGTAGTCTCTCTTCCAGGCTCACCGTCTACTGCACAGTAATCCGTTCTTGTCCCGGGGTACCATATTGGGTCCACCATGTACCCGCAATCGGCCTCATCCAGCTCTTCGAATCGGGTTTCACATGTCACACGTCTCAGAACCGAGAAAACGCATGGTGGACGCACTGAAATATCATATCAAGAGAAATCGGGTTTTTAGAACAACGCATGCTTTCTTTTGAACTAGCCACGGTTCTCAAGTCCAGAAATCTCATGAAAACAGCATATCTCAATGCGTAAAATCATATATATATATATATGCATATATATATATATATGCATGCATATATATATATATATATGCATACAAGTATGGGTGTATAAGTGGGTATATACGCAAGTAAGTTATGCGAAGAGTCATACCATGATGCAGCAATCCTACTGTGTAGTGACATGGCAATTATCGATGATGAAGTGTGTGAGCCGGCCAATCTGTGTAAGTGTAACATATGCATCATCGATAATAGTGCAGGTGTGCTAGCACAGGTATAAGTAATGCAATGCGAATAACATGAAGGCATCATATGGTAAATCATCAGCTACAAGCTATCAGGTATACGTGTCTACAAGACTGAATCGGTGAATCTATCAATCGGCATATAGCCTCACAACAACACGCACGGTACAATACATCTGTTAGTTATATGTATGCCCTAGAGGCCATTACTATACATAGGATGTATATTGTAGTGGATGCTTGGACATATATAGGGAGGACTTTCTTGCTCGACATGATAGTATGCTATCTGGTTACTCTTTACCTTAACGTGTACACTAATTGTCTCTCTGTTACATGTTGGTAGAGCCCTTAGGATGTGTACTTGACTACCTGGACTATGATGCGGATCATACTAGTGGGGACATGGTAGTCCATAAGTACATCCTTCAAGGTCCCTAGTCGTGGGTGTATCGAGACGGGGCATCGATATACCAGAGTAGACTAGCGTATACCTTCTCGACCAATACAGATGAGCAATGGATGATCCCATATCCATTGGTGTTTGACATCAGAGATGATATACGGGTGCTCAGTGTAGACTGGGTACACTGGATGGACTCGCCGAGAACTCCCAGATGGTATTATACCTCACGTCAGATGGCAGTTCTCTGGTGACACTGGTACAGGTTAGTCTATAGACCCGAGATCGTCATAGAGTCTTGTGTGATTCCCACTGTGCTTTGATTTCCACCTTACTACGTCCAAGAGGGCGTGCAAAACGGTGGTTTTTGGGTACAGTCCCGAATCACATGGTGGCAATGAGCGATAGGAGGGGATTCGTCTCTCCCGGTATAGGGAGTTGATGTTGCGCTGTGTTCGATTGGCTATAACCGGAAATCCCTGGCCAGGGTTGCTGAGATTTACTGGTAAGTGTTACCAGTAGTTTCTCGAACTGTTATAGACCACATATCGACACGACTTATCGAGCTACTGGGGTTTGACGTTTACCACCCCTAGGCGAGATATGCGACATATCAGACGATCAGACCGGACTGTACGGTAAGTGTTACTGGTTGGATTCACAGGAATGTGAGCGGGCTTGCTCGTCGATCTTCTGATCGCTCAATACCCGGGTGGCCATTACGTTTAGCAGACCGCTTGCGGCTTGTGGGTGTTTGATATGATCATCACCTACTGCCGGCGTATTGACGAGTCTTTAGAGTCCTACACAGAGGTTTCCTGGCTCAAGCGAAACGAAATAGGAGCGCATATGAGATATGCGCGGGACCGAGAATAATGCGTGTATGTGATACCGTATTCTATTCTCGCGATTTGTATCATTGGACGGTTATATGAGATATAGCCGGGTTACCGAATCAAGTGTTGATTCGATACATTGATACACTTAATATTAGTCGGTTATATGCTGTATGACCGGATCATTAAATCAAGCGTTGATTTAATGATTTAATGCATAATTATATATTTGATATATTACTTTGCATTAACTAGTACTGGTTCACTTAAGATGGATTTTCTCACTTGATGTGCACATTGTATATATGATATAGTTTTTGTGCACTAGTTTGTATCATGTTTGATGATACATGCAAACTTGGGTGTGTATGTTTTAAACTATGATTAAGTTAATGGTTAGGGTTTGATTTATTTACTTATTCATTTATTTATTTATTCTTTTTGGCAAGAAATGAAATGGTGGCTTTCTTTGGATTTATCTTGAAGGTTCTTGAAGCTTTGAAAAGCTTTGACTATTTTTGTTTCTTTCCTTAACCCTAACCATTTGCTTTAACCGTAGTTTATTCTCTACTCTACCATGGTTGCATTATAATAACTTCACTTGATTTTATTATTTTTATCATATTCTTTTTCTTCTTCAAGAAGAAGAAACCATTCTAGCTTCAATGGTGCCTTGAAAAAAAGAGTGAGAAATCCAAATCCAAAGTGAATCCACTTCCTATTTATTCATCCTCTACCACTTGCCAAGTAGTATAGGGTGTTTTCTTCACAAGTTTCATGGCTTGGTGAAGTTGGAGCTTGATCTTGTGTTGCCTCGACGTAGATCATCTTCGGCATCGAAGTCGACGACCTAGCCCGATCATTTCTTCGACGAAACCATCGCTAGAGTCCGGGATCCGATGATCGCAGCGGAAGGACACCATCACGGAGCTAAGGAAGTGGAGGACCGGATCTACAAAGGTTGTAGTCTCTTTCACTTAGCAGTAAAGTTGTTTACTACTTGCACGTTTCGCCTAATCTCTAGTTAACGATCTATATTAGGGTTTCTCGGCACCGGAAAAATTTGAAATTGGCATGGTTGATGCCTTGTGAGACCTCATTAGTGTGCCTAGGAACCCTACAGTGGTATCAGAGCCAAGCTAGAGCATTAGGCGATGTGTTAACGAAATTAAAACCCCGATCGAACCCGGAATCGACTAAATAAAACCCTTTCTATACATTTTTTAAAATCTTGGATTTTTCTGAATTAAAAATGCCTGAAAAAATCAGCAAGAAATTGTAAGAAAAACTGTGCAAAACGTCACTGTTTGGAGCTCAAACCGCCGCGGAACCACGGCACGAGTATGGCTCGTACGGCGTTTCCGCCTCCATTATGTGACGTCACCCTCTTAAATTTGCACAGTAATGTTTCTTTTTAATTCCCTGATATTTTATGGGTATTTTTATCTGACTCAAGTGTTGAGTATTTTTGGGTTTATTTTGTAGTCGTTGTTTCGATCGGAATTTTTAATTTCGTAATGTTTTCCGGATATTTAGAATATGTTAAAAGGTTCGACCGGATATAAATACCAACTTTTTCACCTGCCTGGAAATTTCCAAGTGTTGGATTTTTCCGTAGTTTAATAACGTTCTAAGTAGTGCAAGTAACGCAATGGTCCCTCTAGAAGACAACAAACCTTAACTCAATTATGTGACCGTCTTGAACTGCCCTTTGAACCTTAAGGTTTGGGGAAGTACGGCGTGCCACATGTGAGGCGTTAGCTTGGCCCTTCTACGGCTGGACTGTTGATACTGAGGCATGAAGTGAATGTTTTAAAACCTATTTCATGTGTTGATCTGTTTCGTGAAAACTTGGGTGTTTGATTGTTCGATCGGAAAGTTTAACATTTTCTATTTATCTGGAATGTGATACAATAATTGGAATTCACAAGTAGTTATGAGATAACTGAATGAATGTTATAAATCTAGCGGTTTAGTCTCACTTGATCGGTTGCCACGGAATTTTGATGCGATCAAAAGTCCGTTGCAATCACGTAGCGTACGCGGATACTCGCCGGGTAAACTTAATAGACAGCCACACCCCATAGCCCCGACCAAGTGACTGTAGGAGAACCCCGTCGCCGAAAGCATCCGTTCGGGTGCTCGCGGTGTTCTGCCTTAGTGCACTTTGTCGACGGTATCGGGGGTGCGGCCGCCTACTAAAGTTTGCGACGAGCATTCGATCAGGATGTTGGGAATCTTGTTGAATTGCCCGACTTGATATTGAAAAGAGTTTTCGATAATGAGACTAAAATGCGGGGTTTATAATTGTTAGGCATGCGATGTCTAAGGAATTTATTTGATTGGGCATGCGATGTCTAAAGAGGTTGCGGATTCCAACTGTTGTAGTTTTACACTTTCTTTTATATGACCGTAAGTGTACTATGTAGTGGTATTGCCAATTGTCATTACTATATGTCGACGACAATCGGTGTATGCATACTTACTTATGTTGATGACATGTGATGTTATGTGTTGCTGGATATGTTATATTGGATCGTCGTATTTGAATAGCCTGGGTTTTTTTTTATGTGAGATGAGTGTTTTTTCATTTTGATTCATGTAAAAACTTGTACGTAATATTCTTTTATTGGGGCATTTCCAGGTTGCGAAAGATGTCACCGTTGATGTATATTATTTACTTTTCCGCACTAGGATAGACCCAAGGAGGAGCGCATGAGTAACCGGGTTCTATAGTCCAGTGGGAGACCAACTCGAGGAGTCGAGTCCGGGTCTCCTAACTCTAGAATTGGTAGGGTTGCTTGCCGCTCTCGTAGGGGTCTAGGGGTGTGGGATTGGCTGTTCATCACGACCGTGGAATCCGTGTTTTATACAGGCTCAATATAAAACACGGACGTCCTAGTATATCCGATATTTCATATGATATTTTCTGCTGCGTTATCTGTGATGTGATCATATGATATGTTCATATAGATATTATATATAGTATATATGATATATTATATAGACGTTGCTTATGTTTTACACCCGCGCTAGCCCTGCCTCGCTCTGCCGTTAGTTACCTAACCTAACAGTGCAGACGGGACATCGAGGCGAATGCGGATGGCATATGCGTACGTTATATTTATCTGTGATGTTTAGGTGGACTTAAATAATGGGACTTCATTAATGTGATTAATGAAAGAAAAGAAACCTAAAGATGTTGTGGAATCGAATTTCTTAAAAACAGGTAGCTACAGTTCTTGCTTTGCATCGTGCTGTTCTTTGTAGAACATCCTGCACCTTATTCGATAAGGAAAGGACCGAGATCCCTTCACCGGGAGTGACTCCTTTAGCAATAACTGGCAGATGCTATAACTCTCGGTTTGTCATTTGATTTCTTCTATAGTTTCTGCTTTGCACAGTGATATATATGATATATCCCGCACCTCATTCGACGAGGAAAGGGCCGACGATCCCTTCACCGGGAGTGACCCCTTTAGCAAAACTAGAAAAAGCCTAAAAAACACTCCATTTTAAAATCATTTGATTCTACATCGATATCACGTTCATTACGCAATAGGTTTTCAGAAAAACCCGTCGTAGCCCTCCGTCATTTAAGATAAGTACTATTTAGTATTCGTGCTGCGGTAGTTTGGCATGCGTCAAGGCGTAGTGTACGGTAGCTAACTAGTGCTTATCTGCTTGCGTACGATGTGATTGGATTAGGGTATTCGCACGGCGTTGTTTAGCATGTGTCAAGGGTCGTGCGGGTGTGTTTAATTCAATCAAGAAATGTACGGGTTGAACTTGACTAGCGGACTATGGATTGTTTGGCATGCGTCAAGGTCATAGCACGCTAGGGGCAAAATATTATCGGGAATTTCAAGTGTTGAAATTTGCAATGAGATTGCATACTTTCTATGAGATAGTTGGATCCCGATACCCGCTGCGAGTAAGAGTTACTCCTGGGAGAGTTTTACACATTACAATTAGCCGATTAAGTAGGTGTCTAGAAAGGTGTCAACGGGGTTACGCCTCTGGGAAAACGAGGTTTACATTAATTAGGTTCGTGCGAAAGCACGGGGGACCTCCCTCAAAGTACCGACACTGGCCTGGCTGAATGATTGGCGAACCTGTAGAGTGTAATTAATCCCGGCTAGTCTTTCCTTTTAGGGTTTGAAGGAAGATTTGATAAAAACAGTGGGAGCCATCCTGATTAGATAAAATAAAAACCAATCTGATCTTGCAAGAGCCCACGCTGAGTGTTTTCTTCTCTCTCTCTCTAGGTAGCGACCATATCACGCCTTAATCAAGATAATAATACGGATTATTGACCGAACCCACTTGTTATACTGAGCTGGGGAACGTTGGTCCCGCTCCAACTTATAATTGTTATAAGACCGAGCAGGAAATAGGGGAATACCAGAATTCCCATGCCGCCTAAACGAAGAGAGTGCATACTGATGCATCATCTTCGGGTGTGTTCATTATACAGAACTGTTTCTCAGTATTCTTTACGTCCTGGGTATATGATACCGGATCAGGATCAAGCATATGTAATTTGTTACAAGGGCTGAGGTAGAGAACTGAGAATGGGTGATAAGTTTCATGAGACAGAAAACGGGGCAAGTGTTGCGGCCAAGTCTGTTGGTCACTGTCACCCTGTATTACCAATACATTGATTCTGAACAAATGCTATTAGATACCGAACTTGATATGCAAAATCATATCAGTCTCTTTATTAGTAAAGAAAGGATATAATTTTGTATTGTTGGATAATGTTTTAAACATTTCCTACATCAAAAGCTGATCGGTTCAGGCACGTTATCTAAAAACATTGGCGTTCTAAATCAAACTACAGTTCTTAGTATACAGAACACACACAAGAGGAAGAGTTCAGAAATGAACAAATCTTTCTTGAGGAATTGTAGACTAGGTCATATCAATGCGACCCGACTAGATGATGTTACATATAGATGCATATTTAAATTAGTTTGAATTTACATTTTATGAAACTTGCCAGTCATGTCACAAAGATAAGATGACCATAGCTCTGTTTATTGGAAACAGAGAAAGAGTTAGTAAACTCTTGGGATGATACATGTTGATGTATGTAAGGTCCCCTGTCTACATATGCCAGGACCGGTTCTTTGTACTTCGTTACATTCTCTGATAATCTCTCAAGATTCAGACATATGTTCCTGTTGAAACACAAGTCCGAACCTTTTGAGATATTCACAGAATATAAGCTAGAATAGAGAACCAATATGGGTATAAGTATTATGTCCTTTGATGTGATCGAGGAGGAGAATACTTGAGCATGGAAATCCTGGACTATTCTAAAGGAGAATGAGATTCTCTCTCAGCATTACTCCTCTGTATACACCATAGCACGATGGTATATCGGGGCGGAGCAATAGCACCCTATGTGATATGGTGTGCTCTATGATGAGTACTACTGAGTTTCCGATTTCCCTTTGGGAGCTATGCGCTTGAGAAGTTGCATACCTATTGAATATGGTTCCAATCAAATCAGTGCCTACCACTTCATATATGATATATAAAGGGAATAGCCCATATCTTAAATTGGTTAAGATTTGGGGTTGTCCGGGCTATGTCTAAAAGCAAAATCCGGACAAGATCGAGGCAAGGTCTGTTCTATAGAACTGGAAAGGTTCCAGCTATACGAACTGCAGCTGATGATTTGGTAGAACCAAAGGATTCAATAGTAACCGACGGAACTCAGCCTCTCCGCCGATCTAGCAGGGTTGTTCACCCACCTGAGAGATACTTTGGTTTCTCTATGATAGTGGGAGCGAGGATTGCATCATGAGATGATGACCCAACTAGTTTCGAGCTGGCCATCAGGAGTAGGACTCTGTAAGAATGGTTGGATGCATAGCGATCTAAGATGGAATCCATGTACGCCAACAAAGTATGGAATTTGGTTGCTATATCTGAAGGGTTAAATCCCCATCAGGAGCAAGTATATCTTGAGAAGATTACTTGGTGTGCATGGAAAAGTTGAGACTTTCAAAGCTAGACTTGTTAAAGGTTTGCATCATTGACCAGGTATGGATTATAATGAAACCTTTTCTAAAGATCAATGCTTAAGTCCATCCAGATCCTACTTGCCAAGGCTACATACCATGACTACGATATCTGGTGGTTGGGTGTCATAACTGCTTTTCTAAATAATATTTTGGAAAAGAGCGTCTATAAGTACACAGCCAGAGGGTTCGTAGACAGTGGGAGCAGTGGAAACGTGTGCAAGATGCTTTATAGGATAAAGCAGGCATCGCGGAGTTGGAACATATATTTTGATGAGTTAGTCAAAAAAGTTTGACTTCATCAAAATGGTAGATGAACCTTGTATATACAAAAAGGTAGTAGGGAGTATAGTAGTGATCCTCGTAGAGTACGTGGATGGCATACACTTGATAGGGAAGGGGTTTCCTATGCTACGCTTAATCAATCTCTGCTTATCACAAGGATTCTCCATATAGGATCAAAGTGATACCTCCTAAATCCTGAGTTTTCATCTATGAGATAGATGTAATTGGATGCTAGGATTCTCACTAGTAGTAGTGAGATGGTATCAATCGATCCTGAGGAGAATCATTGGAAGGGTTCCAGGGTGATAAAGATGACTGAATGTCAGTCACAGGCATTGTCTTTACCTCAGTAAAGGGATGGTACGTTGGAAGAGTTCCAAGCTAGATACCGTGGCATACCAGACGATAAAGGCAGGATACATCGCTACTTAAGATGCTACCAAAGAGGCCGTTTGGGTGTATATTGGTTCATGAGATGAACTAGGTTCCTACGATTGTATGACAATGGAAGAGTGGCTTTGGCCCAGGAACCCCGGTCCTATCAGTAACCCAGACGTATTCTAAGGCAGCATCACCTGATCATGGAGATGGTTGATCTCCAGGGAGATCGAGGTTAGGAGAGCAGATCAGAGGACAACACGGCGGATCCACTCACAAAGGCCTTTTCCCAGAGAGAGACCTTTATGGGATGGTTGAGTATGAGATACTGCAACCACTGCTACAGATAGCCCTAGTGCAAGTGGGAGATTGTTAGTTATATGTATGCCCTAGAGGCCATTACTATACATAGGATGTATATTGTAGTGGATGTTTGGACATATATAGGGAGGACTTTCTTACTCGACATGATAGTATGCTATCTGGTAACTCTTTACCTTAACGTGTACACTGATTGTCTCTCTGTTACATGTTGATAGAGCCCTTAGGATGTGTACTTGACTACCTGGACTATGATGCGGATCATACTGTTGGAGATAGTGCCCTCAGAGTCAATTATTGGATCACAAGCACGTGATTGCAATGATTGAGGGATGACCTATCCCGGTAGGACAGTCTTACTCAAGATGATAGTATGCTATCTGATTTACCTTTATCATCGTGTACTGCTTTAGGTGACCTGACAGGTCACTATTACACGTTGATAGAGCCCCTAGGATTCTTGCTTGACCACCAGCAGTATGAGGGCGATCATATAAGTGGGAGCTGGGGGTCTATAAGCACATCCTTAAATGGTCCCTAGTCGTGGGAGTTTCGAGACAGGGCATCGATACTCCAGAGTAGACTACTGTATACAGTCGAGACCCCGACGAGGGGCGGTGGCCGGTCTCACAAGCCATTGGTGTCAGTTGGATCACCTAAGATGTATACAGGTGCTCATTGGGTTATGAGTACACCGGACAGGACTCGCCGGGAACATGCTAGTTGGTCTTATACCTGACGTCAGATAGCAGTTCCCTGGTGACATGTGTACATGTTAGTTCATCGACCTGGGGATCGTCATTTGTCTCGTGTGAGTTCCCACTGTACTTTGATTACTACCTTACCACGCTCAAAGGAGACGTGCAAACAGGTTTTAGTTGGGTACAGTCCCGAGCCACATGGAGGCAGTGAGCGTATCTTCAGGGGTTCGTCTCTCCCGGTATTGGGGGTGAGGTCGCGCTGTGTCTAGGAGAGCCATTACACGAAGTCCTTGGCCAAGGCAGGAGATTTACTGGTAGGTATTCCAGTAGTATCTCAGGGTGTTCTGGGCTACACTCCGACACGACTTGTACCGTTTTTGGGGGTCTGACTTTTACCAACCCCCTAGGCCCGCCATGCGATGCTCATAGACGAACGGACCGAACTGTACGGATATTGTCACTGACAGGCTCAGTAGGGTGTCAGGCTGAGTTCGCTCACAGACGTCCCTTTTTAGTCAATACCTGGTGGCCCGTTACGTATTGGCTTATACCTCTGACGTGCAAGTGGTTAAATCCACAACCAAGGTGTTGACGAGTCTTTAGAGTCCCCCACATTCAGTTACTCAAGCTTTCGGGCGAAAAGCTGTAGAGGCCGTATGGAGATATGGAAATGTCCGATCAGATACGTACGGTATTGCACGGATCAGGATCAGACGGTTAGTACTAGAGGCCGTATGGATATATGGCAGGGTTCGATCAGATACGTGCGGTATTGCACGGGTCAGGATCGGACGGATTTTACTAGCCGGCTTTGGTTTAAGCCGGATCCTAGTATAGTACAGTGTAGATTTTGTCTCATTGCTTTTGTATTTCGGTCGGAATACAAATGCGGGTGTGTATGCACAGTATCGGGGTTTTCCTGTAATTTATTACAGGACCAGTTTTCTGGAGTTGCCAGTTTGCTTTCCGTTTCGGCCATTTTCATTTGTATCGTTCATTGGCCGAAGATTGGTGGAGGAGGGCTTATTTGCATTTGTGCAAATAAGCTTTTGTGGAGGGGGACTTTGCATATTATTGTATCATGATGGTGCACCATCCATTGACCTCACTTGACTTTTTGCTTCATGATAGTTTTCATGATTGCTTGACTTTGGGTATGATGATGGTTGTTTTGGTGTGTGGGTTTTTGGTTGTGATCATTGGATTCTCTCATCATCACTTGCTTGCATCATTGCATTCCACCCATCCCTTGACCTTACTCTCTCCCTTGCATTATGATAAACCCTCCCCTTGGACTTTCTCTCTCTTGATGATGTTTTGGCCGGCCATATTGGGGAGGGGCTGCCCAACATTTTTGGAGGGATGGAATTTTGTTCTTCTCATGTTGAAAAAAAAATCCTATAGCTCCAAAAAAAATTCCACAACTTCAATTCCTCCACAAAAGGCTAATTCCTACAACCCCAAAATGAGACACAAGTTCTACACCACATTCTACAGCAAACCTTGGGCACGTCGACTAGCCAGCTTCGTGCCCGAGTTGCCTCGGCATAGAGGTGGGAGCCCGTAAAAGATGTAGGCGATGTGGTGCACTTCCGGCAACGAGGTGGAGACAGGACATTCCGCGGGAGATCGGGATGACAACGTGAAGACCGAAGGACTCGGATCAGTCTTTATATCTGTATTCCCCATCTTGTAGTTAGCTAGGACTAGTTAATGGTTCGATCCGGGTTTTAGTGCGCGGTAGTGCCGGTTTGCTAGTTTGCAAAATTAAAGTTAACCATCGCTTCCGCATTTGGCCTTGGGATGGAGGCCGGGGCGCCGCCGTGCACTTACAGTGGTATCAGAGCCTCGCCATTAACATAGTCTAGCTTTGTTTAATGTGTTTTACCGTTCCGATTGAACAAATGTTCCGAAAACCCAATAACACATACATCAGTTTTCTGTCGAATTTTTTCTGGCTCGAAATTTTTTTCAGGTCGTTGAAAAGTGATGTGTAGGAAATTCTAAGAATTCTGTGAAATTTTGGTCTCGTGAATAGACTACATCACCGCGGAACCGAGGCCAAACCCATGCTTGGGCCGCGGTTCCGCCGCACTCTTAACTGTTCATGGCCCCAAAAGTTTACAGAGAGTTCCTGAGTGTAAAATAGGGTTTTTGGAATGTTATTTTTTAGGCCCAGTTTTCTTCATGTGCTACAGTAGTACTTGGGGCCCACTTGTTAAAATTTGATCGATCAGATATTTTAAACACATTATTTCATAGTATTTACATTATATCTGCGACTGTGAATGTCACTTGATCGGTAAATCCAGTCTAACTGCTATAGCCCGGTTAGACGGATTTGCGAACGTGACATTCACGTTGATGTTCTGTGTATTGCTGTGATGTTGCGGATCGGTCGTGGGGATAGCCTGAATGCAATTCTAGTACAGTTTTTGTTGTATTATGTACATTTGATATTGCAGGACGAGCGTCCGACATGTGGACTGCCGTCACTGCCTGCTTGTATTATTATTTTGGGGCACGACCAGGTTGCTGTCGATGTACCCGTTGTATGTATATTTTACTTTCTGTACTAGGATTACCCCGCGGAGGGGTGCACGGATAGCCGGGTTCTAGAGGGCAACAAGCCCTCATCTCATGGCATTGAGACAGAGGGGGCTTCACTCTAGGATTGGCGGGCTATTCGCCGCACTCGTAGGGGGTACAGGTTGACCCAGGAGGGGTGCCCAAGTTACCGGATTCCGTGAAGTGCTGGGTGGTCCATTCACGGTGCTGAAGGGGGCTGTCTCGCTTCAGGTTTTGGCGGGTAACTTGCCGCGCCCGTAGGGGTCTAGGATTTCATTGCACAGGCTATCCACACGACCAGGGGAACGTCGGGTTTCAGTAGTGGCTCTATGAAACCCGGGGATCCCAGATATCTGTATTGTTCTGTGATGCTGTACATTTATGTGATGTTGCATTTTTCCATGCCTTGAGCGAAATATAATATATTGGTATATATATTAGTAGATGTTGTATATGTTTTGCATCCGCGCTAGTCCAGTCCCCGCTCGGTCGTTAGTTAGCTAACCTAACGGGTAATGACGGGACCCAGTGGCGAATGTGGATGGCATATACATACATCAGTATATTTTCGTTCTTTGTGGTGTGATCAATTGATGGGACTGCATTGATTCGGATCAATGCAAGTTAAAAACAAACCTAATCTGATGTTGTTGGAACACTTTTCAAAAAGCTGTTATTGCAAGGACGTTCTCTTTTGTTTTGCACAGTGATATTCGGTTATGAATATCCAGCACCTCAGTCGACGAGGCAAGGGCCGAGATCCCTTCACCGGGAGTGACCCCTTGGACAGAAGTTTGCGTCAGGGCATTAACTTCACTATAGCCGATTACTTTTGCTTTGCATCGTGGTATTCAGTTGGAATATCCTGCACCCCATTCTACTGGGAAAGAGCCGAGATCCCTTCACCGGGAGTGACCTCTTTAGCGAAAGTTGTCGTTACTATATTTTTTTGAAGCTATCCGGTTCCTTCAACGATAACAAGTTCATTACGTTAAAGGTTTTCGCCAGAAACCATTCGTAGCCCTCCGTCGTTTCAGATGGGTAGCATGTAGAATTCATGCTATGTATGTTGGCCTTCATCAAGGCATAGTGTATGGTAGCTGCTTGTTACCTTTCTGCTGCATAGATAAATGCGTTGGTTTGGGACAGTCGTACTACTATTTTGGCCTTCGTCAAGGGTATGTACGGATGGGTTCAAATTAACCTGGACAATTATGGGTAGAACTTGACATGTGACTTATGATATGTTGGCCTTCGTCAAGGTCATAAGAGCATGGGGCAGAAATCACATCGGGAGTTTCAAAAGAACTGAAACTTGCCAGATATGCGCATACCTTCTGGAGTGTGATGACGTGAGCGGATTCCGTCACGTTATCATGCGATGATAGTTGGATCCCGATTCCCACTGATGAGTTGGTTTACTCCTCGGGTGATCCCGACTAATTCTTCTTTCGGGTTTGGAGAAGAATTTGAGGTTACAGTGGGAGGTTTCCAGATTAGATAAATTGGTAACCATTCTGATCTAGGATAGAGTGCACGCTAAGTATTTCTTTTCTCTCTCTCTGGCAGCGACCATTGACCCGACCCTAGACTATGACTCAGAGACCAAAATTGACCGAACCTTCTTAACACTGGATTTTGGATTGTCAGAGTTGCAGACCTCATTGCCACTCCTACTTTTACCCTTTTCTCCAGGACACCCCGTATTACTACGAACGTCCACTTCCATTGGACAAAACCATCGTATGGTTATATACGAACTCGAAGGAACTTTTTCCAGATTCGAGGATGGTTTCTGGTTCTGGAGAAAACGAATAGGACTATTCAGTTGTCTTTTCCTTCTACCTTCTCTCAGGTTGCGAGTACCCCTTAGATTAGGGGATAGTACACCTATTACGTAAATTGGACAGTCTTCTTCCAAACCATAGGCAGGTGCCGACCGGTAAGGAATGAAGAAAACCAATTTGCCTAACGATGGTGTACAGAAGATATTAAGTTAAGACAAAGCAAGGGATTAGTAAGAGGGCAAAGTAAATTGCGGCTGATATTCACGACCAAACCAAGTATTTCATTTACCACTCCCACATCACCTTTGTATTTCTCCAGGACACTCCGTATCACTACGAAGATCCACAGTTATTTGGATATTCCATCGTATGGTTATATACGAACTCGAAAAGAACTTGTTCCAGTTCGGGGATGGATTCTGGTTCAGGAGAAATAGGAATAAGGTCTATTTGGTTGTCTTTTATCTTCACCTTCTCTCGCATTGTGAGTGCTCCTAGGATTAGGACAGTACACCCATTATGCTTATTGGATAGTCTTCTTCCAAACCATAGGCTGGTGCCGAACGGTAGGGAAGGAAGAAAACCATTTGGCCTAAAGGGGTGTGCAGAAGGTAATGACTAAAGACATATGAAGGGATTTGGAGAGGTGGCAAAGAATTATATGGTTACAGACGTGAATCTGGAAGAGGCATTACTAGGAATACCGGGATACCCCATCGAAACATTTCAATGTTTCGGTTTCACTGTGTACTGTTAAAAGAAAATAAATTTCCCAATTAACACTTGCTCCAGGGTATGTATTTACCAGGTATGATTCTCACATCTGTATGGTTTTACAGATGATGAGTGGGAGTAGTTATTGGGGATTAGGTGCTCCTCCTCATTATATCGGGATTCGTTGTAATCGATGATATTTGAGGAAGTCACCTGGGTTGTTTGCCGGACGGCAAATATTTGGTTTTGAATATCCGTTGTTATGCACCAATTTCAAATTGATATATCTGTACGTCTATTTTTATAGAGTGAGATGTACCTTTTTGGAATTATGTCGATGACATTTACCTATATCAGTGGATGGTTAGGTAAGGAGCATTAAACAGCGGTGTAATTCTTCATAACCAATGGTACAGTTTTCAACCTACGACACACAGTGAATGAGTTATCAGACTCAAAGGACTTATACAGAGTATTGTATGTTGTCCAGGGTCCATCAGGACAGAGGGGTTGGTCCTCGTACTATATTCGATTTACTTATGACTTCTCTAATTTTTAGACAGGTGTTTCATGGAAACACAGGGTCCGAATTTTGAGAAGTTATAGGTATTTGAATAAAGTAGAGAACCAGGTATTGCAAGTATCAGGATTCTTCAAGTTGATCGAAGATGTAGATACTTGTGTATGGTATTCAGTTGATAGTGATGATTAAGAGAACTTACTTCTCTTTCAGGTTACTCATAATTGGAAGCATTCCTAAGTTGAGTAACGCTGATCGGCCTTTTTCCATTTACTTGACATGCACTGGAGACAGCTGCATGATTTGAATCTGGTTCAATTAAATCAATGCCTCTGGTCCTATATTGGATATAGAACAGTTCGTATCTTAACGATGTTAAGGTACGGGGAGTTGTCCGGATTATGCTTAAAACCAGACCCTGGATAACTCAAGGCACGTTTCTGTAATGGCTGTTTGTAGGTTGACCCAGGCTATGACGAGGGTTGACTTTCTACCATCTAGAAGATCAATAGTGATATTGTTCTTGACTCGCCACAGTTTTAATTAAAATGGATTTTTTCAGAAAACAGTAGTAGGAGTATGGTAGAACTGGAAGTGATTCCAAAACCACAAACGATTACTGAAGATTTCACAGGAACCTAAAGATTCAATCTGGTTTGACATTCCATTGGCCACTCCGTAGATGAGGTGGGTAACTTCAGGCACCCGAGAGGTACTCCGGTAGCCTCAAGGACGGTGACAGGGAAGTTCTTGTTTACCCAGACTTGCCATTGCTGTTGTTCCAGACCGTGAGACCCGGCAGGAGGATGGGTATAGCGTCGTTCTAAACTTGCTTTAGAAATGTACGTGTATATTGTAGGGTTCCTAGGCACGCTAATGAGGTCTCACAAGGCATCAACCATGCCAATTTCAAATTTTACGGGTGCCGATAAACCCTAATACGGATCGTTAACTAGAATTCTAGGCGAAACAAGCAACTAGTTAACAACTTAACTAAGTGAACGGAAATACAACCTTTGTAGATCCGGTTCTCCACCTCCATAGCTCCATGATGAAGTCCCCTTGCTGTCCAAATCGAATCCCGGGCTCTAGAGTCGGCTTCATCGGAGAAATGGGCGGGCTAGGTCATCGACTACGATGCCGAAGATGATCTACGTCGAGGCATCACAAGATCAAGCTCCCACTTCACCAAGTCATGAAACTTGTGAAGAAAACACCCTATACTACTTGGCAAGAGGTAGAGAATGAAGAAATAGGAGGTGGGTTCACCTTAGAATTGGATTTCTCACTCATTTTCTCACTTTGCCATTGTTGGTAGCAAGCTTCTTCATGTGAAGAAGAAGAAGAAGAAGATGAAAAGAATATTATGATAAGTTATTTTCAAAATAGAAAATAAAAGAATACTTATCATAAACCAACCATGGTCAAGTGTAGAGACTAAACTAAGGTTAGGTCAATGGTTAGGTTAGGTATGAAGACAAAAATGGTCACTTGGTCAAAGCTTCATGAAGCTTCAACAAGCTTCATCATTTTAAAGCAACCATTTTCTCTTTACATGCCTTAAAAGGAAATAAATAAATGGATATGAAAATCAAAATCCTAACCATTTAAATAACCATGGTTTAATCTTTACACAAACTCAAGTAAACATGTATCATCAAATATGATACATCCAAGTGCACAAAAGTATATCACATATACAACTTGTGAACTTCAAGTGAGAAAATCCATTTAAAGTGAACCGATACTAGTTAATGCAAAGTAATATATCAAATATATAATTATGCATTAAATCATTAAATCAACACTTGATTTAATGATCCGGTCATATCGCATATAACCGACTAATATCTAATGTATCGACTTATCGAATCAATCCTTGATTCGATAACTAGGTTATATCGCATACAACCATTCGATACATCCATCGCAAGAATAGAATACGGTATCACATACATGCATTATTCTCGGTCCCGCACATATCTCATATGCACTCCTATTTCGTTTCGCTTGAGTCAGGAAACCTCTGTGTAGGACTCTAAAGACTCGTCAATACGCCGGCGGCAGGTGATGATCTTATCAAGCACCCACAAGCCGCAAGCGGTCTGCTAAACGTAACGGCCACCCGGGTATTGAGCGATCAGAAGATCGACGAGCAAGCCCGCTCACACTCTTGTGAATCCAACCAGTAACACTTACCGTACAGTCCGGTCTGATCGTCTGATATGTTGCATATCTCGCCTAGGGGTGGTAAACGTCAGACCCCAATAGCTCGATAAGTCGTGTCGATATGAGGTCTATAACAATTCGAGAAACTACTGGTAACACTTACCAGTAAATCTCAGCAACCCTGGCTAGGGATTTCCGGTTATAGCCAATCGAACACAGCGCAACATCAACTCCCTATACCGGGAGAGACGAATCCCCTCCTATCGCTCATTGCCTCCATATGATTCGAGACTGTACCCAAAAACCACCGTTTTGCATGCCCTCTTGGACGTGGTAAGGTGGAAATCAAAGCATAGTGGGAATCACACAAGACTCTATGACGATCTCGGGTCAACAGAGTACTCTGTACCAGTGTCACCAGAGAACTGCCATCTGACGTAAGGTATAATACCATCTGGGAGTTCTCGGCGAGTCTGTCCAGTGTACCCAGTCTCCACTGAGCACCCGTATATCATCTCTGATGTCAAACACCAATGGATATGGGATCATCCATCGCCCATCTGTATGGGTCGAGAAGGTATACGCTAGTCTACTCTGGTATATCGATGCCCCGTCTCGATACACCCACGACTAGGGACCTTGAAGGATGTACTTATAGACTACCGTGTCCCCATTAGTATGATCTGCATCACAGTCCAGGTAGTCAAGTACACATCCTAAGGGCTTTACCAACATGTAACAGAGAGACAAACAGTATACACGTTAAGGTAAAAAGTAACCAGATAGCGTACTATCATGTCGAGCAAGAAAGTCCTCCCGATATATGTCCCAGCATCCACTACAATATACATCCTATGTACAGTAATGGCCTCTAGGGCATACATATAACTAACAAGCTCCCACTTGCACTAGGGCCATCTGTAGCAGTGGTTGTAGTATCTCATACTCAACCATCTCATAAAAGTCTCTCTCTGGGAATAGGCCATCGTGAGTGGATCCGCCTTGTTGTCCTCTGAGTCTACTCTCCTAACTTCGATCCCCTGGAGATCAACCATCTCCATGATCAGGTAATACTGCCTTAGAACATGTCTGGATCACTGATGGGACGGACGTTCCTTGGCATAAGCCACAACTCCATTGTCACACAATGGGAGGAACTAAGTTCATCTCATGAACTAATATACACCCAGACGGCCTCTTTGGCAGCATCTTGAGTAGCGATGTATCCAGCCTTAATCGTCTAGTATGTCACGGTATCTAGCTTAGAACTCTTCCAACATACCGTCCCTTTACTGAGGGTAAAGACAATGCCTGTGACTGACATTCAGTCGTCTTTATCACCCTGGAACCCTTCCAGTGATTCTCCCCAGGAACGGTTGATACCATCTCACTACTACTAGTGAGATTCCTAGCATCCAATTACATCTATCTCATAGATGAATACTTAGGATTTAGGAGGTATCACTTTGATCCTATATGGAGAATCCTTGTGATAATCGGAGATTGACCGAGCGTAGCATAGGAAACTCCTTCCCTATCAAGAGTATGTCATCCATGTACTCTACGAGGATTACTACCATACTCCCTACTACCTTCTTGTATATACAAGGTTCATCTACCATTTTGATGATGTCAAACTATTTGATTAACTCATCAAAACAGATGTTCCAACTCCGCGATGCCTGCTTTATCACATAAAACATCTTGCACATGTTTCCGCTGTTCCCACTGTCTACGAAGCCCTCTGGCTGTGTACTTATAGACGCTCTCTTCAAAAACAACATTTAGAAAAGCAGTCATGACACCCAACCACCAGATATGGTAGTCATGGTATGTAGCCGTGGCAAGTAGGATCTGGATGGACTTAAGCATAGATCCTTAGAAAAGGTTTCAACATAATCCATACCTGGTCAATGATGCAAACCTTTAACAAGTCTAGCTTTGAAAGTCTCAACTTTTCCATGTACACCAAGTAGTCTTCTCAAGATATACTCGCTCGTGATGGGGATTTAACCCTTCAGATATAGCATTCAAAGTCCATACTTTGTTGGTGTATAAGGATTCCATCTCAGACCACTAAGCATCCATCTTACAGAGTCCCACTCCTGATGGCCAGCTTTAAACTAGTTGGGTCATCATCTCATGATGCAATCCTCGCTCCCACTGTCATAGAGAAACCGAAGTATCTCTCAGGTGGGTGAGGAACCCTTCTAGATCGGCGGAGAGGCTGAGGTTCGTTGGAATCTACTGAATCCTTTGGTTCTACCAAATTATCTGATGTAATTTGTATAGCTGGAACCTTTCCAGTTGTACATAACAGACCTTGCCTCGAGCTTGTCCGGATTTTTCTTTTAGACATATCCCGGACAACCCCAAATCTTAACTAACTTAAGATATGGGCTCTTCCCTTCCATATCACATATGAAGCAGTAGGCAACTGATTTGATTGGAACCTTGTTCAATAGGTATGCAACTTCTCAAGTGCATAACTCCCAAAAGGAAATAGGAAACTCAGTAGTACTCATCATAGAGCACACCATATCACATAGGGTGCTATTGCTCCGCCCTGATATACCATCGTGCTATGGTGTATACGGAAGAGTAATGCTTAGAGAGAATCTCATTCTCCTTTAGAATAATCCAGGATTTTCGTGCTCAAGTATTCTCTTCCTTGATCACATCAAAGGACATAATACTTATACCCGTATTTTGGTTCTCTACTTCTAGCTTATATTCTGTGAATATCTCAAAAGGTTCGGAACTGTGTTTCAACAGGAACATATGTCTGAATCTTGAGAGATTATCAGAGAATGTAACGAAGTACAAAGAACCAGTCCTGGCATATGTAGACAGGGGACCTTACATACATCAACATGTATCATCCCAAGAGCTTACTAACTCTTTCTCTGTTTCCAATAAACAGAGCTATGGTCATCTTATCTTTGTGACATGACTGGCATATTTCACAAGATGTAAATTCAAACAAATTTAAATATGCATCTATGTGTAACTTCAGCTAGTCGGGTCGCATTGATAAGACCTAGTCTACAATGCCTCAAGAAGGATCCGTTCATTTCTGAACTCTTCCTCTTGTGTATGTTCCGTATACTAAGAACTGTAGTTTGATTTAGAACGTCAATGCTTTTAGATAACGTGCCTGAACCGATCAACCTTTGATATAGGAAATGTTCAAAACATTATCCATCAATACAAAATTTTATCATTTCTTTACTAATAAAGAGAGTGATATGATTTTGTATATCAGGTTCGGTATCTAATAACATTTGTTCAGAATCAATGTATTGATAATACAGGGCGATAGTGACCAACAGACTTGGCTGCAACACTTACCCCGTTTTCTGTTTCATGGAACTTATCAACCGTTCTCAGTTTTTCTACCCTTTTGTAGCCCTATGTAACAGATTACATATCTGGGATCTTGATCCGGTATCAAATACCCAGGATGCAGAGGATACTGAGAAACAGTTCTTTGTAATGAACACACCCGAAGATGATGTATCAACATGCACTGTCTTCGTTTGGGTGGCACGGGAATTCTGGTATTCCCCAATTTCCTGCTCTGTCTTATAACAATTATAAGTTGGAGCGGGACCAACGTTCCCCAGCTCGGAATATCAAGCGGGTTCGGTCAATATCCGTATTATTATCTTGATTAAGGCGTGATATGGTCGCTACCTGGAGAGAGAGAGAAGAAAACACTCAGCGTGCGCTTTTGCAAGATCAGATTGGTTATAATTTTATCTAATCAGGATGGCTCCCACTTCTTTTTATCAAATCTTCCTTCAAACCCTAAGAGGAAAGACCAGCCGGGATTAATTACACACTACAAGTTTGCCAATCTTTCAGCCAGGCCAGTGCAGGTACTTTGAGGGAGGTCCCCCATGCTTTCGCACGAACCTAATTAATGTAAACCTCGTTTTCCCAGAGGCGTAACCTCGTTGACACCTTTCTAGAAACCTACTTGATTAGCTAATTGTAATGTGTAAAACTCTTCCAGGAGTAACTCTTACTCGCAGCGGGTATCGGGATCCAACTATCTCATAGAATGTATGCAATCTCATTGCAAATTTCAACACTTGAAATTCCCGATAATTTTGCCCCTAGCATCCTATGACCTTGACGAAAGCCAACAAACCATAGGCTACTAGTCAAGTCCAACTCGTCATTTCTTGATTGAATTAAACCCACCTGCACGACCCTTGACGAAAGCCAACAAAGCCGCACGACTACCCTAATCCAATCGCATCATATGCAGCAGATAAGCAGCAGATAGCTACTGCACACTACACCTTGACGAAAGCCAACAAATGTAGCACGAATACTATATACAACTTATCTGAAATGACGGAGGGCTACGACAGGCTTTTAAGAAAGCCTATTGCGTAATGAACTTGATATCATTGTAGAATCAAATGATTTTAAAATGGAGTGCTTTTGAGGCTTTTCTAGTTTTGCTAAAGGAGTCACTCCCGGTGAAGGGATCGTCGGTCCTTTCCTCGTCTAATGAGGTGCGGAATATATCATATATATCACTGTGCAAAGCAGAAACTATAGAAGCTATCAAAAGACAAACCGAGTGTGTAGCATCTGCCAGTTATTTCTAAAGGAGTCACTCCCGGTGAAGGGATCTCGGTCCTTTCCTCATCGAATAAGGTGCAGGATATATCACATGTACCGCTGTGCAAAGCAAGAACTGTAGCTACCTGTTTTATTTTGAAATTCGATTCTACAACATCTTAGGTTTCTTTTATTTTCACTAATCACATTAATGAAATCCCATCATTTATATACCTAAACATCACAGATAAATAAGACGTACACTTATGCCATCCGCATTCGCCTCGATGTCCCCTCGTGCACCGTTAGGTTAGGTAACTAATGGCAGAGCGGGGCAGGGCTAGCGCGGGTGTAAAACATAAGTAACGTCTATATAATATATCATATATACTATATACAGTATCTATCACAGAACATCATATGATCACATCACAGATATTGCAGCAGAAGAATCATATGAAATATTGGATATACTAGGACGCCAGTGTTTTCAATACGAGCCAGTATAAAACACGGATTCCACAGTCGTGATTAATAGCCAATCCCATACCCCTAGAACCCTACGAGAGCGGCAAGCAACCCTACCAATTCTAGGGTTAGGAGACCCGGACTCGACTCTTCGAGATGGTCTCCCACTGGACCCTAGAACCCGGTTACTTGTGCTCCCCTCCTTGGGTCTATCCTAGTGCGGAAAAGTAAATAATATACAAACGGTGACATCTTCCGCAACCTGGAAGTGCCCCAATAAAAGAATATTACATACAAGTTTTTACATGAATGAAAAAGAAAAACACTCATCTCACATAAAAACCCTCGGCTATTCAAACACAACGATCCAATATAACATATCCAGCAACACATAACATCACATGTCATCAACGTAAGTAAGTATGCATACACCGATTGTCGTCGACGTATAGCAACGACAATCGGCAATACCACTACATACTATACTTACGGTCACAGAAAAGAAAGTATAAAACTACAACAGTTGGAATCCGCAACCTCTTTAGACATCACATGCCTAATCAAATGAATACCTTAGACATCACATGCCTAACATTTATAAACCCCGCATTTTAGTCTCATTATCGAAAAATCTTTTCAATATCAAGTCGGGCAATTCAACAAGATTCCCGGTATCCTGATCGAATGCTCGTCGCAAACTTTAGTAGGCAGCGGCACCCCCGACGCCGTAGACGAAGTGCACCAAGGCGGAACACCACTGCCGCGAGCACCCGAACGGATGCTTTCGGTGACGGGGTTCTCCTACAGTCAGTTGGTCGGGGCTATGGGACGAGGCTGTCTATTAAGTTTACCCGGTGAGTATCCGCGTACGCTACGTGATTGCGACGGACTTTTGATCATATCAAAATTCCATGGCAACCGATCAAGTGAGACTAAACTGCTATGTTTATAACATTGATTCAGTTATCTCATAACTTATTGTGAATTCCAATTATTGTATCACATTCCGAATAAGATAGAAAATGTTAAACTTTCTGATCGAACATTCGAACACCCAAGTTTTCCCGATACAGCTCAACATATGAAATAAGTCTAAAAACATTCAGTTCGTGCCTCAGTACCAACGGTCCAGCCGTAGAAGGGTCAAGCCAACGCCTCACATGTAGCACACCGTACTGCCCCAAACCTTAAGGTTCAAAGGGCAGTTCAAGACGGTCACATAATCGAGTTAAGGTTTGTTTTCTTCTAGAGGGACTATCGCGTTACTTGCACTACTTAGAACGTCTTTAAACCACGGAAAAGTCCAACACTTGGAAATTTTCCGGAAGGGGAAAATGCGGGTATTTATATCCGGTCGAACTTTTTAACATATTCAAAAAATATCCGGAAAACGCACAGACACAGTTTGATAATCCGATCGAATCCACGAACTCCCAATACACCCTAGAAAATTCAACTCTTGAATTCAAATTAAAAATTCCCAGAAAACTCAGCACCTGAAATTACAAATTACTGTGCAAATATGGAAGAGTGATCTCAACATTTGGCCGCGGAACCGCCGCATAAGCTATGCTTATGCCGCGGTTCAGCCGCGCTTTAGGGGCATCTCTAGGTCATTTTTGCACCGTAATTCTTAGAATTTTCTGCTGAATTTTTAGCCGCGCTTTAAGCATTTTTAATCTGGAAAAAACCCAGTTTTTGGAAAAAGTCCAGAGTGCATGAAATTTTAGGGTTTCGGATTCGATCGGGTTTCAAACGTCGTGTACGTATCGCCTAAGGCTCTAGCTAGGCTCTGATACCACTGTAGGGTTCCTAGGCATGCTAATGAGGTCTCATAAGGCATCAAACATGCCAATTTCAAATTTTACGGGTGCCGAGAAACCCTAATACGGATCGTTAACTAGAATTCTAGGCGAAACAAGCAACTAGTTAACAACTTAACTAAGTGAACGGAAATACAACCTTTGTAGATCCGGTTCTCCACCTCCATAGCTCCATGATGAAGTCCCCTTGCTGTCCAAATCGAATCCCGGGCTCTAGCGTCGGCTTCATCGGAGAAATGGGCGGGCTAGGTCATCGACTACGATGCCGAAGATGATCTACGTCGAGGCATCACAAGATCAAGCTCCCACTTCACCAAGTCATGAAATGGTAGGGTTGCTAGGCATGCGCACAAGGGTCTACGAGGCATCAACCATGCCCGATTAAAATTTTAGCCGTGCCGAACAATCCGAATACGGATCTTTAAACTAGGGTTTAGGCGAAAACTAACAAGTTAAACTCTTTAACACTAAGTGAGAGAGATTACAACTTTTGTAGATCCGGTCCTTCACTTCATAAGCTCCGTGTTGAGGTCCCTTCGCTGCGAACATCTTGTTCCCGACTCTCGAGAGGCTCCACGAAGAGAAAGGTGCAGTCTTGCTTCCGATCTTCGATACAAAGATGATCTATCTTGAAGTTCCGTTAACACAAGCTAACACTCATGAAATGATGTGAACACCCTTATCTAAATGGCAAGGGAAGATGAGGATGATGAAGTAGGATTTTTGCTCTCTTTATTTATCTTTTTCTCACAATTATTCATCACTTTTGAAAAATCTAGCAAGCTTTTTCATGAAAGAATGATGAAGGAAGAAGATGAATAATAATTGTGATGAATAATAAAAAAGTCATCATAATCATTTATGCAACCATGGTTGTAGTAACCAATGTAGAGAGTTTACTAGGGTTAGGGTTTGGGTTAGGTTAAAGTGTGAGTCATAGATAAAGATCTATCATAATATCTTAACAAAGACAAAGTAAAGCTTCTAGAATAAACTAGAAGGTTAAACCCTAATCCAAACCCTAATCATGTTTAAACTCCTATAAACATGTTGCATTAATAATTATAATATGTTACAATATTATATATCACATATACAATATTTATTGTAACAAAATAAAATAATACATTTAACATATATCGCATATATATCAATGTATTACCCGAGTGAGAAAAAGAATCTTTTAGTGAGCAAATATTAGTTAATGAAATTTAATATATCAAATATATTATTATACATTAAATTATCGAATCAACACTTGATCCGACAATCCGGCTATATCGCATATAACCGACTAATATCTATCCGTACCGATTCATCGAATCAACACTTGATCCGATGACCCGGCTGATATCAAATATCACGAGAATATAATACAATATCACATACCGCATTATCCTCGGTCCCGCACATATCACATATGTGCTCCTACTCCTTTTTGCCTGAGCCAAGAAACCTCTGTGTAGGACTCTAAAGAATCGTCAATACGCCGGCAGTAGGTGATGATCATATCAAACACCCATAAGCAGCAAGCGGTCAGCTAAACGTAACAGCTACCCAGGTATTGAGTGCTCAGAAGATCAACAAGCAAGCCTGTACATTCTCCTGTGAATCCAAACAGTAACACTCCCGTACGGTCCGGTCTCGTCGTCTGATATGTTGCATATCTTGCCTAGGGGTGGTAAACGTCAGACCCCAGTAGCTCGATAAGTCGTGTCGATAAGAGGTCTATAACGGTTCGAGAAACTACTGATAACACTTACCAGTAAATCTCAACAACCCTGGCCAGGGATTTCCGGTTATAGCCAATCGAACACAGCACAACATCAACTCCCTATACCGGGAGAGACGAATCCCCTCCTATCGCTCATTGCCTCCATGTGATTCGGGACTGTACCCAAAAGCCACCTTTTTGCACGCCCTCATAGACGTGGTATGATGGAAATCAAAGCACAGTGGGAATCACACAAGACTCTATGACGATCTCGGGTCAACAGACTACTCTGTACCAGTGTCACCGGAGAACTGCCATCTGACGTTAGGTATAATACCATCTGGGAGTTCTCGGCGAGTCCGTCCAGTGTACCCAGTCTCCACTGAGCACCCGTACACCATCCTTGATGTCAAACACCGACGGATATGGGATCATCCATCGCCCATCATATGGGTCAAGATGCGTATATGCTAGTCTACACTGGTGCATCAATGCCCTGTCTCGATACACCCTCGACTAGGAACAGTTATAGGATGTACTCGTCGACTACCGTGGCCCCACTAGTATGATCTCATCATAGTCCCAGTAGTCGAGTACATATCCTAAGGGCTTTATCCACATGTAATATAGAGACAATCAGAGTACATTTTAAGATAAAGTACAACCAGATAGCATACTATCATGTCGAGCAAGAAAGTCCTCCCTATATATGTCCTAGCATCCGCTACATTATACATCGCATGTACAGTAATGGCCTCTAGGGCATACATATAACTAACAGAAACTTGTGAAGAAAACACCCTATACTACTTGGCAAGAGGTAGAGGATGAAGAAATAGGAGATGTGTTCACTTTAGAATTGGATTTCTCACTCATTTTCTAACTTTGCCATTGTTGGTAGCAAGCTTCTTCATGTGAAGAAGAAGAAGAAGATGAAAAGACTATTATGATAAGTTATTTTCAAAATAGAAAATAAAAGAATACTTATCATAAACCAACCATGGTCAAGTGTAGAGACTAAACTAAGGTTAGGTCAATGGTTAGGCTAGGTATGAAGACAAAAATGGTCACTTGGTCAAAGCTTCATAAAGCTTCAACAAGCTTCATCATTTTAAAGCAACCATTTTCTCTTTACATGCCTTAAAAGGAAATAAATAAATGGATATGAAAATCAAAACCCTAACCATTTAAATAACCATGGTTTAATCTTTACACAAACTCAAGTAAACATGTATCATCAAACATGATACATCCAAGTGCACAAAAGTATATCACATATACAACTTGTGAACTTCAAGTGAGAAAATCCATTTAAAGTGAACCGATACTAGTTAATGCAAAGTATTATATCAAATATATAATTATGCATTAAATCATTAAATCAACACTTGATTTAACGATCCGATCATATCGCATATAACCGACTAATATCTAATGTATCGACTTATCGAATCAATCCTTGATTCGATAACTAGGTTATATCGCATACAACCATTCGATATATCCATCGTGAGAATAGAATACGGTATCACATACACGCATTATTCTCGGTCCCTCACATATCTCATATGCACTCCTATTTCGTTTCGCTTGAGCCAGGAAACCTCTGTGTAGGACTCTAAAGACTCGTCAATACGCCGGCAGCAGGTGATGATCATATCAAGCACCCACAAGCCGCAAGCGGTCTGCTAAACGTAACGGCCACCCGGGTATTGAGCGATCAGAAGATCGACGAGTAAGCCCGCTCACACTCTTGTGAATCCAACCAGTAACACTTACCGTACAGTCCGGTCTAATCGTCTGATATGTTGCATATCTCGCCTAGGGGTGGTAAACGTCAGACCCCAATAGCTCGATAAGTCGTGTCGATATGAGGTCTATAACAATTCGAGAAACTACTGGTAACACTTACCAGAAAATTTCAGCAACCCTGGCCAGGGATTTCCGGTTATAGCCAATCGAACACAGCGCAACATCAACTCCCTATACTGGGAGAGACGAATCCCCTCCTATCGCTCATTGCTTCCATGTGATTCGGGACTGTACCCAAAAACCACCGTTTTGCAGGCCCTCTTGGACGTGGTAAGGTGGAAATCAAAGCACAGTGGGAATCATACAAGACTCTATGACGATCTCGGGTCAACAGACTACTCTGTACCAGTGTCACCAGAGAACTGCCATCTGACGTAAGGTATAATACCATCTGGGAGTTCTCGGCGAGTCCGTCCAGTGTACCCAGTCTCCACTGAGCATCTGTATATCATCTCTGATGTCAAACACCAATGGATATGGGATCATCCATCGCCCATCTGTATGGGTCGAGAAGGTATACGCTAGTCTACTCTGGTATATCGATGCCCCGTCTCGATACACCCACGACTAGGGACCTTGAAGGATGTACTTATAGACTACCATATCCCCATTAGTATGATCCGCATCACAGTCCAGGTAGTCAAGTACACATCCTAAGGGCTTTACCAACATGTAACAGAGAGACAAACAGTATACACGTTAAGGTAAAGAGTAACCAGATAGCGTACTATCATGTCGAGCAAGAAAGACCTCCCGATATATGTCCCAGCATCCACTACAATATACATCCTATGTACAGTAATGGCCTCTAGGGCATACATATAACTAACATATATGACTCTGCCAGAGGGTTGTCGTAGTCAGTGGGAGCAGCGGAAGCATTGGTGGACAGGTAGATTATGTTTATTTATAGACTAGAGCAGATGTAGCGGAAATAGATCATCAATTTCTGATGTGACAGTCATAGGTTTGACTTCATCAAAGTAGCGGATGGATCTGTTGAGAAGGTAGTAGGGTGTGATGTCATGGTATTTGGATTACATACAAAGAATGGGAAAAGAAACTCCTATACTACGATCGGTTATACTTTGGTCGTCACACAGTGGTTTTCTCCACATAGGACTTGGACATTATATCAGACATATTGGTTACTAGATCTACGGTTTTAGATATAGATTTGGGTAGTTTCCCAATCTGGGTACTTAGACAGCATTCTATGAGTATTTAGAATGGACGACTCCATGCACGGTAGTGTACCTGCAGATGATGGAGTCACCCTCTCTAAAGGTGTCTTACAGACTAAAGTAGAGAGGGATGCGCATGATTGGCACATCACTTGTTTAGGCAATTGAGTCAATCATGAGATGTCAAGTACCACACCAGATGTTGTTCTTGCAATAGATGCAATAAGTTGACATTAATCCAATCCTGGAGAAACAGTCGGAAGCAATTTTAAAACATAAGTGAATGTTCTAGGGATATGATAACGACAGCCTTATTAAGGCGACAGTTATCATTCCAGGCTTCCAAGGTGACCTAGACGACAGGGAGGTTGTCAGAGTTATAGTTTTCCTTCTGATGAGGGGCAGTATTTTGGACAGGTGATCCAAGACAATACTGAAGGAGGCATGGCGCAGGACACTGATTAAGTTCAGTTGATGATACAGTCTAAGAAGTTTGGATTTGGAGTTCATTTATGAGCTAGGTTCCATCAGACATCCAGACACATTCTAAGACAGGTGTTGCTCATTTCGGGAGATGGGTTTCTCCGCGAACTTGAGATATAGAGAGACATAGAAAGAAACATCCAAGCGGATCCACTCACTGAGGCTATTCCTCGAACGCAATAGTTTCCCAAACAGGCTTTGTGAGACTGACTAGTAGAGGAGTTGGGTGTTCGGTATCACACGGGCTGTGAGTATGAGACATCGCAATAATTAGCCTTGAGTGCAAGTGGGAGATTGTTGGAGATAGTGCCCTCAGAGTCAATTATTGGATCACAGGCACGTGATTGCAATGATTGAGGGAGGACCTATCCCGGTAGGACAGTCTTACTCGAGATGATAGTATGCTATCTGGTTTACCTTTATCATCGTGTACTGCTTTAGGTGACCTGACAGGTCACTATTACACGTTGATAGAGCCCCTAGGATTCTTGCTTGACCACCAGCAGTATGAGGGCGATCATATAAGTGGGAGCTGGGGGTCTATAAGCACATCCTTAAATGGTCCCTAGTCGTGAGAGTTTCGAGATAGGGCATCGATACTCCAGAGTACACTAGTGTATACAGTCGAGACCCCGACGAGGGGTGGCGGCCGGTCTCACAAGCCATTGGTGTCAGTTGGATCACCTAAGATGTATACAGGTGCTCATTGGGTTATGAGTACACCGGACAGGACTAGCCGGGAACATGCTAGTTGGTCTTATACCTGACGTCAGATAGCAGTTCCCTGGTGACATGTGTACTGGTTAGTTCATCGACCTGGGGATCGTCATTTGTCTCGTGTGAGTTCCCACTGTACTTTGATTACTACCCTACCACGCTCAAAGGAGACGTGCAAACAGGTTTTAGTTGGGTACAGTCCCGAGCCACATGGAGGCAGTGAACGTATCTTCAGGGGTTCGTCTCTCCCGGTATTGAGGGTGAGGTCGCGCTGTGTCTAGGAGAGCCATTACGCGAAGTCCTTGGCCAAGGCAGGAGATTTACTGGTAGGTATTCCAGTAGTATCTCAGGGTGTTCTGGGCTACACTCCGACACGACTTGTACCGCTTTTGGGGGTCTGACTTTTACCAACCCCCTAGGCCCGCCATGCGATGCTCATAGACAAACGGACCGGACTGTACGGATATTGTCACTGACAGGCTCAGTAAGGTGTCAGGCTGAGTTCGCTCACAGACGTCCCTTTTTAGTCAATACCTGGTGGCCCGTTACGTATTGGCCTATACCTCTGACGTGCTAGTGGTTAAATCCACAACCAAGGTGTTGACGAGTCTTTAGAGTCCCCCACATTCAGTTACTCAAGCTTTCGGGCGAAAAGCTGTAGAGGCCGTATGAAGATATGGCAAGGTCCGATCAGATACGTGCGGTATTGCACGGATCAGGATCGGACGGTTAGTACTAGAGGCCGTATGGATATATAGCAGGGTTCGATCAGATACGTGCGGTATTGCACGGGTCAGGATCGGACGGATTTTACTAGCCGGCTTTGGTTTAAGCCGGATCCTAGTATAGTACAGTGTAGATTTTGTCTCATTGCTTTTGTATTTCGGTCGGAATACAAATGCGGCTGTGTATGCACAGTATCGGGGTTTTCCTGTAATTTATTACGGGACCAGTTTTCTGGAGTTGCCAGTTTGCTTTCCGTTTCGGCCATTTTCATTTGTATCGTTCATTGGCCGAAGATTGGTGGAGGAGGGCTTATTTGCATTTGTGCAAATAAGATTTTGTGGAGGGGGACTTTGCATATTATTGTATCATGATGGTGCACCATCCATTGACCTCACTTGACTTTTTGCTTCATGATAGTTTTCATGATTGCTTGACTTTGGGTATGATGATGGTTGTTTTGGTGTGTGGGTTTTTGGTTGTGATCATTGGATTCTCTCATCATCACTTGCTTGCATCATTGCATTCCACCTACCCCTTGACCTTACTCTCTCCCTTGCATTATGATAAACCCTCCCCTTGGACTTTCTCTCTCTTGATGATGTTTTGGCCGGCTATATTGGGGAGGGGCTGCCCAACATTTTTGGAGGGATAGGATTTTGTTCTTCTCATGTTGGAAAAAAAATCATATAGCTCCAAAAAAAATTCCACAACTTCAATTCCTCCACAAATGGCTAATTCCTACAACCCCAAAATGAGACACAAGTTCTACACCACATTCTACAGCAAACCTTGGGCACGTCGACTAGCCAGCTTCGTGCTCGAGTTGCCTCGGCATAGAGGTGGGAGCCCGTAAAAGATGTAGGCGATGTGGTGCACTTCCGGCGACGAGGTGGAGACAGGACATTCCGCGGGAGATCGGGACGACGACGAGAAGACCAGAGGACTCGGATCAGTCAGTATATCTCTATTCCCCATCTTGTTGTTAGCTAGGACTAGTTAATGGTTCGATCCGGGTTTTAGTGCGCGGTGGTGCCGGTTTGCTAGTTTGCAAAATTAAAGTTAACCATCGCTTCCGCATTTGGCCTCGGGATGGAGGCCGAGGCGCCGCCGTGCACTTACACATACTAGTGGGGACATGGTAGTCCATAAGTACATCCTTCAAGGTCCCTAGTCGTGGGTGTATCGAGACGGGGCATCGATATACAAGAGTAGACTAACGTATACCTTCTCGACCCATACAGATGGGCGATGGATGATCCCATATCCATTGGTGTTTGACATCAAAGATGATATACGGGTGCTCAGTGTAGACTGGGTACACTGGACGGACTCGCTGAGAACTCCCAGATGGTATTATACCTCACGTCAGATGGCAGTTCTCTGGCGACACTGGTACAGGTTAGTCTGTAGACCCGAGATCGTCATAGAGTCTTGTGTGATTCCCACTGTGCTTTGATTTCCACCTTAACACGTCCAAGAGGGCGTGCAAAATGGTGGTTTTTGGGTACAGTCCCGAATGACATGGAGGCAATGAGCGATAGGAGGGGATTCGTCTCTCCCGGTATAGGGAGTTGATGTTGCGCTGTGTTCGATTGGCTATAACCGGAAATCCCTGGCCAGTGTTGCTGAGATTTACTGGTAAGTGTTACCAGTAGTTTCTTGAACTGTTATAGACCACATATCGACACGACTTATCGAGCTACTGCGGTCTGACGTTTACCACCCCTAAGCGAGATATGCGACATATCAGACGATCAGACCGGACTGTACGGTAAGTGTTACTGGTTGGATTCACAGGAGTATGAGCAGGCTTGCTCGTCGATCTTCTGATCGCTCAATACCTTTGTGGCTGTTATGTTTAGCAGACCGCTTGCTGCTTGTGGGTGTTTGATATGATCATCACCTACTGCCGGCGTATTGACGAGTCTTTAGAGTCCTACACAGAGGTTTCCTGGCTCAAGCGAAACGAAATAGGAGCGCATATGAGATATGTGCGGGACTGAGAATAATGCGTGTATGTGATACCGTATTCTATTCTCATGATTTGTATCATTGGGCGGTTATATGAGATATAGCCGGGTTACCGAATCAAGTGTTGATTCGATACATTGATACACTTAATATTAGTCGGTTATATGCTGTATGACCGGATCATTAAATCAAGAGTTGATTTAATGATTTAATGCATAATTATATATTTGATATATTACTTTGCATTAACTAGTATTGGTTCACTTAAGATGGATTTTCTCACTTGATGTGCACATTGTATATATGATATAGTTTTTGTGCACTAGTTTGTATCATGTTTGATGATACATGCAAACTTGGGTGTGTATGTTTTAAACTATGATTAAGTTAATGGTTAGGGTTTGATTTATTTACTTATTCATTCATTTATTTATTCTTTTTGGCAAGAAATGAAATGGTGGCTTTCTTTGGATTTATCTTGAAGCTTTGAAAAGCTTTGACCATTTTTGTTTCTTTCCTTAACCCTAACCATATGCTTTAACCATAGTTTATTCTCTACACTCTACCATGGTTGCATTATGATAACTTCACTTGATTTATCATTTGATTTTATTATTCTTATCATATTCTTCTTCTTCTTCTTCTTCTTCAAGAAGAAGAAACCATTCAAGCTTCAATAGTGCCTTGATAAAAAGAGTGAGAAATCCAAATCCAAAGTGAACCCACTTCCTATTTCTTCATCCTCTACCACTTGCTAAGTAGTATAGGGCGTTTTCTTCACTAGTTTCATGGCTTGGTGAAGTTGGAGCTTGATCTTGTGTTGCCTCGACGTAGATCATCTTCGGCATCGAAGTCGACGACCTAGCCCGATCATTTCTTCGACGAAACCATCGCTAGAGTCCGGGATCCGATGATCGCAGCGGAGGGACATAATCACGGAGCTAAGGAAGTGGAGGACCGGATCTACAAAGGTTGTAGTCTCTTTCACTTAGCAGTAAAGTTGTTTACTACTTGCACGTTTTGCCTAATCTCTAGTTAACGATCTATATTAGGGTTTCTCGGCACCGGAAAAATTTGAAATTGGCATGGTTGATGCCTTGTGAGACCTCATTAGTGTGCCTAGGAACCCTACAACATTGTACGGAGGCATTAAACCAATAGGGATCCTATCAACCTATAAGACAGTGAGGGTACGACCTAATGTCACGTACGACCTATCATTCATAATTCACGACATTCTATATATATTTATATACCTATGTCCCAGGTCACATCCATAAAAATCTCGTATCAGGGGACCGGCAAGGTATCAATCATCTCAAACGACTCTCATCTGTATACCAACATATCACCAAGTCATCATAACGCATCGTACATTCTTTTCATCACATTTATGTCTCACATCGAATCGAATATTAAATATATACATTCTACCTTTACTATAAGCATACTTATCTAATCTAACATACACACCTGAACCATACAATCAGTTTTAAAAGATGCGAATCGTAGTTTTGAATGTAGGGGCTACTGTGTTTTTAAAGAAAAGATATCGTTTGAAAATCCGTAACATCCCTCAAGGTATATATTTAAATGATGCATTACGATTCTTCAGTTTGGAAATAGGTATGGTTCAGATGACACATCTACGTCGACTATCTAGTCCTATAGTACCCTAAACGGCAATATCATCAAACATCATCCTCAAATCCCATTATCACATATTAGCCGTATCTGTTAGTTATATGTATGCCCTAGAGGCCATTACTGTACATACGATATATATTGTAGTGGATGCTTGGACATACATAGGTAGGACTTTCTTGCTCGACATGATAGTATGCTATCTGGTTGCTCTTTATCTTAACATGTACTCTGATTGTCTCTATGTTACATGTTGATAAAGCCCTTAGGATGAGTACTTGACTACCAGGACTATGATGCGGATCATACTAGTGGGGACAGTGTAGTTGTCAAGTACATCCTTCAAATGTTTCTAGTCGTAGGAGTACCGAGACAGAGCATCGATACTCCAGAGTAAACTAGCGTATGCGCTTCTTGACCTATATGATGGGCGATGGATGATCCTATATTCATTTGTGTTTGACATCAGAGAAGGTATACGGGTGCTCAGTGCAGACTGGGTACACTGGACGGACTCGCCGAGAACTCCCAGATGGTATTATACCTCATGTCAGATGGCAGTTCTCTGGTGACACTGGTACAGGTTAGTCTGTAGACCCGAGATCGTCATAGAGTCTTGTGTGATTCCCACTGTGCTTTGATTTCCATCATACCACATCCAATGGGGTGTGCAAAACGGTGGCTTTTGGCTACAGTCCCGAATCATATGGAGGCAATGAGCGATATGAGGGGTTTCGTCTCTCTCGGTATAAGGAGTTGATGTTGCGCTGTATTCGATTGGCTATAACTGGAAATCCCTGGCCAGGGTTGCTGAGATTTACTGGTAACTATTATCAGTAGTTTCTCGAACTGTTATGGACCTCATATCTACATGACTTATCAAGCTACTGGGGTCTGACGTTTACCACCCCTAGGCGAGATATGCGACATATCAGGCAAAAGGACCGGACTGTACGGGAGCGTTACTGATTGGATTCGCAGGAGAATGAACAGGCTAGATTGTTGATCTTCTGATCGCTCAATACATGGATGGCTGTTATGTTTAGCTGACCGCTTGCAGCTTGTGGGCGTTTGATATGATCATCACCTACTGCCGGCGTATTGCCGATTCTTTAGAGTCCTACACAGAGCTTTCCTGGCTCAGGCAAAACGGAGTAGGAGCACATATATGATATGTGCAGGACCGAGAACAATACGTGTATGTGATACCGTATTAGATTCTCGCGATATGAGATATTGGCCGGGTATATGTGATATAGCTGGGTCATCGGATCAAGTGTTGATTCGATGAACTGATACAGATTATATTAGTCGGTTATTTGTGAAATAGTCAGATTATCGGATCAAGTGTTGATTCAATAATTTAATATGTAATTATATATTTGATATATTAAATTACATTAACTAGTATAAGCTCACTTAATGATTCTTTTTCTCACTCGGGTAATACATTAATATATATATATGTATATGATATATGTTAATTGTATTATTTTATTTTGTTACAAAATATATTATATATGTGATATATAATATTGTAACAAGTTAAGGTTACAAATGCAACATGTTTTGTGGAGTTTAAACATGGTTAGGGTTTGGATTAGGGTTAAGCATTCTTGAAGCTTCTAGAAGCTTTGTTTTTTGTTTTTAACTAAAGATATTTTCTAAAGATATTTTGTTGATATTTCTTAACCAAACCCAAACCCTTCACCATGGTTAATTCTCTACATGGGTTAAGTTTTTATTCTTAACCCATGGCTGCATTTCTTACCTCACACAATTTTCATTTTTCATCACAAAAGAGATTCTTCTTCTTCTTCCTTCTTCTTTTTGATGAAAAAGCTTTCTAACTTTTTCATAAGTGATGAAAATGAGTGAGATAAAGAAAGCAAATGAGTGCTAAATTCCTACTTCATCATCCTCATCTATTCTAGCCACTTAGATTAGGGGGTTTGCTTTGCTAATATTTGATTAGTGATGCAAAAGCTTGGGATTGAGTTTCTTCAAGGTAGATCATCTTTGTTATCGAAGATCGGAAGCAAGCTTGCATCTTTCTCTTCATGGAGCCTCTCTAGAGTCCGGGTACTTGATGATCGCAGCGAAGGGACCCCAACACAGAGCTTATGAAGTGAAGGACCAGACTACAAAGGTTGTAATCCCAAACTCTTAGAAGTAAAGTTGTTTACTTGCTCTTTGTTTCGCCTAATCTCTAGTCTAAGATCTTGGTTAGGGTTGTTCGGCACTTCTAAATTTTAAATCGGGCATGGTTGATACCTTATAGACCCTTATGACAGTACCTAGTAACCATGCAGTAGTATCAGAGCCAAGCTAGAGTTTTAGGCACCGTATAGATGAAGTTTAAAGTCCGATCGAACCCTGAAACATAGATATACACCCCCTCTCTGGAAATTTTTTAAAATGTTGATTTTTTTGCATTAAAAATACTCAGAAAATTAAGCAGGGAATTCTAAGGACTACTGTGAAAAACGAACCCATAAACCCCTCTAGCCACCGCGGAACCGCGGCAATACCCTACCTTGCGCGGTGGTTTCGCGACTATAATTGGGTATTAGGGTTGGTTTTTCCACAGCAACATCCGTAGGTGTTTTCTACACGCTTCTGGGACTTTTTAATTATACTCAAGTGTTGAGTTTTCTGGAGATCTTTTGTATTCGTTGATTCGATCGGAAAGTTTAACTTCATTTAAGTTTTTCCGGGTAATTTAGAACATGTTAAAAAGTTCGAACGGATATCAATAACTCACATTTTTCCCTGCCGGAAAATTTCCAAGTGTTGGATTTTTTCCTTGATTAAAAAAACATTCAAAGTCGTGCAAGTAACGCGGTGGACCCTGTAGAAGAACAAAAACCTTAACTCGATTATGTGACCGCCTAAACCGCCTCTAAACCTTAGGGATTGGGGCAGTACGGCGTTGCCACATGTGTGGCGTTGGTTTGACCCTTCTACGGCTGGACCATTGGTACTGTGGCATGTGATGGATGCTTTTAAACTCCGCTCAAGTGTTGAGCCATTTGCGAAATTTTGGATGTTTGTTTATTCGATCGGAAAGTTTAACATTGTCTATTTATCTGGATTGTGATACAATATTTGGAATCCACAAGTACTTATGAGATAACTAATTTGAATGTTGTAAATCTAGCAGTTCAGTCTCAGATGATCGGTTGCCACGGGATTTTGATGCGATCAAAAGTCCGTCGCAATCACATAGCGTACGCGGATACTCGTCGGGTAAACTTAACAGACAGCCACACCCCATAGCCCTGACTAAGTGAAACGTTTTGAAAATCGTTTCGGTGAAATTTTGAAAAAACGGTAAAATAAGGGGGTTTTCTGTAAAAAGTCAAAATGCAAATATCTTTATTATAAAATTAAATATACATATTCTACCTATGTAATTGCTAGTATTTGGTGTTTATTGAGCCACTGATGAAATTTCAAATTTTCTGAAATTAATTATTTTAATATTATTTTAAGCCGTCACTAATACATTTAATTAGGGAAAATTACAAATTGGAATGAGTTGAAACAAATTTTGTGCATCATAAAACATTAAATAAAATTTTATCATGTGGTTTTTGAAATGAAATCGTTTGCCAAAACGGTTTAGAAAATATCGAAGAAAAAGGCTTTTTTTAGTGTAAATGGATGTTTGGGGTATTGTATTTATCATTTTCCATCACCCCACACCCATACCCACACTCACACACCCCCATTTATTTCTTCCCTTGGCTGAATTCAGCAGCCCCCACCCATTTTCCCCACTTGAATTTCAAAGAAAAGAAAGAAAAGAAAAGAAAAGAAAAGAAATGAGAATGGATAAAAGAGTTGGTATTTGGTTGACTTGGACTTCTCCCTCACCATACCTCACACCACACTCCCTCTCTCCTCTCCCCCACCTGCAATGGCCGAGCCCCCCCTCCATTTCAGCCCCTTCATTCTTCATCTCTTTCTCTTTAAAAAAAATTCATCAAAATTGCTTGAAAATCCACAAAAAAATCAAGCAAAAATCCAAATCAAAATTCACCTCCTACCCATTTTTCCTTGGCTACCATAGCATGGATCTAGGGATTTAGATTTCAATTTGGGAGGCTAAGTTGCTTATGGGATCTTCAAATTTATTTGGATATAATTCTAACCTTTTTGTTAAATTGTTGTTAATTGCTTTAAGTTAGCTTAATTAGGTGTTTAATTAGGTTTAATTGCTAGTTTGGAAAATTTATGAGTTAGGGTTTGAATTCAAATATGGTTATTGTCACTGGTTTAAGTTTACAAAGTGTATTTTGGCATGTGAGGGCATGGAAAACCTAATCTAGTTGCTATTATATAAATTGTTGCATTTAAATTGTCCAAATCAAGTTTTTAAGCAAACTAGGTTTTTGAAATTTGATTAAGTAATGGAGATAAAAATCTAACTAATGCAGGGTATTCATGGCATTATTAACATTTTAAAGTGTAATTTAATACTTTAGTTCATGAAAATCAAAGCTAGATTGTGGTTTGTGCATTTTTTTGCTATAAAATTGTTAAAATTTGGGTATATTGTAAACTAGAATTTTGGAATTTATGGAAATTGATGAGAATAAATTATAGGAATGGTTTATATAACTTTGTTATGATATTTAGTGAATATTGTGGCCGTTAGATTCTTTTAAACATCAAGATGTTGTATTAAAGCGGTTAATTTTGCTTATTAGGTTTTCGGAAAAATAGCTTTAAAGCGAATTTGAAGTTTTGGTGATTTTAACCCTATTTTATATATATAATTAAGGTGTTGTGAAACCACGATTGATACGTTTGAGTTTTTCTCGATGGTTTGGCATTTGTACACCGACGTCGAGGGTTTTTGGGTTGATTTGTGAAAGCAACCATAGGTTTTGACCTATGTGGGATTCACGTGTCGTTTTTGGGTCATGAGTCGGATTTTAATACGGCACGGTGCGTTATGATATGTAGGTACCCCATGTGGACTTCGAGACGACAAGCAAGCGCGTGGCGACGTCGGCACCGGCTAGCGAGGACCAGGTGAGTAGATTTATATCTACGGGGAGAAGTCGGGTGGATGGCGTATAGCACCCCCGCAGTCCGTAGTGTAGCTCATATATATATATATGTTTATATAGGTGTTTTATGATACGAGAATGTTCATTCATGTTATGTTTAAGTGTTCATGGAGTACCTTTGGGTTAGTTGCGAAACCCTAGAGTAGTTGTTATACCCATATACGCACACACTGACTTGCATACTTTACTATCTTGTGCGCAGATTGGGATGTGTATATATGTATATATGCGTGGGTATGGGACTATGCATATGTACATTCATATACGCATGCATGGATAATGAGGATAGTACTTGGGATTTAAGATGAGTCGATGAGATTTGATTTGAGGCCGTGAGATCGGTGATATAGCAGGGTTCGTATTTGAGATACGACATGACGTTGTAGCGGGTCCTTGACGTAGTGTTTCACACACTTCCATGCATACTTAGGCGGTATCAGTATTGTACTAGACATAGATCAGTACCCCGATCATGATATTTGATAAAAAGGATACCAGGTGAATAGTATGATGAATGTGATATTGACCCATACCCAGATTTAGGATGTCGTACGACGGATTTACATACGAGCTATATTGATGATTGATCCGCACTCTTGACTTGGGTTGCCTGATTATAGATATGGTATCGGATATGATATTATTGAGGCGGGATCACCGACTATACATATACAGGTATGTATATGTATCGACTCAGATGATAGGCGGTTTCCTTACCTGTAGTTCAGCTTGTTAGTTTAATCGTATAGTTTAGTGTAGTTGTTAGATTAGATTAGACTCCTACCTATTTCAAAACTAGCGGATCGTGGGTATTTTAAAAGACAGGTCAAGGGAGCTATGGATATTTCAAAAAACGTATCCTTTCTTAAAAACCACCGTAGCCCCTATTTTCAAAACCCCGTGATTCGTGTTATTTCAAATGGCACCATTGTTTAATATTTAGCTCCCGCTCATTTTGGTTGCTTGCTCCGCATCGCATACTTACATTGTTATTTCATATTGCATTGTTGACATTATGCTGTTAGAACACCGGCACCATTACCGATGATGCGTATGTACCATATACACTTACTTGCCGGCTCACACACATCTTCATCGGTAATTGCCATGTCATGTACACCTTAGAAAATATTATTGCTTAACTTAGATTGATAGCTAGTAGTTTGACATAATATTAGTGTACATACCTTATATGCCTGCTTAGATATTGTAGTTATTACTTGTCGCTTCATGCATACTGTTATTCATTGTTATGCCGTATTCATGGATTCTCATGCTTATATTCATGGTTTTACATGCTATTGATGATTCGGATTTCCATGATATTTTCTGGATTTGGAGGAAAACCGCAAAACATATATAAACCGCTTTCTCTCTTTTTAAATAAAAATGCGGTTTTCCCATGATGTATGAGTCGTCCACCATGAGTTTGCTGATGGATTTCGAGACCCGATTCGAGGAGATGGATGAAACGTTTCGGGTACATGGTGGGCCCGGTAAGGTACCCCGGGGCAAGAAGGTCGTGTTGTTGACGTTGAGCCTGGCAGGGGAGCACTACCTACCGGTGATATTACCCGACGCGTCGGATATCCGGAGGATACCGTCGTGGTCTTGAGATGGATGGTAGGGGCCGGTCTGGACTGACGGCACCCTAGATATTGTGATTGAGACATTGAGATTTCGAGATATTGAGGTACAGAGACTGTGATACAGAGATATCGAGATATTGGGATTACGTTTTGTGCCGATGCTAGGCACTGTTTTATGCTGATTTCATTATGATACCTCATTTTAAAAATACAGAAATCTCACTTATTTATGAAAGAGGTTTTCTTCAGTACATGCATTCTTTTTCATGCATTCATACATCATCCATATGATATATTGCTACCTGAGGCACTGACACGGGCCCATGAGATTACACTCGGTTAGATATTACCCTAGCCATTGTTATAGGCTGCATGTTATACATATAATTGAGGATATATTATGATCATAGATCTAGGTTGCGTTATTTATGCGATTTCTTTCCGTAGATGTTTTTCTATTCACGAGTTGGCAATTCACCCCCGTTGTGCCCCAGTTTCTTATAGGTTTTGCCGTACAGGTTTCATTACGGCTTTGCTGGCACTGCTTCCCATTTCCGGGTGACTTGCTAGTAGGTGGGTTTACTTGTATCGTACCCCCATTATATATCTTGTATATCATTATTCTGTTTTATCTAGAAGTTCCATCAACCAAACATGTATTTATTTTTGAGATAGAGACCAGTGTTGTTATTCTTTCGACCTTAGGGTCGCGCGTTGTATTTCTGTGGATTTCTTATTGTTTTGCGTTTCCTTTTGAGTTTTGATCCTCGCCCTTGGCGTTGTATATTATATTACTTATGTGGTTGTGACCGTCGATTGACGAAGAGCTAGCTCCCGCTTGGGGATGCCTTTTTATTGATTTCGTATACTATTGATGTTGTATCCCGTTTGGGGGCCAGTTTTTACAAAGGAGACTCTGCCGAAATTTTCGGGAAATATTTGATGTTTTTTTAAAAAACCGCATAATTCGGCTTATGCTATTAAAACTACTTGTTTTAAATTTGTTTTCCTTCACTCTACTACCTTTCTTGGTTTGGATTTCTGGGTTTTCGGCTTACTTAGATTACGTACGCCTCGAGACGTTCATAGTTTAAGTGCCGGTCATATTCCATACTTTCGGGACATGACACTAAGTGACTGTAGGAGAACCTCGTCGCCAAAAGCATCCGTTCGGGTGCTCGCGGCAGCGGTGTTCCGCCTTAGTGCACTTCGTCGACGGTATCGGCGGTGGGCCGTCTACTAAAGTTTTCGACGAGCATTCTATTAGAATATCGGGAATCTTGTTGAATTGCCCGACTAGATATTGAAAAGTGTTTTTGATATTGAGATTAAAATGCGGGGTTTATAATTGTTAGGCATGCGATGTCTAAGGAATTCATTTGGTTAGGCATGTGATGTCTAAGAAGGTTGCGGATTCCAGCTGTTGTAGTTTTACACTTTCTTTTCTGCGACCGTAAGTGTAATATGTGGTGTATCGCCGGCTTTGTTGCTATACATCAATGACAATTGGGATACGCATATTTACTTATATTGATGATATGTGATATTATGTGTTGCTGTGATATGTTATATTGGATCGTCGTGTTTGAATAGCCGGGGGTTTCATGTGAGATGAGAGTTTTTCATTTTCATTCATGTAAAATTCAATTGTATGTAATATTATTTTATTGGGGCACTTCCGGGCTAAGGATGATATCACCATTGTATATTATTTACTTTTCCGCATTAGGATAGACCTAAGGCGGGGAGCACAAGTAACCAGGTTCTAGGGTACAGTGGGAGACCATCTCGAGGAGTCGAGACCGGGTCTCCTAACTCTAGAACTGGCAGGGTTACTTGCTGCTCTCGTAGGGGTCTAAGGATGTGGGTTTGGCTATTCATCACGACCATGGAATCCGTGTTTTATACAGGCTCGTATTAAAAACCCGGACCTCCGAATATATCCAATATTTCATATATGTTCTTCTACTGCAATGTCCTGTGATGAGATCATATTACTGCCTGATACGAATGTTTATATTATATATATGAGATATATATTATATATTGCAGATTTCGTTTCAAATATGATGCTTGTGAAGCATAATAAAATTTGACTTCATTAATGAGATTAATGAAATAAAAGAAACCAAAAAATGTTGTAGAAACTTGTTTAAAAACTGGTAGCTCTAGTTCTTGCTTTGCATAGCGGTATTCCTTGTAGAATATCCAGTATCTTATTCGATAAGGAAAGAGCCGAGATCCCTTCACCGGGAGTGACCTCTTTAGCGAAACTAGTAGATGCTACACACTCGGTTTGTCGTTTGATTGCTTTTATAGTTTTTGCTTTGCATAGTGGTATTTAGGAAATATCCAGCACCTTATTCGATAAGGAAAGAGCCGACGATCCCTTCACCGGGAGTGACCTTTTTAGCAAAACTAGAAAATGCCTTAAAAACTCTCCATTTAAAAATCACTCGTTTCTACAACGATATCAAGTTCATTATGCAAATGGTTTTCTTAAAAACCTGTCGTCGCCCTCCGTCATTTTAGGAAGTAGAGTACTTACTATTCGTGCTGCGTATGTCGACTTTAGTTGAGGCGTAGTGTACGGTAGCTAAGTGATGTCTTCCTACACAGCATATTATGCGATTAATTAGGACAGTCATGTGATTATGTCGACCATAGTTGAGGGTCATGTGGGTGGGTCTAATTAATCATGACATGACGGATAAAACTTGACTAGTGCTTATGATATGTTGACCATAGTTAAGGTCATAAGTACTAGGGGTAAAATATTATCGGGAATTTCAAGTGTTGAATTTGCAATGAGATTGCATACCTCCTATGATATAGTTGGATCCCGATACCCGCTGCGAGTAAGAGCTACTCGTGGGAGAGTTTTACACATTACAATTAGCCGATCAAGTAGGTGTCTAGAAAGGTGTCAATGGGGTTACGCCTCTGGGAGAACGAGGTTTATTTTAATTAGGTCCGTGCGATAGCACGGGGAACCTCCCTCAAAGTACCGGCACTGGTCTGGCTGAAAGATTGGCGAACTTATAGCGTGTAATTAATCCCGGCTAGTCTTTCCTTTTAGGGTTTGAAGGAAGATTTGACTAAAACAGTGGGAGACATCCTGATTAGATATATTTATAACCAATCTAATCTTGCAAGAGCACACGCTAAGTGTTTTCTTCTCTCTCTCCAGGTAGCGACCATATCACGCCTTAATTAAGATAATAATATAGATGTATTAACTGAACCCGCTTGTTTTACTGTGCTAGGAAATGTTGGTCCTGCTCCAAGTTATAATTATTATAAGACAGAGCAGGAAATAGGGGATTACCAGAATTCCCGTGCCACCCAAACGAAGAAAGTGAATGCTGATGCATCTTCTTCGGGTGTGTTCATTACCGAGATTGTTTCTCAGTATCATTTACTTCCTGGGTATGAGATACCGGATCAGGATCTCGCATATGTAATCTGTTACATAGGCTACATATAGGTAGATAGCTAAGAACGGGCGATAAGTTTCAAGAGTTGGAAACGGTGCAATTGTTGCAAGCCAAGTCTGTTGGCAGTTATCACCCTTTATTACCAGAATACATTGATTCTGAATGAATGTTATTAGATACCGAACCTGATATACAACATCATATCAATCTCTTTATTAGTAAAGAAGGATATAATTTTGTCACGACCCGAAATATTAGCTCGTGACAAGCACTTGAATCATGCCATGTCTAAATGCGTAACGAAATTCAAGTAAGCTGAAACCCAGAAATCTAAACCTTTTTAATAAAATTAAAAGAGGTGACGTTTTGAAATAAAGGTATAATGAAACAAGCTTTCTTAATGCATAGAAAGAAACATGAATGATGTAAGTGAAATTTATTAGTTTAAAAACATGTTTCGTCTTTTTAAAAATTTCGGCAGCACCTCCTTTGTATATTTTGATCCAAAACCACAATACATAACAAGAATAATGGCATCCCTAAGCGGGAGCTAGCACTTCGCTAAACGGCGGATCAAAACCACGCAATATAGCATAAATAAATATACGACGCCCAACGACGAAGTTCACCACAAAAGACAGTGAAAAGAGCAAGATGTAACCCCAAAGGGAAAATAAAACCCATCGCTCAAATCTCGCACTACAAGTCTTACTAAGTCTCATTACTTATACAAATTCTAATTTTGATTGATTGATGGAGTTAACTAGATACAATATGAAATATAATACAAGAGTGGGTACGATACAAATGCCCCACCTACCAATGCAAAACACCCAAGTGAATCTGTGTGCCAGCGAATCCGCGACTGATCCAAGCGGTCAACCTGCAAGAACTGTGGCACAACGGGGGTGAGTTGCCAACTCGTGAATAGAAACATATCTACAAGTAGAAATCGAATAAACAACGACTCCTAGGTCAACTATATCATAAGGTAATATTATGATATCTAGGGTGATCGGGTCGTATATGTGCCAACAAGATAGTCACTATCTATATGCATGTGGATAACATCCAACAGTAATAATCAATGCATGCGGATAAGTGGATCTCGTCCACCCATAAATCAATATCTCTAAGCATGTGCAAAATCTCCAATAGTAGCATCGGTGTATGTATGTCTGTATGTGGATCTAGTCCACGCGTCAACCACTGGCGCAACAATATCATGCATGTAAATATCATAAAAGAGTGTGCATAAAAGTATGAGGATATATGTATATCAACAGTGTCCCTCCCGACACATCAAATCATGGAACCTGAGTGCCTAGCATCGACACTCGAAAACATCATGAAAACCGTGCCCAGCATCGGCACGTAAATCCTCATATATCTCAGGCACCGCATCCTCTGATCGGCCCTAATATCCATCTCGCTACTCCGGTCGGTATCCTCTGGATAACCGCCGAGTCTACATACTATCACCGGTAGGTAGTGCTCCCCCTGCTGGGCTTACCGTCTAACAAATACGAGTCTTCTTACCCCGGGATACCTCACCGGGTCCACCATGTACCCGCAATCGGTGCCTACCACTCCTCGAATCGGGTTTCACATGCCACTCTCAGAACCGAGAAAACACATGGTGGACGCACTGAAATATCATATCAAGGGAAACCGGGTTTTTAAAATAGTACATGCTTCCTTTTGAAATAGCCACGGTTCTCAAATCCAGAAATCTCATAAAAACAACATATCTCGATGCGTAAAACAATAGAGCATGATGTATGCGACATGTAAAAAGAAATGCGAGCATATCCGTGTATCATGCAATATAGAATAGTGATATGACATATTAAGGGAAAACCGGTCTTTTAAAATGATTCCAGTTTTTAAAATATAACATGCGGTTCCCAATTTTACAATAAAACCGGTTAATTATGTAGGTACAATATGTATATGCGCAAGTATGAAGGTATCAATGTATATGTCATGATGCAGCAACCCTACTGTGTAGTGACATGGAAATTATCGATGATGAAGTGTGTGAGCCGGCAAATATGTGTACGTGTAACATACGCATCATCGATAATGGTGTAGGTGTACTATCACAGGTATATGCGATGCAATAATAATATCATGAATGCATCAAGTATATCATCAGCTAAAAGCTATAAGGTATACATAACTATCATATGTCCGAGTCGGTGAATCTATCAATCGGTATCTAGCCCAATAGCATCGCGTATGGTATAATCCATCATACGGAAACCTCTAGTCAAGGGTAAGGATCAATCATCAAGTCAAACTCATCACACACGGAATATCATCGTGCGGCGGCATAATACTAAAAGGATCCTATCATCCTATACGACAAATGAGGGTATGGCATAATATCACATACAACCTATCATCCATGATTCACATCATTCTATATGTATAACCCTATATACCTATGTCCCAGGTCGCATCTGCGATAATCTCATATCAGGGGACCGGCAGGGTATAAATCATTTCGATTGACTCGCATCCGTATACCATCATATCATATCATCATCTCATCATATCATCAAATTCCTCTTGTATTCTTTCATCACATTTATGTCTCATATCATGTCAAGTTTACATAAATATGCTATCTCTATTAAGTATAAGCATCTAATCTAACAATCACACCCGAACCATACAATCAGACTTTTAAAGAAGTGAATTGTAGTTTTGAAAACAGGGGTTACGGTGTTTTTAAGGAAAAGATATCATTTGAAAATCCGTAACATCCCTCAAGATATACATTTAAAAGATACATACGATTCTTTAGTTTAGAAAAATGTATGGTTCGGATGACGCATCTACATCGACTATCTAGTCCTACAGAACCCTAAGCGGTAATATCGCTAAACATCATCCTAGGGTAGTAGCAGCAGCATATCACACTTAACTATCCTCTAGTTTCTAATATGAATACATAGCTATATATATATTCTAACCCTAGTTTCCTATTCTAGGTTCCCTAACCATACTCTATAAATCGGTTTCCATCAGAAGTTTGCGGGGGTGCTATACGCCATCCACCCGACTTCCCCGGTAGATATAGATCTACTCACCTGGTTTTTGCTCGCCGAAATCGATGACGCCACGCTTCTTCGTCTCGGAATCCATGCGAGGGTACCTAAAACAATAACCAATCGCAATACGTTTTAAAATCGATGCAGAAAACCGATACGCTGCACGGGTGCCCATAGGTTGGAACCTATGGCCCAAACGTACAAATCAAACAAACCCCTGTTGTCGATGTACGAACACCCGACAACCAAATACAAATCCAAATATCAAGAAAGTGCATTTAAAAATACGGAAAACATCGCCTAAAACACACCAAAATGCTCCCAGATTTTGCCCAGGTGACAATTAGCCAAAACTACATATAGGAGGGGTCTATTTTAGTGCAAAATGAGCCATGGACCAAATCTGAGCCAAATCCATCCTACTCTGGCCGCAAATTGCGGCCAGAATGATTAAATCTGCAGCCAAAGGTTTGAATTAGGAGCTCGGGTCTTGGTGGTAGCTTTCTAGGTGCCTGCACGACTCACTGTCAGCTCAATTTAATTTTTGGTGCCCCCGGGTTGCTCCAGATTCCAGAACACCTTCACAGATCACACATTTATCCGATGTCGGGTTTCTAAATCCATGTTTTGGGGTTTCTAAGGTTTGGTCTAGGTCACTAAACAGCATCTATGTTTAGGTAACAGCTACTAGGAATCACCTAATTCAAACCAACACTCAAATCTTCACTAGGGTTTCCCAATGTTCACTACCTCCACAATATCACATCTAAACACATATAAATACTTAAGTAAATGGAAAACTACCCAATTAGTGAAGGGATTACCTAATAAAGCATCCATGAATCCCTTAAGATCATCAAACTAAATTTTTCTTTGTCCCATGTGTAGAGGTTGAAGAGGGGATTAATATTTGTGAAGGGTGTGTAGGGTTTTGGGGCATTGTTGGAGATGTATTTAGAGATTTTATGGAGGGTTGTGGAGTTGAGGAGATAAAGGAGAGAAGAAGAAAAAAGATGGGCCAATGAATGGGCAGCAGCCCCCCTTCCCTCTCTTAGTAATTCACACTCTCTTTCTCTCTCCAAGCTCACCTAACCTAATCATTATGTCTCCTTGACTTTTCCCTTTTTCTTATTCTCTTTTCTATCCATCAAAATCCATAATATAAAGCCCAAGTGAAATGAAACATGTGTAAAAATGAACATGTCTTGGTGCACTAACCATGGAAACTGTAAAAACGCGGATTTGGCTTAATCGCGATTAGCAGTGCACTAATCGGGTTTTTATCGAAACTGCGTATAATAAATTTTAAAAATGCCAAGTCCTTTAATTATATTATTAAATGAATAAATCATTTTAATTTCTATTTATTTCATAATTATTGGTATATATTTATACCCTTTTTCGAAAACCCTAATTTCGCAAATCGGCAGTTTTCGGGAAAAATATTATTTAAATATTAAATTCCCAAAAATAATATTTTATATTTTCTGAAATGTTACAAATTTTGTATTAATGGAAAATGTATTGAACATTTCCTGTATAAAGAGTTGATCGGTTCAGGCACGTTATCTAAAAGTATAGACGTTCTAAATCAAACCATAGTTCTTAGTGTACAGAACACACACAAGAGGAAGAGTTCAGAAATGAACGAATCCTTCTTGAGGTATTGTAGACTAGGTCATATCATTGTGACCCGACTAGCTGAAGTTACATTTAGATGCATATTTAAATTAGTTTGAATTTACATCTTGTGAAACTTGCCAGTCATGTCACAAAGATAAGATGACCATAGTTCTGTTTATTGGAAACAGAGAAAGAGTTAGTGAACTCTTGGAATTGATACATGATGATGTATGTAAGTTCCCTGTCTATACATGCCGTGACCGGTTCTTTGTAATTCATTACATTCACTGATGATCTCTCAAGATTCAGACATATGTTCCTGTTGAAACACATGTATGAAGCTTTTGAGATATTCACAGAATATAAGTTAGAAGTAGAGAACCAAAAACGGGTATAAGTATTATGTCCTTTGATGGGATCAGGGAGGAGAATACTTGAGCACGGAATTCCTGGACTGTTCTAAAGGAGAATGAGATTCTCTCTCTGCATTATTCCTCCGTATACACCACAGCACGTCGGTGTATCGGGGCGGAGCAATCACACCCTATTAGATATGATGCGCTCTATGATGAGTACTACCGAGTTTCCAATTTCCGTTTGGGAGTTATGCACTTGAGAAGTTGCATACCTATTGAATAGGGTTCCAATCAAATCAGATGCTTACCACTTCATATGTGATATAGAATGGGAAGAGCTCATATCTTAAGTATGTTAAGATTTGGGGTTGTCCGTCCTATGTTTAAAAGAATAATCTGGACAAGCTCGAGGCAAAATCAGTTCTGTAGAAATTTGTTGGATATCCCAAGCATTCGCAAATGAATATCTTCTACCAAACCGAGGAACAAAAGATGTTTTGTTTCTCAGCATGCCACCATTGTGAAAGGGAATTTCTTGTGAAGAAATTAGTGGCCATGATGTAGAACTGGAAAGAGTTCCAGCTATACAACCTGCAGCTGATGATTTGGTAGAACCAAAGGATTCAATAGTTTCCAACGAACCTCAGCCTCTCCGCTGATCTAGTAGGGTTCCTCACCCACCTGGGAGATATTTCGGTTTTCTCTATGATAGCGGGAGCTAGGATTGCATCATGAGATGATGACCCAACTAGTTTCGAGCAGGCCATCAAGAGTGGGACTCTGTAAGAATGGCTGGATGATTAGCGATCTGAGATGGAATCCTTATACATGAACAAAGTATGGACTTTGGTTGCTTTATCTGAAGGGTTAAATCCCCATCAGGAGCAAGTATATCTTGAGAAGATTACTTGGTGTACATGGAAAAGTTGAGACTTTCAAAGCTATGCTTAAATCCATCCAGATCCTACTTGCCACTGCTACATACCATGACTACGATATCTGGTGGTTGGGTGTCATGACTGCTTTTCTAAATGATGTTTTGGAAGAGAGCGTCTATAAGTACACAGCCAGAGAGCTTCATAGATAGTGGAAGCAACGGAAACGTGTGCAAGTTGTTTTATGGGATAAATCAGGCATCGTGGAATTGGAACATCTGTTTTGATGTGGTAGTCAAAGAGTTTGACTTCATCAAAATGGTAGATGAACCTTGTATATACAAAAAGGTAGTAGGGAGTATGGTGGTGATCATCGTAGAGTACTTGGATGACATACTCTTGATAGGAAAGGAGTTTCCTATGCTACGCTCGGTCAATCTCCTCTTATCACAATGATTCTCCATAAGGATCAAATTGATACCTCCTAAATCCTAGGTTTTATATCTATAAGATAGATCTAAACGAATGTTAGGATTCTCAAAAGTTGTAGTGAGATGGTATCAATCGATCGTGGGGAGAATCACTGGAAAAGGTTCCAGGGTGATAAGGACGACTGAATGTCAGTCGCAGGCATTGTCTTTACCCTCAGTGGAGGGACGTTATGTTGGAAGAGTTCCAAGCTGGATACCATGACTTACTAGACGATTAAAGGCAAGATACATCATTACCAAGGATGCTACCAAAGAGGCAGTCTAGATATATATAAGTTCATGAGATGAACTTCGTTCCAACCATTGTGTGACAATGGAGTTATGGCTTTGGCCTAGGAACACCCGTCCCATCAGAAATCCAGATATAATTCTTAGGCAGTATCACCTGATCATGAAGATGGTTGATCTCCAGGGCGATCGAGGTTAGGAGAGTAGACAGAGAGGACAACAGCGTGGATCCACTCACAAAGGCTTATTTCCCAGTAGAGACTTTTATGGGATGGTTGAGTATGAGATACTTCAACCACAGCTGATTGTTGGGTATGCGATACCACAACAGATGGCCCTAGTTCAAGTGGGAGATTGTTAGTTATATGTATGCCCTAGAGGCCATTACTGTATATACGATGTATATTGTAGTGGATGCTTGGACATACATAGGTAGGACTTTCTTGCTCGACATGATAGTATGCTATCTGGTTGCTCTTTATCTTAACATGTACTCTGATTGTCTCTATGTTATATGTTGATAAAGCCCTTAGGATGAGTACTTGACTACCAGGACTATGATGTAGATCATACTAGTGGGGACAGTATAGTCGTCAATGTTCCTATTCATGGGAGTACCAAGACAGGGCATCGATACTCCAGAGTAGACTAGCGTATGTGCTTCTTGACCTATATGATGGGCGATGGATGATCCCATATCCATTGGTGTTTGACATCAGAGAAGGTATACGGTTGCTCAGTGCAGAATGGGTACACTGGACGGACTCGTCGAGAACTCCCAGATGGTATTATACCTCACGTCAGATTGCAGTTCTCTGGTGACACTAGTACATGTTAGTCTATAGACCCGAGATCATCATAGTGTCTTGTGTGATTCCCACTGTGCTTTGATTTCCATTATATCACGTCCAATGGGGCGTGCAAAATGGTGGCTTTTGGGTATAGTCCCGAATCATATGAAGGCAATGAGGGATAGTAGGAGTTCTGTCTCTCTCGGTATAGGGAGTTGATATTGCGCCGTGTTCGATTGGCTATAACTGGAAATCCCTGGTCAGGGTTGCTGAGATTTACTCGTAAGTGTTATCAGTAGTTTCTCGAACTGTTATGGACCTCATATCGACACGACTTATCAAGCTATTGGGGTCTGACGTTTACCACCCCTAGGCGAGATATGCGACATATCAGACGAAGAGACCGGACTGTACGGGAGTGTTACTTGTTTGATTCGCAGGAGAATGTACAGGCTTGCTTGTTGATCTTCTGATCGCTCAATACCTGGGTGACTGTTACGTTTAGCTGACCGCTTGCTGCTTGTGGGTGTTTGATATGATCATCACCTACTGTCGGCGTATTGACGATTCTTTAGAGTCCTACACAGAGATTTCTTGGCTCAGGCAAAACGGAGTAGGAGCACATATATGGTATGTGCGGGACCGAGAACAATACGTGTATGTGATACTGTATTAGATTCTCCCGATATGAGATAACGGCCGGGTATATGTGATATAGCCGGGTCATTGGATCAAGTATTGATTCGATGAACTGATACAGATTATATTTGTCGGTTATTTGTGAAATATCCGGATTATCGGATCAAGTGTTGATTCGATAATTTAATGTGTAATTATATATTTGATATATTAAATTACATTAATTAGTATAAACTCACATAAAGATTCTTTTTCTCACTCGGGTAATACATTGATATATATGTGATATATGTTAATTGTATTATTTTATTTTGTTACAAAATATGCTATATATGTGATATATAATATTGTAACAAGTTAAGGTTACAAATGCAACATGTTTTGTGGAGTTTAGACATGGTTAGGGTTTGGATTAGGGTTAAGCATTCTTGAAGCTTCTAAAAGCTTTGTTTTTTGTTTTTAACTAAAGATATTTTCTAAAGATATTTTGTTGGTATTTCTTAACCAAACCCAAACCCAAACCCTTCACCACGGTTAATTCTCTATATGGGTTAAGTTTTCATTCTTAACCCATGGTTGCATTTCTAACCTCACACAAGTTTCATTATTCAACACAAAAGAGATTCTTCTTCTTCTTCTTCCTTCTTCCTTTTGATGAAAAAGCTTTCTAGCTTTTTCATAAGTGATGAAAATGAGTGATATAAAGAAAACAAATGAGAGCTAAATGTAGGGTTCCTAGGCACACTCATGAGGTTCTACAACTGATCAACCATGCCAAAATCAAATTTTTACATGTGCCGAGAAACCCAAATGCAAGATCGTTATTAGAGGTAAGGCGAAATATATGCAAGTTAACAACTTTAACTACAAGTGAAAGGGATTACAACCTTTGTAGATCTGGTCCTCTACTTCTTTAGCTCCGTATTGAAGTACCTCCGCTGCGATCATCAGGATCATGGACTCTAGCTATGGTTTCATCAGAGAAATGAGCGGGCTAGGTCGTTGACTTCAATGCCGAAGATGATCTACGTCGAGGCGACTCAAACTCAAGCTCCATCTTCACTAGGTCATGAAACTTGTGAAGATAACACACTCTACTACATGGCAAGTGGTAGAGGATGAAGAAATAGGAAGTAGGTTCACTTTGGATTTGGATTTCTCACTTGCTTTCTTCACTTGGAATTTTCTGGCAAGCTTTCTTCTTCATGAAGAAGAAGAAGAAGAAGAAGAAGAAGAAGAAAAGAAAATGAATTGTGTGAAAAGAAAATTCAAGTGAAGACTTATCATTTAGCAACCATGGGTGAGTAAACTAATGTAGAGAGTAAACTAGGGTTTAGGTTGATGGTTAGGTTAAAACATAAAACAAAATGGTTAGACTTTTCAAAGATGCTTAAAAAGCTTCATGAAGCTTCAAGCATAAAACAAAGAAAGCCACCATTTTATTTTTGCCAAAAATAAATAAATAAAATAAATAAAACCTAACCATTAACCTAAATATGGTGTAAGTCATACACACATCCAAGTTTGCATGTATCATCAAACATGATACAAACTAGTGCACAAACATATATCACATATACAACTTGTGCACACCAAGTGAGAAAATCAATCTTAAGTGAACAATACTAGCCAATGAAAAGTAATATATCCAATATATAATTATACATTAAATCATTCAATCAACACTTGATTTAATGATCCGGTCATACTGCATATAACCGACTAATATCAAGTGTATCAATATATCGAATCAATATTTGATTCGGTAACCCGGCTATATCTTATATAACCGTCCAATGATACAAATCGCGAGAATAGAATTCAGTATCACATACTGGTATTATTCTCGGTCTCTCACATATCTCATATGCGCTCCTATTTCATTTCGCTTGAGCCAGGAAACCTCTCTGTAGGACTCTAAAGACTCGTCAATACGCCGGCAGTAGGTGATGATCATATCAAACACCCACAAGCCGCAAGCGGTCTACTAAACGTAACGGCCACCCGGGTATTGAGCGATCAGAAGATCAACGAGCAAGCCCGCTCACACTCCTGTGAATCCAACCAGTAACACTTACCGTACAATCCGGTCTATTCGTCTGATATGTCGCATATCTCGTCTAGGGATGGAAAACGTCAGACCCCAGTAGCTTAATAAGTCATGCCGATATAAGGTCTATGTTCCCCTCCGAACGGCGGCCGAGACGTTAGGACGTCCGTGCCTGAGGTTCGGGGCAGATGCTATTTGGTTTTATCCGTCCACCTCTCCGAAGATGCCAAGTTGATTTATGGCACCGTGTATCGGAGGTTTAGACGGATGCGGCCGATGTAGCAGACTTTGTCAGATTCCCCTTCGCTTGAGGGGTTTTTGATTGTGGGGACGCTCTTCCCTGCAAGCGCAAGCCCCTGCAGTTAATTACGCTACCGCATCGCGGTAACAACTTTCTCCTTCTCCAGAATTTCACTTCGTGTCGTGTGTGTTTGTTTTGTTTGTGGTTGCCCGTGGATTGTATACGGAGACTGAGTAATGCCGTCGCCCGTAGGACGTAGATTAGTCCAAATCCGTATTTACTTAGATTTGGGTTTGGAGTTTTTAGTTTAAGGATGCATTAGTCGCGTTGCGGCTAAGATCAACTTAAACGTTCGTTAAGGATACGATAGTCCTGTTTGAGACTAAGATCAACTTAACGTGATCGTTTAGATCCGACAAAAGAGCGTTTGGGCTCTATTGTTCCAGTTTGGGAGATTCATAGTCCAATTTGGGACTAAAGTCCGTTTGGAGGATACGTTAGCCATTTTTGAGGCTAAGATCGACTTAAACATTTGTTAAGGATACGTTAGTCCAGTTTGAGACTAAGATCAACTTAACGGGACCGTTTAGATCCGACAAAAGAGCATTTGGGCTCTATTGTGCCAGTATAGGGACGTGGTGGTCCATATTCCAGTTTAGGGACGTGGTGGTCCGATATTAGTTTAGGGACGTTTCGGTCCGATATTAGTTTAGGGACGTTTCGGTCCAATATTAGTTTAGGGACCTTTCGGTCCATATTCCAATTTAGGGACGTGGTGGTCCAATATTAGTTTAGGGACGTTTCGGTCCGATATTAGTTTAGGGACGTTTCGGTCCACGAGTTTAAGGACCCCGCAGTCCATATCGATGTATGGTCGTTGGGACCCGTCACCTCTTTGACGTCGTTGAGGAATTACAACGACGGATGTCAAAAGAGTTCGGAGATGTACCCTCGAACCGGATGTAAATTGATTTAGAAGAGTAATTTTGCTCAGTCAATTTAATTTAAGGACTTATGGCCAAAATTGGGCTAAGTCCAGTTGAAATGTTCAACATTTTATTTGCTTTTGCATTGCGTTTCTTTTTTTTATTTTTATTTGGGCCTTGCCCAGAAAGGATGCAGAGCATCAATTTGTTTTGGGCTCTGCCCTTTTAGAAATGATACAAGGCATCAATTTTATTTGGGCTCTGCCCTTGTATAAAGGATGCAAAGCATCAATTTATTTGGGCTCTGCCCATTTATTGCCTTGCAAATTATTTTGGCCTGTCAGGTCATTTTGATTTGGGCCTGGCCCTTTAATTAATGCATTGCATTTGTGCAAAATACTGTTAATTTGAGAATGTTTTAGATTCAAGAACCGATGGTTCATAAAACAAGTGCAAGGCACTATTTGATTTAGATCTAAGAAAAAACAAGTTTTTCTTATATCAGAGAACCAAAGGTTCATAGCAAGTGCAAGGCACTATTTTTACTTATTTATTTATTTATCGTTAAAGATCTATGATCTTGTTCATAAGAGAATTTTCTCTTCTTTAAAAGGTTTTTAACTTTTTTCTTTATTCTTCAAGAGTTCTCTTCTCTTTTTTTTTTAGCAAGATGTTGATGCCTTTGAATTGAGGTCTAGGGTCCTTTTTATAGTGCCCATAAATTAGTTAAAGTTTGTTAAAGAGATTATTCTCTAAGTGATTTGGGGAATTTTCCCCACCGTCGGATCTTTAATCCAAAGGTCTCTGTTTTACAGAAGAAATCTTATTGTTTTAACAAAAACAGAAAAGATTTTCTCAAATCTTTATTCTATTTTTGCAATAAAAAATTTTATTTTTTATTTTTTTATTTTTTTTTATTTTTTTATTTTTTGCTTGCGCAATTGCGCGTTGACACATGTCGCGCAGTTGCGCACTGCGCGGCTGCGTGACACGTGTCGCGCAACTGCGCAGGTGCGCACTGCGCGGCTGCGTGACACGTGTCGCGCAACTGCGCACTTGCGCACTTTTTTTTTTTTTTTTTTTTTTTTTTTGCTTCTGAGCTTTGCTCTTATAGAGTATGTTACTTCATTTATTTTAATTTTAATTTTCTTTTTAATTTTCAAGACAGAGATTTGCTCTGATTGGAGAAAAACAGAAGTATTAATTCTTTTCCCACCTTGGAATTTAAACAGAGCTTTGCTCTGATTGAGGTAAACAAATGCCCCCCCACCGTTGCGCTTACGTGGCCTCCTAACGTGAGCGCAGCGGTGGTAGACTCCGAACCGTCGCGCCATCTCTTTGAAGCTGAAAGGGACACTTGATGCCTATAAATAGGACTTTTGGTCGCTTAGATGATTCTCATCTCTAAAATTTTACTTTCAGAACTCAGAGCCCTACTCTCTTTAAAAGTTCAAACTTTTAGAGAATTTTAGGTAAAAATATTAATTTTAATTAAATTAAATCAATTTTAAGAGCATTGCTCTCAACAGATCCCAGATCTAAAGAAGACCCATTTAGGGTTTCTCTTAGTAGAGCTTTGCTCTAAGGGGGTCTACAGAAGACTAAGGAGAGCCCTATTAGAGTTCCATTAATAGAGCTTTACTCTCTAAAAGATTTTCCCTGTATTTTCTCATTTCATTAATGGAGCTTTGCTCCTCCCAAATCATATAGAAGAACTCTTAAGAATTCTTCATGGATCTTGGAAGTTAAATATGGCAATTTATTCCTCAGTGCATTATATCGTTTTGCTTAATCAGTCTTTCTGATAATTCTGTTGATTCTCTTTCACAGGAACAATGAACGTCCACATGTATGCTCTTAACGAGATCATCTCTCATGAGGGCATCCGCCGATTTGGCCGCTCTCAAAATCGGGAGTTCATAAACGAGGAGTGTGCTGAAATAATGAGTCGCTTCGACGCACACAACGGTCCACTGCATCCCCGACGTTCCTTTCTTCTTAAACTTATCGTGGAAGCTATCTGGGAAGCGCTTCCCCCATTCTGTTTCGGCGTGCCGCTTAGGGCGTTGGATGCCGCTGAGGACAAGGTGCACTCTGTGTACCTATTGAACTTTATCTCGAAGAGACGGCGAGACAGTCTTATCGACCTCTTGCTCAAGGTCTTTCAACAGTCTGCCATACTCGTTGCTTATCGGAGGGTGGAAGACATCGGAAGGGACCCTGACGCTTGTGCTCGCGAAAGGAAGCACACTAGGATGGCCCGCGAGGCTTAGAAAGTCATAGATAGGGCCGCTTTTGAATTCCTCAATCCATGCTCTGGATCTGAGGTTATTCCATTGTAACTTTCGTTTATTGTTTTTATGACTGTAAGAACTTCGGGCAATATTAATGGACTTTTTTTTTATCCCAGCTTGTCTTTATTATATATCTTTGTCCTGAGTCTTTTTGCCCATGCATGAATGAATACGTCTTGGACGCTTGATCAAACGTAAATCGGGTGCTCTTTCTGTTGCTTTTCCTCTTTCTCAGCATGTCGTCACAATTAGCAGGTAATAGAGTAAGCTTCTTGATTTCTTCACGAGATAGCGAGGGCTTAGGCCGTAGGTTCAGATCTGCTGCCTAAGACTTTTCAACTCTATGAGCCGTGAGGGTCTCATAGAGACTTTTCTCCCTACGGATCGAGAGGATCTCGTAGGTGGGTTTTCTCCTTAGGAATCGTGAGGATTCCTAAGTGTGATTTTCTCTTATAAGTCGTAAGGATGCTACAAGAGAATTTTTCCCTCTTACGAGTCGAGAGGACTTGTAAGCGGTTGTTTCCCTCCTTGTCGAAGTTCGATGTTGGAGAGTGAGACCCGTGGATGGTATGTAAGAGACCGTTTTGGGCCAACTTGCAGGGTCCCAGTGCTTAGGAAACAGACTTCTTTTATGTCCATTGCCTAAGGCTCTATCTCACGAGTCGAGCCGCCTCGACAATTTTTCACAAGTCGAGCCGAATCGAACGTTTCTCGCAAGAACATCTTAACGTCGCATTTAACCTCTGCTCTTTACGACAGAAGCCCGTTAAGGTCGGTGGTACTTAGGGTTTTGGCCATCGTACCGTCGCATAAGCTGATATAGTCCTCGATAGGCAATCATGCTGTTCGAGTAGCCCCGCGACTGCCGTGTCTCTGATCCCTTCGGGGGCTGGACAAGACGTCTTCAAGCAATCCTCCTTGGCAGTTTGACCGTCGGAAGAGCAAGCGCTAGGAATTTGCCATGCCGCTTTTTACTTGAGGTTAGGCTCATTTTGGAGAGCCCCGATGAGTCATAACCACTCCGCGCTGGTGTGGGATGATCTCCGATAGTCTTTCAGGCTTTATATGACTTGCCATTAAGACCCTGAAGCTAGGAATTTGGCCTTTGCTTCGTTTGCTGGCATTGCGTCCTCTGTATCGAGACGAATGTCATGGTGGGAACTAGGGATTTTGCCGTGGCTCCATTTGTTTGATGACGTTGCGTCTGCTGTGTCGAGACGAACGTTGGGGCGACATCTCGTCTGCTGTATCGAGACAGACGTCGAGGTTGTCTTTAGGTTGCTGGTGAACCGTCGAGGTTTGGAACTAGGGATTTTGCCGTGGCTCCATTTGTTTAATGACGTTGCGTCTGCTGTGTCGAGACGAACATTGGGATGACATCTCGTCTATTGTATCGAGACGGACGTCGAAGTAGTGACCACTCTGTGCTGGTGCAAGATGATCTACGGTTGTCTTTCCGGTTTTATATGAGTTACCGTCAAGACGTCGAAGCTAGGAATGTGGCCTTCGCTTCGTTTGCTTTGGTGTGTCCAAATCCTGTTGGAGGACGAACGCTGGGGTTAACATTTCGTCTGCTGTATCGAAACGAACGTCAAGGTGGTGACCACCCTGTGCTGATGCGAGATGATCTCCGATTGTCTTTCCGGTTTCATGTGAGTTACCGTAAAGACGTTGAAGCTAGGAATGTGGCCTTCGCTTCATTTGCCTTGTCATGTCTGAATCCCTGCTGGAGGAAGAACGCTGGGGTCGACATCTCGTCTGCTGTACGAGACGGACGTCGAGGTGGTGACCACTCTGTGCTGGTGCGAGATGATCTCCGGTTGTCTTTCTGGTTTTATATGAGTTACCGTAAAGACGTTGAAGCTAGGAATGTGGCCTTCGCTTCATTTGCTTTATCATGTCTGAATCCCTGCTGGAGGAAGAACGCTGAGGTTGACATTTCGTCTACTGTATCGAGACGAACGTCAAGGAGGTGACCACTTCATGTGAGATGGTCTCCGATTGTATTTCCAGTTTTATGTGAGTTACCGTAAAGACGTTGAAGCTAGGAATGTGGCCTTCGCTTCATTTGCTTTATCATGTCTGAATCCCTGCTGGAGGAAGAACGCTGAGGTTGACATTTCGTCTACTGTATCGAGACGAACGTCAAAGAGGTGACCACTTCATGTGAGATGGTCTCCGATTGTCTTTCCGGTTTTATGTGAGTTACCGTAAAGACGTTGAAGCTAGGAATGTGGCCTTCGCTTCATTTGCTTTGTCACGTCCGAATCCCTGTTGGAGGAAGAATGCTAGGGTTGACATTTCGTTTGCTGTATCGAGACGAACGTCAAGGTGGTGACCACTCTGTGCTGGTGCGAGATGATCTCCGATTGTCTTTCCGGTTTTATGTGAGTTACCGTAAAGACATTGAAGCTAGGAATGTGGCCTTCTCTTCGTTTTCTTTGACTGTGTCTGCTGTATCGAGACGAATGCTGAGATGGAGCTGGGATTTTGCCATCACTCCGCTTTGTTTCGACCATGAGGTCTTTTGTTGGTGTTGCTTCTGCATCCCGTTGGACTGCGAAGGAACGCCATTGTTGACATCTCGTCTACTGTATCGAGACGGATGTTGAGGTGGAGCTGGGATTTTGCCGTCACTCCGCTTTGCTGATCATGGGGTCTTTGGTTGACGTTGCATCTACATCCTGCTGGACTGCGAAGGAACGCCGTTGTTGACATTGCGTCTGCTGTAACGAGACGAACGCTGAGGTGGAGCTGGGATTTTTCCATCGCTCCGCTTGATGGTGTAACATTTGTGTCCTGCTGGAATGAGGAGGCACGCCGTTGTTGGTCTCCAGGCTGTAGATGTAGCCATTGAGACCCTGAAGCTCGGGATCTTCCTTTTGCTTTGTCTGTTGACATTATGTCTGGGATATTGCGACAAATGTCGAGATGGTCTCTAGGTTATCTATGAACCGTCGAGATTTGGCTTCGCTTTCTGGTGGAGCCTGTTAGGAAGGTATGGTTCCCTCTTTATCTGTGCCCCTGGATTATATACAGGGATCGATGTGATTTCACCTGTAGGGCAAAAGTTTCATTCTTTCATTTTTTTTATTCTTTCCGCGATGCTCTATCATTTCAGCTTTTATATTGCGAAGGTCGCGATTGCCCAATCATTTCGACTATTTTTCGCGGTGCCCAATCATTTCGGCTGTTTATTTTATTTTTACTCGCTACTTTTTATTGCGAGGTGCCCAATCATTTCGACTGTTTATTTTATTTTTACTCGCTGTTTTTTTTTTTTATTGCAGTAGGGAATTTGGGGTCTGATACCAATCTTGGCATCAGCATCGCTGCGACTGGAATATTGCCAGGAGCGAATCATCATTTGCCGTAAAAGGACTTGGAATTTGATACCGTTTTAGGCATCAGCATCGCTGCAACTGGGATATTGCCAGGAGCGAATCATCATTTGCTTCTGTCGATGCCGAACCAAGGTGGCTTAGTAAACAGGGTTAAGGGTCCTGTCGGCTAAGGCTTTTGACTTCATGAGCCGTAAGGGTCTCACAAAGGTATTTCTTCCTACAAGTCGTGAGGATCTTGTAGGTGTGTTTTCTCCTTGGGAATCGTGAAGATTCCTAAGTGCATGTTCTCTTGTAAGTCGTAAGGATCTTACAAAAAGGGTTTTTTTTTCCTTATAAGTCGAGAGGACTTACAAGTGTTGTTCGCTGTACAAGCATATCCCTAGTCACGGATGGGACTTTGTTAGGAAAATATTTATTCATGCCCGTGGATTGTATACAAGGGTCAATATGAGCCGTTTGTAGGGCAATATCGAAGGTTATGGGGGCTGCTTAAGAACAGGTTAAGGTTTCTGTAACTTAAGATTTTCAAATCTTATGAGCCGTAAGGGTCCCACAAGAGAGTTCTCCTTACGAGTCGTGAGGATCTCGCAAGTGTATTTTCTCCTTAGGAATCGTGGGGATCCCTAAGTGTGTTGTTCCTTTGTGAGTCGTAAGGATCTCACGCAGGTGGTTTCTCCTTACAGGGCCGAGAGGACCCTATAAGTGTTTCTCAACGAGGTTGCGCCCTTTCGGGTTTTCACAAACACTCGCCGGTAGTCCTGCTGTTTTTTCTCACGGAGCCCTTTCGGGTTTTCATCCGTGCCCATTTTGCTTATGGACATACCTTTTTTTTTTTTTTTTTTTTATACGTCAGCCTGAAGATGCTGCGGGTTGGGAGTAGTTTAACGACGTTTCGGTCATTTGCAAGTTTTAGGACATTGCGCTCCGTCGTTAGTTTAAGGACGTTTCGGTCCGTTGTTAGTTTAAGGACGTTTCGGTCCGTTATCCAGTTTTAGGACGTAGTGGTCCGTTAGACTTTCTCTATGAATGAGCATGATGCCCCCGGCGTGTCCATATTTTTCGGAGCATGCGGTTGTGGCGGGTTCACCTTCCAAATTTCGGACAACGCGAACTTGCCCTGTTGGTATTGGTCTTCAACCCAGTTTTTGAAGACGTAGCAGTCCTCGATCAGGTGACCTACTGTTTGGTGGTAAGGGCAATAATTAGGATTATTAACGTCGCCTGGCTGCAACGGACGTTTTGGATTCGGCAGATTAATGAGTCTGTTGCGCACTGCCAGCTCGAACAGTCCCCTTGTTTTATCTTGCGGAAACGAGTAAGGGCGTTCCAACTTTTCCTGGAGGGATTGCGGCTTGTTGCTTTGGCAAGCAACCGGTCTAGGGTCACCTGATTATTGGTGAGTGCTGACGACGAGGGCCGTTTTTCCTTTTCCTTTGTTATTCTTGTTCGGTCCCTTGCTTACGGGGTCGGGATTTTTTCCCAGTAGCATGCGATTGCATGGCTGAACGTTCTCACAGCTTCTCAATTCCTTTATTTTTGAAATAGATTCCCCGAGGGAAGAGTTGGGGGTAGCTTCTTCGTCAGAGTCGCTTCCAAAGGTGATAATTTGTGATCCCTTGAAGTCGGCTATATGACAGTCGGCGGTGGCTCTTTTGCGCTCATCTATCGCATTTTTCCGATGTCCACAAGCTTCACACTTTGTCCTGTCGAAGTGTCGCTTTTGAGCGACATACCCTTGCCACCAACAGTTAAAGGATTCGCAGTCTTCGGTAGGATGTATGATCTTCTGATGATATAAACAGAAGTTATGGTGCATCTCTACCTCAGCGAAAGAATTTTCTTCAGAGGGCGGTAGCTTCATTCCTACTGATAGAGCTTTGGCGAACCGTTTCTTCGTCTTGAATTTGTTTTTACCCGCAGTGTATGGGTTTTGATTTGACGGGAATACCTTGGTTCTTTCCAGTATGGCCATTTCATGCTCTTGATTGGCTTTTGCTTTCAGACGAATTTCATTTAGGAAGGCATCGATCAGCTTGTCTGACGGCCGCGGAATTTTTGTTTTAGGGTCCGCCATTGATTTCTCAGCGCAAGGATCCTCCTCATCATCTGTCAGTGAATGAGAAATCACATGACAAGTCACTACGTAGTCTTCGGATTCATCCGATAAGTTTTCTCCATCGTTTTCATCCTCGACGAAAGAATAAGTTGCCCCCGGCGTGTCCGTCTTCTTTGGAGAGTGCGGCTGTGGGGGGTTTACCTTCCAGCTTTCAGACAGCGTGAATTTTCCTTGCAGGTATTGATCCTCGATCCATCCCTTAAAGACGAAACAATCCTCAATCGGGTGAGTTACCGTTTGGTGGTAAGGGCAATAATTGGGATTATTAAGATCGCCTGGCTGCGACAGACGCTTTGGACTCGGCAGATTGATGAGTCTGTTACGCACTGCCAGCTCAAACAGTCTTCTCGTTTTATTCTGAGGAAACGAGTAAGGACGTCCTAGCCTCTCTTCGAGGGATGGGCGTGGACGCACGTTGTTTTGGCGAGCGACCGGCTTTGAGTTGCTCGACTGTAGCTGAGCGTTGGCGACGATGATCGCTTTTCCTTTCTCATTTCGGGGATCGGGTCTTGGAGGAGACGGTCTATGGCCCATCTGGTCCATGTGGGCTAATTTGTCGATCAAGGCCTGGAAGGTGGTCGGCCTGAAGAACATCATGAATTGCGAGATGGTCGCTTGCGGATCGAGAGTGCCCACAAACATGCCTACCGCAGGTGCCTCTTCTATGCGTTGTTCGCATTTCGACCATAGGTTCCGCCATCGTGTTGCGTATTGGACCCACGTTTCGCCGGGCCTTATCCTGGCATTTATCAGTGCGGTAATCGGGGTGCGTTCACTAGCACTTGCGAATCTTTGTGTAAACAGCAGTTCCATCTCTGCAAATGTTTTGACAGAGTCGTTAGGTAGCTCCGAATACCATTCAAAGGCTGTTTCTGCTAAGCTGCCGACGAATTGACGTAGCAACAATTTGTCATCGCCTCCAGTATTGCCGCATAAGGCCCTGAATTGAGCGACATGCTGATGCGGATTCCCTGTCCCTTTATATACGTGGAATTTAGGGATCGTATATCCTGGCGGGTAACTGATTTGGTCATACCAGCTCGGATACGGTCGTCCGGTTCTAACAATTTGCCCAGCCGCTTCATTCGCCTGATGAACCCGGATCTGCTGAGCTATATATTCATCTAGGTCAACTTTGGAGATTGCCTCCTCCTTAGCTGTTGATAGAGCCGGCGGAGGATTTGACGTTTCTCCCCTGTCGTCTTCAAGGACGATCGGAGGATCTTCAGCAGGAGGGTCCGGCTGTAACATCATCTCTACCATATCTTGGAAGAGGAGCGCCATCTGTTTTATGTTAGCCGCTTGCTCTGCAGCTTCTTTGTCCCTCTTTTCGAGGACTCTGCGTAAAAAGTCAGCGTCGGTTTCTTGTTCTTGACGCTCATCCGAAGACGTTTCAGAGCTTTCTTTTGGCTCAGTGAGTGCAGCCATTGTAGTCATCATTTCCTGAAGCTTTTGTTGTTGCTCCTGGGCTTTCGTCACGGATCGGGTGAGCGGTCGGTGGCCCATGGAAGTACGGCTTTCCTCCTTTCCAGAAGCCATATAAACAGTGTGCACCACCATGCCCCCAGACTTGGGGCGTTTGTGTTCGGTGTCTTTACGATTTACCGAAGACACAGGGGCTTCTTGCGGCCTCCTTTTTTGAGTGATTGAAGTTAAGGGAGCCGTTGTAGTGGGCACCCAAGTAGCTTTTGCTTTTTGTGGTTTGACAGAGTAATCCTTCCCCTGCCGAACCTTCATCTTTTCCTATCGTCGGAGGCAGTCTTGATCGATCACCGACTCTTGAACCTGTCGCCAGACTTTGTAAATTTTAGAGGACAGCCGTTGAAGGGGCTGCTCTAGCTTCTTCTCTGGAATATTCTTCACAGATGAATGAGTTCGCTTTAGCACCGCAGCAGGAGAGTTTCTGCGCACCGAGTTCAGCAACTCAAAGCTGTTCCTGATTGGAACAGCAGTATCGATCTCTACCATTAGAGTTGGAGGAGTAAGTCCAGAGGGGGAGTTGCTCCCAGCCTTCTTCACTCGTCGCCAGTAGCGACGTCGGGCATGTCGTGCTGATGGAGTTGTTTCAGCTATAGGGGTGACCTCCTCATGCCCCCTGTGTTGGTCAGAATATACCGGTACCAGCTTTTTAAAGATCGACGTCCTTTGAACGGGGACGGCCGACTTGTCAGAAGCGGACTTCTGAACATGGGAAGCAACCTTGGTGATTTTGCCAGGAACGGGAGTTGGGATGGCTATCCGCTTCGGGATAACGCCTTCTGGTATGGCAGGCTTCTTCATGAGCCTGTTAGAGCTCTGGCCTAGTCCGTTAAAAACTGAAGCAGTGGAGTTGGGCGACCTATTGAAAGGGGTCGCCGCAGCGGTAAGTCGATCGAAGACCGACTTCTTTGGAGCTTCTTGCAGTGTCATTGGGGCGTCGAAGCTCATTGGTGGGAGCATAGTCCCAAAAAATAGTCCAGTCGTGGCTTGAGCCACCTGCTCCACCGGCATTTTGAAAAGGGAGGCCGCTTGGGGCCCGTAAGTCACTCCTCCAGCAATGACGGAGCAAGAGTTATCGCTGCGGACGATGCAGTTCGAAGCTATTGATCTTCTGTTTTCTGCACGGAGCAAGACACCAAATCTTAGTACCTTGAATCCACAGGCAATCACAGCAAACCGCGATTTGTTCGCGAACACGACACACGAAGTGTGGAGTGGAAAGAGGAAGAGGTCCCACCGGGCGTGCCAGAATCTGTTCCCCTCCGAACGGCGGCCGAGACGTTAGGACGTCCGTGCCTGAGGTTCGGGGTAGATGCTATTTGGTTTTATCCGTCCACCTCTCCGAAGATGCTAAGTTGATTTATGGCACCGTGTATCGGAGGTTTAGACGGATGCGGCCGATGTAGCAGACTTTGTCAGATTCCCCCTCGCTTGAGGGGTTTTTGATTGTGGGGACGCTCTTCCCTGCAGGCTCAAGCCCCTGCAGTTAATTACGCTACCGCATCGCGGTAACAACTTTCTCCTTCTCCAGAATTTCACTTCGTGTCGTGTGTGTTTGTTTTGTTTGTGGTTGCCTGTGGATTGTATACGGAGACTGAGTAATGCCGTCGCCCGTAGGACGTGGATTAGTCCAAATCCGTATTTACTTAGATTTGGGTTTGGAGTTTTTAGTTTAAGGATGCATTAGTCGCGTTGCGGCTAAGATCAACTTAAACGTTCGTTAAGGATACGATAGTCCTGTTTGAGACTAAGATCAACTTAACGTGATCGTTTAGATCCGACAAAAGAGCGTTTGGGCTCTATTGTTCCAGTTTGGGAGATTCATAGTCCAATTTGGGACTAAAGTCCGTTTGGAGGATACGTTAGCCATTTTTGAGGCTAAGATCGACTTAAACATTTGTTAAGGATACGTTAGTCCAGTTTGAGACTAAGATCAACTTAACGGGACCGTTTAGATCCGACAAAAGAGCATTTGGGCTCTATTGTGCCAGTATAGGGACGTGCTGGTCCATATTCCAGTTTAGGGACGTTTCGGTCCGATATTAGTTTAGGGACGTTTCGGTCCGATATTAGTTTAGGGACGTTTCGGTCCATATTCCAATTTAGGGACGTGGTGGTCCAATATTAGTTTAGGGACGTTTCGGTCCGATATTAGTTTAGGGACGTTTCGGTCCACGAGTTTAAGGACCCCGCAGTCCATATCGATATATGGTCGTTGGGACCCGTCACCTCTTTGACGTCGTTGAGGAATTACAACGACGGATGTCAAAGGAGTTCGGAGATGTACCCTCGAACCGGATGTAAATTGATTTAGAAGAGCAATTTTGCTCAGTCAATTTAATTTAAGGACTTATGGCCAAAATTGGGCTAAGTCCAGTTGAAATATTCAACATTTTATTTGCTTTTGCATTGCGTTTCTTTTTTTTTTATTTTTATTTGGGCCTTGCCCAGAAAGGATGCAGAGCATCAATTTGTTTTGGGCTTTGCCCTTTTAGAAATGATGCAAGGCATCAATTTTATTTAGGCTCTGCCCTTGTATAAAGGATGCAAAGCATCAATTTATTTGGGCTCTGCCCATTTATTGCCTTGCAAATTATTTTGGCCTGTCAGGTCATTTTGATTTGGGCCTGGCCCTTTAATTAATGCATTGCATTTGTGCAAAATACTGTTAATTTGAGAATGTTTTAGATTCAAGGACCGATGGTTCATAAAACAAGGGCAAGGCACTATTTGATTTAGATCTAAGAAAAAACAAGTTTTTCTTATATCAGAGAACCAAAGGTTCATAGCAAGTGCAAGGCACTATTTTTATTTATTTATTTATTTATCGTTAAAGATCTATGATCTTGTTCATAAGAGAATTTTCTCTTCTTTAAAAGGTTTTTACCTTTTTTCTTTATTCTTCAAGAGTTCTCTTCTCTTTTTTTTTTAGCAAGATGTTGATGCCTTTGAATTGAGGTCTAGGGTCCTTTTTATAGTGCCCATAAATTAGTTAAAGTTTGTTAAAGTGATTATTCTCTAAGTGATTTGGGGAATTTTCCCCACCGTCGGATCTTTAATCCAAAGGTCTCTGTTTTACAGAAGAAATCTTATTGTTTTAACAAAAACAGAAAAGATTTTCTCAAATCTTTATTCTGTTTTTGCAATAAAAAATTTTATTTTTTTCATTTTTTTTTATTTTTTTATTTTTTGCTTGCGCAACTGCGCGTTGACACGTGTCGCGCAACTGCGCAGCTGCGTGACACGTGTCGCGCAGCTGCGCACTTGCGCACTTTTTTTTTTTTCTTCTGAGCTTTGCTCTTATAGAGTACGTTACTTCATTTATTTTAATTTTAATTTTCTTTTTAATTTTCAAGACAGAGCTTTGCTCTGATTGGAGAAAAACAGAAGTATTACTTCTTTTCCCACCTTGGAATTTAAACAGAGCTTTGCTCTGATTGAGGTAAACAGTCCATAACAAGTGTGAAACTACTGATAACTCTTACCAGTAAATCATTGCAACCCTGGCCAGGGATTTCCAGTTATGGCCAGTCGAGCATAGCGCAACATCAACCCCCAATACCGGGAGAGACGAATCCCCTCCTATCGCTCATTGCCTCCATTTGAATCGGGACCATACCCAAAAGCCACCTTTTTGCATGCCCTCTTGGACGTGGTATGATGGAAATCAAAGCATAGTGGGAATCACACAAGACTCTATGATGATCTCGGGTCAACAGACTACTCTGTACTAGTGTCACCGGAGAACTGCCATCTCATGTGAGGTATAATACCATCTGGGAGTTCTCGGCGAGTCAGTCCAGTGTACCCAGTCTCTACTGAGCACCCATATATCATCTCTGATGTCAAACACCAATGGATATGGGATCATCCATCGCCCATCTGTATGGGTCGAGAAGGTATACGCTAGTCTACTCTGGTATATCGATGCTCTGTCTCGATACACCCACGACTAGGGACCTTGAAGGATGTACTTATGGACTACCATGTCCCCACTAGTATGATCCGCATCATAGTCCAGGTAGTCAAGTACACATCCTAAGGGCTTTACCAATATGTAACAGAGAGACAATCAATGTACACGTTAAGGTAAAGAGCAACCAGATAGCATACTATTATGTCGAGCAAGAAAGTCCTCCCTATATATGTCCAAGCATCCACTACAATATACATCCTATGTATAGTAATGGCCTCTAGGGCATACATATAACTAACAATCTCCCACTTGCATTAGGGCCATCTAATAGCAGTGGTTGTAGTATCTCATACTCAACCATCCCATAAAAGTCTCTCTCTGGGAAAAGGCCTTTGTGAGTGGATCCGCCGTGTTGTCCTTTGAGTCTACTCTCCTAACCTCGATCTCCTTGGAGATCAACCATCTCCATGATCAGGTGATAATGCCTTAGAATATGTCTGGATCACTGACGGGACAGACGTTCCTTGGCATAAGCCACAACTCCATTGTCACACAATGGGAGGAACTAAGTTCATCTCATGAACTAACAGACACCCAGACAGCCTCTTTGGTAGCATCTTAAATAGCGATGTATCCAGCCTTTATCGTCTAGTAAGCCACGGTATCTAGCTTGGAACTCTTCCAACATACCGTCCCTTTACTAAGGGTAAAGACAATGCCTGTGACTGATATTGAGTCGTCCTTATCACCCTGGAATCTTTCCAGTAATTCTCCCCTGGATTGAATATCCAATTAGATCTATCTCATAGATCCCAAACCCAGGATTTAGCAGGTATCACTTTGATCCTATATGGAGAATCCTTGTGATAAGCGGAGATTGACCGAGCGTAGCATAGGAAACTCCTTCCCTATCAAGAGTATGTCATCCATGTACTCTACGAGGATCACCACCATACTCCTTACTACCTTTTTGTATATACAAGGTTCATCTACCATTTTGATGATGTCAAACTCTTTGACTAACTCATCAAAACAGATGTTCCAACTCCGTGATACCTGCTTTAATCTGTATAGAAACTTGCACACGTTTCCGCTGCTCCCACTGTCTATGAAGCCCTCTGGCTGTGTTCTTATAGACGTTCTCTTCTAAATCATTATTTAGAAAAGCAGTCATGGCACCCAACCACCAGATATCGTAGTCATGGTATGTAGTAATGGCAAGTAGGATCCGGATGGGCTTAAGCATAGCTACTGGAAAAGGTTTCATCATTATCCATGCCTGGTCGATGACGAAAACCTTTAACAAGTCTAGCTTTGAAAGTCTCAACTTTTCCATCTACACCAAGTAATCTTCTCAAGATATACTTGCTCCTGATAGGGATTTAACCCTTCAGATATAGCAACCAAAGCCATACTTTGTTGGTGTACATGGATTCCATCTCAGATCGCGAAGCATCCAGCCATTCTTACAGAGTCCCTACTCTCGATGGCCTGCTCGAAACTAGTTGGGTCATCATCTCATGATACATTCCTCGCTCCCACAGTCATCGAGAAACCGAAGTATCTCTCAAGCGGATGAGGAACCCTACCAGATCGGCGGAGAGGCTGAGGTTCGTCGGGGACTATTGAATCCTTTGGTTCTGTCAAATCATCAGCTGCAGTTTTGTATAGCTGGAAACTTTTCAGTTCTAAAGAATTGACCTTGCCTCGATCTTTTCCGGATTTTTGCTTTTGATATAGGCCGGACAATCCCAAATCTCAACTTACTTAAGAGATAGGCTCTTCCCATACCATTTCTTATATTGAGTGGTAGGCACTGATTTGATTCGAACCCAATTCAATAGGTATGCAACTTCTCAAGTGCATAACCCCCAAAAGGAAAAAGGTAACTCAGTAGTACTCATCATAGAGCGCACCATATCTCATAGGGTGCTATTGCTCCGCCCCGATATACCATTGTGCTATGGTGTATACGGAGGAGTAATGCTGAGAGAGAATCTCATTCTCTTTTAGGATAGTCCAGGAATTCCATGCTCAAGTATTCTCCTCCTTGATCTCAACAAAGGACATAATACTTATACCCGTAATTTGGTTCTCTACTTCTAATTTATATTCTGTGAATAACTCAAAAGCTTCAGACTTGTGTTTCAACAGGAACATATGTCTGAATCTTGAGAGATCATCAGAGAATGTAATGAAGTACAAAGAACCGGTCTTGGCATGTGTAGACAGGGGACCTTACATACATCATCATGTATCAGTCCCAAGAGTTTGCTAACTCTTTCTCTGTTTCCAATAAACAGAGCTATGGTCATCTAATCTTTGTGACACGACTGGCAAGTTTCACAAGATGTAAATTCAAACTGATTTAAATAAGCATCTAAAATGTAACTTAAGCTAGTCGGGTCACTTTGATATGACCTAGTCCACAATACCTCAAGAAGGAATCGTTCATTTCTGAACTCTTCTTCTTGTGTGTGTTCTGTATACTAGGAACAGTAGTTTGATTTAGAACATCAATACTTTTAGATAACGTGCCTGAACCGATATAGGAAATGTACAAAATATTATTCAACAATACAAAATTATATCCTTCTGTAATAAATAAAGAGATTGATATGATTTTGTATATCAGGTTCGGTATCTAATAGCATTTGTTCAGAATCAACGTATTTGGAAATACAGGGTGACAGTGACCAACAGACTTGGCTGCAACACTTGCACCATTTTCTGTCTCATGAAACTTATCACCCGTTCTTAGTTCTCTACCTTTCTGTAGCCCATGTAATAAATTACATATGCGGGATCCTGATCCGGTATCAAATACCCAGGACGTAAAGGATATTGAGAAACAGTTCTGTGTATTGAACACACCCGAAGATGATGCATCAACATGCACTTTCTTCGTTTGGGCGACACGGGTATTTTGGTAATCCTCTATTTCCTGCTCTGTCTTATAACAATTATAAGTTGGAGCGGGACCAACGTTCCCCAGCTCAGTATAACAAGCGGGTTCGGTCAATATATCCGTATTATTATCTTGATTAAGGCGTGATATGGTCGCTACTTGGAGAGAGGGAGAAGAAAACACTGAGCGTATGCTCTTGCAAGAATAGATTGGTTATATATTTTATCTAATCAGGATGGCTCCCGCTGTTTTTATCAAATTTTCCTTCAAACCCTAAAAGAAAAGACTAGCCGGGATTAATTACACACTACAAGTTCGCCAATCTTTCAGCAAGGCCAGTGCCGGTACTTTGAAGGAGGTCCCCCGTGCTTTCGCACGAACCTAATAAAAGTAAACCTCATTTTCCCAGGGGCGTAACCCCGTTGACACCTTTTTAGACACTTACTTGATCGGCTAATTTGTAATGTATAAAACTCTCCCAGGAGTAACAATTACTCGCAGTGGGTATCGGGATCCAACTATCTCATAGAAGGTATCCAATCTCATTGCAAATTTCAACACTTGAAATTCCCGATAATATTTTGCCCCTAGCATCCTATGACCTTGACGAAAGCCAACAAACCATAGGGTACTAGTCATGTCTAACCCGTCATTTCTCGATTGAATTAAACCCACCCGCACGGCCCTTGACGAAAGCCAACAAAGTCACACGACTATCCTAACTCAATCTGCATCATATGCATAAACAGATAAGCATAAATAGCACACTACGCCTTGACGAAAGCCAACAAACGTAGCACGAATACTATGAAGTACTTATCTGAAATGACGGAGGGCTACGACAGGTTTTTAAGAAAACCTTTTGCGTAATGAACTTGATATCGTTGTAGAATCGAGTGATTTTTAAATGGAGTGTTTTTGAGGCTTTTCTAGTTTTGCTAAAGGGGTCACTCTCGGTGAAGGGATTGTCGGCCCTTTCTTTATCGAATAAGGTGCAGGATATATCATATATACCGCTGTGCAAAGCAAAAACTATAGAAGTAATCAAAAGACAAACCGAGGGTTGTAGCTTCTGCCAGTTATTGCTAAAGGGGTCACTCCCGGTGAAGGGATCTCGGCCCTTTCCTTATCGAATAAGGTGCAGGATGTTCTACAAGAACACCACGATGCAAAGAAAGAACTGTAGCTACCTGTTTTTGAAAAATTCGATTCCACAACATCTTAGGTTTCTTTTATTTCATTAATCTCATTAATGATGTCCCATCATTTAAGTCCACCTAAATATCACAGATAAATATAACGTACGCTTATGCCATCCGCATTCGCCTCGATGTCCCGTCTGCACCGTTAGGTTAGGTAACTAACGTCAGAGCGGGGCAGGGCTAGCGCGGGTGTAAAACATAAGCAACGTCTATATAATATATCATATATACTATATACAATATCTATATGAACATATCACATAATCACATCACAGATAACGCAGCAGAAAATAACATATGAAATATTGGATATACTAGGACGTCCGTGTTTTATTTTGATCCTGTATAAAACACGGATTCCACGGTCGTGATGAATAGCCAATCCCGCACCCCTAGACCCCTATGAGAGCGGCAAGAAACCCTACCAATTCTAGAGTTAGGAGACCCGGACTCGACTCCTCGAGATGGTCTCCCACTGGACCCTAGAACCCGGTTACTTATGCTCCCCTCCTTGGGTCTATCCTCATGTGGAAAAGTAAATAATATACAAAGGTGACATCATCCTCAACCCAGAAGTGCCCTAATAAAAGAATATTACATACAAGTTTTTACATGAATGAAAAAGAAAAATACCCATCTCACATAAAACCCCCCCGGCTATTCAAACACGACGATCCAATATAACATATCCAGCAACACATAACATCACAGTCATCAACGTAAGTAAGTATGCATACACCGATTGTCGTCGATATATAGCAACGAAAACCAGTGATACAACTACATACTACACTTATGGTCACAGAAAAGAAAGTATAAAACTACAACAGTTGGAATCCGCAAACTCTTTAGACATCGCATGTCTAACCAATTATAAACCCCGTATTTTAGTCTCATTATCGAAAACTCTTTTTAATATCAAGTCGGGCAATTCAACAAGATTCCCGACATCCAGAACGAATGCTCGTCGCAAACTTTAGTAGACGACCGCACCCCCGATGTCGTCGACGAAGTGCACCAAGGCGGAACACCGCTGCCGCGAGCACCCGAACGGATGCTTTCGGCGACGGGGTTCTCTTACAGTCACTTGGTCGGGGCTATGGGGCGTGGCTGTCTATTAAGTTTACTCGGAAAGTATCCGCGTACGCTACGTGATTGCGACGGACTTTTGATCGCATCAAAATTCTGTGGCAACCGATCAAGTGAGACTAAACTGCTAGATTTATAACATTCATTCAATTATCTCATAACTACTTGAGGATTCCAAATATTGTATCACATTCCAGATAAATAGAAAATGTTAAACTTTCCGATCGAATAATCAAACACCCAAGTTTTCCCAAACAGCTCAACTCTTGAAATAAGTTTAAAAACATCCATTTCATGCCATAGTACCAACGGTCCAGCCGTAGAAGGGTCAAGCCAACGCCTCACATGTGGCACGCCGTACTGCCCCAAACCCTAAGGTTCAAAAGGCAGTTCAAGACGTTCACATAATCAAGTTAAGGTTTGTTGTCTTCTAGAGGGTCCATCGCGTTACTTGCACTACTTAGACGTTCTTAAACTACGGAAAAATCCAACACTTGGAAATTTCCCGGCAGGGAAAAAGTGGGTATTTATATCCAGTCGAAACTTTTAACATGTTCTCAAATACCCGGAAAAACAAAGTAAACAAAGTTAAATAATCCGATCGAATCATCGAGTCTCCAATACAACCCAGAAAACTCAACTCTTGAGTGTAAATTAAAAATTTCCAGAAGACATATGAAACACCTACAGAGATAATTGCAGAAAATGTACAGCCTAATCATCACAGACGGCCGCGGAACCGCCGCAAAAAGTAGGTTAACGCCGCGGTTCCGCGGCTCTACTGTAGACTTAGGTTGTCGTTTTCTGCCATTTTTCTTAGAATTTCCTGCTCTATTTTCTGAGCAATTTTAATTAGGAAAAATCCACAGTTTCAAAAATTGTACAGAGAGGGGTCAAGTTTAGGGTTTCAGGGTTCGATAGGATTTCTAACATCGTCTGCACATCGCCTAAACCTCTATCTAGGCTCTGATACCACTGTAGGGTTCCTAGGCACACTCATGATGTTCTACAACTGATCAACCATGCCAAAATCAAATTTTTACATGTGCCGAGAAACCCTAATGCAAGATCGTTACTAGAGGTAAGGCGAAATACATGCAAGTTAACTACTTTAACTACAAGTGAAAGGGATTACAACCTTTGTAGATCCGGTCCTCCACTTCTTTAGCTCCGTGTTGAAGTCCTTCCGCTGCGATCATCGGGATCCCGGACTCTAGCGATGGTTTCATCGGAGAAATGAGCGGGCTAGGTCGTTGACTTCAATGCCGAAGATGATCTACGTTGAGGCGACTCAAACTCAAGCTCCATCTTCACTAGGTCATGAAACTTGTGAAGATAACACACTCTACTATATGGAAAGTGGTAGAGGATGAAGAAATAGGAAGTGGGTTCACTTTGGATTTGGATTTCTCACTTGATTTCTTCACTTGGAATTTTCTAGCAAGCTTTCTTCTTCATGAAGAAGAAGAAAAGAAAATGAATTGTGTGAAAAGAAAATTCAAGTGAAGACTTATCATTTAGCAACCATGGGTGAGTAAACTAATGTAGAGAGTAAACTATGGTTTAGGTTGATGGTTAGGTTAAAACATAAAACAAAATGGTTAGACTTTTCAAAGATGCTTAAAAAGCTTCATGAAGCTTCAAGCATAAAACAAAGAAAGCCACCATTTTATTTTTGCCAAAAATAAATAAATAAAACCTAACCATTAACCTAAACATGGTGTAAGTCATACACACACCCAAGTTTGCATGTATTATCAAACATGATACAAACTAGTGCACAAACATATATCACATATACAACTTGTGCACACCAAGTGAGAAAATAAATCTTAAGTGAACAATACTAGTCAATGTAAAGTAATATATCCAATATATAATTATACATTAAATCATTAAATCAACACTTGATTTAATGATCCGGTCATACTGCATATAACCGACTAATATCAAGTGTATCAATATATCGAATCAACATTTGATTCGGTAACCCAGCTATATCTTATATAACCGTCCGATGATACAAATCGCGAGAATAGAATTCTGTATCACATACTGGTATTATTCTCGGTCCCGCACATATCTCATATGTTCTCCTATTTCATTTCGCTTGAGCCAAGAAACCTCTCTGTAGGATTCTAAAGACTCGTCAATACGCCGGCAGTAGGTGATGATCATATCAAACACCCACAAGTCGAAAGCGGTCTGCTAAACGTAACGACCACCTGGGTATTAAGCGATCAGAAGATCAACGAGCAAGCCCGCTCACACTCCTGTGAATCCAACCAGTAACACTTACCGTACAGTCCGGTCGTTCGTCTTCGCATATCTCGCCTAGGGGTGGTAAACGTCAGACCCCACTAGCTTGATAAGTCATGCCGATATAAGGTCCATAACAAGCATGAAACTACTGATAACTCTTACCAGTAAATCACTGCAACCCTGGCCAGGGATTTCCAGTTATGGCCAGTCGAGCATAGCGCAACATCAACCCCCAATACCAGGAGAGACGAATCCCCTCCTATCGCTCATTTCCTCCATATGAATCGGGACTGTACTCAAAAGCCACCATTTTGCACGCCCTCTTAGACGTGGTATGGTAGAAATCAAAGCACGGTAGGAATCACACAAGACTCTATGACGATCTCGGGTCAACAGACTGCTTTGTACCAGTGTCACCAGAGAACTGCAATCTGACGTGAGGTATAATACCATCTGGGAGTTCTCGGCGAGTCAGTCCAGTGTACCCAGTCTCTACTGAGCACCCGTATATCATCTCTGATGTCAAACACCAATGGATATGGGATCATCCATCGCCCATCTGTACGGGTCGAGAAGGTATACACTAGTCTACTCTGGTATATCGATGCCCTGTCTCGATACACCCACGACTAGGGACCTTGAAGGATGTACTTATGGACTACCATGTCCCTACTAGTATGATCCGCATCATAGTCCAGGTAGTCAAGTACAGATCCTAAAGGCTTTACCAACATGTAACAGAGAGACAATCAGTGTACACGTTAAGGTAAAGAGCAACCAGATAGCATACTATCATGTCGAGCAAGAAAGTTCTCCCTATATATGTCCAAGCATCCACTACAATATACATCCTATGTATAGTAATGGCCTCTAGGGCATACATATAACTAACACTAAATTCCTACTTCATCATCCTCATCTATTCTAGCCACTTAGATTAGGGTGTTTGTTTTGCTAATATTTGATTAGTGAAGTAAAAACTTGGGCTTGCGTTTCTTCAAGATAGATCATCTTTGTTATCGAAGATCGGAAGCAAGCTTGCATCTTTCTCTGCATGGAGCCTCTCTAGAGTCCGGGTACTCGATGATCACAACGAAGGGATCCCAACATGGTGTAGGGATGCTAGGAACATGCATAAGGGTATACGAGGCATCAACCATGCCCGATTTAAAATTTAGCCTTGCCGAACAACCCAAACCCGGATCTTTAAACTAGAGATTAGGCGAAAACAAGAATGTTAAACACTTTAACACTAAGTGAGAGAGATTACAACCTTTGTAGATCCGGTCCTTCACTTCTTAAGCTCCTTGTTGAGGTCCCTTCGCTGCGATCATCGCGTTCCGGACTCTCGAGAGGCTCCGCGAAGAGAAAGATGCAAGCTTGCTTCCGATCTTCGATAACAAAGATGATCTACCTTGAAGTTTCATTACCACAATCTAACACTCACTAAATGAAGTGAACACTCTCATCTAAAGGGCAAGGATAGATGAGGATCATGAAGTAGGATTTTAGCTCTCATTTATAATCTTTTTCTCACACATAATCATCACTTAGAAAAAACTAGAAAGCTTTTTTCATGAAGAACTCAAGGAAGAAGATGAATCAATCATTTGTGATGAATAATGAAAAGATAATAATGATGAATAATGCAACCATGGTCAACTAAACCCTTGTAGAGATTTAACTTGGGATAGGGTTTGGGTTGGGTTAAAAGTGAGTCACTTGAAAATATCAAGCATAATATCTTTTCCATGTGTAGCGTCTTGAAAAGTCGTTTTGGTGTTTTCCTGAAAATCGGTGAAAATTCGGTATTTTTCCGAAAACCGTCTTTCTCGTTATTTTGCAGTTTAGGGATAATTATACCTAAAATGGATAGGTAATTGCTTGTTTTTAGTAGCTAATAAGTTACTTAGGAAATTTTGGCCATTTAAAATTTTTTCCCTATTTTTCATTTTTTTAATATTATTTTAAGCCGGTAAGAAAATACATTAAATTAGCGATAAATACAAATTTTTCCGGGCTAATTTTAATCTTTAAAATTATGTTAATTAAAATCTAGTTGTAACATAAATTTTTAGTATTTTATTTTGATTTTTAACTAATTTTTATTATAGGAAACGAAATTTATTGAATTTAAGCTTAAATTTGCAATTTTGGACTTGTAGGGGGTCTTTTTGCATAAATTTTTTTTTGTGCACTCTCTCTCACTCATTCCTCACCTCTAGGCCGGCCCTACCTCAGCAACAAGCCCACAAAAAATTTTCCCCAACTCATTTGCACAAAATGATATGTAAAGGGTTTTAATATATATAATTGGGTATGGGTTTTTTGTTGATTGGTATGGCTTTGACCTTGACTTTTCTCACACTCCCCCACACCTCTCCCCCACTCCTCATCAGCTGAAGTTTCAGCTGCAAACAGCAGCCCCCTCCCCCTCCTTGCATCATCTCTTTTCTTCTTCAAAGTTCATCCAAAAATCCTTAAAAATCAACAATTCCTTTTACAATTTCAAAGCAAAACCTTATTCCCTCTCTTCTCAAACCCAAATTGACTCAAATCTTGGAGAAAGATGGCATCTTGGGAGGCTTTAGCATCATAGGGTTTGAACTTTGGAGGTATAATTTCTAAGCAAATGGTTACATTGTTGCTTAAGGGTGCTAATTAGAACCTTGAAATTGTTTAGTGTTAAATCTTTACTTAATTCCTAATCTAGTTTTGTTTAAAGAGGGTAGTTTGATATGAACTTGGGTTTTAGCATACCATTACTAGGCTAATTAAATCTATTTTTCTATCTAGTTATTTTGCTAACCTAATCTAAGAGGTTAATTTTCTTATGTGGGCTTTTAATTGTGTTAATTTAAATTTGTAGTATGGAATTTGATTTGTGATTGCTAATTACAAAAATTAAACTAGGGTTCTTGAAGCCATGTTAGCTAATTAAATTGTTTTGTAATTAATCTAGTTCCTACACAACCTAATCTAAGAGGTTACCTTGTTATGTGGTCTTTAAACTATGCTAATTTACTAAATTTTAAAAGTGTGATTTTGGTTGTAAATTGTTGTTTTAGGAGATTCAAGAAAGGGTTTATGTATGGAAAATAGGTTTTGAATCATTGCTAATGTGTTGTAATTATAGTGTTTGTAGATTGCTTGTAGTGTGGTTGGTTGTTCAAGCTTGATAGTAGTCTTTGTAGCAAATCGGCGATATTGCACCGATTTTTGGAATGTATCTGCTTACTAGTTTTGTTATAAAATTATGTGATGAATTATTTTGATATCTTGATGATTGTAATGGCTTGTCCTACGACTTTTAGGATGCGTGAGTGCGGATTTTTGGGTAGTCGGGTTTTAGTTTTGCCGGGCGACCAAATCGGCGTTTTTTGGCAGTTTTTGCGATTTTCGCGTGTGTTCCGCGCACTTTGTGCACGTTGTACCTAGCTAGCGAACGTTAGTAGTTTCGTTTGGGTTTTGCGTCGTTCTTGATATGTAACCTTATGTTTGGTATTGATGTTAATTCCAGGTTCGGTCGCGGAGACGTCAGACGCGGCGCGAAAGGGGAAAGCGGTGATTGGACACAGCTAGCCAGGGATTCCGGTGAGTAGATGTAACATCTACGGGGGACTATCGTTGGATGGAGCAAGCCGCCCGATAGTTTTAGTAACTTACAAGATCCTTAGTGATGTTAGTAATTAGGGGTGAAATACTTATTTGACTATTTGATGCATCCATGCATTATATTGACATACCTATACGAAACCATTTTATAGGACACCTGCACCATTTTCAGGGTTTTTATATGCAGCACGAGAACTATTCATGCTTACACACACACCCTGGTAATTGCCATGCCACCACACTAGATAACCTTTAAATTTAAACCTTTTACCAATTGATACTTAAACTTGTGCTATTGCCTTTAATTCCTTAAAATGAAACCGTAGAATTGCTATTCATGTGCATGTACTTCATCATATTAATTGTTCATGCTTAATCCATTGATCACACATCGCAACTTGATTATTGATATCATACGCATTCATTATCATTGATATATGCACTTATGAGGATTTTTTGAGATTTTATGATATTGCTGGATTTCGGGTGAAAACCGCAAAATTTCAAAACTTATTATATTTTAAAATATGTAAATTGCGGTTTTCTAGTGATGTAAGTGTCGTCCACCATGAGTTTGCTGTGGTTTTGGAAATCCGTGTCGAGGAGTGGAGGAACCGGCACGGGTACATGGTGGGCCCGGTAAGGTACCCCGGGGCAAGAGGAATGTGGTGTTGACGTTGAGCCTGGCAGGGGACGGATTACCTACCGGTGACTGTTTGGGACGGCGGATATCCAGAGGATACCGACCGTGGCCGCTAGATGATGAGATATTGATATTTGAGATGGGTCAGCCGGACGGCTGAGGCCAGAGATACATTTATGAGATTTGAGACAGCTTTTGGGTGTCGTTGCTGGACACCGGTTCTCGTCGATTCTTTGAGTATTATGCTGGCATTCTAAAAGAGTTTCAAAAACAAAAAGAGATAAATGTTTCTTATATATACCTATTGAGACCTCAGATATTCATGTTGCATACATATTCGTACACTGATGTTGTATACACACCTGCTAGTGCACCCATTCATACCTGTATTTTAGATGCTAGGATGCTTGTGTGCATGCATACGATAGCCTTTGTAGGTGTTATTTATTACTCACGAGTTGGCAACTCACCCCCGTTGTGCCACAGTCTTTTACAGGTCCGCTCCGTCAGTACAGTAGCGGCGGGCGCACTTGTTCTTTTGCCTCTTTTGCCTGGACTCGAGGTTTTGCTCATAGGTGGGTCATGTTATTATTTTTGTACCACCTTGTATATTCTTTGTATCTAATGTACTCCATCTACTGTTTCTACCAGTTTTATTGTATATTGACCTAGAGATGAGACTGTGAGGTTTGTGGACTTTTATGCTGTATTTTGGGGTCGAGCTCACTTGAGTCGACATGATGTTTTCTTATGCTTTATTATGATTATTATGCTTATTGTCATTTATATTGCGTGGGATTTGTGACCGCCTTGTGGCGAAGAGCTAGCTCCCGCTTGGGGATGCCCTATTTTGTTGGATTCATGTATATTTTTGCTGTACCCATTTTGGGGGCCAGTATTTACAAAGGAGACTCTGCCGAAATTTTCGGAAAAATTGGTATTGTTTTTAAAAAGGGTTTTACATGACTTATTTGATAACTCGCTTTCAATTGATTGGGTTTTCTTCACTCTTTTGCTTAATTGGTTTTGTTTTCCGGGCTTTGGCTTACTTATTTTACGGACGTCTTTAGACGTTTCGTAAACTTAAGTGCCAGTCACGTTCCGTACCCTGCGGGTCGTGACAAAGTTGGTATCAGAGCGATAGGTTTTACCTTTGTGAGTGTAGGATGACCCTTGGTAGATGGAGTAAGTGACTTAAGCAGGGTAACGTAGCGTGCGTATGTCCGCGGCATACTTACGATACGGTACTCCGCCTAAGTGACTTTAGGATATACTTGCTTGAAAATTCCTTCTTCAATTCCGTGTATCCTATGATCCTATTGCACTGTTCTTACTATCCGTTTTCCTGTAACAGCCACTATGCCGCCGAAGGCTACGAGGGCACAGAGGGCTGCCGCCAGAGACGAGATTCGAGCTGGCTCGTCCGAGACTAGGACTGAGCAGGGTGGTATGCCTACGCCGCAGGGACAGACCGATCCACCTTCCCCAGGCCGTATGGATAGGCTCGAGACTGGTATGGAGGAGTTGCGACAGATGATGGGAGGCATGCAGGAGCTACGTCAGATGGTAGGATCCCTAGTTGCAGCCAGTCGTACACCGAGGCCGGATGACGTACCTACTACATCACAGACGACCATGATACCTGCTCCTACTACTACCACCGTGACCATCCCGGTTTCACTATAGGATTTCATGAGGCTGAGACCTCCAGTATTCACCGGCACCGAGGCAGCGGAGGACCCACAGACGTTCCTTGACAGTTTAGCCAGGATCTGCCGTTCGCTGAGATGTTCAGATGATCGATGGGTAGAGCTTGCGAGTTTCCGACTAGAGGGTCTCGCGCAGACATGGTGGGAGTCAGTCTTGAGAGGTCGAGCTGCAGGTCTACCGCCTATGACGTGGGCCGAGTTTACAGCGGTCTTTCTAGCCCGTTTCCTTCCAGAGAGCGTTCGTGACGCCAGAGCTCGTAGCTTCGAGGCCTTAGTCAAGACACCTGGGATGACGGTGTCTGAGTATGACATCCAGTTTACATAGTTATCCCGATATGCTCAGTATTTGGTGGATACCGAGGAGAAGATGGTGAAGAGGTTCGTACAGGGACTTGATGCCCAGCTATATCTTGCCATTGGCGCCCAGCACTACGACACTTATTCAGCTGCTATGGATACGACATTGCGGATGGAGGCACGCATATCACGGACTTCGGCCGTTTCTGGGCCGAAGAGGATGCGCATCGATGTACCGTCTCAGAGGCAGCGCGCCATATTCTTTCCGAGAGATAGGCCTGGCAGAGGATTTGGGCGGGGACAGTTATATGGTTCTTATCCACAGGGGCAGCAGCCGTCGCCAGGGTGTTTTGGGTGCGGGAGTTTGCACCATCTTGTCAGAGACTGTCCGGCGAGACGACAGGGAGCACCGACAGTTCCGCATGTGACCCTACCACCATCACCACCCCCTCCTCAGAGAGCCCTACTTCCTACCCCAGGCGATGCTCCACGCCAGTTAGGTGCACCGAGAGGCCGTGGACGCGGCGGTCCTGTTCAGAGAGGACGAGGAGGCAGAGGCCGAGGTCGAGGTCAGCCCGCTATCGGTGGAGGACAGGCCCGGGTTTTTGCTTTGACACCGTAGGATGCGCATACATCCAATGCCGTTGTGACAGGTACCTTGCCAGTTTGTTCTTTCGACGCACGGGTATTATTCGACCCTGGTTCCACACATTCGTACGTATCTACACACTTTGCACCGATGTTGGGCCGTGAGTCGTCGTCGTTAGATCATCCGCTTGTTGTTGTTACTCCGGTAGGCGAGTCGTTTGTCGCTCGTTTTGTTTTTCGTTTGTGTTCCGTTCGTATCGGGGAGAGGGATTCATCAGTTGATTTGATACTCCTCGATATGTTGGACTTTAATGTGCTTCTGGGCATGGATTGGCTAGCCACTTGTTATGCTTCGGTGGACTGCCGTGAGAAGGCAGTCCGATTTAGCTTTCCGGGAGAGCCAGTCCTTGTTATTCAGGGAGACCGCAGTGTCACCCTTCCCAGCTTAATTTCGTCTCTTCGCGCTGGTCAGCTCTTGCGGAAGGGATGTCAGGGATTCTTAGCGTGTATTTTTGATACTCGAGCTGCAGAGGTTCCGTTAGACCGGGTCCCGGTAGTTTGTGAGTTCCCTGATGTTTTCCCTGATGAGCTACCTGGGCTACCGCCTGAGCGCGATGTTGAGTTCTGCATTGATTTGATTCCCGGCTCGGGGCCTATTTCTATACCGCCTTATCGGATGGCCCCGGCAGAGCTTCGAGAGCTGAAGGATCAGTTGCAGGATTTGTTAGATAAGGGGCTTGTTCGACCGAGTGTTTCTCCGTGGGGTACTCCGGTCTTGTTTGTCAAGAAGAAGGATGGAAGTTTGCGCTTATGTATCGACTACCGCCAGCTGAACAAAATTACCGTTTGGAACAGATATCCGTTGCCGCGCATTGATGATTTGTTCGACCAGCTTCAGGGTGCGGGGTATTTTTCGAGGATCGACTTGCGATCAGGATACCATCAGCTGCGAGTTCGACAGGAGGATATACCGAGGACAGCTTTCCGCACGCGCTACGGCCACTACGAGTTTTTGGTGATGTCGTTCGGACTCACCAACGCCCCAGCAGCATTCATGGATTTGATGAACCGTACATTCAGGCCGTATCTTGACTTGTTCATCATCGTGTTTATCGACGATATCTTGGTGTACTCCCGGAGCAGAGAGGAGCACGAGCAGCACTTGCGGATTACGTTACAGACTCTGAGGGAGCACCAGCTGTTCGCAAAGTTCTCCAAGTGTGCATTCTGGCTGGACAGCGTCGGATTCTTGGGTCACGTGGTTACGAGAGACGGCATTTGTGTGGACCCGAAGAAGATTGAGGCTGTTCAGCAGTGGCCCCGACCTACATCGGTTACTGAGATCCGTAGTTTTCTAGGCCTGGCAGGCTACTACAGGCGTTTTGTTCAGGACTTCTCCCGTATAGCTACACCGTTGACCGGTTTGACCCGGAAGGGAGTTCCTTTCGTTTGGACAGAGGAGTGCGAGCGCAGTTTTCAGCAGCTACGGACTTGTTTGACTACGGCGCCGGTATTATCTTTGCCTTCGGGATCAGGCGGATTTGTTGTCTACTGTGATGCTTCGCGAGTGGGATTAGGATGCGTATTGATGCAGCATGGCCGGGTGATCGCTTATGCTTCTCGGCAGTTGAAGAAGCATGAACAGAACTACCCCACTCATGATTTGGAGATGGCTGCAGTGGTCTTTGCACTGAAGATTTGGCGACATTACCTATACGGCGAGTCGTGTCAGATATTCACCGATCACAAGAGCTTAAAGTATATATTCAGCAGCGAGACCTGAACCTCAGACAGCGTCGTTGGATGGAGTTGGTGAAAGACTACGACTGCGAGATCTTGTATCACCCCGGCAAGGCGAATGTGGTGGCAGATGCGTTGAGTAGGCGGCCCGGGGGTAGTCTATCCTTTTTGCGCGCAGTGCAGAGGCAGTCGTCAGCAGATTGGCAGATGTTATGCGACAGCCGAGTTGAGTTCGAGTTCACTCAGACAGGGGGACAGCTCGCGCTTGTTCGTGCACGCCCACAGTTGCTTGACCGTATATATGAGGCACAGCGCAGTGACGACCGTTGCTCAGAGATCATGGCACAGATGGGACAGGGCAGATTTTCCGAGTTCGTGGTTGACGATCAGGGGATTTTACGATATGGATCTAGACTGTGCATACCAGATGCTGATGGATTGCGGCGCGACATTCTTGAGGAGGCACACCGATCAGTGTATAGTGTCCACCCCGGTTCCACCAAGATGTACCATGATATGAGAGAGACCTACTGGTGGGACGGGATGAAGAGGGACATTGCGGAGTTCGTTTCGAGATGCCTGACTTGTCAGCAAGTCAAGGCCGAGCACCAGAGGCCCGCAGGAGAGCTACAGCCGTTACCCATTCCAGAGTGGAAATGGGAACAGATTTCGATGGATTTCGTTGTGGGTCTACCCAGGACCAGTCGAGGGTACGACTCCATCTGGGTGATCGTGGATAGATTGACGAAAGAGGCTCACTTCCTGCCAGTGAAGACGACTTTCAGCTTCGCTCAGTATGCTCAGCTCTATATTGACGAGATCGTGCGACTACATGGCGTACCGACTTGTATCGTGTCAGATCGAGGCACTCAGTTCACCAGCCGACTTTGGCAGAGACTTCAGGAGGCTTTGGGCACTCGTTTGAGCTTCAGCACAGCATTTCATCCGCAGACCGACGGACAGTCAGAGCGGACCATTCAGACTCTCGAGGACATGCTCAGAGCATGCGTTTTAGACTTTGGTGGTAGCTGGGATCGTCATTTACCTCTAGTGGAGTTCTCCTACAACAACAGCTTCCAGGATACTATTCAGATGGCACCTTTCGAGGCATTGTATGGGAGGAGATGCAGATCGCCCGTTTGTTGGACAGAGCTCAGCGAGAGCAGCATTTTGGGGCCGCAGCTTGTTGAGGAGACGACAGCGAAGATACAGTTGATTCGAGACCGGATGAGGGCAGCTCAGAGCAGACATAAATCCTATCCAGACAGGCGCCGTCGCAGATTAGAGTTCGCAGTTGGCGACCATGTTTTTCTGAAAGTCTCTCCGATGAAAGGGCGTGATGCGTTTTGGGCAAAAGGGGAAGCTTAGCCCTAGATTCGTAGGTCCCTTCGAGATCCTCGAGCGGGTTGGCGCTGTTGCTTATCGTTTGGCTCTTCCTCCCAGCTTTCCCGATGTTCACCCCGTCTTCCATGTTTCGATGCTCCGAAAGTACCTTCACGACCCTTCGCATGCGATTCAGCACCCGACAGTCCAGCTAGAGCGCGACCTTTCTTTTGCAGAGCAGCCGGTGGCCATCCTGGATCGGCAGGTGAAGAAGTTGAGGTCGAAGATTATACCAACCGTCAAGGTCCTTTGGCGTAGCCCGAGCAGCGAGGAGGTTACCTTGAAGGATGTACTTATGGACTACCATGTCCCTACTAGTATGATCCGCATCATAGTCCAGGTAGTCAAGTACAGATCCTAAAGGCTTTACCAACATGTAACAGAGAGACAATCAGTGTACACGTTAAGGTAAAGAGCAACCAGATAGCATACTATCATGTCGAGCAAGAAAGTTCTCCCTATATATGTCCAAGCATCCACTACAATATACATCCTATGTATAGTAATGGCCTCTAGGGCATACATATAACTAACACTAAATTCCTACTTCATCATCCTCATCTATTCTAGCCACTTAGATTAGGGTGTTTGTTTTGCTAATATTTGATTAGTGAAGTAAAAACTTGGGCTTGCGTTTCTTCAAGATAGATCATCTTTGTTATCGAAGATCGGAAGCAAGCTTGCATCTTTCTCTGCATGGAGCCTCTCTAGAGTCCGGGTACTCGATAATCACAACGAAGGGATCCCAACATGGTGTAGGGATGCTAGGCACATGCATAAGGGTATACGAGGAATCAACCATGCCCGATTTAAAATTTAGCCTTGCCGAACAACCCAAACCCGGATCTTTAAACTAGAGATTAGGCGAAAACAAGCATGTTAAACACTTCAACACTAAGTGAGAGAGATTACAACCTTTGTAGATCCGGTCCTTCACTTCTTAAGCTCCGTGTTGAGGTCCCTTCGCTGCGATCATCGCGTTCCGGACTCTCGAGAGGCTCCGCGAAGAGAAAGATGCAAGCTTGCTTCCGATCTTCGATAACAAAGATGATCTACCTTGAAGTTTCATTACCACAATCTAACACTCACTAAATGAAGTGAACACTCTCATCTAAAGGGCAAGGATAGATGAGGATGATGAAGTAGGATTTTAGCTCTCATTTATAATCTTTTTCTCACACATAATCATCACTTAGAAAAAACTAGAAAGCTTTTTTCATGAAGAACTCAAGGAAGAAGATGAATCAATCATTTGTGATGAATAATGAAAAGATAATAATGATGAATAATGCAACCATGGTCAACTAAACCCTTGTAGAGATTTAACTTGGGCTAGGGTTTGGGTTGGGTTAAAGGTGAGTCACTTGAAAATATCAAGCATAATATCTTTTCCATGTGTAGCGTCTTGAAAAGTCGTTTTGGTGTTTTCCTGAAAATCGGTGAAAATTCGGTATTTTTCCGAAAACCGTCTTTCTCGTTATTTTGCAGTTTAGGGCTAATTATACCTAAAATGGATAGGTAATTGCTTGTTTTTAGTAGCTAATGAGTTACGTAGGAAATTTTGGTCATTTAAAATTTTTTCCCTATTTTTCATTTTTTTAATATTATTTTAAGCCGGTAAGAAAATACATTAAATTAGCGATAAATACAAATTTTTCCGGGCTAATTTTAATCTTTAAAATTATGTTAATTAAAATCTAGTTGTAACATAAATTTTTAGTATTTTATTTTGATTTTTAACTAATTTTTATTATAGGAAACGAAATTTATTGAATTTAAGCTTAAATTTGCAATTTTGGACTTGTAGGGGGTCTTTTTGCATAAAATTTTTTGTGTGCACTCTCTCTCACTCATTCCTCACCTCTAGGCCGGCCCTACCTCAGCAACAAGCCCACAAAAAATTTTCCCCAACTCATTTGCACAAAATGATATGTAAAGGGTTTTAATATATATAATTGGGTATGGGTTTTTTGTTGATTGTATGGCTTTGACCTTGACTTTTCTCACACTCCCCCACACCTCTCCCCCACTCCTCATCAGCTGAAGTTTCAGCTGCAAACAGCAGCCCCCTCCCCCTCCTTGCATCATCTCTTTTCTTCTTCAAAGTTCATCCAAAAATCCTTAAAAATCAACAATTCCTTTTACAATTTCAAAGCAAAACCTTATTCCCTCTCTTCTCAAACCCAAATTGACTCAAATCTTGGAGAAAGATGGCATCTTGGGAGGCTTTAGCATCATAGGGTTTGAACTTTGGAGGTATAATTTCTAATCAAATGGTTACATTGTTGCTTAAGGGTGCTAATTAGAACCTTGAAATTGTTTAGTGTTAAATCTTTACTTAATTCCTAATCTAGTTTTGTTTAAAGAGGGTAGTTTGATATGAACTTGGGTTTTAGCATACCATTACTAGGCTAATTAAATCTATTTTTCTATCTAGTTATTTTGCTAACCTAATCTAAGAGGTTAATTTTCTTATGTGGGCTTTTAATTGTGTTAATTTAAATTTGTAGTATGGAATTTGATTTGTGATTGCTAATTACAAAAATTAAACTAGGGTTCTTGAAGCCATGTTAGCTAATTAAATTGTTTTGTAATTAATCTAGTTCCTACACAACCTAATCTAAGAGGTTACCTTGTTATGTGGTCTTTAAACTATGCTAATTTACTAAATTTTAAAAGTGTGATTTTGGTTGTAAATTGTTGTTTTAGGAGATTCAAGAAAGGGTTTATGTATGGAAAATAGGTTTTGAATCATTGCTAATGTGTTGTAATTATAGTGTTTGTAGATTGCTTGTAGTGTGGTTGGTTGTTCAAGCTTGATAGTAGTCTTTGTAGCAAATCGGCGATGTTGCACCGATTTTTGGAATGTATCTGCTTACTAGTTTGTTATAAAATTATGTGATGAATTATTTTGATATCTTGATGATTGTAATGGCTTGTCCCTACGACTTTTAGGATGCGTGAGTGCGGATTTTTGGGTAGTCGGGTTTTAGTTTTTGCCGGGCGACCAAATCGGCGTTTTTTGGCAGTTTTTGCGATTTTCGCGTGTGTTCCGCGCACTTTGTGCACGTTGTACCTAGCTAGCGAACGTTAGTAGTTTCGTTTGGGTTTTGCGTCGTTCTTGATATGTAACCTTATGTTTGGTATTGATGTTAATTCCAGGTTCGGTCGCGGAGACGTTAGACGCGGCGCGAAAGGGGAAAGCGGTGATTGGACACAGCTAGCCAGGGATTCCGGTGAGTAGATGTAACATCTACGGGGGACTATCGTTGGATGGAGCAAGCCGTCCGATAGTTTTAGTAACTTACAAGATCCTTAGTGATGTTAGTAATTAGGGGTGAAATACTTATTTGACTATTTGATGCATCCATGCATTATATTGACATACCTATACGAAACCATTTTATAGGACACCTGCACCATTGCCAGGGTTTTTATATGCAGCACGAGCACTATTCATGCTTACACACACACCCTGGTAATTGCCATGCCACCACACTAGATAACCTTTAAATTTAAACCTTTTACCAATTGATACTTAAACTTGTGCTATTGCCTTTAATTCCTTAAAATAAAACCGTAGAATTGCTATTCATGTGCATGTACTTCATCATATTAATTGTTCATGCTTAATCCATTGATCACACATCGCAACTTGATTATTGATATCATACGCATTCATTATCATTGATATATGCACTTATGAGGATTTCTTGAGATTTTATGATATTGCTGGATTTCGGGGGAAAACCGCAAAATTTCTAAACTTATTATATTTTAAAATATGTAAATTGCGGTTTTCTAGTGATGTAAGTGTCGTCCACCATGAGTTTGCTGTGGTTTTGGAAATCCGTGTCGAGGAGTGGAGGAACCGGCACGGGTACATGGTGGGCCCGGTAAGGTACCCCGGGGCAAGAGGAATGTGGTGTTGACGTTGAGCCTGGCAGGGGACGGATTACCCACCGGTGACTGTTTGGGACGGCGGATATCCAGAGGATACCGACCGTGGCCGCTAGATGATGAGATATTGATATTTGAGATGGGTCAGCCGGACGGCTGAGGCCAGAGATACATTTATGAGATTTGAGACAGCTTTTGGGTGTCGTTGCTGGACACCGGTTCTCGTCGATTCTTTGAGTGTTATGCTGGCATTCTAAAAGAGTTTCAAAAACAAAAAGAGATAAATGTTTCTTATATATACCTATTGAGACCTCAGATATTCATGTTGCATACATATTCGTACACTGATGTTGTATACACACCTGCTAGTGCACCCATTCATACCTGTATTTTAGATGCTAGGATGCTTGTGTGCATGCATACGATAGCCTTTGTAGGTGTTATTTATTACTCACGAGTTGGCAACTCACCCCCGTTGTGCCACAGTCTTTTACAGGTCCGCTCCGTCAGTACAGTAGCGGCGGGCGCACTTGTTCTTTTGCCTCTTTTGCCTGGACTCGAGGTTTTGCTCATAGGTGGGTCATGTTATTATTTTTGTACCACCTTGTATATTCTTTGTATCTAGTGTACTCCATCTACTGTTTCTACCAGTTTTATTGTATATTGACCTAGAGATGAGACTGTGAGGTTTGTGGACTTTTATGCTGTATTTTGGGGTCGAGCTCAATTGAGTCGACATGATGTTTTCTTATGCTTTATTATGATTATTATGCTTGTTGTCATTTATATTGCGTGGGATTTGTGACCGCCTTGTGGCGAAGAGCTAGCTCCCGCTTGGGGATGCCCTATTTTGTTGGATTCATGTATATTTTTGTTGTACCCATTTTGGGGGCCAGTATTTACAAAGGAGACTCTGCCGAAATTTTCGGAAAAATTGGTATTGTTTTTAAAAAGGGTTTTACATGACTTATTTGATAACTCGCTTTCAATTGATTGGGTTTTCTTCACTCTTTTGCTTAATTGGTTTTGTTTTCTGGGCTTTGGCTTACTTATTTTACGGACGTCTTTAGACGTTTCGTAAACTTAAGTGCCAGTCACGTTCCGTACCCTGCGGGTCGTGACACCATGACAAAAGAAAAACCTTCTAGAATGTTCATGAAACAGCTAACCCAATTCAAACCCTAACCTTCTTTAATCTCCACTAATCATGTTGCATTAATAATCATATCATTTTACAATATTATATATCACATATATAATATTTATTATAACAAAATAAAATAATACAATTAACATATATCGCATATATATAAATGTATTACCCGAGTGAGAAAAAGAATCTTTTAGTGAGGTAATATTAGTTAATGCAATTTAATATATCATATATATATTATTATACATTAAATTATCGAATCAACACTTGATCCGACAATCCGACTGTATCGCATATAACCGACTAATACGATGACCCGGCTATATCACATATACCCGGCCGATATCTCATATTGCGAGAATCCAATATGGTATCATATACCGCATTATCCTCGGTCCCGAACATATCACATTTGTGCTCCTACTCCATTTTGCCTGAGTCAAGAAACGTCTGTGTAGGACTCTGAAGAATCGTCAATACGCCGGCAGTAGGTGATGATCATATCAAATACCGACAAGCTGCAAGCGGTCAGCTAAACGTAACAGCCACCCAGGTATTGAGCGCTCAGAAAATCAACAAGCAAGCCTTTACATTCTCCTGCGAATCCAATCAGTAACACTCCCGTACAGTCCGGTCTCGTTGTCTGATATGTCGCATATCTCGGCTAGGGGTGGTAAACGTCAGACCCCAGTAGCTTGATAAGTCGTGTCGATATGAGGTCTATAACAGTTCGAGAAACTACTGATAGCACTTACCAGTAAATCTCAGCAACCCTGGCCAGGGATTTCCAGTTATAGCCAATCGAACAGAGCACAACATCACCTCCCTATATCGCGAGAGACGAATCCTCTCCTATCGCTCATTGCCTCTATGTGATTTGGGACTATACCCAAAAGCCACCTTTTTGCACGCCCTCTTGGACGTGGTATGATGGAAATCAAAGCACAGTGGGAATCACACAAGACACTATGACGATCTCGGGTCAACAGACTACTTTGTACCAGTGTCACCGGAGAACTGCCATCTGATGTGAGGTATAATACCATCTGGGAGTTCTCGGCGAGTCCGTCCAGTGTACCCAGTCTCTACTGAGCACCCGTACACCATTCTTGATGTCAAACACCGATGGATATGGGATCATCCATCGCCCATAATATGGGTCAAGATGTGTAGACGCTAGTCTACTCTGGTGTATCGATGCCCTGTCTCGATACACCCTCGACTAGGAACAGTTATAGGATGTACTCGTCGACTACCGTGGCCCCACTAGTATGATCTCATCATAGTCCCAGTAGTCGAGTACATATCCTAAGGGCTTTATCAACATGTAACATAGAGACAATCAGAGTACATGTTAAGATAAAGTACAACCAGATAGCATACTATCATGTCGAGCAAGAAAGTCCTCCCTATATATGTCCAAGCATCAATTACAATATACATCGTATGTACTGTAATGGCCTCTAGGGCATACATATAAATAACAATCTCCCACTTGCACTAGGGCCATCTATCGTGGTATCACATACCCAACAATTAGCCGCGGTTGAAGTATCTCATACTCAACCATCCCATAAAAGTCACTACTGGGAAAAAGGCCTTTGTGAGTGGATCCGCGCTGTTGTCCTCTGTGTATACTCTCCTAACCTCGATCTCCCTGGAGATAACCATCTCCATGGTCAGGTGATACTGCCTAAGAATTATATTTGGATTTCTGATTGGACGGTAGTTCCTTGGCTAAAGCCACAACTCCATTGTCACACAATGGTAAGCACAAAGTTCATCTCATGAACTTATATATATCCGGACTGCCTCTTTGGTAGCATCCTTGGTAACGATGTATCTTGCCTTTAATCATCTAGTATGTCACACTATCTAGCTTGGAACTCTTCCAACATACCGTCCTTCCACCGAAGGTAAAGACAATGCCTGCGACTGACATTCAATCGTCCTTATCACCCTGGAACCTTTCCAGAGATTCTCCCTCAGGATCGATTGATACCATCTCACTACAACTAGTGAGTATCCTAACATCCAATTAGATCTATCTCATAGATCCAAAACCCAGGATTTAGGAGGTATCACTTTGATCCTATATGGAGAATCATTGTGATAAGTGGAGATTGACCGATCGTAATCGGGCGGGGCCTCCCCTCAAGCGGTGGGGCCTATGCGCCACCCGGGCCCTAAAATGGTCGATCGCTTCGCTCTCTTGCCTGAGTATGTCATCACGTACTCTACGAGGATCACCGCCATACTCTCTACTACCTTTTTGTATATACAAGATTCATCTACCATTTTGATGAAGTCAAACTCTTTGACTACCACATTAAAACAGACGTTCCAACTCCGCGATACCTGCTTTATTTCATAAAACATCTTGCACATGTTTCTGCTGCTCCCACTGTTTACGAAGCCCTCTGGCTGTGTACTTATAGATGTTCTTTTCTAAAACATCATTTAGAAAAGCAGTCATGACACCCAACCACCAGATATCGTAGTCATGGTATATAGCAGTGGCAAGTAGGATCTAGATGGACTTAAGTATAGCTTTGAAAGTCTCAACTTTTCTTTGTACACCAAGTAATCTTCTCAAGATATATTTGCTCCTGATGGGGATTTAACCCTTCAGATAAAGCAACCAAAGTCCATACTGTAGGGTTCCTAGGCACTCTTGTGAAGGTTCAAAAGGCATCAAACATGCCCGGATTAAATTTTAGACGTGCCGAACAACCCAAAGCCGGGATCTTTGCTAGATTATTAGGGTTTAACATGCAAGAAGATAACTTTTTATCTAAGTGTGAGGGATTACAACCTTTGTAGTCCGCTCCTTCACTTCACAAGCTCCGAGTAGAAGTCCCTTTGCCGCGATCCACGATCTCCACGGACTCATGAGAGGCTCCACGACTCGAACGATCCATGCTAGCTCGAAGTATTCCAAATCTCCGATGATCTACCTTGAAGTTGCTACGACTCAAGCTTTCTCACTCAAAAGAGAAGAACACACTAATCCCATGGGCTAGATGAGATGAGGATGAGAGAGTAGTAATTTTTCTTTCTTTTTAAATCATTTTCTCATTTTATTTCATCACTTAAAGAAAAACTAGCAAGCTTTCTTGAAGAAGGAAGAAGATGATAATGAAAGATAATGATATATTTTTCTTTTGTGATGAATAGAATATAAACCATATGATTGAATATTAACCATGGTCAAGGATGAGTGGCTAGGATTTTATAGAGAAATAACTAGAGTTAGGGTTTGGTTGAGTTAAAGAAAGTGTCATCCAAAATATCTTAAGAATGACAAAAGGAAAAGCTTCTAGAAGATGCATGAAGCTACTAACCCTAATCAAACCCTAATCTCAATTAATCATCCTTAAACATGTTTAACAATTAATCATATCATGTCACAATAATATATATCACATATATATTATATATTTGCAACAAAAGAAAATAATACAATTAACATATATCGCATATATATCAATGTATCATCCACTGAGAAAATGAAATAATAAAGCGAGCCATTATTAGATAATGTAATACAATATATCATATATATTATTATACATTAAATCATCGAATCAACACTTGATTCGACGATCCGGCTATATCGAATATTACCGATTAATATATCATGTACCGATTCATCGAATCAACACTTGATCCGATGACCCGGTTCATATCTAAATATCGCGAGAATATAATACGGTATCCCATATCGCATTATTCTCGCTCCTGCGCATAATCACATATGCGCCACTACTCCGTTTCGCCTGAGCCAAGAAACCTCTGTGTAGGACTCTAAAGAATCGTCAATACGCCGGTAGCAGGTGATGATCATATCAAACACCCACAAGCTGCAAGCGGTCAGCTAAACGTAACAGCCACCCAGGTATTGAGCGATCAGAAGATCAACAAGCTAGCCTGTGCGTTCTCCTGTGAATCCAATCAGTAACACTCCCGTACAGTCCGGTCTGTTCGTCTGATATGTCGCATATCAAGTCTAGGGGTGGTATACGTCAGACCCCAGTAACCGATAAGTCGTGTCGATGTGTGGCTCATAACGGGTCGAGAAACTACTAGTAACACTTACCAGTAAATCTCCATATCAGCCCTGGCCAGGGACTTCCAGTTATAGCCAATCGAACACAGCACAACATCAACTCCCTATACCGGGAGAGACGAATCCCCTCCTATCGCTCATTGCCTCCATGTGATTCGGGACTGTACCCAAAAGCCACCGTTTTGCACGCCCTCTTGGACATGGTAAGGTGGAAATCAAAGCACAGTGGGTATCACACAAGACTCTATGACGATCTCGGGTCTACAGACTACCCTGTACCAGTGTCACCGGAGAACTGCCATCTGACGTGTGGTATATCACCATCTGGAGTTCTCGGCGAGTCCGTCCAGTGTACCCAGTCTCCACTGAGCACCCGTACACCATCTCTGATGTCTAACACCGATGGATATGGGATCATCCATCGCCCATCATATGGGTCAAGATGCGTATACGCTAGTCTACTCTGGTGTATCGATGCCCTGTCTCGATATACCCTCGACTAGGAACAGTTATAGGATGTACTCATCGACTACCGCGGCCCCACTAGTATGACCTCATCATAGTCCCAGTAGTCGAGTACAGATCCTAAGGGCTTTATCAACATGTGAGAGTAAAACAGTAAACCAATACAAGTCAACATGTTAAGATAAAGTGAAACCAAATAGCATACTATCATGACGAGCAAGAAAGTCATCTCTATATATATCCAAGCATCCATTATAATATACATCATATGTACAACAATGGCCTCTAGGGCATATACATAATTAACACATACTTTGTTGGTGTATAAGGATTCCATCTCAGATCGCTAAGCATCCAGCTATTCTTACAGAGTCCCACTCCTGATGGCCTGCTCGAAAATAGTTAGGTCATCATCTCATGATGCAATCCTCACTCCTACTGTCATAGAGAAACCGAAGTATCTCTCAGGTGGGTGAGGAACCCTACTTGATCGGCGGAGAGGCTGAGGTTCGTTAGAATCTATTGAATCCTTTGGTTCTACCAAATCATCTGATGCAGTTTGTATAGATGGAACTCCTTCCAGTTCTACCTCATGACTACTAATTTCTTCACAAGAAATTCCCTTTAACAAAGGTGGCATGTTGAGAAAAAAAACATATTCTGTTCCTCTGTTAGGTAGAAGATATTCCTTTTCATATGCTTGGGATATCCAACAAACTTCCACAGATCTGACTTTGCCTCGAGCTTGTCTGGATTTTGCTTTTTAGACATAGGCCGGACAACCCTAAATCTTAACTTACTTAAGATATGGGCTCTTCCCTTTCCATAGCACATATGAAGTGGTAGGCAAATGATTTGATTTGAACCCTATTCAATAGGTATGCAACTTCTCAAGTGCATAACTCCCAAAAGGAAATAAGAAACTCAGTAGTACTCATCATAGAGCACACCATATCACATAGGGTGCTTTTGCTCCTCCCCGATATACTATCATGCTATGGTGTGTACGGAGGAGTAACGCCGAGAGAGAATCTCATTCTTCTTTAGAATAGTCCAGGAATTCCGTGCTCATGTATTCTCCTCCCTGATCTCATCAAAGGACATAATACTTATCCCCGTATTTTGGTTCTCTACTTCTAACTTATATTCTTTGAATATCTCAAAAGCTTCGGACTTGTGTTTCAACAGGAACATAGGTCTGAATCTTCAGAGATCATTAGAGAATGTAATGAAATAAAAAGAACCGGTCTTGGCATATGTAGATAGGTGACCTTACACACATCATCATGTATCAATCCCAAGAGTTCACTAACTCTTTCTCTGTTTCCAATAAACAGAGCTGTGGTCATCTTATCTTTGTGACATGACCGGCAAGTTTCACATGATGTAAATTCAAAAAAATTTAAATATGCATCTCTATGTAACTTAGCTAGTCGGGTCGCATTGATATGACCTAGTCTACAATGCCTCAAGAAGGATTCGTTCATTTATGAACTCTTCCTCTTGTATGTGTTCTGTATACTAAGAACTGTAGTTTGATTTAGAACGTCAATGCTTTTAGATGACGTGCCTGAACCGATCAACTCTTGATATAGGAAATGTTCAAAACGTTATCCAACAATACAAAATTATATCCTTTCTTTACTAATAAAAAGACTGATATGATGTTGCATATCAGGTTCTGTATCTAATAACATTCGTTTATCAAGAGTTGTATTGATAGTGACCAACAGACTTGGCTGCAACACTTGTACCGTTTCTATCTCATGAAACTTATCACCCGTTCTCAGTTCTCTAACTATCTGTAGCCCATGTAACAGATTACATATGCGGGATCCTGATCCGGTATCACATACTCAGGACGTAAAGGATATTGGGAAACAGTTCTGTATAATGAACACACCTGAAGAAGATGCACCAGCATGCACTTTCTTCGTTTGGGCGGCACGGGAATTCTGGTAATCCCCAATTTCCTGCTCTGTCTTATAACAATTATAAGTTGGAGCAGGACCAACATTCCCCAGCTCAATATAACAAGCGGGTTCGGTCAATACATCCGTATTATTATCTTGATTAAGGTGTGATATGGTCTCTACCTGGAGAGAGAGAAAAGAAAACACTCAGCGTATGCTCTTACAAGATTAGATTGGTTATGTAATATATCTAATCAGGATGTCTCCCACTGTTTTAGTCAAATCATCCTTCAAACCCTAAAAGGAAAGACTAACCGAGATTAATTACACGCTACAAGTTCGCAAATCTTTCAGCCAGGCCAGTGTCGATACTTTGAGAGAGGTTCCCCGTGCTTTCGCACGAACCTAATTAAAGTAAACCTCGTTTTCCGAGGGGCGTAACCCCGTTGACACCTTTTTAGACACCTACTTGATCGGCTAATTGTAATGTGTAAAACTCTACCAGGAGTAAGTCTTACTCGCAGCGGGTATCGGGATCCAACTATCTCATAGAAGGTATGCAATCTCATTGCAAATTTCAACACTTGAAATTTCCAATAATATTTTGCCCCAAGCCTCCTATTGTTAGTTATATGTATGCCCTAGAGACCATTACTATACATAGGATGTATATTGTAGTGGATGCTGGGACATATATAGGGAGGACTTTCTCGCTCGACATGATAGTATGCTATCTGGTTACTCTTTACCTTAACGTGTATACAAGTTGTCTCTCTGTTACATGTTGGTAAAGCCCTTAGGATGTGTACTTGACTACCTGGACTATGATGTGGATCATACTAGTGGGGACATGGTAGTCCATAAGTACATCCTTCAAGGTCCCTAGTCGTGGGTGTATCGAGACGGGGCATCGATATACCAGAGTAGACTAGCGTATACCTTCTCGACCCATACAGATGGGCGATGGAGATCCCATATCCATTGGTGTTTGACATCAGAGATGATATACGGGTGCTCAGTGGAGACTGGGTACACTGGACGGACTCGCCGAGAACTCCCAGATGGTATTATACCTTACGTCAGATGGCAGTTCTCTGGTGACACTAGGTACAGGTTAGTCTGTAGACCCGAGATCGTCATAGAGTCTTGTGTGATTCCCACTGTGCTTTGATTTCCACCTTACCACGTCCAAGAGGGCGTGCAAAATGGTGGTTTTTGGGTACAGTCCCGAATCACATGGAGGCAATGAGCGATAGGAGGGATTCGTCTCTCCCGGTATTGGGGGTTGATGTTGCGCTATGCTCGACTGGCCATAACAGGAAATCCCTGGCCAGGGTTGCAGTGATCTACTGGTAAGTGTTATCAGTAGTTTCACACATGTTATGGGCCTCACGTCGGCATGACTTATCGAGCTATTGGGGTCTGACGTTTACCACCCCTAGGCGAGATATGCGACAGATCAGACGATCAGACCGGACTGTACGGTAAGTGTTACTGGTTGGATTCACAGGAGTGTGAGCGGGCTAGCTCGTCGATCTTCTGATCGCTCAATACCCGGATGACCGTTACGTTTAGCAGACCGCTTGTGGCTTGTGGGTGCTTGATATGATCATCATCTGCTACCGGCGTATTGACGAGTCTTTAGAGTCCTACACAGAGGTTTCCTGGCTCAAGCGAAACGAAATAGGAGTGCATATGAGATATGTGCAGGACCGAGAATAATGCGTGTATGTGATACCGTATTCCATTCTCGCGATGAATGTATCGATTGGTTATATGCGATATAACCTAGACATCGAATCAAGGACTGATTCGATAAGCCGATACATAGGATACTAGTCGGTTATATGCGATATGACCGGATCGTTAAATCAAGTGTTGATTTAATGATTTAATGTATAATTATATATTTGATATATTACTTTGCATTAACTAGTATTGGTTCACTTTAAATGGATTTTCTCACTTGATGTGCAAGTTGTATATGTGATATACTTTTGTGCACATGTTTGTATCATGTTTGATGATACTTGCTCATTTGGTTAAGTGTAAAGAATTAAACTTTGGTTAAGTAAATGGTTAGGGTTTTTAATTTATTCATTAATTTATCTTTTTAATTTGGATTAAAAATAAATTGCAAAAGAAAACAAAATGGTTGCTTTCATTCTTGAAGCTTGTTGAAGCTTCATGAAGCCTTGACCAATGTGACCATTTTGTCTTCATGCTTAACCCTAACCATTCATCTAACCTCAGTCAATTCTCTACACCTAACCATGGTTCATATTATGATAAGTACTCATTTCTTTTTCATTTTAATGAACTTATCATAATTATCTTCATCTTCTTCTTCTTCTTGAGTTCAAGAAAAAGCTTGCCACCATTAATGGCACCTTGAGCAAAAGTGTGAGAAATCCAAATCTAAAGTGAACCCACCTCCTATTTCTTCACCCTCTACTTCTTGCCAAGTAGTATATGGTGTTTTCTTCACAAGTTTCACAACTTGGTGAAGTTGGAGCTTGATCTTGTGCAACCTCGACGTAGATCATCTTCGGCATCGTACCCGACGACTATTCCGCTCATTTCTCCGATGAAGCCGATGCGAGAGTCCGTGATTCGAAATGGACAGCGAGGGGACAACTACGTGAAGCTAAGGAAGTGGATAACCGGATCTACAAAGGTTGTAGCATCTCACTTATAGTTAAGATATTAACTAGTTTATTGTTTCGCCTAAAATTCTAGTCGACGATCCGTATTAGGGTTTCTCGGCACTCATAAAATTTGAAATTGGCATGGTTGATGCCTTGTGAGACCTCTATAGTGTGCCTAGGATCCCTACAGTGGTATCAGAGCCTAGCTAGAGCCTTAGGCGATGCGTAGACGGAGTTAGAAATCCGATCGAACCGAAACCCTAACCCTAATTTTGCTCTCTGTACATTTTTGAAATTCTTGGATTTTTGTGAATTAAAAATATGCAGAAAAATCAGCAGGGGATTGTAAGGGTTACTGTAAAATTCGATGGCCTAATTCCTTAAAGGCGTCGCTGTTCCGCGGCACGAGCATGGCTCGTGCGGCGGTTCCGCGGCCATTTTGTCTTTTTGTGCCTCGAGTTTTGTATAGTAATTCTTAGATTGCAGTGCTGGTTTTCATAGGAATTTTTAATATTTAATCAAGAGTTGAATTTTCTGGGTTGTATTGGGGACTCGGTGTTTCGATCGGATTGTCTGATTCTGTCTGTGTGCATTTCCGGGTATATTTTAGAATATGTTAAAAAGTTCGACCGGATATAAATACCCACCTTTTCCCCTGTCTGGAAATTTCCAAGTGTTGGATTTTTCCATGGTTTAAAGACGTTCTAAGTGGTGCAAGTAACACGATGGTCCCTCTAGAAGACAATAAACCTTAACTCGATTATGTGACCGTCTTGAACTGCCCTTTGAACCTTCGGGTTTGGGGCAGTATGGCGTGCCACATGTGAGGCGTTGGCTTGACCCTTCTATGGCTGGACCGTTGGTACTGAGGCATGAAGTGAATGTCTCTGAACTTATTTCATGTGTTGAGCTGTTTTGGGAAAACTTGGGTGTTCGATTGTTCTATCGAAAAGTTTAATATTTTCTATTTATCCGGAATGGGATACAATAATTGGAATTCACAATAAGTTATGAGATAACTGAATGAATGTTATAAACATAGCAGTTTAGTCTCACTTGATCGGTTGCCACGGAATTTTGATATGATCAAAAGTCCGTCGCAATCACGTAGCGTACGCGGATACTCGCCGGGTAAACTTAATAGACAGCCTCGCTCCATAGCCCCGACCAAGTGACTGTAGGAGAACCCCGTCGTCGAAAGCATCCGTTCGGGTGCTTGCGGCAGCGGTGTTCCTCCTTGGTGCATTTCGTCGACGGCGTCGCGGGTGCGGCCGCCTACTAAAGTTTGTGACGAGCATTCGATCAGGGTGTCGGGAATCTTGTTGAATTACCCGACTTGATATTGAAAAGTGTTTTCGATAATGAGACTAAAATGCGGGGTTTATAATTGTTAGGCATGTGATGTCTAAGTAATTCATTTGATTAGGCATGCGATGTCTAAAGAGTTTGCGGATTCCAACTGTTGTAGTTTTACACTTTCTTTTCTGTGACCGTAAGTGTAGTATGTAGTGGTATTGCCGATTGTCATTGCTATACGTCGACGACAATCGGTGTATGCATACTTACTTACGTTGATGACATGTGATGTTATGTGTTGCTGGATATGTTATATTGGATTGTCGTGTTTGAATAGCCGGGGGTTTTTATGTGAGATGAGTGTTTTTCATTTTCATTCATGTAAAAACTTGTATATAATATTCTTTTATTGGGGCACTTCCAGGTTGCGGAAGATGTCACCGTTTGTTTATTATTTACTTTTCCGCACTAGGATAGACCTAAGGAGGGGAGCACAAGTAACCGGGTTCTGGGGTCCAGTGGGAGACTAACTCGAGGAGTTGAGTCTGGGCCTCCTAACCCTAGAATTGGTAGGGTTGCTTGCCGCTCTCGTAGGGGTCTAGGGGTGTGGGATTGGCTATTCATCGCGACCGTGGAATCCGTGTTTTATACTGGCTCGTATTGAAAACACGGACGTCCTAGTATATCCAATATTTCATATGTTTCTTCTGCTGCGATATCTGTGATGTGGTCATGTGATGTTCTGTGATAGATACAGTATATAGTATATATGATATATTATATAGACGTTACTTATGTTTTACACCCGCGCTAGCCCTGCCCCGCTCTGCCGTTAGTTACCTAACCTAACGGTGCACGAGGGGACATCGAGGCGAATGCGGATGGCATAAGTGTACGTCGTATTTATCTGTGATGTTTAGGTATATAAATGATGGGATTTCATTAATGTGATTAATGAAAATAAAAGAAACCTGAGATGTTGTAGAATCGAATTTCAAAAAATAAAACAGGTAGGTACAGTTCTTGCTTTGCACAGCGGTATATGTGATATATCCTGCACCTTATTCGATAAGGAAAGGACCGAGATCCCTTCACCGGGGGTGACTCCTTTAGCAATAACTGGCAGATGCTACACACTCGGTTTGTCTTTTGATAGCTTTTAAGATTCTTTGCTTTGCACAGTGATATATATGATATATCCCGCACCTCATTCGACGAGGAAATGGCCGACGATCCCTTCACCGGGAGTGACCCCTTTAGCAAAACTGGAAAAGCCTCAAAAGCACTCCATTTTAAAATCATTTGATTCTACAACGATATCAAGTTCATTACGCAATAGGTTTTCAGAAAAACCTGTCGTAGCCCTCCGTCATTTCAGATAAGTCCTGTTTAGTATTCGTGCTGCGTTTGTTGACCTTGTCAAGGCGCAGTGTGCGGTAGCTAATCAGTATTTATCTGCTTATACATATGATGCAGATTGGGTTAGGGTAGTCGTGCGGCCTTGTTGACCTTGTCAAGGGTCGTGCGGGTGGGTTTGATTCAATCAAGAAATGACGGGTTGAACTTGACTTGCGGTCTATGGTTTGTTGACCTTGTCAAGGTCATAAATCGTTTGGGGCAAAATATTATCGGGAATTTCAAGTGTTGAAATTTGCAATGAGATTGCATACCTTCTATGAGATAGTTGGATCCCGATACCCGCTGTGAGTAAGAGTTACTCCTGGGAGAGTTTTACACATTACAATTAGCCGATCAAGTAGGTGTCTAGAAAGGTGTCAACGAGGTTACGCCTATGAGAAAATGAGGTTTACATTAATTAGGTTCGTGCGAAAGCACGGGGGACCTCCCTCAAAGTACCGACACTGGCCTGGCTGAAAGATTGGCAAACTTATAGCGTGTAATTAATCCCGGCTAGTCTTTCCTTTTAGAGTTTGAAGGAAGATTTGATAAAAAGCAGTGGGAGCCATCCTGATTAGATAAAATAAAATCCAATCTGATCTTGCAAGAGCATACGCTGAGTGTTTTCTTCTCTCTCTCTCCAGGTAGCGACCATGTCACGCCTTAATCAAGATAAAAATACAAATATTGACCGAACCCGCTTGTTATACTGAGCTAGGGAACGTTGGTCCCGCTCCAACTTATAATTTTTATAAGACAGAGCAGGAAATTGGGGATTACCAGAATTCCCGTGCCGCCCAAACGAAGAGAGTGCATGCTGATGCATCATCTTCGGGTGTGTTCATTACAAAGAACTGTTTCTCAGTATCCTCCGCATCCTGGGTATATGATACCGGATCAGGATCCCAGATATGTAATCTGTTACATAGGGCTATAAAAAGGTAGAAAAACTGAGAACGGGTGATAAGTTTCATGAGACAGAAAACGGGGCAAGTGTTGCAGCCAAGTCTGTTGGTCACTGTCACCCTGTATTACCAATACATTGATTCTGAACAAATGCTATTAGATACCGAACCTGATATACAAAATCATATCAGTCTCTTTAGTGGTAAAGCACTGATAAAATTTTGTATTGATGGATAATGTTTTGAACATTTCCTATATCAAAAGTTGATCGGTTCAGGCACGTTATCTAAAAGCATTGACGTTCTAAATCAAACTACAGTTCTTAGTATATAGAACACACACAAGAGGAAGAGTTCAGAAATGAACGATTCCTTCTTGAGGCATTGTAGACTAGGTCATATCAATGCGACCCGACTGGCTAAAGTTTCATTCAGATGCATATTCAAATTAGTTTGAATTTACATCTTATGAAACTTGCGAGTCATGTCATAAAGATAAAATGACCTCAGCTCTGTTTATTGGAAACAGAGAAAGAGTTGATAAACTCTTGGGATGATACATGTTGATGTATGTAAGGTCCCTTGTCTACACATGCCAAGACCGGTTTTTTGTACTTCGTTACATTCTCTGATAATCTCTCAAGATTCAGACATATGTTCCTGTTGAAACACAAGTCCGAACCTTTTGAGATATTCACAGAATATAAGCTAGAAATAGAGAACCAATACGGGTATAAGTATTATGTCCTTTGATGTGATCGAGGAGGAGAATACTTGAGCACGGAAATCCTGGACTATTCAAAAGGAGAATAAGATTCTCTCTCAGCATTACTCCTCCATATACACCATGGCATGATGGTATATCGGGGCGGAGCAGATGCACCCTATGTGATATGGTGTGCTCTATGATGAGTACTACTGAGTTTCCTATTTCCTTTTTGAGAGTTATGCACTTGAGAAGATGCATACCTATTGAATTGGATTCGAATCAAATCTATGCCTACCGCTTCATATGTGATATGGAAAGGGAAGAGCCCATATCTTAAGTTAGTTAAGATTTGGGGTTGTCCGAGCTATGTCTAAAAGTATAATTCGGACAAGCTCGAGGCAAGGTTTGTTATGTACAACTGGAAAGGTTCCAGCTATAGAAATTACAGCAGATGACTTGGTAGAACCAAAGGTTTCAATAGTAACCAACGAACCTCAGTCTCTCCGCCGATCTAGTAGGGTTCCTCACCCACCTGAGAGATACTTCGATTCCTCTATGACAGTGGGAGCGAGGATTGCATCATGAGATGATGACCCAACCAGTTTCGAGCTGGCCATCAGGAGTGGGACTCTGTAAGAATGGCTGGATGCTTAGTGATCTGAGATGGAATCCTTATACACCAACAAAGTATGGACTTTGGATGCTATATCTGAAGGGTTAAATCCCTATCAGGAGCGAGTATATCTTGAGAAGATTACTTGGTGTACATGGAAAAGTTGAGACTTTCAAAGCTAGACTTATTAAAGGTTTGCATCATTGACCAGGTATGGATCATGACAAAACCTATTCTAAGGAGCTATGCTTAAGTCCATCCAGATCCTACTTGCCAAGGCTACATACCATGACTACGATATCTGGCAGTTGGGTGCCATGACTGCTTTTCAAAATGATGTTTTGAAAGAGAGCGTCTATAAGTACACAGCCAGAGGGCTTCGTAGACAGTGGGAGCAGCGGAAACGTGTGCAAGATGTTTTATGTGATGAAGCAGGCATCGCGGAGTTGGAACATCTGTTTTGATGAGATAGTCAAAGAGTTTGACTTCATTAAAATGGTAGATGAACCTTGTATATACAAAAAGGTAGTAGGGAGTATGGTAGTGATCCTCGTAGACTACGTGGATAACATACTCTTGATAGGGAAAGAGTTTCCTATGCTATGCTCGGTCAATCTCCGGTTATCACAAGTCCATATAGGATCAAAGTGATACCTCCTAAATCCTGGATTTTGGATCTATGCGATAGATCTAATTGGATGTTAGGATTCTCACTAGTGGTAGTGAGATGGTATCAACCAATCCTGGGGAGAATCACTGGAAGGGTTCCAGAGTGATAAGGATGACTGAATGTCAGTCACAGGCATTGTCTTTACCCTTGGTAAAGGGACGGTATGTTGGAAGAGTTCCAAGCTAGATACCGTGGCATACTAGACGATTAAAGGCTGAATATGTCACTACTTAAGATACTACCAAAGAGGCCATCTGGGTGTATAATAGTTCATGAGATGAACTTAGTTCCTCCCATTGTGTGACAATGGAGTTGTGGCTTATGCCAAGGAACGTCCATCCCATCAGTGATCCAGACATATTCTAAGGCAGTATTACCGGATCATGGAGATGGTTGATCTCCAGGGGATCGAGGTTAGGAGAGTAGACTCAGAGGACAACACGACGGATCCACTCACGAAGGCCTATTCCCAGAAAGAGATTTTGATGGGATGGTTGAGTATGAGATACTGCAACCACTGCTACAGATGGCCCTAGTGCAAGTGGGAGATTGTTAGTTATATGTATGCCCTAGAGGCCATTACTATACATCAGATGTATATTGTAGTGGATGCTGGGACATATATAGGGAGGACTTTCTCGCTCGACATGATAGTATGCTATCTGGTTACTCTTTACCTTAACGTGTATACAAGTTGTCTCTCTGTTACATGTTGGTAAAGCCCTTAGGATGTGTACTTGACTACCTGGACTATGTTGCGGATCATACTAGTGGGGACATGGTAGTCCATAAGTACATCCTTCAAGGTCCCTAGTCGTGGGTGTATCGAGACGGGGCATCGATATACCAGAGTAGACTATCGTATACCTTCTCGACCCATACAGATGGGCGATGGAGATCCCATATCCATTGGTGTTTGACATCAGAGATGATATACGGGTGCTCAGTGGAGACTGGGTACACTGGACGGACTCGCCGAGAACTCCAAGATGGTATTATACCTTACGTCAGATGGCAGTTCTCTGGTGACACTAGGTACAGGTTAGTCTGTAGACCCGAGGTTGTCATATAGTCTTGTGTGATTCCCACTGTGCTTTGATTTCCAGCTTACCACGTCTAAGAGGGCGTGCAAAACGGTGGTTTTTGGGTACAGTCCCGAATCACATGGAGGCAATGAGCGATAGGAGGGGATTCGTCTCTCCCGGTATTGGGGGTTGATGTTGCGCTATGCTCGACTGGCCATAACAGGAAATCCCTGGCCAGGGTTGCAGTGATCTACTGGTAAGTGTTATCAGTAGTTTCACACATGTTATGGACCTCACGTCGGCATGACATATCGAGCTATTGGGGTCTGACGTTTACCACCCCTAGGCGAGATATGCGACAGATCAGACGATCAGACTGGACTGTACGGTAAGTGTTACTGGTTGGATTCACAGGAGTGTGAGCGGGCTAGCTCGTTGATCTTCTAATCGCTCAATACCCGGATGGCCGTTACGTTTAGCAGACCGCTTGCGGCTTGTGGGTGCTTGATATGATCATCATCTGCTACCGGCGTATTGACGAGTCTTTAGAGTCCTACACAGAGGTTTCCTGGCTCAAGAGAAACGAAATAGGAGCGCATATGAGATATGTGCAGGACCGAGAATAATGCGTGTATGTGATACCGTATTCCATTCTCGCGATGAATATATCGATTGGTTATATGCGATATAACCTAGACATCGAATCAAGGATTGATTCGATAAGCCGATACATAGGATACTAGTCGGTTATATGCGATATGACCGGATCATTAAATCAAGTGTTGATTTAATGATTTAATGTATAATTATATATTTGATATATTACTTTGCATTAACTAGTATTGGTTCACTTTAAATGGATTTTCTCACTTGATGTGCAAGTTGTATATGTGATATACTTTTGTGCACATGTTTGTATCATGTTTGATGATACTTGCTCATTTGGTTAAGTGTAAAGAATTAAACTTTGGTTAAGTAAATGGTTAGGGTTTTTTATTTATTCATTAATTTATCTTTTTAATTTGGATTAAAAAGAAATTGCAAAAGAAAACAAAATGGTTGCTTTCATTCTTGAAGCTTGTTGAAGCTTCATGAAGCCTTGACCAAAGTGACCATTTTGTCTTCATACTTAACCCTAACCATTCATCTAACCTTAGTCAATTCTCTACACCTAACCATGGTTCATATTATGATAAGTAATCATTTCTTTTTCATTTTAATGAACTTATCATAATTATCTTCATCTTCTTCTTCTTCTTGAGTTCAAGAAAAAGCTTGCCACCATTAATGGCACCTTGAGCAAAAGTGTGAGAAATCCAAATCTAAAGTGAACCCACCTCCTATTTCTTCACCCTCTACCTCTTGCCAAGTAGTATAGGGTGTTTTCTTTACAAGTTTCACAACTTGGTGAAGTTGGAGCTTGATCTTGTGCAACCTCGACGTAGATCATCTTCGGCATCGTACCCGACGACTATTCCGCTCATTTCTCCAATGAAGCCGATGCGAGAGTCCGGGATTCGAGATGGACAGCGAGGGGACAACTACGTGAAGCTAAGGAAGTGGATAACCGGATCTACAAAGGTTGTAGCATCTCACTTTTAGTTAAGATGTTAACTAGTTTATTGTTTCGCCTAAAATTCTAGTCGACGATCCGTATTAGGGTTTCTCGGCACTCATAAAATTTGAAATTGGCATGGTTGATGCCTTGTGAGACCTCTATAGTGTGCCTAGGATCCCTACACCTATGACCTTGACAGAGGCCAACAAACTATAGGCTGCTAGTCAAGTTCAACCCATCATTTCTTGATTGAAGTAAACCCACCCGCATGACCCTTGACAGAGGTCAACAAGGTCGCACGACTACCCTAAATCAATTACATCATATGATTATGCAGATAAGCAGTAATCAGCTACCGCACACTACGCCTTGACAAAGGCCAACAAACACAGCACGAATACTAACTATCACTTATCTGAAATGACGGAGGGCTACGACAGGTTTTTAAGAAAACCCTTTGCGTAATGAACTTGATGTCGTTGCAGAATCGAGTGATTTTAAATGGTGTGTTTTTGAGGCTTTTCTAGTTTTGCTAAAGAGGTCACTCCCGGTGAAGGGATCGTCGGCTCTTTCCTCATCGAATAAGGTGCAGGGTATATCATATAAACCACTATGCAAAGCAATAACTATAGAAGCAATCAAAAGACAAACCGAGTATGTAGTATCTGCTAGTTTCACTAAAAAGGTCACTCCCGGTGAAGGGATCTCGGCTCTTTCCTTATCGAATTAGGTGCTGGATGTTCTACAAAGAACACCTCTATGCAAAGCAAGAACTAGAGCTACCAGTTTTTAAACAAGTTTCTACAACATCTTTTGGTTTCTTTTATTTCATTAATCTCATTAATAAAGTCCTATTTTATTTTGCTTCGCAAGCATCAGATATGAAATGAAATCAACAATATATAATATATATCTCATATATATAATATAAACATTCACCTCAGGCAGTAATATGATCTCATCACAGAACAATGCAGCAAAATGACATATGTGAAATATTGGATATACTAGGATATCCATGTTTTCAATACTAGACTGTATAAAACACGGATTCCACGGTCGCGATGAATAGCCAAACCCACAACCCTAGACCCCTACGAGAGTGGTAAGTAACACTGCCAATTCTCGGGTTAGGAGACCCGGTCTTGACTCCTCGAGATGGTCTCCCACTGGACCCTAGAACCCGGTTACTTGTGCTCCCCTCTTTGGGTCTACCTGATGCGGAAAAGTAAATAATATACAATAGTGACATCATCCTCAGCCTGGAAGTGCTCCAATAAAAGAATATTACATACAAATGAATTTTACATGAATGAAAATGAAAAAACTCTCATCTCACATAAAACCCCCGGCTACTCAAAACACGACGATCCAATATAACATATCACAGCAACACATACCATCACATGTCATCAACGTAAGTATGCATACGCCGATTGTCGTCGATGTATAGCAACGAAATAGGCGATACAACTACATATTACACTTACGGTCGCAGAAAAGAAAATGTAAAACTACAACGGCTGAAATCTGCAACCTCTTTAGATATCACATGCCTAACCAAATGAATTCCTTAGACATCTCATGCCTAACAATTATAAACCCCGCATTTTAGTCTCATTATCGAAAACACTTTTCAATAACTAGTCAGGCAATTCAACAAGATTCCCCACATCCTGATCGAATGCTCTTCACAAACTTTAGTAGACGGTCGCATCCCCGATGCCGTCGACGAAGTGCACTAAGGCGGAAACACCGCTGCCGCGAGCACCCGAACGGATGCTTTTGGCGACGGGGTTCTCCTACAGTCACTTGGTCGGGGCTATGGGGCATGACTGTCTATTAAGTTTACCCAGCGAATATCCGCGTGCGCTACGTGATTGCGACGGACTTTTGATCACATCAAAATTCCGTGGCAGCCGATCATCTGAGACTAAATTGCTATATTTATAATATTCAAATTAGTTATCTCATAACTACTTGTGGATTCCAAATATTGTATCACATTCCAGAAAAATAGACAATGATAAACTTTCTGATCGAATTATCAAACACCCAAGATCTACCAAATAGTTCTCAACACTTGAAATTAGTTTAAAAACATTCATCACATGCCACGGTTCAATGGTCCAGCTGTAGAAGGGTCAAGCCAATGCCTCACATGTGGCACGCCGTACTACCACAAACCCTAAAGTTTAGAGGCAGTTCAAGGCGGTCACATAATCGAGTTAAGGTTTGTTGTCTTCTAGAGGGTCCTCCGCGTTACTTGCACGACTTAGAACGTTCTTAAATTACGGAAAAATCCAACAATTGGAAATTTTCCGGTAGGGGAAAAAATGAGTTATTGATATCCGTTCAAACTTTTTAATACGTTCTAAAAATTACCCAGACAAACTAAACGAAGTTATATTATCCGATCGAATCAACGAGTCCCCAATATAACCCAGAAAACTCAATACTTAAGTGGAATTAAAAATTCCCATAAAAAATGAAAATAAAGGACCTAAAAATAAATATATGACGTACCAGGGACCAAATCAAAATTTTGGCCGCGGAATCACCGCCAAACCCTTGGTTTGGCCGCGGTTCCGCGGTCACTTGAGCGCATTAATGGGCCGTACTTCACAGTAATTCTTAGTTCTTCCTGCTTTATTTTCTGAGTATTTTTAATCTGAAAAATGTCAACTTTTGAAAAAATATCCAGAGAAAGGTATACATGGGTGTGACGGAGTTCGATCGGACTTTCAACTTCGTATAGACTTTGCCTAAAGCTCTAGCTTGGCTCTGATACCACTGTAGGGATGCTAGGTACACGCACAAGGGTCTATGAGGCATCAACCATGCCCGATTTAAAATTTAGCCGTGCCGAACAACCCAAAGCCAGATCTTTAAACTAGAGATTAGGCGAAAATAACTATGTTAAACACTTTAACACTAAGTGAGAGGGATTACAACCTTTGTAGATCCGGTCCTTCACTTCTTAAGCTCCGTGTTGAGGTCCCTTCGCTGCGATCATCGTGCTCCGGACTCTCGAGAGGCTCCTGTTGGATATAGTGCCCTCAAAGTCAATTATTAGATCACAGGTATGTGATTGCAATGATTGAGGGATGACCTATACCGATAGGACAGTCTTGCTCGAGATGATAGTATGTTATCTGGTTTGTCTTTATCATCGTGTACATGCTTTAGTTTACTATTTCATGTTGATAGAGCCTATAGGTTTTTTGCTTGACTGCCAGCAGTATGATAGCGATCATATACGTGGGAGCTGGGGTCTATAAGCACATCTTTAAAGTGTCCTTAGTCGTGTGAGTTTCGAGACAGGGCATCGATACTCCAGAGTAGACTAGTATATACAGTCGAGACCCCAACGAGGGGCGGTGGCCGGTCTCACAAGCCATTGGTGTTAGTTGGTTCACTTAAGATGTATACAGGTGCTCATTGGGTTATGAGTACACTGGACAGGACTCGCCGGGAACATGCTAGTTGGTATTATACATATTGTCAGATTGCAATTCTCAGGTGACATGTGTACAGGTTAGTCTGTCGACCTGAGATCGTCTTTTGTCTCGTATGAGTTCCTACTGTGCTTTGATTACTACCCTACCACGGCTCAAAGGAGTCATGCAAACAGGTTTTAGTTGGGTATAGTCCCGAGCCACATGGAGGCAGTGAGCGGATCGTTGGGGAATTGTCTCTCCCGATATTAGAGGTGAGATCGCACTGTATTTAGGGGAGCCATTACACGAAATCCCTGGCCAGGGTAATCGAGATTTACTGATAGGTATTTCAGTAGTATCTCAGGGTGTTCTGGGCTTCTTCCGACACGACTTATTCCGCTATTGGGGGTCTGACGTTACAAGCCCCCTAGGCCGGATATGCGATACTTATAGACGAACGGACCGTACTGTATGTATATTGTCACTGTTAGGCTCAGTAGGGTTCCTGGATGAGTTCGCTCATCGACTTCCTTTAAGGTCAGTTCATGGGCAGCCGTTACGCACACCTATTGCCGCTGACGACTTATGGTTAAACCCACTGCCAGGGTACTGATGAGTCATTAGAGTCCTCCATAGATAGTTTCCCAAGTTCGGGCGAAACGTTGTAGAGGCCGTATGGTTTTATGGCAGGGTTCAGAAAATGCACATGCGTTTACGCATGTGCCATATTTCGGGCAGATAATACTAGTGGGTTTTGGTTTAAGCCGGATCTGAGTATTATACTTTGTAAATATAATATCTTTGTCTCAGTTGCATTTGTATTCGGTCGTAATACAAATGCGGGTATGTTTATACTGTTACGGGGTTATTCTGAAATTCGTTTCGGGCTCGCTTTTTGAAGTTGGCTGTTTTCTATCACCCGTTTTAACATTCGGTTAAATGCGGATTTATCCTTTCTTCATGAGGGTGAGTCATGAGTGTGGAAGATTCTAGAAGCTTCTAGAAGTAGTGACTAGAATTTGTGACTCATTAGTGCATTAATTGTTCATTTAATGTTTTGATGACTGGGGTTTATGATTCAATGAATGCATTAATGATAAATGCAAGGTGTTAGATGAATCATTCTCTTCATTAAATGTTATGGTCACTCTCCCTCCTCCTACACTCACCCCCCACCTTCTTATTGTGGCCGGCCCTTGCTTGTGAAGAGAGATGGTTGTTGATTAAAAGTTTATGTGATTTGGTTCATCAAATTTCATTGCTCATTTCTCATTTCATATCATTCAAAAGGCAACTTCATTAACCGTTCGTCCATGGCTTTGGACGAAGCGAGACAAAATATTCTACTCATTCTTTACATCAATCTTGGACATGTCGGCTAGCAAACTTCATGTCCGAGTTCCCTCGGTTCAGAGGCGGGAGCCCGTTTAAAGATCCGTAGATGTGGTGCCACCTCGATGAGGATCAAGGAGATCAGAGCAGCCGCAACAGAGCGTGGGATGATGGCTAACGAACGAAGGACTTGGATCGTTCGGTATAGCTTTTTCACCCACTTTGTAGTTTGTTAGTTTTGCGTTAATGGCAGATCCGGGTTATAGTATACGATAGCGCCAGTTATTAAAGTTTTTGTTCCGTATTTGGCGTCTGAAAGACGGCCGGGGCGCTACTGTAGACTTACATGGTATCAGAGCCACGCCATTAAGCTTTAGTAACTTGTTCTAACGCATTTAAAATATCGATCGAACAGAATTTTGAAAACTACAATATTCAGTGTAAAGTTTCTGTCGATTTGTAAAACAGGCTAAAAATTATTTTGAGTATCTCAGAAAATCATGCAGGTTTTTTTAAAGAATTTCGGTGAAATTTGGTCAACTGAAGCTTCCAAAGCGCCGCGAAACCGCCGCGGAAACCGCCGCGGAAACCCTAGTTTGGCCGAGGTTCCACCGCCGTTTTAGAGCTACAGTAAACCATTTTTCTACAGTAGGTTCTTCTTGTAAAATTGTTGTTTATGGAATATTTCTTTTGGGCCCATATTTTTTACTGTACTGCAGATATACGTGGGGCCCATTTCGGGAAGTTTTGTCGATCGAAATTTAAACGTGTTAGTTTACAGTACTTACATTATATCTCCGACCATGAATGTCATTCGAGCGGTAAATTACGTCTAATTGCTATAGTCCTTTTAGACGGATTTGCGAACGTGACATTCGCGTTGATGTTCTGTGTTGTGCTGTGATGTTGCGAATTTGTCATGGTGGATAGATGTGTGCAATGGTAGTGCAGTTTGGATTTATTTGTAAATTTGATATTGCGGGGTGAGCGTCCAACATGTGGACTGCCGTCACTGCTTGTTTGTATAATATTCTTTTGGGGCACGACCGGGATGAGGTCGATGTACCCGTTGTATATATTTTCTTTTCTGTACTAGGATTACCCTGTGGTGGGGTGCACAGATAGCTGGGTTCTAGAGGGCAACGGACCTGCATCTCATGGTGTTGAGACGGAGGGGGCTTCACTCTAAAATTGGCGGGCTATTCACCGCACTCGTAGGGGGTACAGGTTGACCCAAGGAGAGGTGCTCAAGTTACCGGATTCCGTGAAGTGCTGGGTGGTCCATTCAATTTGTTGAAGGGGCTTTCTCGCTTCAGGTTTTGGCGGGTAACTTGCCGCGCTCATAGGGGTCTAGGTTTCATTGCACAGGCTATCCAAATGACCAGGGGAACGTCGGGTTTCATTAGCGGCTCAATGAAACCTGGGGCTCCCAGATTATCTGTATTGTTCTGTGATGCTTATTACTTTTCTGTGATGTTGCATTTATCATACCTGGAGCGATTATTATATATTGATTTATATACCAGTAGATGTTGTATATGTTTTGCACCAGCGCTTGTCAAGTCCCCGCTCTGTCGTTAGTTAAGTAACCTAACGGGTGATGACGGGACCCAGTGGCGAATGCAGATGGCATATACGTACATCATATTTTCGTTCTTTTCTGGTGTGATCAATTGATGGGAATGCATTGATTCTTATCAATGCAAGGAAAACAAACCTATATTTGATGTTGTTGGAACCAATTTTTCAAAATTCGTTATTACAAGGGCGTTCTCTTCTGTTCTGCACAGTGGTATTCCGTTATGAATATCTAGCACCTCATTCGACGAGGCAAGGACCGAGATCCCTTCACTGAGAGTGACCCCTTGGACAGAAGTTTGCATCGGGGTAATAAAGTCACTATAGTCGATTACTTTTTGCTATGCATCGTGGTATTCAGTTGGAATATCCTGCACCTCATTTGACGGGGAAAGAGCCGAGATCCCTTCACCGGGAGTGACCTCTTCAGCAAAAGTTTTTGCGGCTATATTTTTAGAAAAGCTATCCGGTTCCTTCAACGATATCAAGTTCATCACGTTAAAGTTCTTCGCCAAAAACCATTCATAGCCCTCCGTCATTTCAGATGGGAAGTACTTAGTATTCATGCTATGTTTGTTGGCCTACGTCAAGGCATAGTGTATGGTAGCTATTTGTTACCTTTCTGTTGCATAGATAGATGCGTTGGTTTGGAACAGTCGTACTACCTTGTTGGCCTACGTCAAGGGTATGTACGGATGGATTCAAATTAACCTGGATAATGACGGGTAGAACTTCATATGTGACTTATGATTTGTTAGCCCACATCAAGGTCATAAGAGCATGGGATAAAAATCATATCGGGAGTTTCAAATATACAGGAAACTTACCAAGCTTGCGCATACCTTCTGGAGTGTGATGACGTGAGTGGCTTCCATCATGTTATCGTGCGATGATAGTTGGATCCCGATTCCCACTGATGAGTAGTATTACTCCTCGGGTGATTCCGACTAATTCTTCTTTCAGGTTTGGAGGAGAATTTGAGAAAACAGTGGGAGGTTTCCTGATTAGATAAAGTGATAACCATTCTGATCTAGGTTAGAGTGCACGCAGAGTGTTTCTTTTCTCTCTCTTTTTGGCAGCGACCTTTGACCGACCCATACTATAACTCAGTAACCAAGTTAACCGAACCTTCTTAAAATACCGGCTTTTGGATTATCTAAGTTGCATAAGTCATTGCCACTCCTTCTTTTACCCTTTGCATTTCTCAGAACACCTCATATCACTATGAGTATCCACTTCCATTGGATAGATCCATCGTATGGTTATATATGAACTCGAAGGGACTTCTTCGAGGATGGATCAAGGTGAAGGAGAAATAGAATTAGTTTATTCAGTTGTCTTTTATTATCACCTTCTCTCAGGTTGTGAGGGCTCCTTAGTTTATGAGAGTACACCTATTACGCTTATTGTATAGTCTTATTCCAAACCATAGGCAGGCGCCGAAAGGTAGGGAATGAAGAAAACCAATTAGCCTAAGTAGGGTGTACAGAAGGTAATAAGTAAAGACAGATAAAGGGATCAGAAAGAGGGCAAAGTAAATTGCAACTGTTAATATTCATGACCAAACCACGTATTTTATCGCCACTCCTAATTTACCTTTGTATTTCTCCAGAATACCCCGTATTATTACGAACGTCCACTTCCATTGGATAAATCCATCGTATGGTTATATACGAACTCGAAGGAACTTCTTCGAGGATGGATTCTGGTTCTGGTGAGATTGAATAGGATTATTCAGTTGTCTTTTATCCTTACCTTCCCTTAGGTTGCGAGTGCTCCTAGGATTAAGAGAGTACACCTATTATGCTTCTTGGATAGTCTTTTTCCAAACCATAGGCTGGTGCCGAACGGTAGGGAAGAAAGAAAACCATTAAGCCTAACGATGGTGTGCAGAAGGTAACGACTAAAGACAAATAAAGAGAATTGGAGAGATGGCAGGGAAATATACGGTTACAGTCATGAATCTGAATAATGGAAAATGCATTACTATGAATACCTGGATACTCTTTCGAAACATATTCATGTTTCAGTTTCACTATGTATTGTTAATAGAAAACTGATTTTCCAAATAGACCCTTGCTCCAGGGTATGTATTTACCAGGTATAATTCTCACATCTGTATGGTTTTACAGATGATGAATGGGAGTAAGTTATTGGAAATTAGGTGGTCATCCTCATTATATCGGAATTCGTTGTAATTGGTGATATTTGAGGAAATCGCCTGGGTATAGTTTTCAACCTACGACGCACAGAATTTTGAGTTATTCAACTCAGTGGACTTATGCAGAGCATTGTATGCTATCAAGTGTCCATCAGGACAAAGGGGTTGGTCCTCGTATGTTCTATTTACTTGTGACTTCTCTATTTTTTAGACAAGTGTTTCATAGAAATACAAGGTCTAAGTTTTGAGAAGTTGTGGGTATAAGAATAAAGTAGAGAACCAGATGCTGCAAGTATCGAGATTCTTCAAAGTGATCGAAGATGTAGATTCTTGTGATTGGTATTCAGATGATAGTAATGGTTTTGAGAAACTTGTTTCTCTTTCGGATTACTCATAATTGGATGTATTCCTAAGTTGAGTAATGCTAATTAACTTCTCTCCATTAAGTTGATATGCACTGGAGACAGCTGCATGATTAGAATATGGTTCCAATTAAATAAGTGCCAAAGTTTCTATATTGGATATAGAATGGTTCATATCTTAACGATGTTAAGGTACAGGGAGTTGTCCGGCTTATGCTTAAAACTAGACTCTGGATAACTTAGGGCACGTTTCTGTAATGGCAGTTTGTGGGTTGACCCGGGCTATGTCGAGGGTTAATTTTCTACGATCTGGAAGATCAATAGTGATATTGTTCTTGACTCGCCACAGTTTTAGTAAAATGGATTTTTTTCAGAAAACAGTAGTGGGAGTATGGTGGAACTGGAAGTGATTCCAGAACCGCAAACGATTACGGAAAATTTAATAGGACCTAAAGATTCAATCAGGTTTGACATTCCATTAGCCACTCCGCAGATATGGTGGGTAACCTTAGACACCCGAGAGGTACTCCGGTAGCCTTAAGGACGGTGACTGAGAGGTTCTTGTTTACCCAGACTTGACACTACTGTTGTTCCAGGCTATAAGACCCGACAGGAGGTTAAGTATAGCGTCGTTCTAAACTAGTTTTAGAAGTGCACGTATATATTATTCTGCCAGAGTGTTGTTGTGGCCAGCGGGAGCATCGGAAGCAAGGTGGACAAGTAGCTTATGTCTATTTATAGACTAGAGCAGATAAAGCGAAGATAGATCATCTATTTTTGATGTGACAGTCATGGGCTTTGACTTCAACAGAATATGGGATGGATCTGTTAAGGAGGTAGTAGGGTGTCATGTCCTTGTATTTGGATAACATACACAGAGTAGGAAGTAAAATTCCTATACTACGATCGGTTATACCGTGGTTGTCATACAGTAGTCTCTCTACATAGGATATGAATATAATATCATATGTTGTTTTTTCACTAAATGCAATACGTTGATATATTATTCGAATCCTGGAGAAATGTTCGGAAGCAGGTTATGAACATAAGTGGTTGTTCTAGGGATTTGATAACGACAGCCTCCTTCGGGAGACAGTTATCATTCCAGGCTTTCAAGGTGACACGGATGACAGAGTGACTGTCAGAGTTATAGTTTTCCCTCTGACGAGGGGCAGTAGTTTAGACAGGTAGTCCAAGCAGATACTGAGAGTGGCATGGTGCATGATACAGATTAAATTAAGTTGACGATACAGTCTAAGAAGTTTGCTGGATTTGCAGTTTATTTAGGAACTGGGTCCATCAGATATCCAGACATATTCTAAGACAGGTATTGCTTATTTCGGGAGATGGCTTTCTCCGCGAACTTGAGAAAAAAAGAGACATGGAAAGAAACATCAGGGCGGATCCACTCACTGAGGCTATTTCTCGAACACAATAGTTTTACAAATGAGCTTTGTGAAACTGAATAGTAGAGGAGTTGGATGTTCGGTATCACACGAGCTGTGAGTATGCGACATCACAATAATTAGCCTTAAGTGAAAGTGGGAGATTGTTGGATATAGTGCTCTCAAAGTCAATTATTGGATTGCAGGTATGTTATTGCAATGATTGAGGGAAGACCTATACCGATAGGACAGTCTTGCTCGAGATGATAGTATGCTATCTGGTTTGTCTTTATCATCGTGTACATGCTTTAGCTTACTATTGCATGTTGATATAGCCCATGGGATTTTTGCTTGACTGCCAGCAGTATGATGGCGATCAAATACGTGGGAGCTGGGGTCTATAAGCACATCCTTAAAGTGTCCCTAGTCGTGGGAGTTTCGAGACAAGGCATCGATACTCCAGAGTAGACTAGTGTATACAGTCGAGACCCCGACGATGGGCGGTGGCTGTTCTCACAAGACATTGGTATTAGTTGGTTCACCTAAGATGTATACAGGTGCTCATTGGGTTATGAGTACACCGGACAGGACTCGCCAGGAACATGCTAGTTGGTATTATACATATCGTCAGATTGCAGTTCTCAGATGACATGTGTACAGGTTAGTCTGTCGACCTGAGATCATCATTTGTCTCGTATGAGTTCCCACTGTGCTTTGATTACTACCCTACTACGGCTCAAAGGAGTCGTGCAAACAGGTTTTAGTTGGGTACAGTCCCGAGCCACATGGAGGCAGTGAGCGGATCATTGGGGATTCGTCTCTCCCGGTATTGGGGGTGAGATCGCATTATGTTTAGGAGAGCCATTACACGAAATTCCTGGCCAGGGTAATCGAGATTTACTGATAGGTATTCCAGTAGTATCTTAGGGTGTTCTGGGCTTCTCTCCGACACGACTTATTCCGCTATTGGGGGTCTGACGTTACCAGCCCCCTAGGCCGGATATGCGATACTCATAGACGAACGGACCGGACTGTATGTATATTGTTACTGTTAGGCTCAGTAGGGTTCCTGGATGAGTTCGCTCATTGGCTTCCCTTGAGGTCAGTTCATGGGCAGCCATTACGCACAGCTAGTGCCGCTGACGGCTTGTGGTTAAACCTACTGCCAGGGTACTGATGAGTTATTAGAGTCCCCCACAGATAGTTTCCCAAGTTCGGGCGAAACATTGTAGAGGCCGTATGGTTTTATGGCAGGGTTCGGAAAATGCACGTGCGTTTACGCACGTGTCATATTTCGGGCAGATAATACTGTGGGTTTTGGTTTAAGCCGGATCCGAGTATTATACTTTGTAGATATAATATCTTTGTCTCAGTTGCATTTGTATTCTGTCGTAATACAAATGCGGGTATGTTTATACTGTTACGGGGTTATCCTGAAATTCGTTTCGGGATCGCTTTTTGAAGTTGCCAGTTCTCTATCACCCGCTTTAACATTCGGTTAAATGCGGATTTATCTTTTCTTCATGAGGGTGAGTCATGAATGTGGAAGATTCTAGAAGCTTCTAGAAGTAGTGACTAGAATTTGTGACTCATTAGTGCATTAATTGTTCATTTAATGTTTTGATGACTGGTTTATGATTCAATGTATGCATTAATGATAAATGCAAGGTGTTAGATGAATCATTCTCTTCATTAAATGTTATGGCCACTCTCCCTCCTCCTACACTCAGCCCCACCTTCTTATTGTGGCCGGGCCTTGCTTATGAAGAGAGATGGTTGTTGATTAAAGTTTATGTGATTTGGTTCATGAAATTTCATAGCTCATTTCTCATTTCATATCATTCAAAATACAACTTCATTAACCGTTCGTCCATGGCTTTGGACGAAGCGAGACAAAGTATTCTACTCATTCTCTACATCAATCTTGGACATGTCGGCTAACATACTTCATGTCCGAGTTGCCTCAGTTCAGAGGTGGGAGCCCGTTTAAAGGTCCGTAGATGTGGTGCCACCTCGATGAGGAGCCAGGAGATCGGAGCAGCCACAACGGAGCATGGGATGATGGCTAAAGAACGAAGGACTCGGATCGTTCGGTATAGCTTTTCTACCCACTTAGTAGTTTGTTAGTTTAGCGTTAATGGCAGATCTGGATTATAGTATACGATAGCGCCAGTTATAAAAGTTTTTGTTCCGCATTTGGCGTCTGAAAGACGGCCGGGGCGCTACCGTAGACTTTCAGCTCCGGAAGAGAAAGATGCAAGCTTGCTTCCGATCTTCGATAACAAAGATGATCTACCTTGAAGTTTCATTAACACAAGCTAACACTCACTAAATGAAGTGAACACTCTCATCTAAAGGGCAAGGGTAGACGAGGATGATGAAGTTCTCATTTATAATCTTTTTCTCACACATAATCATCACTTAGAAAAAACTAGAAAGCTTTTTCCATGAAGAACTCAAGGAAGAAGATGAATCAATCATCTGTGATGAATAATCAAAAGATAATAATGATGAATAATGCAACCATGGTCAACTAAACCCTTGTAGAGATTTAACTAGGGCTAGGGTTTGGGTTGGGTTAAAGGTGATTCACTTGAAAATATCAAGCATAATATCTTTTCCATGACAAAAGAAAAACCTTCTAGAATGTTCATGAAACAGCTAACCCAATTCAAATCCTAACCTTGTTTCATCTCTACTAATCTTGTTGCATTAATAATCATATCATGTTACAATTTTATATATCACATATATAATATTTATTGTAACAAAATAAAATAATACAATTAACATATATTGCATATATATCAATGTATTACCTGAGTGAGAAAAAGAATCTTTTAGTGAGGTAATATTAGTTAATGCAATTTAATATATCATATATATATATATATATATATATTATACATTAAATTATCGAATCAACATTTGATCCGACAATCCGGCTATATCGCATATAACCGACTAATACGATGACCCAGCTATATCACATATACCCGGCCGATATCTCATATCGCAAGAATCCAATATGGTATCACATACCGCATTATCCTCGGTCCCGCACATATCACATTTGTGCTCCTACTCCGTTTTTCCTAAGTCAAGAAACATCTGTGTAGGACTCTAAAGAATCGTCAATACGCCGGCAGTAGGTGATGATCATATCAAACACCCACAAGCTGCAAGCGGTCAGCTAAACTTAATAGCCACCCAGGTATTGAGTGCTCAGAAGCTCAACAAGCAAGCCTGTACATTCTCCTGCGAATCTAATCAATAACACTCCCGTACAGTCCGATCTCGTCGTCTGATATGTCACATATCTCGCCTAGGGGTGGTAAACGTCAGACCCCAGTAGCTTGATAAGTCGTGTCGATATGAGATCTATAACAGTTCGAGAAACTACTGATAACACTTACCAGTAAATCTCAGCAACCCTGGCAGGGATTTCCAGTTATAGCCAATCGAACACAGCACAACATCACCTCCCTATACCGGGAGAGACGAATCCCCTCCTATTGCTCATTGCCTCCATGTGATTTGGGATTGTACCCAAAAGCCACCTTTTTGCACGCCCTCTGGGATGTGGTTGGATGGAAATCAAAGCACAATGGGAATCACACAAGACTATATGACGATCTCGGGTCAACAGACTACTCTGTACCAGGGTCACCGGAGAACTGCCATCTGACGTGAGGTATAATACCATCTGGGAGTTCTCGGCGAGTCCGTCCAGTATACCAAGTCTCTAATGAGCACCCGTACACCATCCTTAATGTCAAACACCGATGGATATGGGATCATTCATCGCCCATTATATAGGTCAAGATGCGTATACGCCAGTCTACTCTAGTGTATCGATGCCCCGTCTCGATACACCCTCGACTAGGAACAGTTATAGGATGTACTCATCGACTACCGTGGCCCCACTAGTATGATCTCATTATAGTCCCAGTAGTCGAGTACATATCCTAAGGGCTTTATCAACATGTAACATAGAGAAAATCAGAGTACATGTTAAGATAAAGTACAACCAGATAGCATACTATCATGTCGACCAAGAAAGTCCTCCCTATATATGTCCAAGCATCCATTACAATATACATCATATGTGTTAGTGTATATGCCCTAGAGGCCATTACTGTATCATACTAGTATGTATATTACTTGATGGAAGCTTAGGATATTCACAGTTGTAAAGACAATCTTGCTCAAAATGGTAGTATACTACTTGGTTTGTCTCTGCTTTAATGTGTACATGTGTTTCTTTTATTATATCACCTATACGCATTAGTGAAGCCCTTAGGATCTTTGCTTGATTACCAGCGTTGTGATGGCAGTCACACTCGTGGGGCTGAGTAATCCACAAGCACATCCTTATATTCACGTCCCTAGTCATGGGATTATTGAGACAGGGCATCGATACTCCGGAGTAGACTAGCGTATGCGCTTCTCATCCCAGCACGGGAGACAGCCTGTCCTACAGCTGTCAGTACGTCGTACTTGAGATAGTATGCGGGTGCTCGTTAGGTTACGAGAACACTGGACATGACTCGTTGGGAATTGTTGGTTAGTATTATACCTATCGTCAGTTATCAGTTCCCAGGTGACATGAGTACAGCTTAGTCCGCTGACTTGACACTGTCACTTCGCCTCGAGTGTGTTCCCACTGTACTTTGATTACTACCCTACCACGGCTCAAAGGAGTCGTGGAAACAGGTAGTAGTTGGGTGCAGTCCCGAAGCACTTGGAGGCAGTGACGGTTAGACAGGATTCGTCTCTCCCGGTATTGGGAGTTGGCATCGCGCTGTGTCTAGGAGAGCCATTACACAAGTAGTCCCTGGCCAGGGCAAGCGGGATACACTGGTAGGTTTCCAGTGTTATCTCAGGTGTTCTGGGCTACACTCCAACACGACTTGTACCGCTATTAGGGGACTGACGTTTACCGCCCCCTAGGCCCGCCATGCGATGTTATCAGACGAACAGACCGGACTGTACGGAGATTGTCACATACAGACTCAGTAGGAGTTCAGATGGGTTTCACCTCGTCCGTCTTCTTATCGACATCTAACTGGGGGCCGTTACTCACAGCTAGTGTTGCTTGCGGTCTGTGGTTAAACCTACTGCCAGCGTAGTTTTGAGTCTTTAGAGTCCCACACAGAGGGTTATTCGCCTTTGGTCAAAACAGAGTAGAGGTCGGATGGTTTTGCGACAGGGTTCGTTCACATCCGCGCACTTGTGTATGTTTGGTGTCCGGACAGTCATTACTAGCGGGCTCTGGTTTGAGCCATATCCTAGTATATGCGTTGGTGTTAGTTTTATCTCATTGTGTTCATGTTCCTCGGAACATGAAAGCGGGTGTGTATGCACAGTTGATTGAGGCGGAGGAAGAGGTTTTTCATTAGGGTTTTGGAACGGGTGTGTATGCACAGTTGACAGTCGTCTTTTTCCAAACCCTAATGAAATTGTGATATATCAGTTAATAATATTAATTAAATGAAATTGTGTCATGGTTGGGTTTGTTGACTTGTTGACCAAGGTTGACTAGTTGACTATGTTTGAAACATTGACCATCGTCATTACTTTTCAAAATGCTCTTTGATCTTTGCAAAAACCATTTAATGTGATATGACAATGGTCTCATCAAACCAACCATCAACTTTTTCATTTTGATTAAAATTATTAATTTGATTTATTCACTTATATTGTTATGGTTGCAAAACTATTCTCATTCAATCATAATATTTCTCTCTCTTCTCTTCATCTTCCTCCTCCTCTATTTCAAGGAGAACAACTCTCATGTGTTGAGAAACATCTCCTTGAAGATAAAACACCCTAAGACATTCTCTACTCACTCTAAGGTAGAAGGTTTAGCAAGCTGGATACCTTAGTTCTCTCAAAGTTCGAGAAAGGAGCTCAAAGGAAGAAGCCCTCAGGTGAATCGATCTTCGACAAGAGAAGGCGACGAGGAAGGCACCATCCGGCCACTACAAAGAGTCCAAGACGAAGGTGTTCAAGTGTGGTATAACCCCTAACCGAGTAGATAAATCTCTAGTTAGGTTACTAGTGTGTAGTTTAGCCAAGGTCCGGTTTCTGTAGTCCAAGTTACCTATACCGAAAAATTGTTTTTCACCATTTTCGCAAGCCCGAAAGAACTGGGAGAGGTAACATGGACTTACAGTGGTATCAGAGCCTAACTAAATACACCTTAGCATGTTAGCAAATTATTTAGAATATCGATCGAACGAAAAAAACCGCAAAACACCCCGGAAAACCCTAGTTTCTGCCGATTTTTTTCTTCTCTAAAAATAATAAATCATGTCTTAAAAATCGGCTCAGGCTTTTATATAAACAGGCAAGAAAAAGGATCGCATGAGCCGACCAACTCACCGCGGTTCCACGGCAGAAGCAAGCTTCTGCCATGGATCCGCGGCCGAGTTGACTCGGCCGTGGATCGTTTCTACTGCAGTTTGTATCTGGGGTTATTTTTTGATTTTTGGGAGGGTTTGTTTCTGCCTAGAATTTCCAGAGAAAAAGTTCATTTTTGGGGTGGTTAGAAATCCGTATTTTTGGTCGATTTTCTGTAGACTTTGGCTAATGGTAATATCTGTAATGTTATATATATATATTGAACGTCTGCTAATCGCTATACGTCGATTAGTGGGGGTTATACATATCTGTGATCTGTGTTGTTGATAGTATGTGTATATGAATTCGTTGGATTGTCGCGGATGAATAGCCGGGGGTTGTGAGATGAGAGTTTTGTTTCCTTTATCTTTCAATTCATGTAATATTATTTGTTTGGCCCCACAATCGGGATGAGGTTGTAGCCGTCATTGTATAATTCTTTTTATTGTTTTTGCTCCTAGGATAGACCCATAGAGGGGGTGTACAAACTATCAGGTATCTCGAAGTGCCGAGTGGCTTACTCACAGTGTTGAGGGAGGTTGCTTCGCTTCGGGTACTTGGCGGGTAGTTTGCCGCACCCGTATGGGACTTGGGTGGGGTATTGGCTATTCACCGCGACCGTGTATTCCGCTTTTCGTTGCAGGCTCGAACGGATTGCGGATTCCTAGTATATCCAATGTATTCATCTGTGATCTGTAATGTCTATCATTGCTATATATCTATATACGATATCTATTTAGGCATTGCTTAAGTTTTTCGCCGCGCTAGCCCAGACCCCGCTCTATCGTTAGTTAAGTAGCCTAACGGGTGATGACGGGGCCCCGTGGCGAATGCGAATGGCATAAGCGTACGTCATATTTTGGTTGTTTTCTGCAATGGTAGGATTAAATGATGGGACGTATTAAAAGAACTAATGCAAGAAAAATAAACCACGTAAAAGTCGTTGGAACACTTTCAAAACCACTCAGTTCTTTTCAAAAAAAAAACCAACATTTAAATGCGGAGCTTGAGCCACTCTTTTTGAAAGCTATCTCGTTCCATCGATTATATCAAGTTCACTACGTTCACGGTTTCACTAAAACCATTCCTAGCCCTCCGTCGTTTCACATGAATAGTCAATAGTATTCAAGCTATGTATGTTGGCCAAAGTCAAGGCATAGTGATTGGTAACTATTGGGTATTCATGTGCAGCATAGATAGATGCGTTGGTTTGGGACAGTCGTACTGCCATTTTGGCCAAAGTCAAGGGTAGGTACGGGTGGGTCCAAATTAACCTGAAGAATGACGGGTAGAACTTGACATGTGACTTATGATATTTTGGCCAAAGTCAAGGTCATAAGAGCATGGGGCAAAAATCCACATCGGGAGTTTCATAAGTACTAAAACTTGCTAGCGCTGCATACCATTTGGAGTGTGATGATTCTAGTAGGATTCCTTCAATTTTGTCATGCGATGATATTTGGATTCCGATCCAACTGTGAGTATATGCTACTCCTCGGGAAATTTCTCACTAAACGACCAATGCTATAAACCTAGTAGGTGTCTAGAAAGGTGTTAGCAGGGCTACGCCCCTAGGGAAAAGAGGTTCTTAAATTAAGGAACTTCGCGAAAGCGTTGGAAAACCTCCCTCGAAGTCCAACACTGGCCTGGCTGAACGGTTAAGCAAGTATTGTGCGGTGAGATTGATCCCGACTAATTCTTCCTTTATGGTTTGAGGAGGGATTCGAGAGACAGTGGGAGCCATCATGTTTAGACAAACTAAAAACTACTCTAAACTTGCAAGAGTATCATGCTAAAGTGTTTCTTCTCTCTCTCCTAATTGCAGCGACCATTCGACATGACCGGACTTAAGTTATTACTAGATAAAAACATATTGACAGGGCAAAACTACAAAGACTGGCCCAGGAATGTCAAAATGGCAATCTCTTACGACAAGTTGGGGTATCTCCTTACCACTAAAGCTCCCCCTGTCCCAGGTCCCACCTCCAGCGTCGCGGATAAGGAAATCCGTAAGACATGGGAGATCGATTGCACGAAAGCCAAGTGCCTCGTGCTTGCCTCTATGGACAATGATCATCAGAGGAGGCATGCGAATATGGAACTGGAATCCATATTTTTTTATACAAAAGAACTGTATGGAGAGCAGTCTCGTATCGCAAGATACGAAGTGTCGAAGAAGCTGATTTCGGCAAGATTGTCTGTCGGGTCATCAGTAGCGGAACACGTGCTTAAGATGATTGGCTTCATTGAGGAGCTCGCGGATCTTGGGACCACGTTAGAGAATGAGCTCTATACGGACTTGATTCTCCAGTCCCTTCCTTCCACTTACGCCCAGTTTATCCTGAACTTCAACATGCAAGGAAAAGAGGTTGATCTTCCGGAGCTCCTCAACATGTTGAGGAGTGCTGAGGGCACCCTATAAAAGGGTAGGGAAACATCCACTTTGTTTGTAGGAGAATCTTCCTCTTTTAAGTCCAAGGCGAAAGCCAATGGAAAGAAGAAGAAAGCCCCCGCCAAACCAAGGGGCGGTATTAGTAAAGTGGATACGAAGGGAAAGGCAAAGGCAACAAAGGTAGCGGGAAAGCTTGTGGGGAAGGAAGAATGCTTTTACTGTCATAAGAGTGGAGACTGGAAGAAAGATTACGGGGCTTGGAAGGCCAGAACACAAGATCTGAAGCAAGTTGTGGCTTCAGCTTCAGGTGTATATGTTATTGAAAACTGTCTATCAGTAAACTCTACTTCCTGGGTATTGGATACCGGATCAGGATCTCATATCTGTAATTCTTTGCAGGCGTTGAGAAAGCATAGGTTTTTGAAAGCAGGTGACATGACCCTCAGAGTTGCAAACGGAGCTAGCATGGATGCTGAGGACGTGGGGGACTATCACCTGGGTTTGTCAGATGGACATTTTTTGGTTTCGCGTGGTTGTTATTTTGTACCAAATGCAACTTGTAATATCATTTCTGTATCTTTATTATCTAAAGAAGGTTATGAATTTGCATTTGCAAGTAATATTGTGAACATTCACCTTAATCAAGTTCTGAATGGGTCAGTTACATTAAGCAATGGTATATACATATTAAACCAACCACAGATTTTCAATGTCCAGAATACACACAAAAGAATGTCTCCGAAAATAAATAAAGCTTTCTTATGGCATTGTAGACTAGGTCGCATCAATGAGAGAAGGTTGACGAAGTTGCATACAGAAGGATATTTGGATCCGTTCGAATATCAATCATATGCAACTTGTCAGTCTTGTCTCAAAGGAAAGATGACAAAGACTCCGTTCACTGGACACAGAGTAAGAGCGAGCGAGCTCTTGGGACTCGTACATAGCGACGTGTGTGGTCCAATGTCTACGCATGCACGAAGCGGTTATTCTTACTTCATTACTTTTACGGATGACTTTTCAAGGTACAGATATGTCTTCTTAATGAAACATAAATCCGAAGCCTTTGAAAAATTCCAGGAATATAAGAATGAAGTAGAAAGACAAGCAGGCAAAAGTATCAAGACACTAAGATCTTATCGAGGTGGTGAATACTTGAGTGCCGAGTTCCTGAATTACTTAAAAGAGAATGGAATTCTCTTTCAGCTTACTCCTCCATACACTCCGCAACATAGCGGTGTATCGGAGAGACGGAACCGAACCCTATTGGATATGGTACGGTCCATGATGAGTAACGCTGAGTTACCACGATCATTCTGGGGATATGCACTAGAATCAGCTGCATACCTTTTGAACCGAGTTCCAACTAAGACTGTGCTTACTACACCATATCAGATGTGGTGTGGGAAGAGACCCTATCTTAATCACATTAAGACATGGGGATGTCCAGCTTTTGTCAAAAAGCAGCATGCGGACAAACACGAGGAACGCTCAGTACAGTGCAAGTTTGTAGGATATCCAAAGAACTCCAAGGGATATTTCTTCTATTGTGAAGAGGAACAAAAGATTTTTGTTTCTCGTCATGCCCACTTTCTAGAACACCAGTTCTTGGAAAACGAAATTAGTGGGACCGCAGTAGAACTGGAAGAAATTCCAGAACCACAAGCTATTACTGAAAGCTTAGTAGAACCAAAGGGTTCGAATGATCAGGACATTCCTACGCCGCTCCGCAGAAGTAGTAGGCAATCTCATCCGCCTGAGAGATACTACGGTTTTCTCATAGACGGGGATAGAGAGGATTGCATCATTGATCTTGATGAGCCTACTAGCTTCCAGCAAGCCATTCAGAGCATTGACTCGGTAAAATGGCTGGATACAATGCGGACCGAAATGGAGTCCATGTACACCAACAAAGTATGGACGTTGGACATTGCTCCAGATGAGGTAAAACCCGTAGGATTCAAGTGGATCTTCAAAAGGAAGATTGGTGTAGATGGACAGGTTGAGACCTATAAGGCTAGACTTGTTCCAAAGGGTTTTCGTCAAAGACCTGGTTTAGACTATGATGAAACCTTTTCTCCAGTGTCTATGCTGAAATCCATTCGGATCCTTCTTGCCATTGCTGCTTTCCACGATTATGAGATTTGGCAGATGGACGTAACGACCGCCTTTCTAAATGGAAATTTAGAGGAGTGCGTCTATATAGACCAGCCAGAGGGTTTCATTCAGAGTGGGAGCAGCGGAAAGGTGTGCATTCTTAAGTCCATCTATGGACTAAAGCAGGCATCGCGGAGTTGGAACATCTATTTTGATGAGACGGTCAAAGAATTTGGTTTTATAAAAAACCCAGATGAACCATGCATCTATAGTATATTTGTAGCAAGAACTGTCATATTCCTCGTTTTGTACATGGATGACAATCTGTTGATAGGAAATGATATTCCTAGGCTACAATCTGTCAAGGGGTTCTTGTCACACAGGTTCTCCATGAAAGACCTGGGTGATGCCTCCTACATTCTGGGGATCCGGATCTATCGTGATAGATCCAAGAGGATATTAGGACTTTCGCAGTCCAGGTACATCGACACCATACTGAAAAGATTCAGTATGGAAGATTCTAAGCGCCGTAATCTACCGGCATGTCATGGGATCACCCTCTCCCATGAGATGTCTTTCAAGACTGATTTGGAAAGGGATCACATGTCTATTATACCCTACGCTTCTGCGGTAGGCTCTATAATATATGCGATGTTGTGTACCGGACCAGATGTTGCTTACGCACTGAGTGTGGTAAGCCGGTGTCAGTCAAACCCTGGGGAGAAACACTGGATTGCGGTGAAGAACATTCTCAAGTACCTGAGAAGGACTAGGGAGATGTTCTTGGTGTATGGCGGCAAAGACCTCCAGATCGAGGCCTTTGCTGACTCCAGTTTCCAGAGTGACAAGGATGATTCCAAGTCCATGTCGGGCTTTGTCTTTACTCTCAATGGAGGCGCGGTGTGTTGGAAGAGTTCCAAATAGGAAACCGTTGCTGACTCGACTATGGAAGCGGAATATATCGCTGCATCTGATGCCGCAAAAGAAGCCGTCTGGATGAGGAAGTTCTTGAAAGAACTTCAGGTGGTTCCATCCATTGTTGATCCAATACCTCTGTTTTGTGACAACAACGGGGCTATAGCTTTAGCGAAGGAACCCAGGTCCCATCAGAAATCCAGACACATCTTGAGGCAGTATCACCTGATCAGGGAGATCGTGGATCGCAAGGAGATCGAGGTTCGGAGGGTTGCTTCAGAAGATAACACTGCAGATCCATTCATGAAGGCCTTGCCCCAGACTCAGTTCGAGCGGCTGATCGAGATGATAGGTCTTCGATACGCCAGTACATGGCCTTAGTGCAAGTGGGAGATTGTTAGTGTATATGCCCTAGAGGCCATTACTGTATCATACTAGTATGTATATTACTTGATGGAAGCTTGGGATATTCACAGTTGTATAGACAATCTTGCTCGAAATGGTAGTATGCTATGTGGTTTGTCTCTGCTTTAATGTGTACATGTGTTTCTTTTATTATATCACCTATACGCAATAGTGGAGCCCTCAGGATCTTTGCTTGATTACCAGAGTTGTGATGGCAGTCACACTCGTGGGGATGGGTAATCCACAAGCACATCCTTACATTCACGTCCCTAGTCGTGGGATTATTGAGACAGGGCATCAATACTCCAGAGTAGACTAGCGTATGTGCTTCTCATCCCAGCACGGGAGACGGCTTGTCCCACAGCCGTCAGTACGTCGTACTTGAGATAGTATGCGGGTGCTCGTTAGGTTACGAGCACACTGGACTGGACTTGTTGGGAACTGTTGGTTGGTATTATACCTATCGTCAGTTATCAGTTCCCAGGTGACATGAGTACAGCTTAGTCCGCTGACTTGACACTGTCACTTCGCCTCGAGTGTGTTCCCACTGTACTTTGATTACTACCCTACCACGGCTCAAAGGAGTCGTGCAAACAGGTAGTAGTTGGGTGCAGTCCCGAAGCACTTGGAGGCAGTGACAGTTAGACAGGATTCGTCTCTCCCGGTATTGGGAGTTGGCATCGCGCTGTGTCTAGGAGAGCCATTACACAAGTAGTCCCTAGCCAGGGCAAGCGGGATACACTGGTAGGTTTCCAGTGTTATCTCAGAGTGTTCTGGGCTACACCCCGACACGACTTGTACCGCTATTAGGGGACCGACATTTACTGCCCCTAGGCCCGCCATACGATGTTATCAAACGAATAGACCGGACTGTACGGGGATTGTCACATACAGACTCAGTAGGAGTTCAGATGGGTTTCACCTCGTCCGTCTTCTTATCGGCATCTACCTGGGGGCCGTTACGCACAGTTAGTGCCGCTTGCGGTCTGTGGTTAAACCCACTGCCAGCGTAGTGTCGAGTCTTTAGAGTCCCACACAGAGGGTTATTCGCCTTTGGGCAAAACGGAGTAGAGGTCGCATGGTTTTGCGACATGGTTCGTTCACATTCGCGCACTTGTGCACGTTTGGTGTCCGGACAGTCATTACTAGCGGGCTCTGGTTTGAGCCAGATCCTAGTATATGCTTTGGGGTTAGTTTTATCTAATTGTGTTCATGTTCCTCGGAACATGAAAGCGGGTGTGTATGCACAGTTGATTGAGGCGAAGGAAGAGGTTTTTCATTAGGGTTTTTGAACGGGTGTGTATGCATAGTTGACAGTCTTCTTTTTCCAAACCCTAATGAAATTGTGATATATCAGTTAATAATATTAATTAAATGAAATTGTGTAATGGTTGGGTTTTTTGACTTGTTGACCAAGGTTGACTAGTTGACTATGTTTGAAACATTGACCATCATCATTACTTTTCAAGATGCTCTTTGATCTTTGCAAAAACCATTTAATGTGATATGACAATGGTCTCATCAAACCAACCATCAACTTTTTCATTTTGTTAAAATTATTAATTTGATTTATTCACTTATATTGTTATGGTTGCAAAACTATTCTCATTCTATCGTAATATTTCTCTCTCTTATCTTCATCTTCCTCCTCTTCTATTTCAAGGAGAACAACTCTCATGTGTTGAGAAACATCTCCTTGAAGATAAAACACCCTAAGAAATTCTCTACTCACTCTAAGGTAGAAGGGTTAGCAAGCCGGATACCTTAGTTCTTTCAAAGTTCGAGAAAGGAGCTCAAAGGAAGAAGCCCTCAGGTGGATCGATTTTCGACAAGAGAAGGCGACGAGGAAGGCACCATCCGACCACTACAAAGAGTCCAAGACGAAGGAATTCAAGTGAGGTATAACCCCTAACCGAGTAGATAAATCTCTAGTTAGGTTGCTAGTGTGTAGTTTAGCCAAGATCCGGTTTCTGTTGTCCAAGTTACCTATACCGAAAAATTGTTTTTCACCATTTCCGCAAGCCCGAAAGAACCGAGAGAGGTAACATGGACTTACAATATATACTGTAATGGCCTCTAGGGCATACATATAACTAACATACGGAGCATATGAAGTGAAGGACCGGACTACAAAGGTTGTAATCCCAAACTCTTAGAAGTAAAGTTGTTAACTTGCTCTTTGTTTCGCCTAATCTCTAGTCTAAGACCTTGGTTAGGGTTGTTCGGCACATCAAAATTTTAAATCAGGTATGGTTGATGCCTTATAGACCCTGTGACAGTGCGTAGTAACCCTACAGTATCATGTCACTTCTAACTATCATTTAGTTTTTAATATGGTTTCTCTAACTATCTTTTAACTCTATCTATTGTATTCTATTAAAGGTTCCCTTAACCATATTCTATATATAAATCGGTTTCCATCAAAGTTTGCGGGGGTGCTATACGCCATCCACCCAACTTCCCCCGTAAATATAGATCTACTCACCTTTCTTGCCGAAGTTGATGGCGCCACGCTCCGTCGCCATGGAATCTATGCGAAGGTACCTACAATATCAACATATATCGCAAATGCTATTAACTCGAATCCGGAAAACCAATACGACACACTGTGCGCACATAGGTCAGAACCTATGGCCTACGCGTTCGAAAACGATCAAACACACCTTGTTGTTGATGTACAAACATCCAAAAACCAAATACAATATCAAATATAAGAATCCAAATTTAAGAATACGGAAAACACGAAAACAACAACATAGGAAAACCACTACAGATTTCACCCTAGGCCAAACTAAGAGATTTTGCATATTGGGTTGCTCTAGATATCACACATGGGAACTACCAACCAAAAATCACCCACTTTAGCCATGACTAGGCCGCAAATTGCGGCCCGGGGGAATTAATTTACGGCCGGGAAATGAGGGGAGGGGCTCAGGTTTCAGGGGGTTATTCTAGGTTGCCTGCACGTCTCTCTATCATGGGAACTTATTTTATAAAGGTCTCGGGTTATCCCAGATTCCCAAATACCCTCACAATTCAACAAAAAACCGACATGAATGAATTCCAATTCCGTATTTAGGATCCTATGCTATGGTCCAGGTCAAGAATCACCTCTAAAGTCTTATTGATAGTGACTAAACATCATCAATTTTCCAAACCCTTCTATAGAATTTCAAGGTTTACAACCCATTCGTAAACAATTTTCAAACTAAACTAGAATGCTAGGAAAACAAACTAAACTAAGTGAAGGGATTATACCTCAAAAAAGCCACCAAGCAAAAACCCTAGAAGCCCCAAGTCTTCAAAATCTAACTTTTCTTGGTCCAATGTGATGAGGGTGAGGTAGGGATCATCTTTTGTGAAGGGGGTATAGGGTTTTGAAGAAAGATTGGAGATGGGTCATGAGGGTAGAATGAAGGGCTTGAGGATGAAGAAGGAGGAGAAAAATGGTGGGAAGAAAGAAGTGGGCATCCCTCTTGTAGGGTTACTAGGCACTCTCATAAGGTTCTACAAGGCATCAACCATACCCGATTTAAATTTTAGACGTGCCGAACAACCCTAACCAAGATCTTAGACTAGAGATTAGGCGAAACAAAAAGCAAGTAAACAACTTTTCTTCTAAGTGTTAGGGATTACAACCTTTGTAGTCCGTTCGTTCACTTCTAAAGCTCCATGTTGAGATCCCTCCGCTGCGATCATCGAGTATCTGGACTCTAGATGTAACATTTCAAAAAAATAAAATATTATTTTTAGGGAATTTTTATAATTTAATAATAAAATATTGAATATTTTAATAGGGCGGTATAATTAAATACCGATAAATGGGGAAAAATTTGGAAAATTATAGAAATTATTAAACGATGGTGTTTTTATGTGAATTAAGCCATTTTAAAGTTTTTATGATTGTTGGATATGTATGCCCTAGAGGCCATTATTATATAGTACTAGTTTGTATAATACATTTTGGATGCTTGGGATATATACACGGATTTTACGACAGTTTTGCTCGGTATAGTAGTATGCTACTTGGTTTGTTTCTATCTTAATATGTATATATATTTCTTTTAACATATCGCTAATACATATTGATGGAGCCCTTAGGATCTTTGCTTGACTAGCGCTGTTGTGATGGCGATCACACTAGTGGGGGCTCGGTAGTCTATAAGCACATTCTTATTTTGGTCCCTAGTCGTAGGATTATCGAGACAGGGCATCGATACTCCAGAGTAGACTGGTGCATACTCTTCTCGTCCCAGCAGGGGAGATGGTCTGTCCCACAACCATCAGTACGTCGTACTGGAGATAGTATGCAGGTGGTCTTTAGGTTACGAGTACACTGGACATGACTCGTTGGGAACTATTGGTTGGTATTATACCTATCGTCATTTAACAGTTCCCAGGTGACATGAGTATAGCTTAGTCAGTTGACTTGACACTGTCACTTCGCCTCAAGTATATTCCCACTGTTCTTAGATTACTACCCTACCACGGTTTTATTGAGTCGTGCAAACAGGTAGTAGTTAGGTGCAGTCCTGAAGCACATGGTAGCAGTGACGGTTAGACATGATTCGTCTCTCCCGGTATTGGGAGTTGATATCGTGCTGTGTCTAGGAGAGCCATTACGCATAGTCGTCCCTGGCCAGGGCAAGCGAGAATTACTGGTAGTGTTTCCAGTAGTTTCTCAGGGTGTTCTGGGCAACACTCCGACATGAATTGTACCGCTATTAGGGGACTAACGTTTACCGGCCCACTAGGCCCGCCATGCGATACTCTCAGACGAACAGAACGGATTGTACGGAGATTGTCACATTCAGGCTCAGTAGGAGTTCGGATGGGTTCACCTCATAGGTCTTCTTATCGGCATCTACCTGGGAACCGTTATGTACAGCTAGTACTACTTGCGGCCTGTGGTTAAACCCACTGTCAGCGTAGTTTTGAGTCTTTAGAGTCCCACACAGAAAGTTATTCGCCTTTGGGCAAAACAGAGTAGAGGTCGCATGGTTTTGTGATTGGGTTCGTTCACATCCGCGCACTTGTGCACGTTTGGTGTCCGGGCAGTTATTACTAGCGGGCTTTGGTTTAAGCCAGATCCTAGTATTTGTTTTGGGATTGGTTTTGTCTCATTGTATTCATGTTCCTTGGAACACGGATACAGGTGTGTATGCACATTTGACTGAGGCAGAGGAACCTCATTAGGGTTATTGACCGTTGACTTTTTCTTAACCTTAATGAGAATGAGAGATATGATTAATGATATTAATTAAAAATAATTATGCCATGGTTTGGTTGACCATTTGACTTTTGTTGACCTTTTGATTTTGGTTGACCGCTTGACTTTTGTTGACATTTTGACCATCATCATTTCATTTGAAAGATACTTCTTGATTCTTGCAAATTTCATTTAATGTGAAATGATAATGGTCATTCCAAACTAACCATCACAATTTCTTTTAATTATTATTATTATTATTATCATTTTCTTTCATATGAGAGATGGTTGTTACTTTTTCTCTCATTCTCTCATGCTCTTTCTCTCTCTTGAAAAAGCTCTCCTTCTTCCTCTCTCAAAGCTTTAATCTTTCATGTGTTGAAAATCAAAAGCTTTTGAAACTAAACCATCAGAACATCTCTCTACTCTTTCTAGGGTTCTTTGTCTAACAAACCAAGCACTCTAGTTACCTCTTAGTTGAGGTAGGAGCTCCAGGTGAAGGCCCTCGGGTGGATCTTTTTTCGGCAAAGAGAAGACGAAGAGGAGCCGTCTACACCACTCCAAGGTGCAAGCAAGAAGGAGGACCACAACAAGAAGAGAAGGAGTTCAAGATCTTGGTATAACCATTCAACATAGTAGCTAGAACTTATAGTTAGTATATTAGTTTTTGTTTAGCAAAGATCCTTCATGGTTGGTCCATGTTATCTAGTGAGAAAAATTTGATTTTTACCTATTCCGCCTCCCCGAAAGAAACGGGGTGGGTAATGTGGACCAAACAATGATATCAGAGCTACTAGGTATTGGATGTCGACCTATGGGGGGTCTTACTGTGTGACAGTGTGCCGAAGCATAGGCTCTTATCCCCAAGAGTGTCCTGAGACCGGAAGGTGTTCCGGCGGGTTGTGGTCTTCGCGAGGAGGCATGCGTAAAAAGTAGCTGCTGAGGGACCCGTTGGTGCCACGGTGACCCCATTGGATGGGATGGCTGCCTGACTAACAATGGTATTAGAGCCTAGCTAAATAACAACTAGTATGTTAGCAAAGTGTTTAGAACTTTGATCCGAGAAAAATCGCAAAACGCACCGAAATCATGTACTTTCTGCCGTTTTTAAAAACTGGTCTAAAAAAATTTCCACAGGCCTTAAAAATACGAGCAGGGTTTTTTAGGAACACCCAAGAAAAACGAACCTACGACTCGATCAGACCTCCACAGAAGCGCGGCGAAACCACGCGTTTCGCCGCGGATCCGTGGCCGAGTCAACTCGGCCGCGGCTCGATTTTTCTGCAGTGTTCTCAGTTTGTTGTTTTGTGATTTTTAAGAAACTTTGTTTCTGCCCAGATTCTTTAGAGAACAGTATTGTTTTTGGGGTAGTTTCAAAATGATATACTGATCGAAATTCTATAAACTTTAGCTAACTGGTTATATCTGTAATGTGATATATGTACTGAACGTCAACTAATCGCTATACGTCGATTTGTGGGGGTTGTACATATCTGTGATGTTGGATTGTGCATATGAATTTGTTGGATTGTCGCGGATGAATAGCCGGAGATTGTGAGATGAGAGTTTATTTATCTTTCATTTGATGTAAATTGTAAATTGATATAATATTATTTTTATGGCCGCACATCCGGGAAGAGGTTGTAGCCGCCATTGTATATTATTTCTTTTACTATTTTTGCTCCTAGGATAGACCCAAGGTGGGGTGCACAAACTACCGGGTACTTTGAAATGCTGAGTGGCCTACTCAAATTGTTGAGGGAGGCTGCTTCACTTCGGGTATTTGGCGGGTAGTTTGCCGCACCCGTAGGGGTCTAGGGTGGGGTTTGGCTATTCATCACGACCGTGTAATCCGTCTTTCGTTGCAGGCTCGAACGAAACGCGGATTCCTAGCATATCCAATGTGTTCATCTGTGATCTGGAATGACTATCATTGCATCTGACGAATGTATATATCTATATATGATATCAAGCAGGCGTTGCTTATGTTTTGCATCCGCGCTAGTCCAGGCCCCGCTCTGTCATTAGTTAAGTAACCTAACGGGTGATGACGGGGCCCCATGGCGAATGTGGATGGCATAAGCGCACGTCATATTTTCGTTGTTTTCTGCAATGGTAGGATTAACTGATGGGACGCATTATATTAATGCAAAGAAAAACAAATCTAAAAGATGTTGTTGGAAAATTTTTCAAAAAGCTGTTATTGTAAGGACGTTCTCTTTTTTTTTGCACAGGGGTATTCGGTTATGAATGCCCAGCACCTCATTCGACGAGGCAAGGGCCGAGATCCCTTCATCGGGAGTGACCCCTTGGACAGAAGTTTGCGTCAGGGTAATAACTTCATTATAGTCGATTTTTCTTGCTTTGCATCGAGGTATTTAGTTTGGAATATCCTACACCTCATTCTACGAGGAAAGAGCCGAGATCCCTTCATAAGGAGTGATCTCTTTAGCAAAATTTTTCGCCACTATATTTTTAAAAAGCTATCAGGTTCCTTCAGCGAAATCAAGTTCATTACGTTAATGGGTTTTTCGCCAAAAAACCAGCCGTAGCCCTCCGTCATTTCAGATAATTAATACTTAGTATTCGTGTCGCGTTTGTTGATTATTCGTCAAGGCACAGTGAACGGTAGCTAAGTAATAATTCTCTGTTGCACCGATAGATGCGATTGGTTAGGACAGTCGCATGATTTTGTTGATTATTCGTCAATGATCATGCGGGCGGGTCTAATGCAATCCTGGATAACGATGGATTGGACTTGACTAGGACCTTTTGATTTATTGATTATTCGTCAAGGTCACTTAGGTCCTAGAGGCAAAAACCACATCGGGAGTTTCAAACATACAGGAAACTTGCAGATTCAGTATACCTTCTGGAGTGTTGTGACTAGAATGGATTCCATCTAGGTCATCACACAATTATAGTTGGATCCCGATCCCACTGATGAGTTGGATTACTCTCGGGAGATTATTTCACTTAACAATCAATGCTATAAACCAAGTAGGTGTCTAGAAAGATGTTAGCGAGGCTACGCCTCCCGGGAAAAGAGGTTATATAATTAAGGAACTTCGCGAAAGCGTTGGAAAAGCTCCCTCGAAGTACCAACACTAGCCTGGCTGAAAGGTTAAGCAAATATTATGACATACAATTAATCCTGACTAGTTCTTCTTTTAAAGGTTTGAAGAAGAATTTAAAATTATGTTCTTTTAGCGTTTTCTTGCCTAAAAAGTGCATAAGGTTTCTAATTTCGGCATCAATCCCAGTCCCTTAGTGAAAACCTTAAAGCTCAATCCCAACTAGTCCCAGGTCCCAGAAAATGATGAGGAATAAAAAAATTGAGTTTTTCTTTACTTTTTTTTATTTATTCCATACATTTACCTATGATGAAAAAATAAAAGGATTGAAATTTAAAGGCTGAGATGCGATGGTCGGCAGGCCGAACTCAATCGGTGGGAGAAACGACATCGAACCGAATAATAGGCGAATCGGGAATCCGGCCAAAGCCAGAAGTGGTTTATCTGGGCTGGTTGAATCAGTTTGCCCGAAAGAAGCACCAATAGCATAATCCAATCGCTATCATGGTTGGAGCATACAAACAGCGGGAGCCATCCTGATTAGATAAATTAATGAACCAATCTAATCTTGCAAGAGCGCATGCTGAGTGTTTCTTTTCTCTCTCTCCAGGTAGCAACCATTTCACGCTCTACTCAAGATAATAAAATGTATCGCTTGACCGATCCGAATTCTTATTCGGGGCTGGGGAACATCGGTTCAGCTCTAACTTATGACAACAATCATAAGTATGAGCAAGGGAAAGAGGATTGTATAGATTCCAAGGAAATCCAGTTGAAGAAGAAGCATAGTTTTGCATCTACTTCAGGTGTTCTTGTAATTGAGAACTGCTTTTTGGTCAGCCCTACCTCCTGTGTACTTGATACCTGATTAAGATCTCATATCTGTAATTTATTGTAGGGACTGAGAAAAAGTAGGAAAGTTGCACCTGGTGATATGACCCTCAGGGTAGGGAACGAAGAACAACTTAATGCTGCAGCCATCGGTGAATATCACCTTGTGTTGCCAAATGGCAATACTATGATTTTAAACAATTGCTACTATGTATCTTCCATGGTTTGCAACATAATATCAGTATCTTTACTTGAAAAAGATGGATATGACTTTGTTCTTGATAGAAATATCATGAACATTTACCATGATAAGGTACTGGTTGCAGAAGGTACACTGTGTAATGGTATCTATGTTCTAAATCAGAATATAGTTCTCAATGTACAAAACACATGCAAGAGGAAGAATTCAGATACGAATGAATCCTACTTGTGACATTGTAGACTTGGTCATATCGGAGAGAAAAGACGAAGTTGCATAAAGATGAACTCTTGAATACGTTCGAGTTTTCATCTTATGAAACTTGTCAGTCTTGTCTCAAAGGAAAGATGACCAAATCTCCGTTCACCGGACATGGAGAAAGAGCAACAGAGCTCTTGGGACTCATACACAGTGATGTATGTGGTCCAATGTCTATACATGCAAGGGGTGGGTTCTCATACTTCATCACATTCACTGACGATCTCTCTAGGTTTGGATACGTGTATCTGATGAAACACAAATCTGAAGCTTTTAAGAAATTCAGAGAATTCAGAAACGAAGTGGAGAACCAGATAGGCAAAAGTATCAAGATCCTCCGGTCTGATAGAGGAGGGGAGTACTTAAGCACGGAATTCCTAGATTACTTAAAAGAGAATGGTATTCTCTCTCAGCTTACTCCTCCTTATACACTACAGCACAACGGTGTATTAGAGCGGAGGAATCGTACCCTATTGGATATGGTTTTCTCCATGATGAGTAGTGTTGAGTTACCTCTTTCATTCTGGGGACATGCGCTACAGACAACGACATACCTTTTGAATCAAGTTCCGTCCAAATCTGTGCCTAAAACTCCGTATGAAATATGGAGCAGTAAGAAACCATGTCTTAAATTTATTAAGATATGGGGTTGTCTAGCCTATGTGAAAACACAGAAACTGGACAAGCTTCAGACACGTTCAGTTCTATGTAAATTTGTGGGATATCCTAAACATTCACTAGGATATCTGTTCTACCACACTGAGGAATAGAAGGTGTTTGTATCTTGCCGTGCTACCTTTTTAGAAAGGGAGTTTCTTGCAAAAGAAACTAGTGGGAGTTCGGTAGAATTGGGAGAAATCCATGAATCACAAAATGTTATTGAAGATTTGGAGGAACCACTAGATTCAATAACCCGAGACGAACCTCAGCCACTCCGCAGATCTGGCAGGATTTCTCATCCACCCGAGAGATACTACAGTTTGTAGGGTCCCTAGGCACTCTCAAGAGGTCTCACAAGGCATCGAACATGCCAATTTCAAATAAATTAGGGTGCCGAGAGACCCTAGTGTACGGATCGTTTGCTAGAAAACTAGGCGAAAAAGCTAACTAGTTAACAATTAACTAATGGGAAACGGAAATACAACCTTTGTAGATCCGGTCCTCCACCTCCACGGCTCCGAGATGAGGTCCTCTCCGCTGTCCAAATCAAATCCGGGCTCTAGCGTCGACTTCATCGGAGAATAAGCGAGCTAGGTCGTCGATGTCCACGCCGAAGATGATCTACGTCGAGGCATCGCTAAATCAAGCTCCACCTTCACCGAGCCTTGAAAACTTGTGAAGGAAACACACTCTACTACTTGGCAAGAGGTAGAGGATGAAGAAATAGGAAGTGGGTAGACTTTAGATTTGGATTTCTCACTCTTTTTCATCACTTGCCATTAATGGAGCAAGCTTTCTTCATGTGAAGAAATGAAGAAGAAGAAGAAGCTAATTATGATAAGTTAATTCAAAAAGAAAAGAATAACAATACTTATCATAATATTAACTCTAGTCAAGTGTAGAGAATGAATCATGGTTAGTGGGAATGGTTAGGGTTAAGGATGAGATAAGAATGGTTGACTTGATTAAAGTTTCATGAAGCTTCAACTAAACTCCAAAATAAGCCACCATTCTTATCTCCTTTCCATTTATTTTCCAAAAGAATAAACAAATAAATGAATAAATAAATAATGGGAGAAGAAACAAAACCCTAACCACTCTCACAACCATGGTTTAATCTTCACACAAATCCAAGTTAACATGTATCATCAAACATGATACAATCATGTGCACAAAACTATATCAAATATACAATGTGCACATCCGAGCGAGAAAATCCGTTTAAAGTGAACCGATACTAGTTAATGCAAAGTAATATATCAAATATATAATTATGCATTAAATCATTAAATCAACACTTGATTCAATGATCCGGTCATGTCGCACATAACCGACTGGTATCATTAGTAACAACTTATCGAATCAACACTTGATCCGATAACCCGGCTATATCACATATAACCGATCAATGTCACATCGCGAGAATCAAATACAGTATCACATAGTGGTATTATTCTCGGTCCCGCACATATCTCATATGCGCTCCTATTTCGTTTCGCTTGAGCCAGGAAACCTCTGTGTAGGACTCTAAAGACTCGTCAATACGCCGGCAGCAGGTGATGATCATATCAAACACCCACAAGCCGCAAGCGGTCTGCTAAACGTAACGGCCACCCGGGTATTGAGCGATCTGAAGATCGACGAGCAAGCCCTCTCACACTCCAGTGAATCCGACCAGTAACACTACCGTACAGTCCGGTCTGTTCGTCTGATATGTCGCATATCTCGCCTAGGGGTGGTAAACGTCAGACCCCAATAGCTCAATAAGTCGTGTCGATATGAGGTCTATAACAATTCGAGATACTACTGGTAACACTTACCAGTAAATCTCAGCAACCCTGGCCAGGGATTTCCTGTTATAGCCAATCGAACACAGCGCAACATCAACCCCCTATACCGGGAGAGAAGAATCCCCTCCTATCGCTCATTGCCTCCATGTGACTCGGGACTGTACCCAAAAACCACCGTTTTGCACGCCCTCTTGGACGTGGTAAGATGGAAATCAAAGCACAGTGGGAACCACACAAGACTCTATGACGATCTCGGGTCAACAGACTGCTCTGTACCAGTGTCACCAGAGAACTGCCATCTGACGTGAGGTATAATACCATCTGGGAGTTCTCGGCGAGTCCGTCCAGTGTACCTAGTCTCTACTGAGCACCCGTATATCATCTCTGATGTCAAACACCAATGGATATGGGATCATCCATCGCCCATCTTTATGGGTCGAGAAGGTATACGCTAGTCTACTCTGGTATATCGATGCCCCGTCTCGATACACCCACGACTAGGGACTTTGAAGGATGTACTTATAGACTATCTGTCCCCACTAGTATGATCTGCATCATAGTCCAGGTAGTCAAGTACATATCCTAAGGGCTTTACCAACATGTAACAGAGAGACAATCAGCATACACGTTAAGGTAAAGGGTAACCAAATAGCATACTATTATGTCGAGCAAGAAAGTCCTCCCTATATATGTCCCAGCATCCACTACAATATACATCCTATGTATAGTAATGGCCTCTAGGGCATGCATATAACTAACACAGTTTTCACATAGACGGGGATCGAGAGGATTGCATCTTGGAAGAAGATGACCCTACCAGTTTCAGGCATGCCATTATCAGTAGGGACTCTGATAAGTGGCTGGATGCTATGCGATCCGAAATGGTGTCCATGTATACCAATAAAGTGTGGACCTCAGATATTTCTCCACCTGGGGTAAAACCCGTTGGATGCAAATGGATCTACAAAAGGAAACTTGGTGAAGATGGGCAGGTGGAAACCTATAAGGCCAAACTCGTTGCAAAAGGTTTTTGTGAAAGACCTGGTGTGGACTATGACAAAACTTTTTCTCCAGTGGCTATGCTCAAATCCATTCGGATTCTACTTGCCATCACTGGCTTCCATGACTATGAAATCTGACAGATGGACGTAAAAATGGCTTTTCTAAACGGCAGTTTGGAAGGGTGCGTTTACATGGATCAGCCAGAAGGTTTTCTAGACAGTGGGAGCAGCAGAAAGGTGTGCAAGTTGCTTAAATCCATTTATGGATTAAAGCGGGCATCCTGGAGCTGGAACATCTGTTCTGATGAGGCAATCAAGGAATTTGATTTCATCAAGAACGAAGATGAACCATATATTTATAAGAAGATTGTAGGAAGAAATGTCGTGTTCCTAGTCTTGTACGTGGATGGCATTCTTTTGATAGGAAATAACATTCCTATGCTACAATCAGTCAAGTTATGCTTATCACAAAGGTTCTCCATGAAAGACCTGGGTGATGCCTCATATATTCTGGGGATTAAGATCTACAGAGATAGATCCAAGTGATTACTGGGACTTTCACAGTCCAGGTACATAGAGACTGTACTAATGAGATTTAATATGGAAGATTCCAAGCACGGTAATATATCCGCATTGCACGGAATCACCCTCTTCAAGAAGATGTCTCCTAAGGCTGACGAGGAGAGGGTTCCATGAGCACTATACCCTACGCTCCGGCGGTAGGATCTATAATGTATGCGAGGCTATGTACAAGACCAGATGTAGCTTACGTGCTGAGCATGGTGAGCCGGTATCAGTCGGACCCAGGTGAGAAACACTGGACGGCAGTGAAGAACATTCTCAAGTACCTGAGAAGGTCTAAGGAGATGTTCCTGGTTTATGGTAATGGAGACCTCAGGGTCGAGTCCTTTACCGATTCAAGCTTCCAGAGTGATAAGGATGACAACAAGTCTGTCCCGGGTTTTGTGTTTACCCGGGGCAGTGTGTTGGAGGAGTTCCAAATAGGATACCGTCGCAGACTAGACGATGGAGGATGAATACATTGCTGCAAGCGATGCCGCAAAAAAGGCGGTCTGGATGAAGAAGTTCAATAGTGAACTTCAGGTGATTCCATCCATTGTTGACCCAATACCTTTGTATTGCGATAACAATGGGGCTATAGCTTTAGCGAAGGAACCAATGTCCTATCATAAGTCCAGACACATCTTAAGGCGGTATCATCTGATCATGGAGATCATTGGTCGTCAGGAGATCGAGGTACGGAGAGTGGAAACAAAAGACAACACGGGGGATCCATTCACAAAGGCCCTCCCTTAAACACATTTCGAGCGACCTTTTGAGCTATTGGGTATGCGGTACGCCGGCAGCTAGCCTTAGTGTAGACGTTAGGTATGCGGTACACCAATTACTGGCTTGTAGTGCAAGTGGGAGATTGTTGGATATGTATGCCCTAGAGGCCATTATTGTATAGTACTAGTTTGTATAATACATTTTGGAAGCTTGGGATATATACACGGATTTTATTACAGCCTTGCTTGATATAGTAGCATTCTACTTGGTTTGTTTCTATCTTAATATGTGTATATGTTTCTTTTAACATATCGCTAATACATATTGATGGAGCCCTTAGGATCTTTGCTTGACTACTGGTGTTGTGATGGCGATCACACTAGTGGGGGCTGGGTAGTCTATAAGCTCATCCTTATTTTGGTCCCTAGTCGTAGGATTATCGAGATAGGGCATCGATACTCCAGAGTAGACTGGTGCATACGATTCTCATCCCAGCAGGGGAGATGGTCTGCCTCACAGCCATCAGTACGTCGTACTGGAGATAGTATGCAGGTGCTCGTTAGATTACGAGTACACTGGACTTGACTCGTCGGGAACTGTTGGTTGGTATTATACCTATCATCAGTTAACAGTTCTCAGGTGACATGGGTACAGCGTTGTCCATTGACTTGACATTGTCACTTCACCTCAAGTGTGTTCCCACTGTTCTTAGATTACTACCCTACCACGGCTCTATTGAGTCGTGCAAACATGTAGTAGTTGGGTGCAGTCCCAAAGCACTTAGAGGCAATGACGGTTAGACAGGATTTTTCTCTCCCGGTATTGGGAGTTGATATCGCGCTGCGTCTAGGAGAGCCATTACACATAGTCGTCCCTGGCCAGGGCAAGCGAGAATTACTGGTAGTGTTTCCAGTAGTTTCTCAGGGTGTTCTGGGCTACATTCCGACATGACTTGTACCGCTATTAGGGGACTGATGTTTACCAGACCCCTAGGCCCACCGATACTCTCAGATGAACAGACTGGACTGTACGGAGATTGTCATATTCAGGCTCAGTAGGAGTTCAGATGGGTTCACCTCATCGGTCTTCTTATCAGCATCTACCTGGGGACTATTACGTACAGCTAGTACCGCTTGCAGCCTGTGGTTAAACCCACTGCCAGCGTAGTTTCGAGTCTTTAGAGTCCCACACAGAGGGTTATTCGCCTTTGGGCAAAACAGAGTAGAGGTCGCATGGTTTTGTGACGAGGTTCGTTCACATCCGCGCACTTGTGCACGTTTGGTGTCCGGGCAGTTATTACTAGCGGGCTTTGGTTTAAGCCAGATCCTAGTATTTGTTTTGGGATTGGTTTTGTTTCATTGTATTCGTGTTCCTCGGAACACGGATGCGGGTGTGTATGCACAGTTGACAGAGGCAGAGGAACCTCATTAGGGTTATTGACCGTTGACTTTTTCTTAACCCTAATGAGAATGAGAGATATGATTAATGATATTAATTAAGGACAATTGTTCCATGGTTAGGTTGACCATTTGACTTTTGTTGACCTTTTGACTTTGGTTGACCGGTTGACTTTTGTTGACATTTTGACCATCATCATTTCATTTGAAAGATACTTCTTGATTCTTGCAAATTTCATTTAATGTGAAATGATAATGGTCATTCCAATCTAACCATCACAATTTTTTAATTATTATTATTATTATCATTTTCTCTCATATGAGAGATGGTTGTTACTTTTTCTCTCATTCTCTCATGCTCTTTCTCTCTCTTGAAAAAGCTCTCCCTCTTCCTCTCTGATGAGTCGGTTTACTCTTCGGGTGATCCCGATTGATTCTTCTTTCAGGTTTGGAGGAGAATTTGACAGTACAATGGGAGGTTTCCTGATTAGATAAAGTGATAACCATTCTGATCTAGGTTAGAGTGCACGCAGAGTGTTTCTTTTTTCTCTCTTTGGCAGCGACCTTTGACCGACCCTAGACTATGACTCAGTGAACAAGTTGATCGAACATTCTTAAAATACTGGCTTTTGGATTGTCTAAGTTTCATAAGTCACTTCCACTCCTTCTTTTACCCTTTGCATTTCTCAGAACACCCCGTATTATTACGGACATCCACTTCCATTGGATAGATCCATCGTATGGTTATAAACGAACTCGAAGGGACTTCTTCGAGGATAGATCCAGGTTCAGGAGAAATATAATTGGTTTATTCAGTTGTCTTTTATTATCACCTTCTCTCAGGTTGCAAGGGCTCCTTGTTTTAGGAAAGTACACCTATTACGCTTATTGGATAGTCTTCTTCCAAACCATAGGCAGGTTTCGAAAGGTAGGGAATGAAGAAAACCAATTAGCCTAAGTAGGGTGTACAGAAGGTAATAACTAAAGACAAAATAAAGGGATTAGAAAGAGGGCAATGTAAATTGCGACTGTTATTATTCACGACCAAACCACGTACTTCATCGCCACTCCTATTTCACCTTTGCTAGACTAAGGTATTATTCAGTTGTCTTTTATCATCACCTTCTCTCAAGTTGCGAGTACTCCTTGGTTTAGGAGGGTACACCTATTACACTTATTGGATAGTCTTCTTCCAAACCATAGGCTGGTGCCGAACGGTAGGGAAGGAAGAAAACCACTTAGCCTAAAGGGGTGTACAGAAGGTAATGAATAAAGACAAATAAAGGGATTTGGAGAGATGACAAAGAAATATACGGTTATAGTCATGAGTTGGATTATGGAAGAGGCATTACTAGGAATACCATGATACCCCTACGAAATATTTTCATGTTTCAGTGCATTGTTAAAGGAAAGCTGATTTCCCGATTAGATACTTACTCCAGGGTATGTATTTACCAGGTATGATTCTTACATCTGTATGGTTTTACAGATGATGAGTGGGAGTAGGTTATTGGGAATAAGGTGATCATCCTCATTATATCGGAATTCGTTGTAATTGGTGATATTTGAGCAAGTCGCCTGAGTTTTTTCCGGACCGCATGTATTTGGTTTTGAGTATCCGTTGTTGTGCACCAATTTCAAAATGATATATCTGTACGTTTATTTTTATAAAGTGAGATATAACTTTTTGAAATTATGCCCGTGACATTTACCTATATCAGTTAACGATTGGTTAAGGAGCATTGAACAATAGAGTAGTTCTTAACCATAAGTACAGTTTTCAACCTACGATGCACAGGTTTTGAGTTATTCAACTCAGCGGACTTATACAGAGTATTGTATGCTGTCCAGTGTCCATCAGGACAAAGGGGTTGGTCCTCATATTATGTTCTGTTTACTTATGACTTCTTTAGTTTTAGACAAGTGTTTCGTAGAAATACAAGGTCTAAGTTTTGAGAAGTTGTGGGTATAAGAATAAAGTAGAGAACCAGATGTCGCAAGTATCGTGATTATTCGAAGAGATCGAAGATGTAGATTCTTGTCATTGGTATTCAGTTGATATTAATGGTTTTGAGAAACTTGTTTCTCTTTCAGGTTACTCATAATTGGATTTATTCCTAAGTTGAGTAATGCTGATTAGCCTCTCTCCATTAAGTTGATATGCACTGGAGAAAGCTGCATGATTAGAATCCGTTTCCAATTAAATAAGTACCAAAGTTTCTATATTGAATATAGAATGGTTCATATCTTAACAATGTTAAGATACGGGGAGTTGTACGGCTTATGCTTAAAACCAGACTCTGGATAACTCAAGGCACGTTTCTGTAATAGAAGATTGTGGGTTGACCCGGGTTATGTCGAGGGTTGACTTTCTACCATCTGGAAGATCAATAGTGATATTGTTCTTGACTCGCCATAGTTTTAGTAAAATGGATTTTTTCAGAAAACAGTAGTGGGAGTATGGTAGAACTGGAAGTGATTCCAGAACCGCAAACGATTACGAAAAATTTAATAGGACCAAAAGATTCAATCAGGTTTGACATTCCAATAGCCACTCCGCAATATGGCGGGTAACCTCATACACCCGAAAGGTTCTCCGGTAGCCTCAAAGACGGTGACAGGAAGGTTCTTGTTTACCCAAACTTGACACTACTACTGTTCCAGGCTATGAGACCCGGCAGGAGGTTAAGTATAGCGTTGTTCTAAACTAGTTTTAGAAGTGCACGTCTATATTATACTACCAGAGGGTTGTTGTGGTCAGTGGGAGCAGCGAAAGCTTAGTGGGCAAGAAGCTTAGGTCTATTTATAAACTAAAGCAGATATAGTAGAGATAGATCATCTAATTTTGATGTGACAGTCATATGTTTGACTTCATCAGAATAGGGGATGGATCTGTTAAGAAGGTAGTAGGGTGTGATGTTATGGTATTTGGATGACATACACAGAGTAGGAAATAAAATTCCTATACTACGATCAGTTATACTGTGGTCGTCACACAGTTGTTTCTCCACAAAGGATATGGATATAATATCAGACATTCTCGTTACTAGGTCTATGGTTTTAGATCTAGAATTGGGTAGTTTCCCAATCTGGGTATTTTGACAGTATTCTAATGGTATTTTAGAATAGATGACTCCTGGCATGGTGGTGTACCTGAAGATGATGGAGTTACCCTATCTAAAGGTGTCTTACAGACTAAAGGGGAGAGGGATGTGCATGATTGGCAGATCACTTGCTTAGGCAATTGAGTCAATCATGAGATTTCAAGTACCACACCAAATGTTGTTTTTGCATTAGATGCAATAAGTTTATATTAATCCAATCCTGAAGAAACATAAGGAAGCAGTTTTAGAACATAAGTGCATGTTCTACGGATTTGATGACGGCAGCCTCCATTAGAGACGGTTATCATTCCAGGCTTCAAAGGTGACAAGGATGACAGAGTGATTATCAGAGTTATAATTTTCCCTTTGACGAGGGACAGTATTATGGACAGGTGGTCCAAGAGGATACTGTGGGAGGCATGGTGCGGGGTACTGATTAGGTTCAGTTGACGATACAGTCTAAGAAGTTTGGATTTGGAGTTCATTTATGAACTAGGTCTCATAAGATATCCAGACATATTCTAAGATATATATTACTCAATTCAGGAGATGGCTTTCTCCGTGAACTCGAGATTAAGAGAGACATAGAAAGAAACATCGGGGCGGATCCACTAATTGAGGCTATTTCTCGAACACAAGAGTTTTACAAACGGGCTTTGTAAAACTGATTAGTAGACGAGTTGGGTGTTCAGTATCACACGGGCTGTGAGTATGCGACATCGCAATAATTAGCCTTAAGTGCAAGTGGGAGATTGTTGGATAAAGTGCCCTCAAAGTTAATTATTGGATCGCAGGTACGTGATTTCAATGATTGAGGAGGACCTATACCGGTAGTACAGTCTTACTCGAGATGATAGTATGTTATCTGGTTTGCCTTTATCAGTCGTGTACAGGTTCAGGTGATTGATCAATATTACATGTTGATAGAGCCCTTAGGATCTTGCTTGACTACCAACAGTATGATGGCGATCATATACGTGAGAGTTGGGTAGTCTATAAGCATATCCTTAATTGTGGTCCTTAGTCATGAGAGTTTCGAGACATGACATCGCTACTCCGGAGTAGACTAGTGTATACAGTCGAGACCCCGACGAGGGGCGGTGGCTAGTCTCACAAGCCACTGGTGTTAGTTGGATCACCTATGATGTATACAGGTGCTCATCGGGTTATGAGTACACTGGACAGGACTCGCCGGGAACCTGCTAGTTGGTATTATACCTATCATCAGATAGCAGTTCCCTGGTGACATGTGTACAGGTTAGTTCATCGACCTGAGTTCGTCATTTGTCTCCTGTGAGTTCCCACTGTGGTTTGATTTCTACCCTATTACGGCTCAAAAGAGTCGGGCAAACAGGTACTTTTTGGGTACAGTCCCGAGCCACATGGAGGCAAGTGAGCGGATCGGCAGGGGATTCGTCTCTCCCGGTATTGGGGGTGACATCGCGATGTGTTTAGCAAAGCCATTACACCAAGTCCTTGGCCAAGGCAGGTGAGAATTGCTGGTAAGTATTCCAGTAGTTTCTCAGGTTGTTCAGGGCTTGTCTCCGACACGACTTATACCGCTATTGGGGGTCTGAATTACCAGCCCCCAAGGCCCGATATACGATACTCATAGATGAACAGACCAGACTGTATGTATATTGTCACTGTTAGACTCAGTAGGGTTCCAGGATGAGTTCGCTCATCGGCTTCCCTTGAGGTCAGTACATGGGCAGCCGTTACGCACAGCTAGTGCCGCTGACGGCTTGTGGTTAAACCCACTGCCAGGATATTGATGAGTCATTAGAGTCCCCCATAGATAGTTTCCCAAGTTCGGGCGAAACGTTGTAGAGGCCGTATAGTTTTATGGCAGGGTTCGGAAAATGCACGTGCGTTTAATCACGTATCATATTTCGGGCAGATAATACTGATTGGCTTTGGTTTAAGCCGGATCCATGTATTATACTGTGTAGATATAATATCTTTGTCTCAGTTGCATTTGTATTCGGTCGTAATACAAATGCGAGTATGTATGTACAATTACGGGGTTATCCTGAAATTCATTTCGGGATTGCTTTTCGAAGTTGCCAGTTTTCTATCACCCATTTTAACATTCGGTTAAATGCGGATTTATCTTTTCTTGAGGGTGAGTCATGAATGTGGAAGATTCTAGAAGAGGTGACTAGGTTTCATGACTCATGGTTTGCATTAATTGAGAGATGAGGTGTTAAGTGAAGTGGATTAGTTCATTTAATGATATGCAAGGTGTCATTAGTGAGTCATTCTTTGCTTTAATGATTCTTGTTCTTGCTAAGATCTTTTTTGATAAGCTTTGCTTATGGTTACCCTCCCCCTCCTACACTCACCCCCACCTCTATATTGGCCGGCCCCTCTTTAGGAAAGAGATGATTTGTTTTTTTTGAAAAAGATTATGGATTTGGTTCTGTTCACACCATAATATTGTATTATTATATTCCCCATTCTAATTCTTTTTATAAATAAACAGGTGCTTTTGATGCATGTCTGCTACATATTACAGGATACAGGTTCTTGGAGCGAAAACAGTGAAAAAGACAAAAGATGATACAAAAGAGGGACTTTTGACCCACAAGTAGAAGGATCCTACTCAAGCCTAGACGAAGAACAGTTCAAGGCAATGTAAGGTCCAAAAATTCAAAGTGAACAGTTAAAAGACCTCTACAAGATTTCACTGAAAGATATGGAGAAGACCCAGAAGCCAAATGGAGAAAAGAACTGAAAAAATAAAAAGCCCAAAGCAGTAAAAAAGAACCCAGAAAAATTGAGCAGATGACCTCACCAAAGGGCCGCGGAACAGCGGCCTTACCCCCACTAATGCCGCGGTTCCGCGGTCATCTGATGCATTTGTCAGTGCAGATTTCTCCTGGCGGTGCATCGGTGGTTTTGTTGGGATTTTTCGGGGGTATATCTGTAATAGCACATATGCGAGCAATTGTAACCATAATTTTCCCATTCCCTATAACAATGTATTCTAAAGATTGTATTAGGGATGCCTCTTTTTAATAAATAAAATTCAGGTTCTTTGGAAGATTAAGAACATCATTTCTTGTAAGTTCATTTTAATTTTCTGCCCTAGATTAATTCAATTTTTTTTGCCCTAGCTTTCTAATTTAATTCTTGCCTTAAATTAATCATTCCCTTGCCCAAGTTAATTTTAGTTTAGGATCTCTTAAACTGCAGTAGGAAATTAATCCAGTAGATCTAAAAATGCAAAATCTTAAAATGATGTTTTTAATAAATCCCCTAATGTGCGAGTAATTTCCTCGCTTGTTAGGGTTAGGAATAAGGGAGGGATTGAGAGATGAATATCTCTCATCTTTTTCAAGCCCAATAATTTGTAATAACTAGAACTTCATGCACGTATGCATGATCCGCTCCCTACGGCACCCTACCCTGGAGATAACGGTGAAACCGTAGTATAAAGGACCGGACATGCATGATCTCCATGAAGGTTAGAGCAATTAGTAAGAAAGGACGGACAAGGATCAAGAGGAAGAAACTTCGTTTCTTCCCAATCATCCTAATCCCCTTTACTAATAATTGTTATAACTTCTAAAAATATTTAATTAAGGGTATTGAAAGAGGTGTGAATATCAAATCTTACCAAACCCTACCTTAGACCTAACCCTAGCAAGTTTCTTTATCATCATAGAACTAGTTTTTAGATTCAGTTAAAAAGAAAACCAAACAACCATTGGAATCAACTCGTAAGAACACTTAGGAAAATAACACATCCCTGTCGACCGACCCGTATTCACCGGCTAGCTTCATGCGACACCGTTCTTGATTGCGGTAAATATTTTTGATCATTAAAATCCTACACACTAATCAAATGACGCCGTTGCCGGGGATGGCGTAAAAATTTCCTTTTTGTAATTTCGGGTTGATATAAATTTTAAAAATCATAAAAATCTGAAAATAGAAAAAGTACAAAATTATTTTATCAATTTTTTCTGTTTGAAGGGTTATTGTTTGAATCTTGCAGGAACAGCGAAGAATCTCGGATTTGAAAATTTACAGAGGGCTTAACAGAAATTGGTACATCAGAACAGAGGAGGATTGGAACAAAGGAGCGGCAGAATTTTTCTCAGAGAGTGATCCCTCCTCCAGACCACGTTTCCGCTGCCGTTGTGTGCTCAAAACCGCGGTTCTGCCTCAAGCTTGCCACGTCAGCTCCTCAAAATTTGTCGGTTTGTTCCTCATTCTCCCCTCTGCCAACCTCCATATATCCTTTTGCGAAATTTTCTGCAGGATTTCTTTGCGCTTAAAAAAAAAGAAAAAAATTCTTCCCCCTTCTCAATAACAGATTTTCTGCAGGTTTCTTTGCGCCGTGCTAAAAAGAATTAATTGCAAGTGAATTTACTGTTTTGCATATTTTAATCGGACTTTAAAGGGCTATTGACCAAACTCAGATTGGGTGGGGATTTCATTACCCTTCCCAGGACCCCAGAAATCACTTAAAAGCATTTGCATTGACCAATCTTAATTAAAAAAATACTAGACTCATCCCTAAGGACTTCGAGCTCAATAGGAAAAGGACTAGTATAGGCATCGACCGTTTATCCTAACTTGACTTTGCGGTGTCTAGGCAAGTGTGTCAAAGGCTAGTGGTTATTAATTAGGCCTACTATTGTGGTTGCTTCCCACTTACCTGGCCGCATTTGGCGGTGAAGAGGCGGTTTGAGGTCCTATTTCTAGCCCTAGTTAGGAGCTGTCTAGCTGACCTAGGTGACCTTAGATCTAGGCCTGATTGTGCATGTGTGGTTGATCGCATTTGCGTCACAAGTCTCTTTTCAAAAATCTCTTTGCAAAACTCTCACATAAAAAAAAAGAAAAATCTTTTCAAAACTTGCAACTTGTCGCTAAAGAAATCTCGCACCTCACTTACACCACTTTCTCTCATTGACGTTTTCTTACCTCCACATTATGTCTTTCATTTTTCTGACTATACTACCCCTTTAGTGTATGTCACTTTGGACTAGGGACACTAACGCCCGATTAGTCCGTGTTTCGTTGGTACCGACCGATGAACCTTTCGACACCGAAGTCGAAATTCCGTCCACTTTCGTACTTCCACCTTCAAATTCTTCTTCCGTAGGTATGTCGGGATACAATCCTAACAATACCTTACCAACGGGAATGATTCCACCTCCGTTAGGTACGAATAACCCGAATCACCCGCCTGTTGAAGCGCCCGCACGAGTTGCGCTCCAGGATCTCTTCTATCCTGTCCGCACTTCTTTACCTACCTGTCTTTCACCCCCACCGGCAAATGGGGACAATTTTGAAATAAAACCATATTTCATCAATATGCTGCCAAAATTTCATGGTTTGGAATCTGAAGATGCTTATATCTTTATCAATAAATTCCAAAATGTTTGCGCTATGATGAAAACGACCCATTTAAGTGATGACGCTATAAGGCTAAGGGTCATTCCTTTTACCTTATGTGACCTAGCCGAGAAGTGGCTATACAGCACCGCATCACATTCCATTAGAAATTGGGACTAGTTTGTGAAAGCTTTTCTTAAAAAGTTCTATCCTCATCACAAAACTGCTAGAATCCGTAATGAGATTATACAATTTTCACAGCTTCCTTCCGAACCATTTTGGAAGTGTTTTAAGAGATTTAAAGACTTACTAGTTCAATGCCCTCATCATGGGAACGAAAGTTGGCAACTTTGCCAAATATTATACGAGGGATTGACTCGGCAACGAAGCAGTTGCTAGAAACCATCTGTCAAGATCACTTTCTCTCCAAACCTAGTGAGGAAGCGTGGCAGTTTCTTTAGGATCTTAGTGAACAAACAATTCAGTGGGAGAGTACCAAGACCACATCATCTTCTTCTAGTGGTCAATCTAGGGCAGGCATACATCAAGTAGAGATGTCGATTGCTATGAAGGCCGAGATGGCCGCTCTTACGAAAAAGCTAGAAGCGATTGAGACCAAAATCTCATCGCCTTCTCCTGCCCCTGTTATGCCTCCACGAACTGTTTGTGCTTGTTGTGCGGACCCATCACACCTAACCGAAGAGTGTCCTTATAATGCATCTACTCAAGGACATGATCAAGTCAATGCTGCCTTTCAGCAACAACAAAGAAACGATCCTTACTCTTCGACATACAATCCGGGGTGGAGGAGTCACCCAAATTTCGCTTGGAACCAAAATCAACAATTCCAAGGAAATAACAATTTTCAAAGGCCTCCTCTGTTAGTTATATGTATGCCCTAGAGGCTATTACTATACATTGGATGTATATTGTAGTGGATGCTGGGACATATATAGGTAGGACTTTCTTGCTCGACATGATAATATGCTATCTGGTTGCTCTTTATCTTAACATGTATACTTTCTGTCTCTCTGTTACATGTTGATAAAACCCTTAGGATATGTGCTCGACTTCCAGGACTGTGATGCAGATCATACTAGTGGGGCCTGGGTAGTCCATGAGTACATCCTTCAATGTTCCTAGTCGTGGGAATATCGAGACGGGGCATCGATATTCAAGAGTAGACTAGCGTATATCTTCTCGACCCATGTGATGGGCGATGGATGATCCTATATCCATTGGTGTTTGACATCAGAGATGGTATACGGGTGCTCAGTGGAGACTGGGTACACTGAACGGACTCGCCGAGAACTCCCAGATGGTATTATACCTCACGTCAGATGGCAGTTCTCTGGTGACACTGGTACAGCTTAGTCTGTTGACCCGAGATCGTCATAGAATCTTGTGTGTCTCCCACTGTGCTTTGATTTCCACCCTACCACGGCTCTACTGAGTCGTGCAAACATGTGGTTTTAGGAACAGTCCTGATTCACATAGAGGCGATGAGCGATAAGAGGGGATTCATCTCTCTCGGTATTTGGGGTTGATGTTGCGCTATGCTCAACTGGCCATAACTGGAAATCCTTGGCCAGGGCTGCACTGATATACTGGTAAGAGTTATCAGTAGCTTCACGCTTGTTATGGACCTTACATCGGCATGACTTATCAAGCTACTGGGGTCTGACGTTTACCACACCTAGGCGAGATATGCGACATATCAGACGAACAGACCGGACTGTACGGTAAGTGTTGCTGGTTGGATTCACAGGAGTGTGAGCAGGCTTGCTCGTTGATCTTCTGATCGCTCAATACCCGGGTGGCCGTTACGTTTAGCAGACCGCTTGCCGCTTGTGGGTGTTTGTATGACCATCACCTACTACCGGCGTATTGACGAGTCTTTATAGTCCTACACAGAGGTTTCCTGGCTCAAGCGAAACGAAATAGGAGCGCATATGAGATATGTGCGGGACCGAGAATAATATCAGTATGTGATACTGAATTCCATTCTCGCGATTTGTATCATCGGACAGTTATAGGAGATATAGCCGGGTTACCGAATCAAATGTTGATTCGATACACTTGATATTAGTCGGTTATATGCAATATGACCGCATCAATAAATCAAGTGTTGGTTTAATGTATAATTATATATTTGATATATTACTTTACATTAACTAGTATTGGTTCACTTAAGATTATTTTCTCACTTGATTGTGCACATTGTATATATGATATGTGTTTGTGCACTAGTTTGTATCATGTTTGATGATACATGCAAACTTGGGTGTGTGTTTACTTTAAACCATGTTTAGGTTAATGGTTAGGGTTTTAACTTAATTATTTATTTTATTCATTTATTTTTAGCAAGAATAAAATGGTGGCTAACTTTGTTTTATTCTTGAAGTTTCATGAAGCTTTGAAAGTCTTGACCATTTTGTTTCTTTCCTTAACCTAACCATTCACCTAAACCCTAGTTTATTCTCTACATGTGTTAAACTCACCCATGGTTGCATTATGATAAGGTTTCACTTGATTTTCTATTTTTGATAATTCTTTTCCATTCTTTTCTTCTTCATCTTCTTCATGAAAAGAAAAAAGCTTGCTAGAAAATTTCAAGTGTTGAAATCCAATTCTAAAGTGAACCCACTTCCTATTTTTTCATCCTCTACCACTTGCCATGTAGTATAGGGTGTTTTCTTCACAAGTTTCATGACTTAGTGAAGGTGGAGCTTGAGTTTGAGTTGCCTCGACGTAGATCATCTTCGGCATCGAAGTCAACGACCTAGCCCGATCATTTCTCCGACGAAACCAATGCTAGAGTCTGGGATCCGGTTGATCGCAGTGGAGGGACGTCATCACAGAGCCAAGGAAGTAGAGGACCGGATCTACAAAGGTTGTAGTCCCTTTCACTTTTTAGTTAAGTTGTTAACTTGCTTGTAGTTTCGCCTTTACCTCTAGTAACGATCTAGTTTAGGGTTCTTTGGCACATAGAAAATTTTGAATTGGACATGATTGATCAGTTGTAAAACCTCATGGGTGTGCCTAGGAACCCTTCAGTGGTATCAGAGCCTAGCTAGAGCTTTAGGCGAAGTGTAGACGATGTTAGAAGTCCGATCGAACCCGAAACCCTAATCCAAAATCCTTCTCTGTACAATTTTTGAAAACTGTGATATTTGTGAATTAAAAATATGCAGAAAAATCAGCAGGGTTTTCTTGGAGTTACTGTGCAAAACGAACGCCTAAATCGATCAATGCGCCGCAGAACCGCGGCACGAGCATGGCTAGTGCGGCGGTTCCGCTGCCGTACGGTTGCTTCTTTCATCAAATTTTGCACAGTAATGTTAATCTGAATTTCCTGTGTTTTCTGGGAATTTTTAATTTGCACTCAAGAGTTGAGTTATCTAGGGTGTATTGGGGATTCGATGATTCGATCGGAAACTTTAACTGCGTCTATGTGTTTTTCCGGATAATTTAGAATATGTTAAAAAGTTCGACCGGATATAAATACCCACTTTTTCCCTTGCCGGGAAATTTCCAATTGTTGGATTTTTCCATAGTTTAATAACGTTCTAATTAGTGCAAGTAACGCGATGGTCCCTCTAGAAAAAAACAAACCTTAACTCGATTATGTGACCGTCTTGAACTGCCCTTTGAACCTTAGGGTTTGGGGCAGTATGGCATGCCACATATGAGGCAATGGCTTGACCCTTCTACGGCTGGACCATTGGTGCTGTGGCATGAAATGGATGTTTTTAAACTTATTTCATGTGTTGAGCTGTTTCGGGAAAACTTGGGTGTTTGACTGTTCGATCGGAAAGTTTAACACTTTCTATTTTATCTGGAATATGATACAATAATTGGAATCAACAACATTTGAAAGTTATAAATCCAGCAGTCTAGTATCACTTGATCGGTTGCCACGGAATTTTGATGCGATCAAAAGTCCGTCGCAATCGCGTAGCATACGCGAATACTCGCCGGATAAACTTAACAGATAGCTACACCCCTTAGCCCCGACCAAGTGACTGTAGGAGAACCCCGTCGACGAAAGCATCCGTTCGGGTGCTCGCGGCAGCGGTGTTCCGCCTTGGTGTACTTCGTCGACGGCATCGGGGGTGCGGCCGTCTACTAAAGTTTGCGATGAGCATTCGATCAGAATGTCGGGAATCCTGTTGAATTGCTCGACTTGATATTAAAAAGAGTTTTCGATAATGAGACTAAAATGTGGGGTTTATAATTGTTAGGCATGCATTGTCCAAGGAATTCATTTAGTTAGGCATGCGATGTCTAAAGAGTTTGCGGATTCCAACTGTTGTAGTTTTACATTTTCTTTTCTGTGACCGTAAGTATATTATGTAGTGGTATTGCCGATTGTCGTTGCTATACATCGACGACAATTGGTGTATGCATACTTACTTACGTTGATAACATGTGAAGTTATGTGTTGCTGGGTATGTTATATTAGATCGTCGTGTTTGATTAGCCGGGGGTTTTTTTTATGTGAGATGAGTGTTTTTTCATTTTCATTCATGCAAAAGCTTGTATGTAATATTCTTTTATTAGGGCACTTCCAGGTTGCGGAAGATGTCACCGTTGTTGTATATTATTTACTTTTTCGCATTAGGATAGACCCAAGGAGGGGAGCACAAGTAACCGGGTTCTAGGGTCCAGTGGGAGACCATCTCGAGGAGTCGAGTCCGGGTCTCCTAACCCTAGAATTGGTAGGATTGCTTGCCGCTCTCGTAGGGGTCTAAGGGTGTGGGATTGGCTATTCATCACGACTGTGGAATCCGTGTTTTATATAGGCTCAAAATAAAACACGGACATCCTAGTATATCCGATATTTCATATGATATTTTCTGCTGCGTTATCTGTGATGTGATCATGCGATATGTTCAGATAGATATTGTATATAGTATATATGATATATTATACAGACGTTGCTTATGTTTTACACTCGCGCTAGCCCTGCCTCGCTCTGGCGTTAGTTACCTAACCTAACGGTGCAGACGGGACATCGAGGCGAATGCGGATGGCATAAGCGTACGTTATATTTATATGTGATGTTTAGGTGGAGTTAAATGATGGGACATTCATTAATGAGATTAATGAAAGAAAATAAACCTAATTGATGTTGTGGAATCGAATTTCAAAAATAAAACAGGTAGCTACAGTTCTTGCTTTGCATTGCGGTGTTCCTTGTAGAACATTCTGCACCTTATTCGATGAGGAAAGGGCCGAGATCCCTTCACCGGGAGTGACCCCTTTAGCAATAACTGGCAGATGCTACACATTCGATTTATCTTTTGATTGCTTCTATAGTTTCTGCTTTGCACAGTGATATATATGATATACCCGCACCTCATTCGACGAGGAAAGGGCCGACGATCCCTTCACCGGGAGTGACCCCTTTAGCAAAACTAGAAAAGCCTCAAAAATATTCCATTTAAAAACCATTTGGTTTCGCAAAGAGATCAAGTTCAAAGCGTTAAAGGTTTTCTTAAAAACCATCTGCAGCCCTCCGTCATTTTAGGAAGTAGAGTACTTAGTATTCGTGATGCGTTTGTCGACCATAGCCGAGGCGTAGTGTGCGGTAGCTAAGTGATGTCTTCCTACACAGCATATGATGCGATTAATTAGGACAGTCATGTGACTTTGTTGACCTTAGCCAAGGGTCATGTGGGTGGGTTTAATTAATCACGGAATGACGGGTAGAACTTGACTAGTGCTTATGATTTGTTAACCATAGCCAAGGTCATAAGTGCTAGGGGTAAAAACCTTTACCGGGAGTTTCAAGTATTGAAATTTGCAATGAGATTGCATACCTTCTATATGATAGTTGGATCCCGATACCCACTGCGAGTAATTGTTACTCCTGGGAGAGTTTTACACTTTGCAATTAGCCGATCAAGTAGGTGTCTAGAAAGGTGTAAACGGGGTTACGCACCTGGGAAAACGATGTTTATTTTAATTAGATCCGTGCGAAAGCACGGGGAACCTCCCTCAAAGTACCGACACTGGCCTGGCTGAAAGATTGGCGAACTTGTAGAGTGTAATTAATCCCGGTTAGTCTTTCCTTTTAGGGTTTGAAGGATGATTTGATAAAAATAGTGGGAGCCATCCTGATTAGATAAAATAAATAACCAATCTAATCTTGCAAGAGCGCACGCAGAGTGTTTTCTTCTCTCTCTCTCTTTCCAGGTAGCGACCATATCACGCCTCAATCAAGATAATAATATGGATATATTGACCGAACCCGCTTGTTATACTGAGCTGGGGAACGTTGGTCCTGCTCCAACTTATAATTGTTATAAGACCGAGCAGGAAATAGGGAAATACCAGAATTCCTATGCCGCCCAAACGAAGAAAGTTCATATGATGCATCTCCTTCGGGTGTGTTCATTATAAAGAACTGTTTTTCAGTGTCCTCTACATCCTAGGTATTTGATACCAGATCAGGATCCTAAAAATGTAATCCGTTAAATGGGCTACAGAAAGGTAGAGAACTGAGAACGGGTGATAAGTTTCATGAGACAGAAAACGGTGCAAGTGTTGCAGCCAAGTCTGTTGGTCACTGTCACCCTGTATTACAAATACATTGATTCTGAACAAATGCTATTAGATACCGAACCTGATATACAAAATCATATCAATCTCTTTATTTGTTAAAGAATGATATAATTTTGTATTGTTGAATAATGTTTTGTACATTTCCTATATCGGTTCAGGTACGTTATCTAAAAGCATTGACGTTCTAAATCAAACTACAGTTCCTAGTATACAGAATACATACAAGAGGAAGAGTTCAGAAATGAACGATTCCTTCTTGAGGTATTGTAGACTAGTTCATATCAATGTGACCCGACTAGCTTAAGTTACGTTTTAGATGCATATTTAAATCAGTTTGAAGTTACATCTTGTGAAACTTGCCAGTCATGTCACAAAGATAAGATGACCATAGCTCTATTTATTGGAAACAGAGAAAGAGTTAGTAAACTCTTGGGACTGATACATGATGATGTATGTAAGCTCCCTGTCAACACATGCCAGGACCGGTTCTTTGTACTTCATTACATTCTCTGATGATCTCTTAAGATTCAGTCATATGTTCCTGTTGAAACATAAGTCCGAAGCTTTTGAGATATTCACAGAATATGAGTTAGAAGTAGAGAACCAAAAATTGGGTATAAGTATTATGTCCTATGATAAGATTAGGGAGGAGAATACTTGTGCATAGAATTCCTGGACTATTCTAAAGGAGAATGGGATTCTCTCTCCGTATTTCTCCTCTGAATATACCACAGCACAACGGTGTATCAGGACGGAGAATAGCACCCTATATGATATGGTGTGCTCTATGATGAGTATTACTGAGTTACCTATTTCTTTTAAGGGGGTTATGTACTTGAGAAGCTACATACCTATTGAATTGGGTTCGAATCAAATCAGTGCCTACCACTCCATATAAGATATGGTATGGGAAGAGCCTATCTTATAAGTAAGTTAAGATTTGGGATTGTCCGGCCTATGTCAAAAGCAAAATCCGGACAAGATCGAGGCAAGATCAGTTCTGTAGAATTGGAAAGGTTCCAGCTATACAAAACTGCAGCTGATGATTTGACAGAACCAAAGGATTCAATAGTCCCCGACAAACCTTAGCCTCTCTGCCGATCTGGTAGGGTTCCTCATCCTCCTGAGAGATACTTCGGTTTCTCGATGACAGTGGGAGCGAGGAATGCATCATGAGATGATGACCCAACTAGTTTCGATCAGGCCATCGAGAGTAAGGACTCTGTAAGAATGGCTGGATGCTTAGCGATCTGAGATGGAATCCATGTACACCAACAAAGTATAGACTTTAGTTGCTATATCTGAAGGCTTAGATCCCCATCAGGAGCAAGTATATCTTGAGAAGATTACTTGGTGTAGATGGAAAAGGTGAGACTTTCAAGCTAGACTTGTTAAAGGTTTTCGTCTTCGACCATGCGTGGATAATGATGAAACCTTTTCCAGGGACTATGCTTAAGTCCATCCAGACCCTACTTTCCATTGCTACATACCATGACTATGATATCTGGTGGTTGGGTGCCATGACTACTTTTCTAAATAATAATTTAGAAGAGAACGCAGCCAGAGGGCTTGTAAATAGTGGGAGCAGCAGAAACATGTGCAAGTTGCTTTACAGAATAAAGCAGGCATCGCGGAGTTGGAACGTCTGTTTTGATGTGGTAGTCAAAGTGTTTGACTTCATCAAAATGGTAGATGAACCTTGTATATACAAAACGGAAGTAGAGAGTAAGGTGATCATCCTCGTATTGTATGTGGACAACATACTCTTGATAGGAAAAGAGTTTCCTATACTACACACGGTCAATCTCCTCTTATCATAAGGATTCTCCAATAGGATAAAGGTGATACCTCCTAAATCCTGGGATTTGGATCTATGAGATAGATCTAAATGGATGTTAGGCTTCTCACTAGGTTTAGTGACATGGTATCAATCGATCCTGGAGAGAATCACTGGAAAAGTTCCAGAGTGATAAGGACGACTGAATGTAAGTTGCAGGCATTGGCTTTACCCTCAGTAAAGGGACGGTATGTTGTAAGAGTTCCAAGCTAGATACCATGGCAAACTAGACGATAAAGGCGGATAACATCGCTATTAAAGATACTACCAAAGAGGCAGTTTGGGTGTATAGTGGTTCATGAGATGAACTAGGTTCCTACCATTGTGTGACAATGGAAGTGTGGCTTTGTTCCTGGAACCCCGGTCCCATCAGTGACCCAGACATATTCTGAGGCAGTATCACCTGATCATAGAGATAGTTGATCTCCAGGGTGATCGAGGTTAGGAGAGTAGACTCAAAGGACAACACGGCGGATCCACTAACAAAGGCTTTTTCCCAGAGAGAGACTTATATGGGATGGTTGAGTATTAGATACTATAACCACTGCTACGGATGGCCCTAGTGCAAGTGGGAGATTGTTAGTTATATGTATGCCCTAGAGGCCATTACTGTACATTGGATGTATATTGTAGTGGATGCTGGGACATATATAGGTAGGACTTTCTTGCTCGACATGATAGTATACTATCTGGTTGCTCTTTATCTTAACATGCATACTTTTTGTCTCTCTGTTACATGTTGATAAAGCCATTAGGATATGTGCTCGACTTCCAAGACTGTGATGCAGATCATACTAGTGGGGCCTGGGTAGTCCATGAGTATATCCTTCAATGTTCTTAGTCGTGGGAATATCGAGACGGGGCATCGATATTCCAGAGTAGACTAGCGTATATCTTCTTGACCCATGTGCTGGGCGATGGATGATCCCATATCCATTGGTGTTTGACATCAGAGATGGTATGCGGGTGCTCAGTGGAGACTGGGTACACTGAACGGACTCGCCGAGAACTCCCAGATGGTATTATACCTCATGTCAGATGGCAGTTCTCTGGTGACACTGGTACAGCTTAGTCTGTTGACCCGAGATCGTCATAGAGTCTTGTGTGTCTCCCACTGTGCTTTGATTTCCACCCTACCACAGCTCAACTAAGTCGTGCAAACAGGTGGTTTTTAGGTACAGTCCCGATTCACATGGAGGCAATGAGCAATAGGAGGGGATTCGTCTGTCCCGGTATTGGGGGTTGATGTTGCGCTATGCTCGACTGGCCATAACTGGAAATCCCTGGCCAGGGTTGCAGTGATATACTGGTAAGAGTTATCAGTAGCTTCACGCTTGTTATGGACCTTACATCGGCATGACTTATCAAGCTACTGGGGTCTGACGTTTACCATCCCTAGGTAAGTGTTGCTGGTTGGATTCACAGGAATGTGAGCGGGCTTGCTCGTTGATCTTCTGATCGCTCAATACCTGGGTGGCCGTTACGTTTAGCAGACTGCTTGCGGCTTGTGGGTGTTTGTATGACCATCACCTACTGCCGGCGTATTGCCGAGTCTTTAGAGTCCTACACAGAGGCTTTCTGGCTCAAGCGAAACGAAATAGGAGCGCATATGAGATATGTGCGGGACCGAGAATAATATCAGTATGTGATACTGAATTCCATTCTCGCGATTTGTATCATCGGACGGTTATAGGAGATATAGCCGGGTTACCGAATCAAATGTTGATTCGATACACTTGATATTAGTCAGTTATATGAAGTATAACCAGATCATTAAATCAAGTGTTGATTTAATGATTTAATGTATAATTATATATTTGATATATTACTTTACATTAACTAGTATTGGTTCACTTAAGATTATTTTCTCACTTGATTGTGCACATTGTATATATGATATGTGTTTGTGCACTAGTTTGTATCATGTTTTATGATACATGCAAACTTGGGCGTGTGTTTACTTTAAACTATGTTTAGGTTAATGGTTAGGGTTTTAACTTAATTATTTATTTTTTTCATTTATTTTTAGCAAGAATAAAATGGTGGCTAACTTTGTTTTATTCTTGAAGCTTCATGAAGCTTTGAAAGTCTTGACCATTTTGTTTCTTTCCTTAACCTAACCATTCACCTAAACCCTTGTTTATTCTCTACATGTGTTAAACTCACCCATGGTTGCATTATGATAAGGTTTCACTTGATTTTCTATTTTTGATAATTCTTTTCCATTATTTTCTTCTTCATCTTCTTCATGAAAAGAGAAAAGCTTGCTAGAAAATTTCAAGTGTTGAAATCAAGTGAGAAATACAATTCTAAAGTGAACCCACTTCCTATTTCTTCATCTTCTACCACTTGCCATGTAGTATAGAGTGTTTGCTTCACAAGTTTCATTACTTAGTGAAGGTGGAGCTTGAGTTTGAGTTGCCTCGACGTAGATCATTTTCGGCATCGAAGTCAATGACCTAGCCCGATTCCGACGAAACCAATGCTAGAGTCCGGGATCCGGTTGATCATAGTGGAGGGACGTCATCACGGAGCCAAGGAAGTGGAGGACTGGATCTACAAAGGTTGTAGTCCCTTTCACTTTTTAGTTAAGTTGTTAACTTGCTTGTAGTTTCGCCTTTACCTCTAGTAACGATCTAGTTTAGGGTTCTTTGGAACATAGAAAATTTTGAACTGGACATGATTGATCAGTTGTAGAACCTCATGGGTGTGCCTAGGAACCTTTCATCCTCCTCCACAACAACAACAAGCACCTCCACAAACTCAATTTCAACAGCAACCTTTTCAACAGCAACCTTATCCTAATCAGGTGAACAATTTTGCGCCTAACACCGCTTACCCGCCAAACAATTTTATTCAACCTAATAATAACAAGGTTAGCTCGCTCGAAAGAAGTCTAGATGCGTTCCTAAAGCAATCTACACAGTCTACAGCAAGACTAGAGACATCTATTCAATCTTTGGTGCAAAACAGTGCCTCACACGATCAAAGCATAAAATGTATTGAGGCACAAATTGCACAACTCAATGCAGCATTGAGCGAGCGAGAAAAAGAAAAGCTCCTATCTCAACCACTGCCCAATCCCGGTCACGCACAGCTGCATATCAACAGCAGAATCATAACGTAAATGATGTGACCATGTTGAGATCGGGAAAAGTGTTGCAAAATAATGTGGGTATTAACTATGACACCCCTGCCGGTGGTTCTTCTTCACCTTCTTCTTCTTCTTCTTCCTTGTTAGAGCCTATTCTTTATCCTTCACACAGCTCTACCTCTTCAAGCTCGAACGGACCCACTTCTCACGACACGAACACATCTACACGGGGTTCCGTTACAACTCAACAATCTGATCCACAAAAATTGGATTCAACAACTTTACAAAATGTTATTTTTCCAAATCGGTTGAGATCCAATAAACAAACTCCACAGATAGAGAAGATTGTAGAGTTGTTCAATCAGGTTAGCATGAACATCCCTCTTTTGGATGCGATCTAACAAGTTCCTTCATATGCAAAAATCTTAAAGGACTTATGCACCAAAAAGAGGAACTCACAAGTATCAAAGAAAGTTTTTGTGGCTAGTGCTGTTAGCGATGCTCTTGTCCAATCTTTACCCCAAAAGCACAAGGACCCTGGTTGTTCTACTATTTCGATAACAATTGGGGACAAGAACATCAATAGAGCACTTTTAGATCTTGGGTCTAGTGTTAACCTGCTTCCCTACTCCGTGTACGAACAATTAGGGGTTGGAGAGTTGAAACCCACTTGTTGTACTCTCGAAATGGCTGATCGATCAATCACTCATTTTAGGGGTGAGCTAGAGGATGTGTTGATCAAAGTTGGGGATTTCATATTCCCCGTTGATTTTATTGTTATGGACACACAACCTGTTGCTAACCTACGGAACCAAATTCCGGTGATTCTCGGTCGACCATTTTTGGCCACTTCCAATGCCGTAATAAATTGTCATAATGGCTCCATGACTCTATCCTTCGGGAAGACGTCTAGTGAGTTCAATATTTACAAGTTGGGAAGTCTGCCCCCTGTGCCTACAATTAGTACACGAGAAGTTTGCTCTATTCACGAAATCACGCAGGAGGACTGCGAGCTTGAAAGATTTTTGTTTGATGAGAACAGTTTTGACGCCACTAGTGCGTCCCTCCTTGAGCCTACCATAGTTGACACAACCGATATTGATTATGAATGTTTCACTTTTTCGGATGATGACGACTCCCTGCCCGAATATGAGTCTTTTGAATTTTTGGATGAGTTAGTTGAACCATCTGAATCGTTGTGTGCCTAAAGCTCTAGCTTGGCTCTGATATCACTGTAGGGATGCTAGGTACATGCACAAGGGTCTATGAGGCATCAACCATACCCGATTTAAAATTTAGCCGTGCCGAACAACCCAAAGCCAGATCTTTAAACTAGAGATTAGGCGAAAATAACTATGTTAAACACTTTAACACTAAGTGAGAGGCATTACAACCTTTGTAGATCCGGTCCTTCACTTCTTAAGCTCCGTGTTGAGGTCCCTTCACTGCGATCATCGTGTTCCGGACTCTCGAGAGGCTCCTGTTGGATATAGTGCCCTCAAAGTCAATTATTAGATCGCAGGTATGTGATTGCAATGATTGAGGGATGACCTATACCGATAGGACAGTCTTGCTCGAGATGATAGTATGTTATCTGGTTTGTCTTTATCATCGTGTACATGCTTTAGTTTACTATTTCATGTTGATAGAGCCTATAGGTTTTTTGCTTGACTGCCAGCAGTATGATAGCGATCATATACGTGGGAGCTGGGGTCTATAAGCACATCCTTAAAGTGTCCTTAGTCGTGTGAGTTTCGAGACAGGGCATCGATACTCCAGAGTAGACTAGTATATACAGTCGAGACCCCAACGAGGGGCGGTGGCCGGTCTCACAAGCCATTGGTGTTAGTTGGTTCACTTAAGATGTATACAGGTGCTCATTGGGTTATGAGTACACCGGACAGGACTCGCCGGGAACATGCTAGTTGGTATTATACATATTGTCAGATTGCAGTTCTCAGGTGACATGTGTACAGGTTAGTCTGTCGACCTGAGATCGTCATTTGTCTCGTATGAGTTCCTACTGTGATTTGATTACTACCCTACCATGGCTCAAAGGAGTCATGCAAACAGGTTTTAGTTGGGTACAGTCCCGAGCCATATGGAGGCAGTGAGCGGATCGTCGGGGAATTGTCTCTTCCGATATTGGAGGTGAGATCGCACTGTATTTAGGGGAGCCATTAGCCAGGGTAATCGAGATTTACTGATAGGTATTTCAGTAGGATCTCAGGGTGTTCTGGGCTTCTCTCCGACACGACTTATTCCGCTATTGGGGGTCTGACGTTACAAGCCCCCTAGGCCGGATATGCGATACTTATAGAAGAACGGACCGTACTGTATGTATATTGTCACTGTTAGGCTCAGTAGGGTTCCTGGATGAGTTCGCTCATCGGCTTCCCTTAAGGTCAGTTCATGGGCAGCCGTTACGCACAGCTATTGCCGCTGACGACTTATGGTTAAACCCACTGCCAGGGTACTGATGAGTCATTAGAGTCCTCCATAGATAGTTTCCCAAGTTCGGGCGAAACGTTGTAGAGGCCGTATGGTTTTATGGCAGGGTTCAGAAAATGCACATGCGTTTACGCACGTGCCATATTTCGGGCAGATAATACTAGTGGGTTTTGGTTTAAGCCGGATCTGAGTATTATACTTTGTAAATATAATATCTTTGTCTCAGTTGCATTTGTATTCGGTCGTAATACAAATGCGGGTATGTTTATACTGTTACGGGGTTATCCTGAAATTCGTTTCGGGATCGCTTTTTGAAGTTGGCTGTTTTCTATCACCCGTTTTAACATTCGGTTAAATGCGGATTTATCCTTTCTTCATGAGGGTGAGTCATGAGTGTGGAAGATTCTATAAGCTTCTAGAAGTAATGACTAGAATTTGTGACTCATTAGTGCATTAATTGTTCATTTAATGTTTTGATGACTGGGGTTTATGATTCAATGAATGCATTAATGATAAATGCAAGGTGTTAGATGAATCATTCTCTTCATTAAATGTTATGGTCACTCTCCCTCCTCCTACACTCACCCCCCACCTTCTTATTGTGGCCGGCCTTTGCTTGTGAAGAGAGATGGTTGTTGATTAAAAGTTTATGTGATTTGGTTCATCAAATTTCATTGCTCATTTCTCATTTCATATCATTCAAAAGGCAACTTCATTAACCGTTCGTCCATGGCTTTGGACGAAGCGAGACAAAATATTCTACTCATTCTTTACATCAATCTTGGACATGTCGGCTAGCAAACTTCATGTCCGAGTTCCCTCGGTTCAGAGGCGGGAGCCCGTTTAAAGATCCGTCGATGTGGTGCCACCTCGATGAGGATCAAGGAGATCAGAGCAGCCGCAACAGAGCGTGGGATGATGGCTAACGAACGAAGGACTTGGATCGTTCGGTATAGCTTTTTCACCCACTTTGTAGTTTGTTAGTTTAGCGTTAATGGCAGATCCGGGTTATAGTATACGATAGCGCCAGTTATTAAAGTTTTTGTTCCGTATTTGGCGTCTGAAAGACGGCCGGGGCGCTACTGTAGACTTACATGGTATCCGAGCCACGCCATTAAGCTTTACTAACTTGTTCTAACGCATTTAAAATATCGATCGAACAGAATTTTGAAAACTACAATATTCAGTGTAAAGTTTCTGTCGATTTGTAAAACAGGCTAAAAATTATTTTGAGTATCTCAGAAAATCATGCAGGTTTTTTTAAAGAATTTCGGTGAAATTTGGTCAACTGAAGCTTCCAAAGCGCCGCGAAACCGCCGCGGAAACCCTAGTTTGGCCGAGGTTCCACCGCCGTTTTAGAGCTACAGTAAACCATTTTTCTACAGTAGGTTCTTCTTGTAAAATTGTTGTTTATGGAATATTTCTTTTGGGCCCATATTTTTTACTGTACTGCAGATATACGTGGGGCCCATTTTGGGAAGTTTTGTCGATCGAAATTTAAACGTGTTAGTTTACAGTACTTACATTATATCTCCGACCGTGAATGTCATTCGAGCGGTAAATTACGTCTAATTGCTATAGTCCTTTTAGACGGATTTGCGAACGTGACATTCGCGTAGATGTTCTGTGTTGTGCTGTGATGTTGCAAATTTGTCATGGTGGATAGATGTGTGCAATGGTAGTGCAGTTTGGATTTATTTGTAAATTTGATATTGCGGGGTGAGCGTCCAACATGTGGACTGCCGTCACTGCTTGTTTGTATAATATTCTTTTGGGGCACGACCGGGATGAGGTCGATGTACCCGTTGTATATATTTTCTTTTCTGTACTAGGATTACCCCGTGGTGGGGTGCACGGATAGCTGGGTTCTAGAGGGCAACGGACCTGCATCTCATGGTGTTGAGACGGAGGGGCTTCACTCTAAAATTGGCGGGCTATTCACCGCACTCGTAGGGGGTACAGGTTGACCCAAGGAGAGGTGCTCAAGTAACCGGATTCCGTGAAGTGCTGGGTGGTCCATTCAATTTGTTGAAGGGGGCTTTCTCGCTTCAGGTTTTGGCGGGTAACTTGCCGCGCTCGTAGGGGTCTAGGTTTCATTGCACAGGCTATCCACATGACCAGGGGAACGTCAGGTTTCATTAGCGGCTCAATGAAACCCGGGGCTCCCAGATTATCTGTATTGTTCTGTGATGCTTATTACTTTTCTGTGATGTTGCATTTATCATACCTGGAGCGATTATTATATTTTGATTTATATACCAGTAGATGTTGTATATGTTTTGCACCAGCGCTAGTCAAGTCCCCGCTCTGTCGTTAGTTAAGTAACCTAACGGGTGATGACGGGACCCAGTGGCGAATGCAGATGGCATATACGTACATCATATTTTCGTTCTTTTCTGGTGTGATCAATTGATGGGAATGCATTGATTCTTATCAATGCAAGGAAAACAAACCTATATTTGATGTTGTTGGAACCAATTTTTCAAAATTCGTTATTACAAGGGCGTTCTCTTCTGTTCTACACAGTGATATTCCGTTATGAATATCTAGCACCTCATTCGACGAGGCAAGGACCGAGATCCCTTCACTGAGAGTGACCCCTTGGAAAGAAATTTGCACCGGGGTAATAAAGTCACTATAGTCGGTTACTTTTTGCTATGCATCGTGGTATTCAGTTGGAATATCCTGCACCTCATTCAACGGGGAAAGAGCCGAGATCCCTTCACCGGGAGTGACCTCTTTAGCAAAAGTTTTTGCGGCTATATTTTTAGAAAAGCTATCCGGTTCCTTCAACGATATCAAGTTCATTACGTTAAAGTTCTTCGCCAAAAACCATTCATAGCCCTCCGTCATTTCAGATGGGTAGTACTTAGTATTCATGCTATGTTTGTTGGCCTACGTCAAGGCATAGTGTATGGTAGCTATTTGTTACCTTTCTGTTGCATAGATAGATGCGTTGGTTTGGAACAGTCGTACTACCTTGTTGGCCTACGTCAAGGGTATGTACGGATGGATTCAAATTAACCTGGATAATGACGGGTAGAACTTCACATGTGACTTATGATTTGTTAGCCCACATCAAGGTCATAAAAGCATGGGATAAAAATCATATCGGGAGTTTCAAATATACAGGAAACTTACCAAGCTTGCGCATACCTTCTGGAGTGTGATGACGTGAGTGGCTTCCATCACGTTATCGTGCGATGATAGTTGGATCCCGATTCCCACTGATGAGTAGTATTACTCCTCGGGTGATTCCGATTAATTCTTCTTTCAGGTTTGGAGGAGAATTTGAGAAAACAGTGGGAGGTTTCCTGATTAGATAAAGTGATAACCATTCTGATCTAGGTTAGAGTGCACGCAGAGTGTTTCTTTTCTCTCTCTCTTTTGCAGCGACCTTTGACCGACCCATACTATAACTCAGTAACCAAGTTAACCGAACCTTCTTAAAATACCGGCTTTTGGATTATCTAAGTTGCATAAGTCATTGCCACTCCTTCTTTTACCCTTTGCATTTCTCAGAACACCTCATATCACTATGAGTATCCACTTCCATTGGATAGATCCATCGTATGGTTATATATGAACTCGAAGGGACTTCTTCGAGGATGGATCAAGGTTAAGGAGAAATAGAATTGGTTTATTCAGTTGTCTTTTATTATCACCTTCTCTCAGGTTGTGAGGGCTCCTTAGTTTATGAGAGTACACCTATTACGCTTATTGTATAGTCTTATTCCAAACCATAGGCAGGCGCCGAAAGGTAGAGAATGAAGAAAACCAATTAGCCTAAGTAGGGTGTACAGAAGGTAATAAGTAAAGACAGATAAAGGGATCAGAAAGAGCGCAAAGTAAATTGCAACTGTTAATATTCATGACCAAACCACGTATTTTATCACCACTCCTAATTTACCTTTGTATTTCTCCAGAACACCCCGTATTATTACGAACATCCACTTCCATTGGATAAATCCATCGTATGGTTATATACGAACTCGAAGGAACTTCTTCGAGGATGGATTCTGGTTCTGGTGAGATTGAATAGGATTATTCAGTTGTCTTTTATCCTTACCTTCCCTCAGGTTGCGAGTGCTCCTAGGATTAAGAGAGTACACCTATTATGCTTCTTGGATAGTCTTTTTCCAAACCATAGGCTGGTGTCGAACGGTAGGGAAGAAAGAAAACCATTAAGCCTAACGATGGTGTGCAGAAGGTAACGACTAAAGACAAATAAAGAGAATTGGAGAGATGGCAGGGAAATATACGGTTACAGTCATGAATCTGAATAATGGAAAAGGCATTACTATGAATACCTGGATACCCTTTCGAAACATATTCATGTTTCAGTTTCACTATGTATTGTTAATAGAAAACTGATTTTCCAAATAGACCCTTGCTCCAGGGTATGTATTTACCAGGTATAATTCTCATATCTGTATGGTTTTACAAATGATGAATGGGAGTAAGTTATTAGAAATTAGGTGGTCATCCTCATTATATCGAAATTCGTTGTAACTGGTGATATTTGAGGAAATCGCCTGGGTACAGTTTTCAACCTACGACGCACAGAATTTTGAGTTATTCAACTCAGTGGATTTATACAGAGCATTGTATGCTATCAAGTGTCCATCAGGACAAAGGGGTTGGTCCTCGTATGTTCTATTTACTTATGACTTCTCTATTTTTTAGACAAGTGTTTCATAGAAATACAAGGTCTAAGTTTTGAGAAGTTGTGGGTATAAGAATAAAGTAGAGAACCAGATGCTGCAAGTATCGGGATTCTTCAAAGTGATCGAAGATGTAGATTCTTGTGATTGGTATTCAGATGATAGTAATGGTTTTGAGAAACTTGTTTCTCTTTCGGATTACTCATAATTGGATGTATTCCTAAGTTGAGTAATGCTAATTAACTTCTCTCCATTAAGTTGATATGTACTGGAGACAGCTGCATGATTAGAATCTGGTTCCAATTAAATAAGTGCCAAAGTTTCTATATTGGATATAGAATGGTTCATATCTTAACGATGTTAAGGTACAGGGAGTTGTCCGGCTTATGCTTAAAACTAGACTCTGGATAACTTAGGGCACGTTTCTGTAATGGCAGTTTGTGGGTTGACCCGGGCTATGTCGAGGGTTAATTTTCTACGATCTGGAAGATCAATAGTGATATTGTTCTTGACTCGCCACAGTTTTAGTAAAATGGATTTTTTTCAGAAAACAGTAGTGGGAGGATGGTGGAACTGGAAGTGATTCCAGAACCGCAAACGATTACGGAAAATTTAATAGGACCTAAAGATTCAATCAGGTTTGACATTCCATTAGCCACTCCGCAGATATGGTGGGTAACCTTAGACACCCGAGAGGTACTCCGGTAGCCTTAAGGACGGTGACAGAGAGGTTCTTGTTTACCCAGACTTGACACTACTCTTGTTCCAGGCTATAAGACCCGACAGGAGGTTAAGTATAGCGTCGTTCTAAACTAGTTTTAGAAGTGCACGTATATATTATTCTGCCAGAGTGTTGTTGTGGCCAGCGGGAGCATCGGAAGCAAGGTGGACAAGTAGCTTATGTCTATTTATAGACTAGAGCAGATAAAGCGAAGATAGATCATCTATTTCTGATGTGACAGTCATGGGCTTTGACTTCAACAGAATATGGGATGGATCTGTTAAGGAGGTAGTAGGGTGTCATGTCCTTGTATTTGGATAACATACACAGAGTAGGAAGTAAAATTCCTATACTACGATCGGTTATACCGTGGTTGTCATACAGTAGTCTCTCTACATAGGATATGAATATACTATCATATGTTGTTTTTTCACTAAATGCAATACGTTGATATATTATTCGAATCCTGGAGAAATGTTCGGAAGCAGCTTATGAACATAAGTGGTTGTTCTAGGGATTTGATAACGACAGCCTCCTTCGGGAGACAGTTATCATTCCAGGCTTTCAAGGTGACACGGATGACAGAGTGACTGTCAGAGTTATAGTTTTCCCTCTGACGAGGGGCAGTAGTTTAGACAGGTAGTCCAAGCAGATACTGAGAGTGGCATGGTGCATGATACAGATTAAATTAAGTTGACGATACAGTCTAAGAAGTTTGCTGGATTTGCAGTTTATTTATGAACTGGGTCCATCAGATATCCAGACATATTCTAAGACAGGTATTGATTATTTCGGGAGATGGCTTTCTCCGCGAACTTGAGAAAAAAAGAGACATGGAAAGAAACATCAGGGCGGATCCACTCACTGAGGCTATTTCTCGAACACAATAGTTTTACAAATGAGCTTTGTGAAACTGATTAGTAGAGGAGTTGGATGTTCGGTATCACACGAGCTGTGAGTATGCGACATCACAATAATTATCCTTAAGTGAAAGTGAGAGATTGTTGGATATAGTGCTCTCAAAGTCAATTATTGGATCGCAGGTATGTTATTGCAATGATTGAGGGAAGACCTATACCGATAGGACAGTCTTGCTCGAGATGATAGTATGCTATCTGGTTTGTCTTTATCATCGTGTACATGCTTTAGCTTACTATTGCATGTTGATATAGCCCATAGGATTTTTGCTTGACTGCCAGCAGTATGATGGCGATCAAATACGTGGGAGCTGGGGTCTATAAGCACATCTTTAAAGTGTCCCTAGTCGTGGGAGTTTCGAGACAAGGCATCGATACTCCAGAGTAGACTAGTGTATACAGTCGAGACCCCGACGAGGGGCGGTGGCTGTTCTCACAAGACATTGGTATTAGTTGGTTCACCTAAGATGTATACAGGTGCTCATTGGGTTATGAGTACACCGGACAGGACTCGCCAGGAACATGCTAGTTGGTATTATACATATCGTCAGATTGCAGTTCTCAGATGACATGTGTACAGGTTAGTCTGTCGACCTGAGATCATCATTTGTCTCGTATGAGTTCCCACTGTGCTTTGATTACTACCCTACTACGGCTCAAAGGAGTCGTGCAAACAGGTTCTAGTTGGGTACAGTCCCGAGCCACATGGAGGCAGTGAGCGGATCATTGGGGATTCGTCTCTCCCGGTATTGGGGGTGAGATCGCGCTGTGTTTAGGAGAGCCATTACACGAAATCCCTGGACAGGGTAATCGAGATTTACTGATAGGTATTCCAGTAGTATCTTAGGGTGTTCTGGGCTTCTCTCCGACACGACTTATTCCGCTATTAGGGGTCTGACGTTACCAGCCCCCTAGGCCGGATATGCGATACTCATAGACGAACGGACCGGACTGTATGTATATTGTTACTGTTAGGCTCAGTAGGGTTCCTGGATGAGTTCGCTCATTGGCTTCCCTTGAGGTCAGTTCATGGGCAGCCATTACGCACAGCTAGTGCCGCTGACGGCTTGTGGTTAAACCTACTGCCAGGGTACTGATGAGTTATTAGAGTCCCCCACAGATAGTTTCCCAAGTTCGGGCGAAACATTGTAGAGGCCGTATGGTTTTATGGCAGGGTTCGGAAAATGCACGTGCGTTTACGCACGTGTCATATTTCGGGCAGATAATACTGTGGGTTTTGGTTTAAGCCGGATCCGAGTATTATACTTTGTAGATATAATATCTTTGTCTCAGTTGCATTTGTATTCGGTCGTAATACAAATGCGGGTATGTTTATACTGTTACGGGGTTATCCTGAAATTCGTTTCGGGATCGCTTTTTGAAGTTGCCAGTTCTCTATCACCCGCTTTAACATTCGGTTAAATGCGGATTTATCTTTTCTTCATGAGGGTGAGTCATGAATGTGGAAGATTCTAGAAGCTTCTAGAAGTAGTGACTAGAATTTGTGACTCATTAGTGCATTAATTGTTCATTTAATGTTTTGATGACTGGTTTATGATTCAATGTATGCATTAATGATAAATGCAAGGTGTTAGATGAATCATTCTCTTCATTAAATGTTATGGCCACTCTCCCTCCTCCTACACTCACCCCCACCTTCTTATTGTGGCCGGGCCTTGCTTATGAAGAGAGATGGTTGTTGATTAAAGTTTATGTGATTTGGTTCATGAAATTTCATAGCTCATTTCTCATTTCATATCATTCAAAATACAACTTCATTAACCGTTCGTCCATGGCTTTGGACGAAGCGAGACAAAGTATTCTACTCATTCTCTACATCAATCTTGGACATGTCGGCTAACATACTTCATGTCTGAGTTGCCTCGGTTCAGAGGTGGGAGCCCGTTTAAAGGTCCGTAGATGTGGTGCCACCTCGATGAGGAGCCAGGAGATCGGAGCAGCCACAACGGAGCATGGGATGATGGCTAAAGAACGAAGGACTCGGATCGTTCGGTATAGCTTTTCTACCCACTTAGTAGTTTGTTAGTTTAGCGTTAATGGAAGATCCGGATTATAGTATACGATAGCGCCAGTTATAAAAGTTTTTGTTCCGCATTTGGCGTCTGAAAGACGACCGGGGCGCTACCGTAGACTTTCAGCTCCGGAAGAGAAAGATGCAAGCTTGCTTCCGATCTTCGATAACAAAGATGACCTACCTTGAAGTTTCATTAACACAAGCTAACACTCACTAAATGAAGTGAACACTCTCATCTAAAGGGCAAGGTAGACGAGGATGATGAAGTTCTCATTTATAATCTTTTTCTCACACATAATCATCACTTAGAAAAAACTAAAAAGCTTTTTCCATGAAGAACTCAAGGAAGAAGATGAATCAATCATTTGTGATGAATAATCAAAAGATAATAATGATGAATAATGCAACCATGGTCAACTAAACCCTTGTAGAGATTTAACTAGGGCTAGGGTTTGGGTTGGGTTAAAGGTGAGTCACTTGAAAATATCAAGCATAATATCTTTTCCATGACAAAAGAAAAACCTTCTAGAATGTTCATGAAACAGCTAACCCAATTCAAATCCTAACCTTGTTTCATCTCTACTAATCTTGTTGCATTAATAATCATATCATGTTACAATTTTATATATCACATATATAATATTTATTGTAACAAAATAAAATAATACAATTAACATATATTGCATATATATCAATGTATTACCTGAGTGAGAAAAAGAATCTTTTAGTGAGGTAATATTAGTTAATGTAATTTAATATATCATATATATATATATATATATTATACATTAAATTATCAAATCAACATTTGATCCGACAATCCGGCTATATCGCATATAACCGACTAATACGATGACCCAGCTATATCACATATACCCGGCCGATATCTCATATCGCGAGAATCCAATATGGTATCACATACCGCATTATCCTCGGTCCCGCACATATCACATTTGTGCTCCTACTCCGTTTTTCCTAAGTCAAGAAACATCTGTGTAGGACTCTAAAGAATCGTCAATACGCCGGCAGTAGGTGATGATCATATCAAACACCCACAAGCTGCAAGCGGTCAGCTAAACTTAATAGCCACCTAGGTATTGAGTGCTCAGAAGCTCAACAAGCAAGCCTGTACATTCTCCTGCGAATCTAATCAGTAACACTCCCGTACAGTCCGGTCTCGTCGTCTGATATGTCACATATCTCGCGTAGGGGTGGTAAACGTCAGACCCCAGTAGCTTGATAAGTCGTGTCGATATGAGATCTATAACAGTTCGAGAAACTACTGATAACACTTACCAGTAAATCTCAGCAACCCTGGCAGGGATTTCCAGTTATAACCAATCGAACACAGCACAACATCACCTCCCTATACCGGGAGAGACGAATCCCCTCCTATTGCTCATTGCCTCCATGTGATTTGGGATTGTACCCAAAAGCCACCTTTTTGCACGCCCTCTGGGATGTGGTTTGATGGAAATCAAAGCACAATGGGAATCACACAAGACTATATGACGATCTCGGGTCAACAGACTACTCTGTACCAGGGTCACCGGAGAACTGCCATCTGACGTGAGGTATAATACCATCTGGGAGTTCTCGGCGAGTCCGTCCAGTATACCAAGTCTCTACTGAGCACCCGTACACCATCCTTGATGTCAAACACCGATGGATATGGGATCATTCATCGCCCATTATATGGGTCAAGATGCGTATACGCCAGTCTACTCTGGTGTATCGATGCCCTGTCTCGATACACCCTCGACTAGGAACAGTTATAGGATGTACTCATCGACTACCGTGGCCCCACTAGTATGATCTCATTATAGTCCCAGTAGTTGAGTACATATCCTAAGGGCTTTATCAACATGTAACATAGAGAAAATCAGAGTACATGTTAAGATAAAGTACAACCAGATAGCATACTATCATGTCGACCAAGAAAGTCCTCCCTATATATGTCCAAGAATCCATTACAATATACATCATATGTGTTAGTGTATATGCCCTAGAGGCCATTACTGTATCATACTAGTATATATATTACTTGATGGAAGCTTAGGATATTCACAGTTGTATAGACAATCTTGCTCAAAATGGTAGTATACTACTTGGTTTGTCTCTGTTTTAATGTGTACATGTGTTTCTTTTATTATATCACCTATACGCATTAGTGAAGCCCTTAGGATCTTTGCTTGATTACCAGCGTTGTGATGGCAGTCACTGTAACGTTTTGGAAATCGTTTCGGTGAAATTTCGAAAAAAACGGTAAAATAAAGGGGTTTTCTGTAAAAAGTCAAAATGCAAATATCTTTATTATAAAATTAAATATACATATTATAGCTATGTAATTACTAGTATTTGGTGTTTATTGAGCCATTGGTGAAATTTCAAATTTTCTGAAAAAAATATTATTTTAATATTATTTTAAGCCGGTAAGAAAATACATTAAATTAGCGATAAATACAAATTTAAATGGGCTAATTTTAATCTTTAAAATCATTTTAATTAAAATCTAGTTGTAATATAAATTTTTAGTATTTTATTTCAAGTTTTAATGGGTTTTTATTATGGAGAACAAAAAAAATAATTAATTTAAGCTAAAACTTGCAATTTTGAGCTTGTGAGGGGTCTTTTTACATGGAATTCTTTTTGTAATCTCTCACACTCATCCCCACTTCATCATGGCCGGCCCCACACCCAAAAACAGCCCACTTTCCTCCCCTCCAATTTTCTTCAACTCATGTGAAGAGATGCTTTGAGAAATAATATAAAATATATTAATTTGACTAAGTATACTTTAGTAATGGATGTCTTTGACTTTGTGTGAATTTTCCCCAACTACCACAACTCTCCCCACTCCTCCCTACTGCCGAGTGCAGCCATCCTCCCCCCTCCATTATTTTTCCTTCTCTTTTCCTTTCATTTTCATCAAAAAAAATCCAACAAAATCCATTAAAAATCCACAAATTCCTTCAATAATTCAAAGCAAATCCCTATTCTACTCCTTCACACACCCAAATTTGTTTACAACTTGATGAAAGGGGACATCTTTAGAGGTTGAGAGCAAGCTAGGGTTCTAAGCTTGTGAGGTAAAATCTTAAACTTTTAGCTAATTTGTAGTTTAACTATGCTAATTTAGAATTTTAAAGTGTTAATTTGGTGTTATTGCTTGTTTAATGAAATTTCTAGAAAAGGGTTTGGATTAAATTAGGGTTTCTATCATAGGATTATGGTTGTGATGTGTAGATTAATATGTTGTGACATGCTAAAATCTAATCTAGTTGCTATATTACAATTGTCATTTTAAAAATGGACCAATTTGCATAATATTGCAAACTAGGTTTTTAGTTTTAATTCAAAATGAGAGATTAAAAATATGGTTAGGGTTTCATCATATCTTAAAGATTATATTGAGTGGTTTAACCATTTAAAATATGCAAAACCAAGTTTAATTGTAAAATTGTGAATTTTACATTAAAAAGTGTTAAAATTGATATTTTTGCAAACTAGGATTTTGGAAATTATGCAAATTTATGTGATTAAATTATGGAAATGGTTTTATTGACTTATTTAAGTTATTTAATAAGTATTATGGCCGCTAGAATTGTTTAAACATCGAGTTTTGTACTAAAACGAGTAATTTTGCTTGCTAGTTTTTCGGAAAAACGGCTTTTAGAGTGAATTTGGGGTTTTTGTGAGTTTTAACCTATTTTATATTAAAATTAGTGTTCGTGAATGTACAAATGAGTGTGATTGGATTTTTCTCGATGGTTTGACATTTCTACATCGACATCGAGGGTTGGTTTGACTATTCTTGCATGCGTAGGCGATAGGTTTGGACCTATGCGTGATAGGCGTGCCGATTTGATTTTCGCATGCCGTTTCGATTTCGAATTTAGTTTTAATGCGATACGGTGCGTTATGATATATAGGTACCCCATGCGGACTTCGAGACGACAAGCAAGCGCGTGGCGACGTCGGCACCGGCGAGCGAGGACCAGGTGAGTAGATTTATATCTACGGGGAGAAGTCGGGTGGATGGCGTATAGCACCCCCGCAGTCCGTGGTGATGTATACGGATGCGTATACACACCAACAATTTATGATATGTTGTTAGGATTTATTATTGATGATTTTAGATGGATATTGGTGTTGGATTGGCGCATGGTTACGAAACCTTAGGTAGTGGTTGCACCACACATACACACACACCCATATTTGCATATATTCTTCTTTCATATGAGCGTACATGGGATTATATATTGATGTGTATATTTACACATGGGTATGGGACTATGTGTTTATATACTGGATTTGAGGATAGTAATTGGGATTTGAGATGAGTCGATGATATTGGGCTTGAGGCCAGAAGATCCGTGATGTGTTTTGGTTCGTATTGAGATATGACATGATGTTTTAGCGGGTCTTTTGACGTAGTGATTCTTACATGCATGCATACATAGATGGTATCAATATTGTACTAGATGTAGATCAGTACCCCGATCATGATATTTGATAAAGAGGATATCAGATGAATAGTATGATGAATGTGATATTGACCCGTACCCAGATTTGGGATGCCGTACGACGGATTTACGTACGAGCTATATTTTGATGATTGATCCGCACTCTTGACTTGGGATGTCTGATTATAGATATGGTATCGGATATGATATTATTGAGGCGGGATCACCGACTATACATATACAGGTAGGTATATGTATCGACTCAGATGATAGGCGGTTTCCTTACCTGTAGTTCAGCTTGTTAGTTCAGCCGTATAGTTTAGTGTAGTTGTTAGATTAGATTAGACTCCTACCTATTTCAAAAACTAACGAATCGTGGGTATTTTAAAAGACAGCCCAAGGGATCCTACGGATATTTCAAAAGACTTATCTTTTCATAAAAACACCGTAGCCCCTATTTTCAAAACCCCATGATTTGTGTTATTTCAAAAGGCACCATTTGTAGGACTTATATTAGATTATTACAGATTAGTTATCGTTATGTCTAGTATTCAGTTCCCGCACATTATTGCTGTTCGCTCTGCCTCGCATACTTATTTTGCTGCATATTCCATTATTGATAGCATGCTGTTAGGACACCAGTACCATTACCGATGATGCGTATGTACCACGTACACTTACTTGCCGGCTCACACACATCTTCATCGGTAATTGCCATGTCACGTACACTTTAGAGAATATATTTGCTTGACTTAGCTTGTTAGTTAGTAGGTTGATATGATATTAGTGTACCTGGGTTATATGCCAGTTTAGACATTGTAGTTATTACTTGTCACTTCATGCATACTGTTATTCCATTGTTCATGCCTAGTTATTAATCATACATTGCAACTTGGTTATTGACACCATATACATTCATTAGCATTGACATATGCACTTGTGATGACTTCTTGAGATTTATGATATTTCTGGATTTCGGGGGAAAGCCGCAAAATTTCTAAACTTATTAACCTTTTAAAATATGTAAATTGCGGTTTTCTAGTGATGTAAGTGTCGTCCACCATGAGTTTGCTGTGGTTTTCGAGATCCGTGTCGAGGAGTGGAGGAACCGTCACGGGTACATGGTCGGCCCGGTATGGTACCCCGGGGCAAGATGAATGTGGTGTTGACGTTGAGCCTGGCAGGGGACAGATTACCTACCGGTGATATTACCCGACGCGTCGGATATCCGGAGGATACCGTCGTGGTCTTGAGATGGATGGTAGGGGCCGGTCTGGACTGACGGCGTCCTAGATATTGAGATTGAGACATTGATATTTCGAGACAGTGAGATTTATCTTTTGTGTCGATGCTAGACACTGTTGATACTGATTTCATTATGATACCTCAGTTTAAAAATACGAAGGAAATCTCACTAATTTATGAAAACAGTTTCTTCATTTACATGTATTCTGTTTTCATGCATTCATACATCTTTCATATGATATATTGCTACCTGAGGCACTGACACGGGCAAATGAGATTACACTCGGGTTAGATATTTACCCTAGCCATTGTTATAGGCTGCATGTTATATACATTTTTGAGGATATATTATGATCATTGACCTAGGATTGCGTTATTTATACGATTTCTGTGCGTAGATGTTTTTTCTATTCACGAGTTGGCAACTCACCCCCGTTGTGCCCCAGTTTCTTGCAGGTTTGCCGTACAGGTTTCATTACGGCTTGCGGGCATAGTTTCCTTCGGGTGATTTGCTAATAGGTGGGTTTACTGTATCGTACCCCCCATTATATAACTTGTTTATTATTATTCAGTTGTATCTAGAAGTTCCATCAACCAAACATGTATTTTTGAGATAGAGACCAGTGTTGTTTATTCTTTCGACCTTAGAGTCGCTCGTTATATTTCTGGTGGTTTTGAGTTTCCTTTTGAGTTTTGATCCTCGCCGTTGGCGTTGTATATTATATTGCTTGTGTGGTTGTGACCGTCGATTGACGAAGAGCTAGCTCCCGCTTGGGGATGCCTTTTTATTGATTTCGTATACTATTCATGTTGTATCCCGTTTGGGAGCCAGTATTTACAAAGGAGACTCTGCCGAAATTTTCAGTAAAATTTGATATTCTTAAAAACCGCATAATTCGGCTTATGCTATTAAAACTACTTGTTTTAAATTGGTTTTCCTTCACTCTACTTCTCTTCTTGGTTTGGATTTCTGGGTTTTCGGCTTACTTAGAATACGTACGCCTTGAGACGTTCGTAGTTTAAGTGCCGGTCATGTTCCGTACTTTCGGGTCGTGACAAAGTTGGTATCAGAGCGTTAGGTTTTACCTTCGGAGCGTAGGATGACCCTTGGTTGATGGAATAGGTGACTAAAGTAGAGTGACGTACCGTTGGTATGTTCCGCGGCATATTTACGACACGCCACTCCACTTAAGAAGCCTTAGGATGTACATTTCCTTGTTCAGTATTATATTCCTTCCTGATTTAGCCTCATCGGTACCAGCTTGGTTTTGCTGCCACGATTACGGGCAGGGAGAGCTACGGCTAGAGTTGCGGTCAGCACGAGCTCGTCACGAACGAGGACTGACCAGGGCATGATTCCGGCGACACCCGATTGTAGAGAGTGTCTTTTGACTGTGTTTCCGCGCCACGAGCGTTTGGCGGATCGCCTTTTTGAGGTTACTCGGATGTGCTGATCGACACTAGAGGATTGAGCCAATGATAGAGGACAGCCAGATCTTTATGACCGTTGGTGTGTTGCTTATTCATGTTGATCGAGGCACTGTTCAGCGTGCAGACGAGCGAGCCAGTTATTGCCGCGAACGACGAGATATTGCCCCAGATGCTGGAGTTAGTGCAGAATGAGTTGTACTAAGAGGTGATAGAAGGTCGCTAGTCATCGAGGATGAATGACTAGGACATGTGGATCGTTCGCCTACCCGATGCGAGGTCATCAGATAGATTGATTCCAGCTGGAGACGACTTCACGCGGAGACGTTGGGAGTCGACAGAGACGATCGAATGTCAGAAACCTACTATTCCAAGTTTAAGGTAGTCGGAAAGACATGCAGGCAATTCTATGGTCCCTCTAGAAGAATGAAACCCTAACTCGACTTAATGACCGTGTAAAAGCCTTTGAACCTTAGAGTTTGCGGCAGTTCTGCGGCGCCATTAGTGAGGCTTGGGTTTGCCCTTCTACGGCTGGACCACCGATACTGTGGTATGTACTCGATACTATTAAACTGTGCCCAAGAGGTTGAGCTCTTGGGGGATTATGAGGTTTTGACGACTCGATCGGATGGCTCGACTTAATTCGGATGCTAGGTGGTTAGATGCATTCTTGGGAGACTCCAGATACGAGGATAGCCGTTGGAGCTCAGTCCATGCAGCCACGACGAGATGAGTCCAAAGCAGACGACATTAGAGAAAAGTGGAGTAAGAGGTTCGCACCAGATCTAGATGAGATGACGTTCCACTCGCCGACATCAGAGATGCGATGCGCATGCTGAGTCATGGTACTTGGACTTACCTTACAGAAGGAGTCGCGATGAGTATGCAGTCGTTCCAGAGCAAGATGCAGATATAGGAAAGGACAATGACTTCCGGACAGTTGGCAGAGACGAGACATGGAAGAGACCGTAAGCAGGATTCCTTCCAGGACACTACTGCAATTATACTTGCACCCAGGATCGGATGTGCCAGGTACATTCAGAGAGCCAAAGGCCGACGCCAGTGATATGCTGTCTTACGAGTGGTCGTGATGATTGACCGGGAGATGACAAGAGACGTACCAGAACTGGATCATCCCCGTTAGCACACCCGACAGGGCCGATGAGCCGATGGACCGAAAGATTGGTAATTCACAGTGAAGACCCTGACCCAGGAGTGGTCATGGTTACGCACACCAGCAGGACAGAGTTCATGATCATCGACGAGACGTCCCACTAGTGACCGCGACAGTTGGCCGAGATTCTTAGAGGATGCGCTTGAGCGGTACTATGCCGCCATTATTGATTTTGATGTTTTGAGTGATTTATTCGCATGATTTGATTTTGATGATTGAGGATTTACGATCTTTGCACAGTGTTGCACTTGATATCGTTTTCGTGCTTGGGTTTCACATGTTTGTGATTTTACGGTTTTAGACATTTGAGTTGATTTTGTTGCATATGCACGCACACGAATTGGTTCCTGCACTCTGTATAGTTATTATATGCTTGCAGTGTGCACTGGACTTCGATTTCGATTGTGATACTCGATATTTGTTTTGTGCACCTTATGCACCTGATTGATTTTGCGCACGTTCGGCGCTTGATATTGGATTTCATGATTTCGTGCACGATGGATGCACCTGATTTGGATTTTCGCGCATGTTGGGCGCATGTTATGAGATGCGATTTGGTGCACACCAGATGCACTAAATTGAGATTCTTCGTGCATGAGACGCACATGTTTTTGCTGTCAGGCACACACTTGGCCAGGACAGATGTTTCGTGCACACCCGATGCACTTAGATGTTGTTTCTGTGCGCATGTATGGCACATATATGGATTTTGATTTCCGTGCGCACAAGACGCGCGTAGTATTCATACGCGTATTTTGGGATTGATTTTTCTTATAGAGCAGTACGTTTTTATGATATTGCTATGTGCTTTCGTACTGAGCAAGACTAGTCAGAGGACAGTACCTGAATATATTTTACATGTATAGTTTCGAGTTATATCATATTGATTTTGCTTTGGATTTGGTAGTGATGTCTTCCCCATGACTCCGATGATTGCGGGATGCTTGACGGAGTTCGGATTTGAGTTATATGCTCATTTTTCATACGCATGCGTTGCGCTACGATTTGTTTTATGTATTTATGATTTCGGAGCCCCGGCGATTTGATGGTTTTGGCTGAAATATTTTAGTATTTGGGGGAAAGTTTTAATTTAAATTCGGGGACCGAATTTTTTTAAGGGGGGAAGATTGTAACGTTTTGAAAATCGTTTCGGTGAAATTTCGAAAAAAACGGTAAAATAAGGGGGTTTTCTGTAAAAAGTCAAAATGCAAATATCTTTATTATAAAATTAAATATACATATTCTAGCTATGTAATTACTAGTATTTGGTGTTTATTGAGCCGTTGGTGAAATTTCAAATTTTCTGAAAAAAATATTATTTTAATATTATTTTAAGCCGGTAAGAAATTACATTAAATTAGCGATAAATACAAATTTAAATGGGCTAATTTTAATCTTTAAAATCATTTTAATTAAAATCTAGTTGTAATATAAATTTTTAGTATTTTATTTCAAGTTTTAATGGGTTTTTATTATGGAGAACAAAAAAAATAATTAATTTAAGCTAAAACTTGCAATTTTGAGCTTGTGAGGGGTCTTTTTGTATGGAATTCTTTTTGTAATCTCTCACACTCATCCCCACTTCATCATGGCCGGCCCCACACCCAAAAACAGCCCACTTTCCTCCCCTCCAATTTTCTTCAACTCATGTGAAGAGATGCTTTGAGAAATAATATAAAATATATTAATTTGACTAAGTATACTTTAGTAATGGATGTCTTTGACTTTGTGTGAATTTTCCCCAACTCCCACAACTCTCCCCACTCCTCCCTACTGTCGAGAGCAGCCATCCTCCCCCCTCCATTATTTTTCCTTCTCTTTTCCTTTCATTTTCATCAAAAAAAATCCAACAAAATCCATTAAAAATCCACAAATTCCTTCAATAATTCAAAGCAAATCCCTATTCTACTCCTTCACACACCCAAATTTGTTTACAACTTGATGAAAGGGGACATCTTTAGAGGTTAATAGCAAGCTAGGGTTCTAAGCTTGTGAGGTAAAATCTTAAACTTTTAGCTAATTTGTAGTTTAACTATGCTAATTTAGAATTTTAAAGTGTTAATTTGGTGTTATTGCTTGTTTAATGAAATTTCTAGAAAAGGGTTTGGATTAAATTAGGGTTTCTATCATAGGATTATGGTTGTGATGGATAGATTAATATGTTGTGACATGCTAAAATCTAATTTAGTTGCTATATTACAATTGTCATTTTAAAAATGGACCAATTTGCATAATATTGCAAACTAGGTTTTTAGTTTTAATTCAAAATGAGAGATTAAAAATATGGTTAGGGTTTCATCATATCTTAAAAATTATATTGAGTGGTTTAACCATTTAAAATATGCAAAACCAAGTTTAATTGTAAAATTATGAATTTTACATTAAAAAGTGTTAAAATTGATATTTTTGCAAACTAGGATTTTGGAAATTATGCAAATTTATGTGATTAAATTATGGAAATGGTTTTATTGACTTATTTAAGTTATTTAATAAGTATTATGGCCGCTAGAATTGTTTAAACATCGAGTTTTGTACTAAAACGGGTAATTTTGCTTGCTAGTTTTTCGGAAAAACGGCTTTTAGAGTGAATTTGGGGTTTTTGTGAGTTTTAACCTATTTTATATTAAAATTAGTGTTCGTGAATGTGCAAATGAGTGTGATTGGATTTTTCTCGATGGTTTGACGTTTGTACATCGACATCGAGGGTTGGTTTGACTATTCTTGCATGCGTAGGCGATAGGTTTGGACCTATGCGTGATAGGCGTGCCGATTTGATTTTCGTATGCCGTTTCGATTTCGAATTTAGTTTTAATGCGATACGGTGCATTATGATATGTAGGTACCCCATGCGGACTTCGAGACGACAAGCAAGCGCGTGGCGACATCGGCACCGGCGAGCGAGGACCAGGTGAGTAGATTTATATCTACGGGGAGAAGTCGGGTGGATGGCGTATAGCACCCCCGCAGTCCGTGGTGATGTATACGGATGCGTATACACACCAACAATTTATGATATGTTGCTAGGATTTATTATTGATGATTTTAGATGGATATTGGTGTTGGATTGGCGCATGGTTACGAAACCTTAGGTAGTGGTTGCACCATACATACACACACACCTATATTTGCATATATTCTTCTTTCATATGTGCGTACATGGGATTATATATTGATGTGTATATTTACACATGGGTATGGGACTATGTGTTTATATACTGGATTTGAGGATAGTAATTGGGATTTGAGATGAGTCGATGATATTGGGCTTGAGGCCAGAAGATCCGTGATGTGTTTTGGTTCGTATTGAGATATTACATGATGTTTTAGCGGGTCTTTTGACGTAGTGATTCTTACATGCATGCATACATAGATGGTATCAATATTGTACTAGACGTAGATCAGTACCCCGATCATGATATTTGATAAAGAGGATATCAGATGAATAGTATGATGAATATGATATTGACCCGTACCCAGATTTGGGATGCCGTACGACGGATTTACGTACGAGCTATATTTTGATGATTGATCCGCACTCTTGACTTGGGATGTCTGATTATAGATATGGTATCGGATATGATATTATTGAGGCGGGATCACCGACTATACATATACAGGTAGGTATATGTATCGACTCAGATGATAGGCGGTTTCCTTACCTGTAGTTCAGCTTGTTAGTTCAGCCGTATAGTTTAGTGTAGTTGTTAGATTAGATTAGACTCCTATCTATTTCAAAAACTAACGAATCGTGGGTATTTTAAAAGACAGCCCAAGGGATCCTACGGATATTTCAAAAGACTTATCTTTTAATAAAAACACCGTAGCCCCTATTTTCAAAACCCCATGATTTGTGTTATTTCAAAAGGCACCATTTGTAGGACTTATATTAGATTATTACAGATTAGTTATCGTTATGTCTAGTATTCAGCTCCCGCACATTATTGTTGTTCGCTCTGCCTCGCATACTTATTTTGCTGCATATTCCATTATTGACAGCATGCTGTTAGGACACCAGCACCATTACCGATGATGCGTATGTACCACGTACACCTACTTGCCGGCTCACACACATCTTCATCGGTAATTGCCATGTCACGTACACTTTAGAGAATATATTTGCTTGACTTAGCTTGTTAGTTAGTAGGTTGATATGATATTAGTGTACCTGGGTTATATGCCAGTTTAGACATTATAGTTATTACTTGTCACTTCATGCATACTGTTATTCCATTGTTCATGCCTAGTTATTAATCATACATTGCAACTTGGTTATTGACACCATATACATTCATTAGCATTGACATATGCACTTGTGATGACTTCTTGAGATTTATGATATTTCTGGATTTCGGGGGAAAGCCGCAAAATTTCTAAACTTATTAACCTTTTAAAATATGTAAATTGCGGTTTTCTAGTGATGTAGGTGTCGTCCACCATGAGTTTGCTGTGGTTTTCGAGATCCGTGTCGAGGAGTGGAGGAACCATCACGGGTACATGGTGGGCCCGGTATGGTACCCCGGGGCAAGATGAATGTGGTGTTGACGTTGAGCCTGGCAGGGGACAGATTACCTACCGGTGATATTACCCGACGCGTCGGATATCCGGAGGATACCGTCGTGGTCTTGAGATGGATGGTAGGGGCCGGTCTGGACTGACGGCGCCCTAGATATTGATATTGAGACATTGATATTTCGAGACAGTGAGATTTATGTTTTGTGTCGATGCTAGACACTGTTGATACTGATTTCATTATGATACCTCAGTTTAAAAATACGAAGGAAATCTCACTAATTTATGAAAACAGTTTCTTCATTTACATGTATTCTGTTTTCATGCATTCATACCTCATTCATATGATATATTGCTACCTGAGGCACTGACAAGGGCACATGAGATTACACTCGGGTTAGATATTTACCCTAGCCATTGTTATAGGTTGCATGTTATATACATTTTTGAGGATATATTATGATCATTGACCTAGGATTGCGTTATTTATGCGATTTCTGTGCGTAGATGTTTTTTCTTTTCACGAGTTGGCAACTCACCCCCGTTGTGCCCCAGTTTCTTGCAGGTTTGCCGTACAGGTTTCATTACGGCTTGCGGGCATAGTTTCCTTCGGGTGATTTGCTAGTAGGTGGGTTTACTGTATCGTACCCCCCATTATATAACTTGTTTATTATTATTCAGTTGTATCTAGAAGTTCCATCAATCAAACATGTATTTTTGAGATAGAGACCAGTGTTGTTTATTCTTTCGACCTTAGAGTCGCTCGTTATATTTCTGGTGGTTTTGAGTTTCCTTTTGAGTTTTGATCCTCGCCGTTGGCGTTGTATATTATATTGCTTGTGTGGTTGTGACCGTCGATTGACGAAGAGCTAGCTCCCGCTTGGGGATGCCTTTTTATTGATTTCGTATACTATTCATGTTGTATCCCGTTTGGGAGCCAGTATTTACAAAGGAGACTCTGCCGAAATTTTTAGTAAAATTTGATGTTCTTAAAAACCGCATAATTCGGCTTATGCTATTAAAACTACTTGTTTTAAATTGGTTTTCCTTCACTCTACTTCTCTTCTTGGTTTGGATTTCTGGGTTTTCGGCTTACTTAGAATACGTACGCCTTGAGACGTTCGTAGTTTAAGTGCCGGTCATGTTCCGTACTTTCGGGTCGTGACAGTCACACTCGTGGGGCTGAGTAATCCACAAGCACATCCTTATATTCACGTCCCTAGTCATGGGATTATTGAGACAGGGCATCGATACTCCGGAGTAGACTAGCGTATGCGCTTCTCATCCCAGCACGGGAGACAGCCTGTCCCACAGCTGTCAGTACGTCGTACTTGAGATAGTATGCGGGTGCTCGTTAGGTTACGAGTACACTGGACATGACTCATTGGGAATTATTGGTTAGTATTATACCTATCGTCAGTTATCAGTTCCCAGGTGACATGAGTACAGCTTAGTCCGCTGACTTGACATTGTCACTTCGCCTCGAGTGTGTTCCCACTGTACTTTGATTACTACCCTACCACGGCTCAAAGGAGTCGTGCAAACAGGTAGTAGTTGGGTGCAGTCCCGAAGCACTTGGAGGCAGTGACGGTTAGACAGTATTCGTCTCTCCCGGTATTGGGAGTTGGTATCGCGCTGTGTCTAGGAGAGCCATTACACAAGTAGTCCCTGGCCAGGGCATGCGGGATACACTGGTAGGTTTCCAGTGTTATCTCAGGTGTTCTGGGCTACACTCCAACACGACTTGTACCGCTATTAGGGGACTGACGTTTACCGCCCCCTAGGCCCGCCATGCGATGTTATCAGACGAACAGACCGGACTGTACGGAGATTGTCACATACAGACTCAGTAGGAGTTCAGATGGGTTTCACCTCGTCCGTCTTCTTATCGGCATCTAACTGGGGGCCGTTACGCACAGCTAGTGTTGCTTGCGGTCTGTGGTTAAACCTACTGCCAGCGTAGTGTTGAGTCTTTAGAGTCCCACACAGAGGGTTATTCGCCTTTGGTCAAAACAGAGTAGAGGTCGCATGGTTTTGCGACAGGGTTCGTTCACATCCGCGCACTTGTGCATGTTTGGTGTCCGGACAGTCATTACTAGCGGGCTCTGGTTTGAGCCAGATCCTAGTATATGCGTTGGGGTTAGTTTTATCTCATTGTGTTCATGTTCCTCGGAACATGAAAGCGGGTGTGTATGCACAGTTGATTGAGGCGGAGGAAGAGGTTTTTCATTAGGGTTTTGGAACGGGTGTGTATGCACAGTTGACAGTCGTCTTTTTCCAAACCCTAATGAAATTGTGATATATCAGTTAATAATATTAATTAAATGAAATTGTGTCATGGTTGGGTTTGTTGACTTGTTGACCAAGGTTGACTAGTTGACTATGTTTGAAACATTGACCATCGTCATTACTTTTCAAAATGCTCTTTGATCTTTGCAAAAACCATTTAATGTGATATGACAATGGTCTCATCAAACCAACCATCAACTTTTTCATTTTGATTAAAATTATTAATTTGATTTATTCACTTATATTGTTATGGTTGCAAAACTATTCTCATTCAATCATAATATTTCTCTCTCTTCTCTTCATCTTCCTCCTCCACTATTTCAAGGAGAACAACTCTCATGTGTTGAGAAACATCTCCTTGAAGATAAAACACCCTAAGACATTCTCTACTCACTCTAAGGTAGAAGGTTTAGCAAGCCGGATACCTTAGTTCTCTCAAAGTTCGAGAAAGGAGCTCAAAGGAAGAAGCCCTCAGGTGGATCGATCTTCGACAAGAGAAGGCGACGAGGAAGGCACCATCCGGCCACTACAAAGAGTCCAAGACGAAGGTGTTCAAGTGTGGTATAACCCCTAACCGAGTAGATAAATCTCTAGTTAGGTTACTAGTGTGTAGTTTAGCCAAGGTCCGGTTTCTGTAGTCCAAGTTACCTATACCGAAAAATTGTTTTTCACCATTTTCGCAAGCCCGAAAGAACTGGGAGAGGTAACATGGACTTACAGTGGTATCAGAGCCTAACTAAATACACCCTAGCATGTTAGCAAATTATTTAGAATATCGACCGAACGAAAAAAACCGCAAAACACCCCGGAAAACCCTAGTTTCTGCCCATTTTTTTCTTCTCTAAAAATAATAAATCATGTCTTAAAAATCGGCTCAGGCTTTTATATAAACAGGCAAGAAAAAGGATCGCACGAGCCGACCAACTCACCGCGGTTCCACGGCAGAAGCAAGCTTCTGCTATGGATCCGCGGCCGAGTTGACTCGGCCGTGGATCGTTTCTACTACAGTTTGTATCTGGGGTTATTTTTTGATTTTTGGGAGGGTTTGTTTCTGCCTAGAATTTCCAGAGAAAAAGTTCGTTTTTGGGGTGGTTAGAAATCCGTATTTTTGGTCGATTTTCTGTAGACTTTGGCTAATGGTAATATCTGTAATGTTATATATATATTGAACGTCTACTAATCGCTATACGTCGATTAGTGGGGGTTATACATATCTGTGATCTGTGTTGTTGATGGTATATGTATATGAATTCGTTGGATTGTCGCGGATGAATAGCCGGGGGTTGTGAGATGAGAGTTTTGTTTCCTTTATCTTTCAATTCATGTAATATTATTTGTTTGGCCCCACAATCGGGATGAGGTTGTAGCCGTCATTGTATAATTCTTTTTATTGTTTTTGCTCCTAGGATAGACCCATAGAGGGGGTGCACAAACTATCGGGTATCTCGAAGTGCCGAGTGGCTTACTCACGGTGTTGAGGGAGGTTGCTTCGCTTCGGGTACTTGGCGGGTAGTTTGCCGCACCCGTATGGGACTTGGATGGGGTATTGGCTATTCACCGCGACCGTGTAATCCGCTTTACGTTGCAGGCTCGAACGGATTGCGGATTCCTAGTATATCCAATGTATTCATCTGTGATCTGTAATGTCTATCATTGCTATATATCTATATACGATATCTATTTAGGCATTGCTTATGTTTTTCGCCGCGCTAGCCCAGCCCCCGCTCTATCGTTAGTTAAGTAGCCTAACGGGTGATGACGGGGCCCCGTGGCGAATGCGAATGGCATAAGCGTACGTCATATTTTGGTTGTTTTCTGCAATGGTAGGATTAAATGATGGGACGCATTAAAAGAACTAATGCAAGAAAAATAAACCACGTAAAAGTCGTTGGAACACTTTCAAAACCACTCAGTTCTTTTCAAAAAAAAAACCAACATTTAAATGCGGAGCTTGAGCCACTCTTTTTGAAAGCTATCTCGTTCCATCGATTATATCAAGTTCACTACGTTCACGGTTTCGCCAAAACCATTCATAGCCCTCCGTCGTTTCACATGAATAGTCAATAGTATTCAAGCTATGTATGTTGGCCAAAGTCAAGGCATAGTGATTGGTATCTATTGGGTATTCATGTGTAGCATAGATAGATGCGTTGGTTTGGGACAGTCGTACTGCCATTTTGGCCAAAGTCAAGGGTAGGTACGGGTGGGTCCAAATTAACCTGGAGAATGACGGGTAGAACTTGACATGTGACTTATGATATTTTGGCCAAAGTCAAGGTCATAAGAGCATGGGGCAAAAATCCACATCGGGAGTTTCATAAGTACTAAAACATGCTAGCGCTGCATACCATTTGGAGTGTGATGATTCTAGTAGGATTCCTTCAATTTTGTCATGCGATGATATTTGGATTCCGATCCAACTGTGAGTATATGCTACTCCTCGGGAAATTTCTCACTAAACGACCAATGCTATAAACCTAGTAGGTGTCTAGAAAGGTGTTAGCAGGGCTACGCCCCCAGGGAAAAGAGGTTCTTAAATTAAGGAACTTCACGAAAGCGTTGGAAAACCTCCCTCGAAGTCCAACACTGGCCTGGCTGAACGGTTAAGCAAGTATTGTGCGGTGAGATTGATCCCGACTAATTCTTTCTTTATGGTTTGAGGAGGGATTCGAGAGACAGTGGGAGCCATCATGTTTAGACAAACTAAAAGCTACTCTAAACTTGCAAGAGCATCATGCTAAAGTGTTTCTTCTCTCTCTCCTAATTGCAGCGACCATTCGACATGACCGGACTTAAGTTATTACTAGATAAAAACATATTGACAGGGCCAAACTACAAAGATTGGCCCAGGAATGTCAAAATGCCAATCTCTTACGACAAGTTGGGGTATCTCCTTACCACTAAAGCTCCCCCTGTCCCAGGTCCCACCTCCAGCGTCGCAGATAAGGAAATCCGTAAGACATGGGAGATCGATTGCGCGAAAGCCAAGTGCCTCATGCTTGCCTCTATGGACAATGATCATCAGAGGAGGCATGCGAATATGGACCTGGAATCCATATTTTTTCATACAAAAGAACTGTATGGAGAGCAGTCTCGTATCGCAAGATACGAAGTGTCGAAGAAGCTGATTTCGGCAAGATTGTCTGTCGGGTCATCAGTAGCGGAACACGTGCTTAAGATGATTGGCTTCATTGAGGAGCTCGCGGATCTTGGGACCACGTTAGAGAATGAGCTCTATACGGACTTGATTCTCCAGTCCCTTCCTTCCACTTACGCCCAGTTTATCCTGAACTTCAACATGCAAGGAAAAGAGGTTGAACTTCCGGAGCTCCTCAACATATTGAGGAGTGCTGAGGGCACCCTATAAAAGGGTAGGGAAACATCCACTTTGTTTGTAGGAGAATCTTCCTCTTTTAAGTCCAAGGCGAAAGCCAATGGAAAGAAGAAGAAAGCCCTCGCCAAACCAAGGGGCGGTATTAGTAAAGTGGATACGAAGGGAAAGGCAAAGGCAACAAAGGTAGCGGGAAAGCTTGTGGGGAAGGAAGAATGCTTTTACTGTCATAAGAGTGGAGACTGGAAGAAAGATTACGGGGCTTGGAAGGCCAGAATACAAGATCTGAAGCAAGTTGTGGCTTCAGCTTCAGGTGTATATGTTATTGAAAACTGTCTATCAATAAACTCTACTTCCTGGGTATTGGATACCGGATCAGGATCTCATATCTGTAATTCTTTGCAGGCGTTGAGAAAGCATAGGTTTTTGAAAGCAGGTGACATGACCCTCAGAGTTGCAAACGGAGCTAGCATGGATGCTGAGGACGTGGGGGACTATCACCTGGGTTTGTCAGATGGACATTTTTTGGTTTTGCGTGGTTGTTATTTTGTACCAAATGCAACTTGTAATATCATTTCTGTATCTTTATTATCTAAAGAAGGTTATGAATTTGCATTTGCAAGTAATATTGTGAACATTCACCTTAATCAAGTTCTGAATGGGTCAGTTACATTAAGCAATGGTATATACGTATTAAACCAACCACAGATTTTCAATGTCCAGAATACACACAAAAGAAAGTCTTCGAAAATAAATAAAGCTTTCTTATGGCATTGTAGACTAGGTCACATCAATGAGAGAAGGTTGACGAAGTTGCATACAGAAGGATATTTGGATCCGTTCGAATATCAATCATATGCAACTTGTCAATCCTGTCTCAATGGAAAGATGACAAAGACTCCGTTCACTGGACACAGAGTAAGAGCGAGCGAGCTCTTGGGACTCGTACATAGCGACGTGTGTGGTCCAATGTCTACGCATGCACGAAGCGGTTATTCTTACTTCATTACTTTTACGGATGACTTTTCAAGGTACGGATATGTCTTCTTAATGAAACATAAATCCGAAGCCTTTGAAAAATTCCAGGAATATAAGAATGAAGTAGAAAGACAAGCAGGCAAAAGTATCAAGACACTAAGATCTTATCGAGGTGGTGAATACTTGAGTGCCGAGTTCCTGAATTACTTAAAAGAGAATGGAATTCTCTTTCAGCTTACTCCTCCATACACTCCGCAACATAGCGGTGTATCGGAGAGACGGAACCGAACCCTATTGGATATGGTACGGTCCATGATGAGTAACGCTGAGTTACCACGATCATTCTGGGGATATGCACTAGAATCAGCTGCATACCTTTTGAACCGAGTTCCAACTAAGACTGTGCCTACTACACCATATCAGATGTGGTGTGGGAAGAGACCCTATCTTAATCACATTAAGACATGGGGATGTCCAGCTTTTGTCAAAAAGTAGCATGCGGACAAACTCGAGGCACGCTCAGTACAGTGCAAGTTTGTAGGATATCCAAAGAACTTCAAGGGATATTTCTTCTATTGCGAAGAGGAACAAAAGATTTTTGTTTCTCGTCATGCCCACTTTCTAGAACACCAGTTCTTGGAAAACGAAATTAGTGGGACCGCAGTAGAACTAGAAGAAATTCCAGAACCACAAGCTATTACTGAAAGCTTAGTAGAACCAAAGGGTTCGAATGATCAGGACATTCCTACGCCGCTCCGCAGAAGTAGTAGGCAATCTCATCCACCTGAGAGATACTACGGTTTTCTCATAGACGGGGATAGAGAGGATTGCATCATTGATCTTGATGAGCCTACTAGCTTCCAGCAAGCCATTCAGAGCATTGACTCGGTAAAATGGCTGGATACAATGCGGAACAAAATGGAGTCCATGTACACCAACAAAGTATGGACGTTGGACATTGCTCCAGATGAGGTAAAACCCGTAGGATTCAAGTGGATCTTCAAAAGGAAGATTGGTGTAGATGGACAGGTTGAGACCTATAAGGCTAGACTTGTTGCAAAGGGTTTTCGTCAAAGACCTGGTTTAGACTATGATGAAACGTTTTCTCCAGTGTCTATGCTGAAATCCATTCGGATCCTTCTTGCCATTGCTGCTTTCCACGATTATGAGATTTGGCAGATGGACGTAAAGACCGCCTTTCTAAATGGAAATTTAGAGGAGTGTGTCTATATAGACCAGCCAGAGGGTTTCATTCATAGTGGGAGCAGCGGAAAGGTGTGCATGCTTAAGTCCATCTATGGACTAAAGCAGACATCACGGAGTTGGAACATCTATTTTGATGAGACGGTCAAAGAATTTGGTTTTATAAAAAACCCAGATGAACCATGCATCTATAGTAGATTTGTAGCAAGAACTGTCATATTCCTCGTTTTGTACATGGATGACATTCTGTTGATAGGAAATGACATTCCTAGGCTACAATCTGTCAAGGGGTTCTTGTCACACAGGTTCTCCATGAAAGACCTAGGTGATGCCTCCTACATTCTGGGGATCCGGATCTATCGTGATAGATCCAAGAGGATATTAGGACTTTCGCAGTCCAGGTACATCGACACCATACTGAAAAGATTCAGTATGGAAGATTCTAAGCGCGGTAATCTACCGGCATGTCATGGGATCACCCTCTCCCATGAGATGTCTTTCAAGACTGATTTGGAAAGGGATCACATGTCTATTATACCCTACGCTTCTGCGGTAGGCTCTATAATATATGCGATGTTGTGTACCGGACCAGATGTTGCTTACGCACTGAGTGTGGTAAGCCGGTGTCAGTCAAACCCTGGGGAGAAACACTGGATTGCGGTAAAGCACATTCTCAAGTACCTGAGAAGGACTAAGGAGATGTTCTTGGTGTATGGCGGAAAAGACCTCCAGATCGAGGCCTTTGCTGACTCCAGTTTCCAGAGTGACAAGGATGATTCCAAGTCTATGTCGGGCTTTGTCTTTACCCTCAATGGAGGGGCGGTGTGTTGGAAGAGTTCCAAATAGGAAACCGTTGCTGACTCGACTATGGAAGCGGAATATATCGCTGCATCTGATGCCGCAAAAGAAGCCGTCTGGATGAGGAAGTTCTTGAAAGAACTTCAGGTGGTTCCGTCCATTGTTGATCCAATACCTCTATTTTGTGACAACAACGGGGCTATAGCTTTAGCGAAGGAACCCAGGTCCCATCAGAAATCCAGACACATCTTGAGGCAGTATCACCTGATCAGGGAGATCGTGGATCGCAAGGAGATCGAGGTTCGGAGGGTTGCTTCAGAAGATAACACTGCAGATCCATTCATGAAGGCCTTGCCCCAGACTCAGTTCGAGCGGCTGATCGAGATGATAGGTCTTCGATACGCCAGTACATGGCCTTAGTGCAAGTGGGAGATTGTTAGTGTATATACCCTAGAGGCCATTACTGTATCATAATAGTATGTATATTACTTGATGGAAGCTTGGGATATCACAGTTGTATAGACAATCTTGCTCGAAATGGTAGTATGCTATATGGTTTGTCTCTGCTTTAATGTGTACATGTGTTTCTTTTATTATATCACCTATACGCAATAGTGGAGCCCTTAGGATCTTTGCTTGATTACCAGCGTTGTGATGGCAGTCACACTCGTGGGGATGGGTAATCCACAAGCACATCCTTACATTCACGTCCCTAGTCGCGGGATTATTGAGACAGGGCATCAATACTCCAGAGTAGACTAGCGTATGTGCTTCTCATCCCAGCACGGGAGACGGCTTGTCCCACAGCCGTCAGTACGTCGTACTTGAGATAGTATGCAGGTGCTCGTTAGGTTACGAGCACACTGGACAGGACTTGTTGGGAACTGTTGGTTGGTATTATACCTATCGTCAGTTATCAATTTCCAGGTGACATGAGTACAGCTTAGTCCGCTGACTTGACACTGTCACTTCGCCTCGAGTGTGTTCCCACTGTACTTTGATTACTACCCTACCACGGCTCAAAGGAGTCGTGCAAACAGGTAGTAGTTGGGTGCAGTCCCGAAGCACTTGGAGGCAGTGACAGTTAGACAGGATTCGACTCTCCCGGTACTGGGAGTTGGCATCGCGCTGTGTCTAGGAGAGCCATTACACAAGTAGTCCCTAGCCAGGGCAAGCGGGATACACTGGTAGGTTTCCAGTGTTATCTCAGGGTGTTCTGGGCTACACCCCGACACGACCTGTACCGCTATTAGGGGACCGACATTTACTGCCCCTAGGCCCGCCATACGATGTTATCAAACGAATAGACCGGACTGTACGGGATTGTCACATATAGACTCAGTAGGAGTTCAGATGGGTTTCACCTCGTCCGTCTTCTTATCGGCATCTACCTGGGGGCCGTTACGCACAGCTAGTGCCGCTTGCGGTCTGTGGTTAAACCCACTGCCAGCGTAGTGTCGAGTCTTTAAAGTCCCACACAGAGGGTTATTCGCCTTTGGGCAAAACGGAGTAGGGGTCGCATGGTTTTGCGACAGGGTTCGTTCACATTCGCGCACTTGTGCACGTTTGGTGTCCGGACAGTCATTACTAGCGGGCTCTGGTTTGAGCCAGATCCTAGTATATGCTTTGGGGTTAGTTTTATCTAATTGTGTTCATGTTCCTCGGAACATGAAAGCGGGTGTGTATGCACAGTTGATTGAGGCGGAGGAAGAGGTTTTTCATTAGGGTTTTTGAACGGGTGTTTATGCACAGTTGACAGTCGTCTTTTTCCAAACCCTAATGAAATTGTGATATATCAGTTAATAATATTAATTAAATAAAATTGTGTAATGGTTGGGTTTGTTGGCTTGTTGACCAAGGTTGACTAGTTGACTATGTTTGAAACATTGACCATCATCATTACTTTTCAAGATGCTCTTTGATCTTTGCAAAAACCATTTAATGTGATATGACAATGGTCTCATCAAACCAACCATCAACTTTTTCATTTTGTTAAAATTATTAATTTGATTTATTCACTTATATTGTTATGGTTGCAAAACTATTCTCATTCTATCGTAATATTTCTCTCTCTTATCTTCATCTTCCTCCTCTTCTATTTCAAGGAGAACAACTCTCATGTGTTGAGAAACATCTCCTTGAAGATAAAACACCCTAAGACATACTTTACTCACTCTAAGGTAGAAGGGTTAGCAAGCCGGATACCTTAGTTCTTTCAAAGTTCGAGAAAGGCGCTCAAAGGAAGAAGCCCTCAGGTGGATCGATCTTCGACAAGAGAAGGCGACGAGGAAGGCACCATTCGACCACTACAAAGAGTCCAAGACGAAGGAATTCAAGTGAGGTATAACCCCTAACCGAGTAGATAAATCTCTAGTTAGGTTGCTAGTGTGTAGTTTAGCCAAGATCCGGTTTCTGTTGTCCAAGTTACCTATACCGAAAAATTGTTTTTCACCATTTCCGCAAGCCCGAAAGAACCGGGAGAGGTAACATGGACTTACAATATATACTGTAATGGCCTCTAGGTCATACATATAACTAACACACGGAGCATATGAAGTGAAGGACCGGACTACAAAGGTTGTAATCCCAAACTCTTAGAAGTAAAGTTGTTAACTTGCTCTTTGTTTCGCCTAATCTCTAGTCTAAGACCTTGGTTAGGGTTGTTCGGCACATCAAAATTTTAAATCAGCTATGGTTGATGCCTTATAGACCCTTGTGACAGTGCGTAGTAACCCTACAGTATCATGTCACTTCTAACTATCGTTTAGTTTTTAATATGGTTTCTCTAACTATCTTTTAACTCTATCTATTGTATTCTATTAAAGGTTCCCTTAACCATATTCTATATATAAATCGGTTTCCATCAAAGTTTGCAGGGGTGCTATACGCTATCCACCCAACTTCCCCCGTAAATATAGATCTACTCACCTTGCTTGCCGAAGTTGATGGCGCCACGCTCCGTCGCCACGGAATCTATGCGAAGGTACCTACAATATCAACATATATCGCAAATGCTATTAACTCGAATTCGGAAAACCAATACGACACACTGTGCGCACATAGGTCAGAACTGTTAGTGTATATGCCCTAGAGGCCATTACTGTATCATACTAGTTTGTATATTACTTGATGGAAGCTTGGGATATTCACCTTGTATAAACAATCTTGCTCAATATAGTAGTATGCTACTTGGTTTGTTTCTACTTCAATGTATACTTGTGTTTATTTCAGTATATCACTTATACGCATTAGTGGAGCCCTTAGGATCTTTGCTTGATTACCAGCGTTGTGATGGCAGTCACACTAGTGGGGGCTGGGTAATCTATAAGCACATCCTTATACAGGTCCCTAGTCGCAGGACTATCGAGACAGGGCATCGATACTCCGGAGTAGACTAGCGTATGCGCTTCTCATCCCAGTGTGGGAGATGGTCTGTCCCACAGCCATCAGGACGTCGTACTGGAGATAGTATACGGGTGCTCGTTGGGTTACGAGTACACTGGACAGGACTCGTCGGGAACTGACAGGTTGGTATTATACCTATCGTCAGTTATCAGTTCCCAGGTGACATGAGTACAGCTTAGTCCGCTGACTTGACACTGGCACTTCGCCTCGAGTGTGTTCCCACTGCACTTTGATCACTACCCTACCACGGCTCAAAGGAGTCGTGCAAATAGGTGGTGGTTGGGTGCAGTCCCGAAGCACTTGGAGGCAGTGACAGTTAGATAGGATTCGTCTCTCCCGGTATTGGGGGTTGACATCGCGCTGTGTCTAGGAGAGCCATTACACGAGTAGTCCCTGGCCAGGGCAAGCGAGATATACTGGTAGGTTTCCAGTGTTATCTCAGGGTGTTTTGGGCTTCACTCCGACACGACTTGTACCGCTATTGGGGGACTGACGTTTTACCGCCCCCTAGGCCCGACATGCGATGTATCAGACGAACAGACCGGACTGTACGGAGAATGTCACATTCAGACTCAGTAGGAGTTCAGATGGGGTTTCACCTCGTCAGCCTTCTTGTCGACATCTACCTGGGGACCGTTACGCACAGCTAGTGCCGCTTGCGGTCTGTGGTTAAACCCACTGCCAGCGTAGTGTCGAGTCTTTAGAGTCCCACACAGAGGGTATTCGCCTCTGGGCAAAACAGAGTAGAGGTCGCATGGTTTTGCGACAGGGTTCGTTCTCATCCGCGCACTTGTGCACGTTTAGAGTCCGGACGGATATTACTGGCTGGCTCTGGTTTGAGTCAGATACTGGTATATGTTTTTGGGGTTGCTTTTATCTCCGTATTCATGTTCCTCGGAATAAGGATGCAGGTGTGTATGCACGGTTATTTGAGGAAGAGGAAGATGACTTTCATTAGGGTTTCGGAACGGGTGCGTATGCACAGTTGACAGTCGTCTTTTTCCAAACCCTAATGGATTTGTATTATATCAATTAATAATATATAATAAAATGAAATTGTGTCATGGTTAGTTTTTGTTGACTTGTTGACCATGGTTGACTTGTTGACCATGGTTGAACTTTTGACCATCATCATCACAAAAGAAAGATGCTCTTTGATTCTAGCAAATTCATTTAATGTTTGTAATGATAATGGTCATTCTAAAACTTTCCATCAACCTTTTCATTTTCATTATTATTATTATTGATAATTCTTTTTCTTTTGCATTATGGTTGCAAGAAAGAAAAAGAATAGCTCATTCTATCATAACCTCTCTCTCTCCTCATTTTCATCTTCTTCTTCCTCTAGCAAAGAGAAACCTTCTCATGTGTTGAGAATCATTCTCTTTAAAAAGAAAAGCAAACCCTAGTTACTCTCTACTCATTCTAGGTTCAAGGTTTAGCAAGCCGGAAACCCTAGTTCACTCAAAGATCGAGGAAGAGCCCAAAGGTCGAACCTTCGAGGTGGATCCATCTTCGACGGAAGAAGGCGACGAAAAGAGAACCATCAACCCCTACAAGATTCCAAGAAGAAGGAGTTCAAGTTTAGGTATAACCTTCATCCGAGTAGCTAACTCTCTTTAGCGTATTTGCTAGTTTAGTTTAGACAACGATCCCGACCTTGTTTAGTCCATGTTGCCTCTTGCGATAAAAATTTGTTTTTTATACCGTTTCCGCCTCCCCGTAAGCACCGGGGGTCGCAATATGGACTTACAGTGGTATCAGAGCCTAACTAAACTTAAACTAGCTTGGTAGTGAAGTGTAACGAAGTTCGGAAATGAAAAATCACAAAACCGGAAATATTACAAAACCTGAGTTTCTGTTGAAATTTTTTTGGCTCAAAATGAAAAACTTTATACTTGTAAAATCGTCTCAGGGTTTTGTAAGTGCACCCATGAAAAACGATGACCTAATTCCCTCAAACCGCCGCCCTTCCGCCGCATGAGGTAGGCATGTGCGGCGGAAGCGCCGCGGTTTGTCTTCTTCTGTCCATCGATTTTCGTGCAGAGTGTTTGTGTGTTGGTTTTGGGATTTTTAAAATATATTATATGTGCCCAGATTTTCCAGAACAGAAATTCACTTTTGGGGTCCTATAATTCCGTATTTTTTTCCGAACTTCACTGCACTTTGGCTATGTTGGTTATATCGTTGATGTTTGCATGTATTGAACGTCGGCTAATCGCTATAAGTCGATTAGTCGGGGTTATACATGATCTGTAATGTGCTGGAATGTGTATATGAATGTGTTGGACTGTCGCGGGTGAATAGCCGGGGTGGATGCGAGATGAGCTTTTGTTTTTTCTTTCATTCATTGTAAATGTAAATTGATGTAATAATTATTATTTGTTTGGCCGCACAACCGGGTCGGGGTTGTAGCCGTCATTGTATAATTCTTTTTACTGTTTTTGCTCCTAGGATAGACCCATGGAGGGGTGCACAAACTACCGGGAACTTGGCGGGTAGTTTGCCTCACCCGTAGGGGTCTTGGGAGGGGTATTTGGCTATTCACCGCGACCGTGTAATCCGCTTTTCGTTGCAGGCTCGAAAGGATTGCGGATTGCTAATATATCCAATGTATTCATCTGTGATCTGTAATGTCTATCATTGCTTTCTATTTAGGCGTTGCTTATGTTTTACAGCCGCGCTAGCCCAGCCCCCGCTCTGTCGTTAGTTAAGTAACCTAACGAGTGATGACGGGACCCCGTGGCGAATGCGAATGGCATAACCGTACGTCATATTTTGGTTGTTTTCTGCAATGGTAGGATTAAATGATGGGACGCATTAAAAGAACTAATGCAAGAATATCACGCATTAAAAGAACTAATGCAAGATAATAAACCAAGTTAAAGTCGTTGGAACACTTTCGAAAAACCACTCGGTTCTTTTCAAAACTAACTTTTAAATGCGGAGCTTGAGCCACTCCTTCTAAAAGCTATCTCGTTCCAATCGATTATATCAAGTTCACTACGTTCACGGTTTCGCCAAAACCATTCGTAGCCCTCCGTCGTTTCGTATGAAAATTCAATAGTATTCAAGCTATGTTTGTTGACCTTCGTCAAGACATAGAGATTGGTAGCTATTGGGTGTTCATATGTAGCATAGATAGATGCGTTGGTTTGGGACAGTCGTATTGCCTTGTTGACCTTCGTCAAGGGTATATACGGGTGGGTTCAAATTAACCTGGATAATGACGGGAAGAACTTGACATGTGACTTATGATTTGTTGACCTTCGTCAAGATCATAAGAGCATGGGGCAAAAATCCACATCGGGAGTTTCATAAATACTGAAACTTGCTAGATTTGCATACCATTTGGAGTGTGATGATTATGGTAGGATTCCTTCATTTTCGTCACGCGATGATATTTGGATCCCGATCCTACTGTGAGTATATGCTACTCCTCGGGAAATTTCTCACTAAACGATCAATGCTATAAACCTAGTAGGTGCCCAGAAAGGTGTTAGCGGGGCTACGCCCCCAGGGAAAAGAGGTTCTTAAATTAAGGAACTTCACGAAAGCGTTGGAAAACCTCCCTCGAAGTACCGACACTGGCCTGGCTGAACGGTTAAGCAAGTATTGTACGGTGGGATTGATCCCGGCTAATTCTTCCTTTGTGGTTTGAGGAGGGATTCGAGAGACAGTGGGAGCCATCCTGTTTAGACAAATTAAAAACCATTCTAAACTTGCAAGAGCATCGTGCTAAGTGTTTCTTCTCTCCCCCTGCAGCGACCAAATCGAAATGACTGGACTTAAGTTACTTCTAGATAAAAACATACTGACAGGGCCAAACTACAAAGATTGGCTCAGGAATGTCAAATTGGCAATCTCTTACGACAAGCTGGGGTATCTTCTTACCACCAAAGCTCCCCCCGTCCCAGGTCCCACCTCCAGCGTCGTGGATAAGGAAATCCGTAAGACTTGGGAGATTGACAGCGCGAAGGACAGATGCCTCGTACTTGCCTCGATGGACAACGAACATCAGAGGAGGCACGAGAATATGGATTTGGAATCCATATTTCTTCATACAAAAGAACTGTATGGAGAGCAGTCTCGTATCGCAAGATACGAAGTGTCGAAGAAGTTATTTTCGACAAAGTTGGCCGTCGGATCATCGGTAGCGGACCACGTGCTTAAGATGATTGGCTACACTGAGGAGCTCGCGGAACTTGGGACCACGTTGGATAGTGAACTCTATACGGATATAATTCTCCAGTCCCTTCCATCCACTTACGCCCAGTTCATACTGAATTTCAACTTGCAAGAAAAGGAAGTTGAACTTTCAGAACTCCTCAACCTGCTGAGGAGCGCAGAGGGCACCCTACAGAAAGGTAGGGATACACCCGCTTTGTTTGTAGGAGGATCTTCTTCCTCTAGGACCAAGGCGAAAGCCAAGGGAAAGAGGAAGAAAGCCCCCGCCAAACCAAGAGGCGGTGTTAGTAAAGTGGGTACGAAAGGAAAGGAAAAGGCAACAAAGATTGCGGGGAAGCTTGTTGGTAAAGAGGAATGCTTCTATTATCACAAGAGTGGACACTGGAAGAAAGATTGCAGGGCTTGGAAAGCCAGGACACAGGAACTGAAGCAGGTTGCGGCTTCAGCTTCAGGTGTGTATGTTATTGAAAACTGTCTTTCTATAAACTCTACTTCCTGGGTATTGGATACCGGATCAGGATCTCATATCTGTAATTCTTTGCAGGCGTTGAGAAACCGTAGGTTTTTGAAGGCAGGTGACATGACCCTCAGAGTTGCGAACTGAGCTAGCATGGATGCTAAAGCCGTGGGGGACTATCACCTGGGAATGACAGATGGGCATGTTTTGGTTTTGCGTAATTGCTTTTTTGTACCCAACGCAACTTGTAATATCATTTCTGTATCTTTGGTTTCTAAAGAAGGTTATGAATTTGCGTTTGTAAGTAATGTTGTAAACATTCACCTTAATCAAGTTCTGATTGGGTCAGGTACACTGAGCAATGGTATATACGTATTAAACCAACCACAGATTTTCAATGTCCAGAATACACACAAAAGAAAGTCTCCAGATATCAATCAGGCTTTCTTATGGCATTGTAGACTGGGTCACATCAATGAGACACGGTTGACTAAGTTACATAAAGAAGGATACTTGGATCCGTTCGAGTATCAGTCTTATGCCACTTGTGAATCTTGTCTCATGGGAAAGATGACAAAGACTCCGTTCACTGGACACGGACAAAGAGCGAGCGAGCTCTTGGGACTCATACACAGTGACGTGTGTGGTCCAATGTCTACACATGCGCGAAGCGGTTATTCATACTTCATTACTTTCACAGACGATTTCTCTAGGTATGGACATGTCTTCTTAATGAAGCACAAATCCGAGGCCTTTGAGAAATTTCGGGATTACAAGAATGAAGTTGAAAAACAAACCGGCAAAAGTATCAAGATTCTAAGATCGGATCGAGGTGGTGAATACTTGAGTGCCGAGTTCCTGGACTATTTAAAAGAGAATGGAATTCTCTCTCAGCGTACTCCTCCATACACTCCGCAACATAACGGTGTATCGGAAAGAAGGAATCGAACCCTATTGGATATGGTTCGTTCCATGATGAGTAAGGCTGAGTTACCGCGATCTTTTTGGGGCTATGCACTAGAAGCAGCTGCATACCTCTTGAACAAGGCTCCTACCAAGACTGTGCCTACCACTCCATATCAGATGTGGAGTGGGAAGAAACCCTGTCTTAAGTACCTTAAGATATGGGGATGTCCAGCTTTTGTAAAAAAGCAGCATGCGGACAAGCTCGAGGCACGTTCAGTACAGTGTAAGTTTGTGGGATACCCAAAGAACTCCAGGGGGTATCTGTTCTATTCCGCTGAGGAACAAAAGGTTTTAGTTTCTCAACATGCCCGCTTCTTGGAAACTGAGTTTTTGGAAACCCAGATAAGTGGGGACGCAATAGAACTGGAAGAGATTCCAGAACCACAAGCTATTACTGAAAACTTGGAAGAGCCAGTAGGTTCAAAAGAACAGGACATTCCTATGCCGCTCCGCAGAAGTAGTAGGCAGTCTCATCCGCCCGAGAGATACTTCGGTTTTCTCATAGACGGGGATAGAGTGGATTGCATCATAGACTATGATGAGCCTACTAGCTTCCAGCAGGCCGTTCAGAGCGTTGACTCGGTAAAATGGCTGGATGAAATGCGGACCGAAATGGAGTCCATGTACACCAACAAAGTATGGACATTGGACATTGCTCCAGACGGGGTAAAACCCGTAGGATGCAAGTGGATCTTCAAAAGGAAGATTGGTGTAGATGGATAGGTTGAAACCTATAAAGCTAGACTTGTAGCAAAGGGTTTCCGTCAAAGACCTGGCTTGGACTATGACGAAACCTTTTCTCCAGTGGCTATGCTGAAATCCATTCGGATCCTTCTTGCCATTGCTGCCTTCCACGATTATGAGATTTGGCAGATGGACGTAAAAACCGCTTTTCTAAATGGAAATTTAGAGGAGTGTGTCTATATGGATCAGCCAGAGGGTTTCATTCAGAGTGGGAGCAGCGGAAAGGTGTGCAAGTTGCTTAAGTCCATCTATGGACTAAAGCAGGCATCGCGGAGTTGGAACATCTGTTTTGATGAGACGGTCAAGGAATTTGACTTTATCAAAAATCCAGATGAACCATGCATCTATAGTAGATTTGTAGCGAGAACTGTAGTATTCCTTGTTTTATACGTGGATGACATTCTCTTAATAGGAAATGACATTCCTATGCTACAATCTGTCAAGGGTTTCTTGTCACACAGGTTCTCCATGAAAGACCTGGGTGATGCCTCTTACATCCTGGGGATCCGGATCCATCGTGATAGATCCAAGAGGATATTAGGACTTTCACAGTCCAGGTACATCGACACCGTACTGAAAAGATTCAGTATGGAAGATTCCAAGCGCGGTAACCTACCGGCTTGTCACGGGATCACCCTCTCTAAAGAGATGTCTCCCAAGAAAATTTGGAGAGGGATCGCATGTCTATTATACCCTACGCTTCTGCGGTAGGCTCTATAATGTATGCGATGTTGTGTACCAGACCGGATGTAGCTTATGCACTGAGTGTAGTAAGCCGGTATCAGCCAAACCCTGGGGAGAAACATTGGATAGCAGTAAAGAACATTCTCAAGTACCTGAGAAGGACTAAGGAGATGTTCTTGGTGTATGGCGGAAAAGACCTCCAGATTGAGGCCTTTGCTGACTCCAGCTTCCAGAGTGACAAGGATGATTCCAAGTCCATGTCGGGTTTTGTCTTTACCCTCAATGGAGGGGCGGTGTGTTGGAAGAGTTCCAAACAGGAAACCGTTGCAGACTCGACTATGGAAGCGGAATACATCGCTGCATCTGATGCCGCAAAAGAAGCTGTCTGGATAAGGAAGTTCTTAAAAGAACTTCAGGTGGTTCCGTCCATTGTTGACCCAGTACCTCTGTATTGCGACAACAACGGGGCTATAGCTTTAGCAAAGGAACCCAGGTCCCATCAGAGATCCAGGCACATCTTGAGGCGGTATCACCTGATCAGGGAGATCGTGGATCGCAAAGAGATCGAGGTTCGGAGGGTTGCTTCAGAAGAAAACACTGCAGATCCATTCACCAAGGCCTTACCCCAGACTCAGTTCGAGCGGCTGATCGAGATGATAGGTCTTCGGTACGCCAGTTCATGGCCTTAGTGCAAGTGGGAGATTGTTAATGTATATGCCCTAGAGGCCATTACTGTATCATACTAGTTTGTATATTACTTGATGGAAGCTTGGGATATTCACCTTGTATAAACAATCTTGCTCAATATAGTAGTATGCTACTTGGTTTGTTTCTACTTCAATGTGTACTTGTGTTTATTTCAGTATATCACTTATACGCATTAGTGGAGCCCTTAGGATCTTTGCTTGATTACCAGCGTTGTGCTGGCAGTCACACTAGTGGGGGCTGGGTAATCTATAAGCACATCCTTATACAGGTCCCTAGTCGCAGGACTATCGAGACAGGGCATCGATACTCCGGAGTAGACTAGCGTATGCGCTTCTCATCCCAGTGTGGGAGATGGTCTGTCCCACAGCCATCAGGACGTCGTACTGGAGATAGTATACGGGTGCTCGTTGGGTTACGAGTACACTGGACAGGACTCGTCGGGAACTGACAGGTTGGTATTATACCTATCGTCAGTTATCAGTTCCCAGGTGACATGAGTACAGCTTAGTCCGCTGACTTGACACTGGCACTTCGCCTCGAGTGTGTTCCCACTGCACTTTGATCACTACCCTACCACGGCTCAAAGGAGTCGTGCAAACAGGTGGTGGTTGGGTGCAGTCCCGAAGCACTTGGAGGCAGTGACAGTTAGATAGGATTCGTCTCTCCCGGTATTGGGGGTTGACATTGCGCTGTGTCTAGGAGAGCCATTACACGAGTAGTCCCTGGCCAGGGCAAGCGAGATATACTGGTAGGTTTCCAGTGTTATCTCAGGGTGTTTTGGGCTTCACTCCGACACGACTTGTACCGCTATTGGGGGACTGACGTTTTACCGCCCCCTAGGCCCGACATGCGATGTATCAGACGAACAGACCGGACTGTACGGAGAATGTCACATTCAGACTCAGTAGGAGTTCAGATGGGGTTTCACCTCGTCAGCCTTCTTGTCGACATCTACCTGGGGACCGTTACGCACAGCTAGTGCCGCTTGCGGTCTGTGGTTAAACCCACTGCCAGCGTAGTGTCGAGTCTTTAGAGTCCCACACAGAGGGTATTCGCCTCTGGGCAAAACAGAGTAGAGGTCGCATGGTTTTGCGACAGGGTTCGTTCTTATCCGCGCACTTGTGCACGTTTAGAGTCCGGACGGATATTACTGGCTGGCTCTGGTTTGAGTCAGATACTGGTATATGTTTTTGGGGTTGCTTTTATCTCCGTATTCATGTTCCTCGGAATAAGGATGCAGGTGTGTATGCACGGTTATTTGAGGAAGAGGAAGATGACTTTCATTAGGGTTTCGGAACGGGTGCGTATGCACAGTTGACAGTCGTCTTTTTCCAAACCCTAATGGATTTGTATTATATCAATTAATAATATATAATAAAATAAAATTGTGTCATGGTTAGTTTTTGTTGACTTGTTGACCATGGTTGACTTGTTGACCATGGTTGAACTTTTGACCATCATCATCACAAAAGAAAGATGCTCTTTGATTCTAGCAAATTCATTTAATGTTTGTAATGATAATGGTCATTCTAAAACTTTCCATCAACCTTTTCATTTTCATTATTATTATTATTGATAATTCTTTTTCTTTTGCATTATGGTTGCAAGAAAGAAAAAGAATAGCTCATTCTATCATAACCTCTCTCTCTCCTCATTTTCATCTTCTTCTTCCTCTAGCAAAGAGAAACCTTCTCATGTGTTGAGAATCATTCTCTTTAAAAAGAAAAGCAAACCCTAGTTACTCTCTACTCATTCTAGGTTCAAGGTTTAGCAAGCCGGAAACCCTAGTTCACTCAAAGATCGAGGAAGAGCACAAAGGTCGAACCTTCGAGGTGGATCCATCTTCGACGGAAGAAGACGACGAAAAGAGAACCATCAACCCCTACAAGATTCCAAGAAGAAGGAGTTCAAGTTTAGGTATAACCTTCATCCGAGTAGCTAACTCTCTTTAGCGTATTTGCTAGTTTAGTTTAGACAACGATCCCGACCTTGTTTAGTCCATGTTGCCTCTTGCGATAAAAATTTGTTTTTTATACCGTTTCCGCCTCCCCGTAAGCACCGGGGGTCGCAATATGGACTTACAAGAACCTATGGCCTACGCGTTCGAAAACGATCAAACAAACCTTGTTGTTGATGTACAAACATCCAACAACCAAATACAATATCAAATATAAGAATCCAAATTTAAGAATACGGAAAACACGAAAACAACAACATAGGAAAACCACTACAGATTTCACCCTAGGCCAAACTAAGAGATTTTGCATATTGGGTTGCTCTAGATATCACACATGGGAACTACCAACCAAAAATCACCCACTTTAGCCATGACTAGGCCGCAAATTGCGGCCCGGGGGAATTAATTTGCGGCCGGGAAATGAGGGGAGGGGCTCAGGTTTCAGGGGGTTATTCTAGGTTGCCTGCACGTCTCTCTATCATGGGAACTTATTTTATAAAGGTCTCGGGTTATCCCAGATTCCCAAATACCCTCACAATTCAACAAAAAACCGACATGAATGAATTCCAATTCCGTATTTAGGATCCTATGCTATGGTCCAGGTCAAGAATCACCTCTAAAGTCTTATTGATAGTGACTAAACATCATCAATTTTCCAAACCCTTCTATAGAATTTCAAGGTTCACAACCCATTCGTAAACAATTTTCAAACTAAACTAGAATGCTAGGAAAACAAACTAAACTAAGTGAAGGGATTATACCTCAAAAAAGCCACCAAGCAAAAACCCTAGAAGCCCCAAGTCTTCAAAATCTAACTTTTCTTGGTCCAATGTGATGAGGGTGAGGTAGGGATCATCTTTTGTGAAGGGGGTATAGGGTTTTGAAGAAAGATTGGAGATGGGTCATGAGGGTAGAATGAAGGGCTTGAGGATGAAGAAGGAGGAGAAAAATGGTGGGAAGAAAGAAGTGGGCATCCCTCTTGTAGGGTTACCAGGCACTCTCATAAGGTTCTACAAGGCATCAACCATACCCGATTTAAATTTTAGACGTGCCGAACAACCCTAACCAAGATCTTAGACTAGAGATTAGGCGAAACAAAAAGCAAGTAAACAACTTTACTTCTAAGTGTTAGGGATTACAACCTTTGTAGTCCGTTCGTTCACTTCTAAAGCTCCATGTTGAGATCCCTCCGCTGCGATCATCGAGTATCTGGACTCTAGATGTAACATTTCAAAAAAATAAAATATTATTGTTAAGGAATTTTTATAATTTAATAATAAAATATTGAATATTTTAATAGGGCGGTATAATTAAATACCGATAAATGGGGAAAAATTTGGAAAATTATAGAAATTATTAAACGAGGGTGTTTTTATGTGAATTAAGCCATTTTAAAGTTTTTATGATTGTTGGATATGTATGCCCTAGAGGCCATTATTATATAGTACTAGTTTGTATAATACATTTTGGATGCTTGGGATATATACACGGATTTTACGACAGTCTTTCTCGGTATAGTAGTATGCTACTTGGTTTGTTTCTATCTTAATATGTATATATATTTTTTTTAACATATCGCTAATACATATTGATGGAGCCCTTAAGATCTTTGCTTGACTAGCGCTGTTGTGATGGCGATCACACTAGTGGGGGCTCGGTAGTCTATAAGCACATCCTTATTTTGGTCCCTAGTCGTAGGATTATCGAGACAGGGCATCGATACTCCAGAGTAGACTGGTGCATACGCTTCTCGTCCCAGCAGGGGAGATGGTCTATCCCACAACCATCAGTACGTCGTACTGGAGATAGTATGCAGGTGGTCGTTAGGTTACGAGTACACTGGACATGACTCGTTGGGAACTATTGGTTGGTATTATACCTATCGTCATTTAACAGTTCCCAGGTGACATGAGTATAGCTTAGTCAGTTGACTTGACACTGTCACTTCGCCTCAAGTATATTCCCACTGTTCTTAGATTACTACCCTACCACGGCTTTATTGAGTCGTGCAAACAGGTAGTAGTTAGGTGCAGTCCTGAAGCACATGGTAGCAGTGACGGTTAGACATGATTCGTCTCTCCCGGTATTGGGAGTTGATATCGCGCTGTGTCTAGGAGAGCCATTATGCATAGTCGTCCCTGGCCAGGGCAAGCGAGAATTACTGGTAGTGTTTCCAGTAGTTTCTCAGGGTGTTCTGGGCAACACTCCGACATGAATTGTACCGCTATTAGGGGACTAACGTTTACCGGCCCACTAGGCCCGCCATGCGATACTCTCAGACGAACAGAACGGATTGTACGGAGATTGTCACATTCAGGCTCAGTAGGAGTTCGGATGGGTTCACCTCATAGGTCTTCTTATCGGCATCTACCTGGGGACCGTTATGTACAGCTAGTACTGCTTGCGGCCTGTGGTTAAACCCACTGCCAGTGTAGTTTTAAGTCTTTAGAGTCCCACACAGAAAGTTATTCGCCTTTGGGCAAAACAGAGTAGAGGTCGCATGGTTTTGTGACGGGGTTCGTTCACATCCGCGCACTTGTGCACGTTTGGTGTCCGGGCAGTTATTACTTGCGGGCTTTGGTTTAAGCCAGATCCTAGTATTTGTTTTGGGATTGGTTTTGTCTCATTGTATTCATGTTCCTTGGAACACGGATACGGGTGTGTATGCACATTTGACTGAGGCAGAGGAACCTCATTAGGGTTATTGACCGTTGACTTTTTCTTAACCCTAATGAGATTGAGAGATATGATTAATGATATTAATTAAAAATAATTGTGCCATGGTTTGGTTGACCATTTGACTTTTGTTGACCTTTTGATTTTGGTTGACCGGTTGACTTTTGTTGACATTTTGACCATCATCATTTCATTTGAAAGATACTTCTTGATTCTTGCAAATTTCATTTAATGTGAAATGATAATGGTCATTCCAAACTAACCATCACAATTTCTTTTAATTATTATTATTATTATTATTATCATTTTCTTTCATATGAGAGATGGTTGTTACTTTTTCTCTCATTCTCTCATGCTCTTTCTCTCTCTTGAAAAAGCTCTCCCTCTTCCTCTCTCAAAGCTTTAATCTTTCATTTGTTGAAAATCAAAAGCTTTTGAAACTAAACCATCAGAACATCTCTCTACTCTTTCTAGGGTTCTTTGTCTAACAAACCAAGCACTCTAGTTACCTCTTAGTTGAGGTAGGAGCTCCAGGTAGAGGCCCTCGGGTGGATCTTTTTTCGGCAAAGAGAAGACGAAGAGGAGCCGTCTACACCACTCCAAGGTGCAAGCAAGAAGGAGGACCACAACAAGAAGAGAAGGAGTTCAAGATCTTGGTATAACCATTCAACATAGTAGCTAGAACTTATAGTTAGTATGTTAGTTTTTGTTTAGCAAAGATCCTTCATGGTTGGTCCATGTTATCTAGTGAGAAAAATTTGATTTTTACCTATTCCGCCTCCCCGAAAGAAACGGGGTGGGTAATGTGGACCTAACAATGATATCAGAGCTACTAGGTATTAGATGTCGACCTATGGGGGGTCTTACTGTGTGACAGTGTGCCGAAGCATAGGCTCTTATCCCCAAGGGTGTCCCGAGACCGGAAGGTGTTCCGGCAGGTTGTGGTCTTCGCGAGGGGGCATGCGTAAAAAGTAGCTGCTGAGGGACCCGTTGGTGCCACGGTGACCCCATTGGATGGGGTGGCTGCCTGACTAACAATGGTATTAGAGCCTAGCTAAATAACAACTAGTATGTTAGCAAAGTGTTTAGAACTTTGATCCGAGAAAAATCGCAAAACGCACCGAAATCATGTACTTTCTGCCGTTTTTAAAAACTGGTCTAAAAAAATTTCCACAGGCCTTAAAAATACGAGCAGGGTTTTTTAGGAACACCTAAGAAAAACGAACCTACGACTCGATCAGACCTCCGCAGAAGCGCGGCGAAACCACGCGTTTCGCCGCGGATCCGTGGCCGAGTCAACTCAGCCGCGACTCGATTTTTCTGCAGTGTTCTCAGTTTGTTGTTTTGTGATTTTTAAGATGTTTTGTTTCTGCCCAGATTCTTTAGAGAACAGTATTGTTTTTGGGGTAGTTTCAAAATGATATACTGATCGAAATTCTATAAACTTTAGCTAACTGGTTATATCTGTAATGTGATATATGTACTGAACGTCGACTAATCGCTATACGTCGATTTGTGGGGGTTGTACATATCTGTGATGTTGGATTGTGCATATGAATTTGTTGGATTGTTGCGGATGAATAGCCGGAGATTGTGAGATGAGAGTTTATTTATCTTTCATTTGATGTAAATTGTAAATTGATGTAATATTATTTTTATGGCCGCACATCCGGGATGAGGTTGTAGCCGCCATTGTATATTATTTCTTTTACTATTTTTGCTCCTAGGATAGACCCAAGGTGGGGTGCACAAACTACCGGGTACTTTGAAATGCTGAGTGGCCTACTCACATTGTTGAGGGAGGCTGCTTCACTTCGGGTATTTGGCGGGTAGTTTGCCGCACCCGTAGGGGTCTAGGGTGGGGTTTGGCTATTCATCACGACCGTGTAATCCGTCTTTCGTTGCAGGCTCGAACGAAACGCGGATTCCTAGCATATCCAATGTGTTCATCTGTGATCTGGAATGACTATCATTGCATCTGACGAATGTATATATCTATATATGATATCAAGTAGGCGTTGCTTATGTTTTTCATCCGCGCTAGTCCAGGCCCCGCTCTGTCATTAGTTAAGTAACCTAACGGGTGATGACGGGGCCCCATGGCGAATGTGGATGGCATAAGCGCACGTCATATTTTCGTTGTTTTCTGCAATGGTAGGATTAACTGATGGGACGCATTATATTAATGCAAAGAAAAACAAATCTAAAAGATGTTGCTGGAAAATTTTTCAAAAAGCTGTTATTGTAAGGACGTTCTCTTTTGTTTTGCACAGGGGTATTCGGTTATGAATGCCCAGCACCTCATTCGACGAGGCAAGGGCCGAGATCCCTTCATCGGGAGTGACCCCTTGGACAGAAGTTTGCGTCAGGGTAATAACTTCATTATAGTCGATTATTCTTGCTTTGCATCGAGGTATTTAGTTTGGAATATCCTACACCTCATTCTACGAGGAAAGAGCCGAGATCCCTTCATAAGGAGTGATCTCTTTAGCAAAATTTTTCGCCACTATATTTTTAAAAAGCTATCAGGTTCCTTCAGCGAAATCAAGTTCATTACGTTAATGGGTTTTTCGCCAAAAAACCAGCCGTAGCCCTCCGTCATTTCAGATAATTAATACTTAGTATTCGTGTCGCGTTTGTTGATTATTCGTCAAGGCACAGTGAACGGTAGCTAAGTAATAATTCTCTGTTGCACCGATAGATGCGATTGGTTAGGACGGTCGCATGATTTTGTTGATTATTCGTTAATGATCATGCGGGCGGGTCTAATGTAATCCTGGATAACGACGGGTTGGACTTGACTAGGACCTTTTGATTTATTGATTATTCGTCAAGGTCACTTAGGTCCCAGAGGCAAAAACCACATCGGGAGTTTCAAACATACAGGAAACTTGCAGATTCAGTATACCTTCTGGAGTGTTGTGACTAGAATGGATTCCATCTAGGTCATCACACAATTATAGTTGGATCCCGATCCCACTGATGAGTTGGATTACACTCGGGAGATTATTTCACTTAACAATCAATGCTATAAACCAAGTAGATGTCTAGAAAGATGTTAGCGAGGCTACGCCTCCCGGGAAAAGAGGTTATATAATTAAGGAACTTCGCGAAAGCGTTGGAAAAGCTCCCTCGAAGTACCAACACTAGCCTGGCTGAAAGGTTAAGCAAATATTATGACATGCAATTAATCCTGACTAGTTCTTCTTTTAAAGGTTTGAAGAAGAATTTAAAATTATGTTCTTTTAGCGTTTTCTTGCCTAAAAATTGCATAAGGTTTCTAGTCTCGGCATCAATCCCAGTCCCTTAGTGAAAACCTTCAAGCTCAATCCCAACTAGTCCCAGGTCCCAGAAAATGATGAGGAATAAAAAAATTGAGTTTTTCTTTACTTTTTTTTATTTATTCCATACATTTACTTATGATGAAAAAATAAAAGGATTGAAATTTAAAGGCTGAGATGCGATGGTCGGCAGGCCGAACTCAATCGGTGGGAGAAACGACATCGAACCGAATAATAGGCGAATCGGGAATCCGGCCAAAGCCAGAAGTGGTTTATCTGGGCTGGTTGAATCAGTTTGCCCGAAAGAAGCACCAATAGCATAATCCAATCGCTATCATGGTTGGAGCATACAAACAGCGGGAGCCATCCTGATTAGATAAATTAATGAACCAATCTAATCTTGCAAGAGCGCATGCTGAGTGTTTCTTTTCTCTCTCTCCAGGTAGCAACCATTTCACGCCTTACTCAAGATAATAAAATGTATCGCTTGACCGATCCGAATTCTTATTCGGGGCTGGGGAACATCGGTTCGGCTCTAACTTATGACAACAATCATAAGTATGAGCAAGGGAAAGAGGATTATATAAATTCCAAGGAAATCCAGTTGAAGAAGAAGCATAGTTTTGCATCTACTTCAGGTGTTCTTGTAATTGAGAATTGCTTTTTGGTCAGCCCTACCTCCTGTGTACTTGATACCTGATTAGGATCTCATATCTGTAATTTATTGCAGGGACTGAGAAAAAGTAGGAAAGTTGCACCTGGTGATATGACCCTCAGGGTAGGGAACGAAGAACAACTTAATGCTGCAGCCGTCGGTGAATATCACCTTGTGTTGCCAAATGGCAATACTATGATTTTAAACAATTGCTACTATGTATCTTCCATGGTTTGCAACATAATATCAGTATCTTTACTTGAAAAAGATGGATATGACTTTGTTCTTGATAGAAATATCATGAACATTTACCATGATAAGGTACTGGTTGCAGAAGGTACACTGTGTAATGGTATCTATGTTCTAAATCAGAATATATTTCTCAATGTACAAAACACATGCAAGAGGAAGAATTCAGATACGAATGAATCCTACTTGTGACATTGTAGACTTGGTCATATCGGAGAGAAAAGACGAAGTTGCATAAAGATGAACTCTTGAATACGTTCGAGTTTTCATCTTATGAAACTTGTCAGTCTTGTCTCAAAGGAAAGATGACCAAATCTCCGTTCACCGGACATGGAGAAAGAGCAACAGAGCTCTTGGGACTCATACACAGTGATGTATGTGGTCCAATGTCTATACATGCAAGGGGTGGGTTCTCATACTTCATCACATTCACTGACGATCTCTCTAGGTTTGGATACGTGTATCTGATGAAACACAAATCTGAAGCTTTTGAGAAATTCAGAGAATTCAGAAACGAAGTGGAGAACCAGATAGGCAAAAGTATCAAGATCCTCCGGTCTAATAGAGGAGGGGAGTACTTAAGCACGGAATTCCTAGATTACTTAAAAGAGAATGGTATTCTCTCTCAGCTTACTCCTCCTTATACACTACAGCACAACGGTGTATTAGAGCGGAGGAATCGTACCCTATTGGATATGGTTTGCTCCATGATGAGTAGTGCTGAGTTACCTCTTTCATTCTGGGGACATGCGCTACAGACAACGACATACCTTTTGAATCAAGTTCCGTCCAAATCTGTGCCTAAAACTCCGTATGAAATATGGAGCAGTAAGAAACCATGTCTTAAATTTATTAAGATATGGGGTTGTCCAGCCTATGTGAAAACACAGAAACTGGACAAGCTTCAGACACATTCAGTTCTATGTAAATTTGTAGGATATCCTAAACATTCACTAGGATATCTGTTCTACCACACTGAGGAATAGAAGGTGTTTGTATCTCGCCGTGCTACCTTTTTAGAAAGGGAGTTTCTTGCAAAAGAAACTAGTGGGAGTTCGGTAGAACTTGGGAGAAATCCATGAACCACAAAATGTAACTGAAGATTTGGAGGAACCACTAGATTCAATAACCCGAGACGAACCCCAGCCACTTCGCAGATCTGGTAGGATTTCTCATCCACCTGAGAGATACTACAGTTTTCACATAGACGGGGATCGAGAGGATTGCATCTTGGAAGAAGATGACCCTACCAGTTTCAGGCATGCCATTATCAGTAGGGACTGTGATAAGTGGCTGGATGCTATGCGATCCGAAATGGTGTCCATGTATACCAATAAAGTGTGGACCTTAGATATTTCTCCACCTGGGGTAAAACCCGTTGGATGCAAATGGATCTACAAAAGGAAACTTGGTGAAGATGGGCAGGTGGAAACCTATAAGGCCAAACTCGTTGCAAAAGGTTTTTGTGAAAGACCTGGTGTGGACTATGACGAAACTTTTTCTCCAGTGGCTATGCTCAAATCCATTCGGATTCTACTTGCCATCGCTGGCTTCCATGACTATGAAATCTGACAGATGGACGTAAAAATGGCTTTTCTAAACGGCAGTTTGGAAGAGTGCGTTTACATGGATCAGCCAAAAGGTTTTGTAGACAGTGGGAGCAGCAGAAAGGTGTGCAAGTTGCTTAAATCCATTTATGGATTAAAGCAGGCATCCTGGAGCTGGAACATCGTTTTGATGAGGCAATCAAGGAATTTGATTTCATCAAGAACAAAGATGAACCATATATTTATAAGAAGATTGTAGGAAGAAATGTCGTGTTCCTAGTCTTGTACGTGGATGTCATTCTTTTGATAGGAAATAACATTCCTATGCTACAATTAGTCAAGCTATGCTTATCACAAAGGTTCTCCATGAAAGACCTGGGTGATGCCTCATATATTCTGGGGATTAAGATCTACAGAGATAGATCCAAGTGATTACTGGGACTTTCACAGTCCAGGTACATAGAGACTGTACTAATGAGATTTAATATGGAAGATTCCAAGCACGGTAATATATCCGCATTGCACGGAATCACCCTCTTCAAGAAGATGTCTCCTAAGGCTGACGAGGAGAGGGTTCCATGAGCACTATACCCTACGCTCCGGCGGTAGGATCTATAATGTATGCGAGGCTATGTACAAGACCAGATGTAGCTTACGTGCTGAGCATGGTGAGCCGGTATCAGTCGGACCCAGGTGAGAAACACTGGACGGCAGTGAAGAACATTCTCAAGTACCTGAGAAGGTCTAAGAAGATGTTCCTGGTTTATGGTAATGGAGACCTCAGGGTCGAGTCCTTTACCGATTCAAGCTTCCAGAGTGACAAGGATGACAACAAGTCTGTCCCGGGTTTTGTGTTTACTCGGGGCAGTGTGTTGGAGGAGTTCCAAATAGGATACCGTCGCAGACTAGACGATGGAGGCTGAATACATTGCTGCAAGCGATGCCGCAAAAAAGGCGGTCTGGATGAAGAAGTTCAATAGTGAACTTCAGGTGATTCCGTCCATTGTTGACCCAATACCTTTGTATTGCGATAAAAATGGGGCTATAGCTTTAGCGAAGGAACCAAGGTCCTATCATAAGTCCAGACACATCTTAAGGCGGTATCATCTGATCATGGAGATCATTGGTCGTCACGTGATCGAGGTACGGAGAGTGGACACAAAAGATAACACGGGGGATCCAATCACAAAGGCCCTCCCTTAAACACATTTCGAGCGACCTTTTGAGCTATTGGGTATGCGGTACGCCGGCAGCTAGCCTTAGTGTAGACGTTAGGTATGCGGTACACCAATTACTGGCTTGTAGTGCAAGTGGGAGATTGTTGGATATGTATGCCCTAGAGGCCATTATTGTATAGTACTAGTTTGTATAATACATTTTGGAAGCTTGGGATATATACACGGATTTTATTACAGCCTTGCTTGATATAGTAGCATTCTACTTGGTTTGTTTCTATCTTAATATGTGTATATGTTTCTTTTAACATATCGCTAATACATATTGATGGAGCCCTTAGGATCTTTGCTTGACTACTGGTGTTGTGATGGCGATCACACTAGTGGGGGCTGGGTAGTCTATAAGCTCATCCTTATTTTGGTCCCTAGTCGTAGGATTATTGAGATAGGGCATCGATACTCCAGAGTAGACTGGTGCATACGATTCTCGTCCCAGCATGGGAGATGGTCTGCCTCACAGCCATCAGTACGTCGTACTGGAGATAGTATGCAGGTGCTCGTTAGGTTACGAGTACACTGGACATGACTCGTCGGGAACTGTTGGTTGGTATTATACCTATCATCAGTTAACAGTTCCCAGGTGACATGGGTACAGCGTTGTCCATTGACTTGACATTGTCACTTCGCCTCAAGTGTGTTCCCACTGTTCTTAGATTACTACCCTACCACGGCTCTATTGAGTCGTGCAAACATGTAGTAGTTGGGTGCAGTCCCAAAGCACTTAGAGGCAGTGACGGTTAGACAGGATTTTTCTCTCCCGGTATTGGGAGTTGATATCGCGCTGCGTCTAGGAGAGCCATTACACATAGTCTTCCCTGGCCAGGGCAAGCGAGAATTACTGGTAGTGTTTCCAGTAGTTTCTCAGGGTGTTCTGGGCTACATTCCGACATGACTTGTACCGCTATTAGGGGACTGATGTTTACCAGACCCCTAGGCCCACCGATACTCTCAGACGAACAGACTGGACTGTACGGAGATTGTCATATTCAGGCTCAGTAGGAGTTCAGATGGGTTCACCTCATCGGTCTTCTTATCAGCATCTACCTGGGGACTATTACGTACAGCTAGTACCGCTTGCAGCCTGTGGTTAAACCCACTGCCAGCGTAGTTTCGAGTCTTTAGAGTCCCACACAGAGGGTTATTCGCCTTTGGGAAAAACAGAGTAGAGGTCGCATGGTTTTGTGACGAGGTTCGTTCACATCCGCGCACTTGTGCACGTTTGGTGTCCGGGCAGTTATTACTAGCGGGCTTTGGTTTAAGCCAGATCCTACTATTTGTTTTGGGATTGGTTTTGTTTCATTGTATTCGTGTTCCTCGGAACACGGATGCGGGTGTGTATGCACAGTTGACAGAGGCAGAGGAACCTCATTAGGGTTATTGACCATTGACTTTTTCTTAACCCTAATGAGAATGAGAGATATGATTAATGATATTAATTAAGGACAATTGTTCCATGGTTAGGTTGACCATTTGACTTTTGTTGACCTTTTGACTTTGGTTGACCGGTTGACTTTTGTTGACATTTTGACCATCATCATTTCATTTGAAAGATACTTCTTGATTCTTGCAAATTTCATTTAATGTGAAATGATAATGGTCATTCCAATCTAACCATCACAATTTTTTAATTATTATTATTATTATCATTTTCTCTCATATGAGAGATGGTTGTTACTTTTTCTCTCATTCTCTCATGCTCTTTCTCTCTCTTGAAAAAGCTCTCCCTCTTCCTCTCTGATGAGTCGGTTTACTCTTCGGGTGATCCCGATTGATTCTTCTTTCAGGTTTAGAGGAGAATTTGACAGTACAATGGGAGGTTTCCTGATTAGATAAAGTGATAACCATTCTGATCTAGGTTAGAGTGCACGCAGAGTGTTTCTTTTTTCTCTCTTTGGAAGCGACCTTTGACCGACCCTAGACTATGACTCAGTGAACAAGTTGATCGAACCTTCTTAAAATACTGGCTTTTGGATTGTCTAAGTTTCATAAGTCACTTCCACTCCTTCTTTTACCCTTTGCATTTCTCAGAACACCCCGTATTACTACGGACATCCACTTCCATTGGATAGATCCATCGTATGGTTATAAACGAACTCGAAAGGACTTCTTCGAGGATAGATCCAGGTTTAGGAGAAATATAATTGGTTTATTCAGTTGTCTTTTATTATCACCTTCTCTCAGGTTGCAAGGGCTCCTTGGTTTAGGAAAGTACACCTATTACGCTTATTGGATAGTCTTCTTCCAAACCATAGGCAGGTGTCGAAAGGTAGGGAATGAAGAAAACCATTTAGCCTAAGTAGGGTGTACAGAAGGTAATAACTAAAGACAAAATAAAGGGATTAGAAAGAGGGCAAAGTAAATTGCGACTGTTATTATTCACGACCAAACCACGTACTTCATCGCCACTCCTATTTCACCTTTGCTAGAATAAGGTATTATTCAGTTGTCTTTTATCATCACCTTCTCTCAAGTTGCGAGTACTCCTTGGTTTAGGAGGGTACACCTATTACACTTATTGGATAGTCTTCTTCCAAACCATAGGCTGGTGCCGAACGGTAGGGAAGGAAGAAAACCACTTAGCCTAAAGGGGTGTACAGAAGGTAATGAATAAAGACAAATAAAGGGATTTGGAGAGATGACAAAGAAATATACGGTTATAGTCATGAGTTGGATTATGGAAGAGGCATTACTAGGAATACCATGATACCCCTACGAAATATTTTCATGTTACAGTGCATTGTTAAAGGAAAGCTGATTTCCCGATTAGATACTTACTCCAGGGTATGTATTTACCAGGTATGATTCTTACATCTGTATGGTTTTATAGATGATGAGTGGGAGTAGGTTATTGGGAATAAGGTGATCATCCTCATTATATCGGAATTCGTTGTAATTGGTGATATTTGAGCAAGTCGCCTGAGTTTTTTCCGGACTGCATGTATTTGGTTTTGAGTATCCGTTGTTGTGCACCAATTTCAAAATGATATATCTGTACGTTTATTTTTATAAAGTGAGATATAACTTTTTGAAATTATGCCCGTGACATTTACCTATATCAGTTGACGATTGGTTAAGGAGCATTGAACAATAGAGTAGTTCTTAACCATAAGTACAGTTTTCAACCTACGATGCACAGGTTTTGAGTTATTCAACTCAGCGGACTTATACAGAGTATTGTATGCTGTCCAGTGTCCATCAGGACAAAGGGGTTGGTCCTCATATTATGTTCTGTTTACTTATGACTTCTCTAGTTTTAGACAAGTGTTTCATAGAAATACAAGGTCTAAGTTTTGAGAAGTTGTGGGTATAAGAATAAAGTAGAGAACCAGATGTCGCAAGTATCGTGATTCTTCGAAGAGATCGAAGATGTAGATTCTTGTCATTGGTATTCAGTTGATATTAATGGTTTTGAGAAACTTGTTTCTCTTTCAGGTTACTCATAATTGGATTTATTCCTAAGTTGAGTAATGCTGATTAGCCTCTCTCCATTAAGTTGATATGCACTGGAGAAAGCTGCATGATTAGAATCCGGTTCCAATTAAATAAGTACCAAAGTTTCTATATTGAATATAGAATGGTTCATATCTTAACAATGTTAAGATACGGGGAGTTGTACGGCTTATGCTTAAAACCAGACTCTGGATAACTCAAGGCACGTTTCTGTAATGGAAGATTGTGGGTTGACCCGGGTTATGTCGAGGGTTGACTTTCTACCATCTGGAAGATCAATAGTGATATTGTTCTTGACTCGCAACAGTTTTAGTAAAATGGATTTTTTCAGAAAACAGCAGTGGGAGTATGGTAGAACTGGAAGTGATTCCAGAACCGCAAACGATTACGAAAAATTTAATAGGACCAAAAGATTCAATCAGGTTTGACATTCCAATAGCCACTCCGCAATATGGCGGGTAACCTCATACACCCGAAAGGTACTCCGGTAGCCTCAAAGACGGTGACAGGAAGGTTCTTGTTTACCCAAACTTGACACTACTGCTGTTCCAGGCTATGAGACCCGGCAGGAGGTTAAGTATAGCGTTGTTCTATACTAGTTTTAGAAGTGCACGTCTATATTATGCTACCAGAGGGTTGTTGTGGTCAGTGGGAGCAGCGAAAGCTTAGTGGGCAAGAAGCTTATGTCTATTTATAAACTAAAGCAGATATAGCAGAGATAGATCATCTAATTTTGATGTGACAGTCATATGTTTGACTTCATCAGAATAGGGGATGGATCTGTTAAGAAGGTAGTAGGGTGTGATGTTATGGTATTTGGATGACATACGCAGAGTAGGAAATAAAATTCCTATACTACGATCAGTTATACCGTGGTCATCACACAGTTGTTTCTCCACAAAGGATATGGATATAATATCAGACATTCTCGTTACTAGGTCTATGGTTTTAGATCTAGAATTGGGTAGTTTCCCAATCTGGGTATTTTGACAGTATTCTAATGGTATTTTAGAATAGATGACTCCTGGCATGGTGGTGTACCTGAAGATGATGGAGTTACCCTATCTAAAGGTGTCTTACAGACTAAAGGGGAGAGGGATGTGCATGATTGGCAGATCACTTGCTTAGGCAATTGAGTCAATCATGAGATTTCAAGTACCACACCAAATGTTGTTTTTGCATTAGATGCAATAAGTTTATATTAATCCAATCCTGAAGAAACATAAGGAAGCAGTTTTAGAACATAAGTGCATGTTCTACGGATTTGATGACGGCAGCCTCCATTAGAGAGGGTTATCATTCCAGGCTTCAAAGGTGACAAGGATGACAGAGTGATTATCAGAGTTATAGTTTTCCCTTTGACGAGGGACAGTATTATGGACAGGTGGTCCAAGAGGATACTGTGGGAGGCATGGTGCGGGGTACTGATTAGGTTCAGTTGACGATACAGTCTAAGAAGTTTGGATTTGGAGTTCATTTATGAAATAGGTCTCATAAGATATCTAGACATATTCTAAGATAGATATTACTCAATTCAGGAGATGGCTTTCTCCGTGAACTCGAGATTAAGAGAGACATAGAAAGAAACATTGGGGCGGATCCACTAATTGGGGCTTTGTAAAACTGATTAGTAGACGAGTTGGGTGTTCAGTATCACACGGGCTGTGAGTATGCGACATCGCAATAATTAGCCTTAAGTGCAAGTGGGAGATTGTTGGATATAGTGCCCTCAAAGTCAATTATTGGATCGCAGGTACGTGATTGCAATGATTGTGGAGGACCTATACCGGTAGTACAGTCTTACTCGAGATGATAGTATGTTATCTGGTTTGCCTTTATCAGTCGTGTACAGGTTCAGGTGATTGATCAATATTACATGTTGATAGAGCCCTTAGGATCTTGCTTGACTACCAACAGTATGATGGCGATCATATACGTGAGAGTTGGGTAGTCTATAAGCATATCCTTAATTGTGGTCCTTAGTCATGAGAGTTTCGACACATGACATCGCTACTCCGGAGTAGACTAGTGTATACAGTCGAGACCCTGACGAGGGGCGGTGGCTAGTCTCACAAGCCACTGGTGTTAGTTGGATCACCTATGATGTATACAGGTGCTCATCGGGTTATGAGTACACTGGACAGGACTCGCCGGGAACCTGCTAGTTGGTATTATACCTATCATCAGATAACAGTTCCCTGGTGACATGTGTACAGGTTAGTTCATCGACCTGAGTTCGTAATTTTTCTCCTGTGAGTTCCCACTGTGCTTTGATTTCTACCCTACTACGGCTCAAAGGAGTCGGGCAAACAGGTATTTTTTGGGTACAGTCCCGAGCCACAAGGAAGCAAGTGAGCGGATCGGCAGGGGATTCGTCTCTCCCGGTATTGGGGGTGACATCACGCTGTGTTTAGCAAAGCCATTACACCAAGTCCTTGGCCAAGGCAGGTGAGAATTGCTGGTAAGTATTCCAGTAGTTTCTCAGGTTGTTCAGGGCTTGTCTCCGACACGACTTATACCGCTATTGGGGGTCTGAATTACCAGCCCCCAAGGCCCGATATGTGATACTCATAGACGAACGGACCAGACTGTATGTATATTGTCACTGTTAGACTCAGTAGGGTTCCAGGATGAGTTCGCTCATCGGCTTCCCTTGAGGTCAGTACATGGGCAGCCGTTACGCACAGCTAGTGCCGCTGACGGCTTGTGGTTAAACCCACTGCCAGGATATTGATGAGTCATTAGAGTCCCCCATAGATAGTTTCCCAACTTCGGGCGAAACGTTGTAGAGGCCGTATAGTTTTATGGCAAGGTTCGGAAAATGCACGTGCGTTTAATCACGTATCATATTTCGGGCAGATAATACTGATTGGCTTTGGTTTAAGCCGGATCCATGTATTATACTGTGTAGATATAATATCTTTGTCTCAGTTGCATTTGTATTCGGTCGTAATACAAATGCGAGTATGTATGTACAATTACGGGGTTATCCTGAAATTCATTTCGGGATTGCTTTTCGAAGTTGCCAGTTTTCTATCACCCATTTTAACATTCGGTTAAATGCGGATTTATCTTTTCTTGAGGGTGAGTCATGAATGTGGAAGATTCTAGAAGAGGTGACTAGGTTTCATGACTCATGGTTTGCATTAATTGAGAGATGAGGTGTTAAGTGAGGTGGATTAGTTCATTTAATGATATGCAAGGTGTCATTAGTGAGTCATTCTTTGCTTTAATGATTCTTGTTCTTGCTAAGATCTTTTGTGATAACCTTTGCTTATGGTTACCCTCCCCCTCCTACACTCACCCCCACCTCTATAATGGCCGGCCCCTCTTTAGGAAAGAGATGATTTGTTTTTTTGAAAAAGATTATGGATTTGGTTCTGTTCACACTATAATATTGTATTATTATATTCCCCATTCTAATTCTTTTTATAAATAAACAGGTGCTTTTGACGCATGTCTGCTACATATTACAGGATACAGGTTCTTGGAGCGAAAACAGTGAAAAAGACAAAAGATGATACAAAAGAGGGACTTTTGACCCACAAGTAGAAGGATCCTACTCAAGCCTAGACGAAGAACAGTTCAAGGCAACGTAAGGTCCAAAAATTCAAAGTGAACAGTTAAAAGACCTCTACAAGATTTCACTGAAAGATCTGGAGAAGACCCAGAAGCCAAATGGAGAAAAGAACTGAAAAAATAAAAAGCCCAAAGCAGTAAAAAAGAACCCAGAAAAATTGAGCAGATGACCTCACCAAAGGGCCGCGGAACAGCGGCCTTACCCCCACTAATGCCGCGGTTCCGCGGTCATCTGATGCATGTGTCGGTGCAGATTTCTCCTGGCGGTGCATCGGTGGTTTTGTTGGGATTTTTCGGGGGTATATCTGTAATAGCACATATGCGAGCAATTGTAACCCTAATTTTCCCATTCCCTATAACAATGTATTCTAAAGATTGTATTAGGGATGCCTCTTTTCAATAAATAAAATTCAGGTTCTTTGGAAGATTAAGAGCATCATTTCTTGTAAGTTCATTTTAATTTTCTGCCCTAGATTAATTCAATTTTTTTTGCCCTAGCTTTCTAATTTAATTCTTGCCTTAAATTAATCATTCCCTTGCCCAAGTTAATTTTAGTTTAGGATCTCTTAAACTGCAGTAGGAAATTAATCCAGTAGATCTAAAAATGCAAAATCTTAAAATGATGTTTTTAATAAATCCCCTAATGTGCGAGTAATTTCCTCGCTTGTTAGGGTTAGGAATAAGGGAGGGATTGAGAGATGAATATCTCTCATCTTTTTCAAGCCCAATAATTTGTAATAACTAGAACTTCATGCACGTATGCATGATCCGCTCCCTACGGCACCCTAACCTCGAGGTAACGGTGAAACCGTAGTATAAAGGACCGGACATGCATGATCTCCATGAAGGTTAGAGCAATTAGTAAGAAAAGACGGACAAGGATCAAGAGGAAGAAACTTCGTTTCTTCCCAATCATCCTAATCCCCTTTACTAATAATTGTTATAACTTCTAAAAATATTTAATTAAGGGTATTGAAAGAGGTGTGAATATCAAATCTTACCAAACCCTACCTTAGACCTAACCCTAGCAAGTTTCTTTATCATCATAGAACTAGTTTTTAGATTCAGTTAAAAAGAAAACCAAACAACCATTGGAATCAACTCGTAAGAACACTTAGGAAAATTACACATCCCTGTGGACCGACCCGTATTCACAGGCTAGCTTCATGCGACACCGTTCTTGATTGCGGTAAATATTTTTGATCATTAAAATACTACACACAAATCAAATGGCGCCGTTGCCGGGGATGGCGTAAAAATTTCCTTTTTGTAATTTCGGGTTGATATAAATTTTAAAAATCATAAAAATCTGAAAATAGAAAAAGTACAAAATTAATTTATCAATTTTTTCTGTTTGAAGGGTTATCGTTTGAATCTTGCAGGAACAGCGAAGAATCTCGGATTTGAAAATTTACAGAGGGCTTAACAGAAATTGGTACATCAGAACAGAGGAGGATTGGAACAAAGGAGCGGCAGAATTTTTCTCAGAGAGTGATCCCTCCTCCAGACCACGTTTCTGCGGCCGTTGTGCGCCCAAAACCGCGGTTCCGCCTCAAGCTTGCCACGTCAGCTCCTCAAAATTTGTCGGTTTGTTCCTTATTCTCCCCTCTGCCAACCTCCATATATCCTTTTGCGAAATTTTCTGCAGGATTTCTTTGCGCTTAAAAAAAAGAAAAAAATTCTTCCCCCTTCTCAATAACAGATTTTCTGCAGGTTTCTTTGCGCCGTGCTAAAAAGAATTAATTGCAAGTGAATTTACAGTTTTGCATATTTTAATCGGACTTTAAGGGGCTATTGACCAAACTCAGATTGGGTGGGGATTTCATTACCCTTCCCAGGACCCCAGAAATCAGTTAAAAGCATTTGCATTGACCAATCTTAATTAAAAAAATACTAGACTCAGCCCTATGGACTTCGAGCTCAATAGGAAAAGGACTAGTATAGGCATCGACCGTTTATCCTAACCTGACTTTGCGGTGTCTAAGCAAGTGTGTCAAAGGCTAGTGGTTATTAATTAGGCCTACTATTGTGGTTGCTTCCCACTTACCTGGCACTTACCTGGCCGCATTTGGCGGTGAAGAGGCGGTTTGAGGTCCTATTTCTAGCCCTAGTTAGGAGCTGTCTACTTGACCTAGGTGACCTTAGATCTAGGCCTGATTGTGCATGTGTGGTTGATCGCATTTGCGTCACAAGTCTCTTTGCAAAACTCTCACATAAAAAAAAGAAAAATCTTTTCAAAACTTGCAACTTGTCGCTAAAGAAATCTCGCACCTCACTTACACCACTTTCTCTCATTGGCGTTTTCTTACCTCCACATTATGTCTTTCATTTTTCTGACTATACTACCCCTTTAGTGTATGTCACTTTGGACTAGGGACACTAACGCCCGATTAGTCCGTGTTTCGTTGGTACCGACCGATGAACCTTTCGACACCGAAGTCGAAATTCCGTCCACTTTCGTACCTCCACCTTCAAATTCTTCTTCCGAAGGTATGTCGGGATACAATCCTAACAATACCTTACCAACGGGAATGATTCCACCTCCGTTAGGTACGAATAACCCGAATCACCCACCTGTTGAAGCGCCCGCACGAGTTGCGCTCCAGGATCTCTTCTATCCTGTCCGCACTTCTTTACCTACCTGTCTTTCACCCCCACCGGCAAATGGGGACAATTTTAAAATAAAACCACATTTCATCAATATGCTGCCAAAATTTCATGGTTTGGAATCTGAAGATGCTCATATCTTTATCAATAAATTCCAAAATGTTTGCGCTATGATGAAAACGACCCATTTAAGTGATGACGCTATAAGGCTAAGGGTCATTCATTTTACCTTATGTGACCTAGCCGAGAAGTGGCTATACAGCACCGCATCACATTCCATTAGAAATTGGGACTAGTTTGTGAAAGCTTTTCTTAAAAAGTTCTATCCTCATCACAAAACTGCTAGAATCCGTAATGAGATTATACAATTTTCACAGCTTCCTTCCGAACAATTTTGGAAGTGTTTCAAGAGATTTAAAGACTTACTAGTTCAATGCCCTCATCATGGGAACGAAAGTTGGCAACTTTGCCAAATATTATACGAGGGATTGACTCGGCAACGAAGCAGTTGCTAGAAACCATCTGTCAAGATCACTTTCTCTCCAAATCTAGTGAGGAAGCGTGTCAGTTTCTTTAGGATCTTAGTGAACAAACAATTCAGTGGGAGAGTACCAAGACCACATCATCTTCTTCTAGTGGTCAATCTAGGGCAGGCATACATCAAGTAGAGATGTCGATTGCTATGAAGGCCGAGATGGCCGCTCTTACGAAAAAGCTAGAAGCGATTGAGACCAAAATCTCATCGCCTTCTCCTGCCCCTGTTATGCCTCCACGAACAGTTTGTGCTTGTTGTGTGGACCCATCACACCTAACCGAAGAGTGTCCTTATAATGCATCTACTCAAGGACATGATCAAGTCAATGCTGCCTTTCAGCAACGACAAAGAAACGATCCTTACTCTTCGACATACAATCCGGGGTGGAGGAGTCACCCAAATTTTGCTTGGAACCAAAATCAACAATTCCAAGGAAATAACAATTTTCAAAGGCCTCCTCTGTTAGTTATATGTATGCCCTAGAGGCTATTACTATACATTGGATGTATATTGTAGTGGATGCTGGGACATATATAGGTAGGACTTTCTTGCTCGACATGATAATATGCTATCTGGTTGCTCTTTATCTTAACATGTATACTTTCTGTCTCTCTGTTACATGTTGATAAAACCCTTAGGATATGTGCTCGACTTCCAGGACTGTGATGCAGATCATACTAGTAGGGCCTGGGTAGTCCATGAGTACATCCTTCAATGTTCCTAGTCGTGGGAATATCGAGACGGGGCATCGATATTCAAGAGTAGATTAGCGTATATCTTCTCGACCCATGTGATGGGCGATGGATGATCCCATATCCATTGGTGTTTGACATCAGAGATGGTATGCGGGTGCTCAGTGGAGACTGGGTACACTGAACGGACTCGCCGAGAACTCCCAGATGGTATTATACCTCACGTCAGATGGCAGTTCTCTGGTGACACTGGTACATCTTAGTCTGTTGACCCGAGATCGTCATAGAATCTTGTGTGTCTCCCACTGTGCTTTTATTTCCACCCTACCACGGCTCTACTGGGTCGTGCAAACATGTGGTTTTTAGGTACAGTCCTGATTCACATGGAGGCAATGAGCGATAGGAGGGGATTCATCTCTCTCGGTATTTGGGGTTGATGTTGCGCTATGCTCAACTGGCCATAACTGGAAATCCCTGGCCAGGGCTGCACTGATATACTGGTAAGAGTTATCAGTAGCTTCACGCTTGTTATGGACCTTACATCGGCATGACTTATCAAGCTACTGGGGTCTGACGTTTACCACACCTAGGCGAGATATGCGACATATCAGACGAACAGACCGGACTGTACGGTAAGTGTTGCTGGTTGGATTCACAGGAGTGTGAGCGGGCTTGCTCGTTGATCTTCTGATCGCTCAATACCCGGGTGGCCGTTACGTTTAGCAGACCGCTTGCGGCTTGTGGGTGTTTGTATGACCATCACCTACTACCGGCGTATTGACGAGTCTTTAGAGTCCTACACAGAGGTTTCCTGGCTCAAGCGAAACGAAATAGGAGCGCATATGAGATATGTGCGGGACCGAGAATAATATCAGTATGTGATACTGAATTCCATTCTCGCGATTTGTATCATCGGACAGTTATAGGAGATATAGCCGGGTTACCGAATCAAATGTTGATTCGATACACTTGATATTAGTCGGTTATATGCAATATGACCGCATCAATAAATTAAGTGTTGGTTTAATGATTTAATGTATAATTATATATTTGATATATTACTTTACATTAACTAGTATTGGTTCACTTAAGATTATTTTCTCACTTGATTGTGCACATTGTATATATGATATGTGTTTGTGCACTAGTTTGTATCATGTTTGATGATACATGCAAACTTGGGTGTGTGTTTACTTTAAACCATGTTTAGGTTAATGGTTAGGGTTTTAACTTAATTATTTATTTTATTCATTTATTTTTAGCAAGAATAAAATGGTGGCTAACTTTGTTTTATTCTTGAAGTTTCATGAAGCTTTGAAAGTCTTGACCATTTTGTTTCTTTCCTTAACCTAACCATTCACCTAAACCCTAGTTTATTCTCTACATGTGTTAAACTCACCCATGGTTGCATTATGATAAGGTTTCACTTGATTTTCTATTTTTGATAATTCTTTTCCATTCTTTTCTTCTTCATCTTCTTCATGAAAAGAAAAAAGCTTGCTAGAAAATTTCAAGTGTTGAAATCCAATTCTAAAGTGAACCCACTTCCTATTTTTTCATTCTCTACCACTTGCCATGTAGTATAGGGTGTTTTCTTCACAAGTTTCATGACTTACTGAAGGTGGAGCTTGAGTTTGAGTTGCCTTGACGTAGATCATCTTCGGCATCGAAGTCAACGACCTAGCCCGATCATTTCTCCGACGAAACCAATGCTAGAGTCTGGGATCCGGTTGATCGCAGCGGAGGGATGTCATCACAGAGCCAAGGAAGTAGAGGACCGGATCTACAAAGGTTGTAGTCCCTTTCACTTTTTAGTTAAGTTGTTAACTTGCTTGTAGTTTCGCCTTTACCTCTAGTAACGATCTAGTTTAGGGTTCTTTGGCACATAGAAAATTTTGAATTGGACATGATTGATCAGTTGTAAAACCTCATGGGTGTGCCTAGGAACCCTTCAGTGGTATCAGAGCCTAGCTAGAGCTTTAGGCGAAGTGTAGACGATGTTAGAAGTCCGATCGAACCCGAAACCCTAATCCAAAATCCTTCTCTGTACAATTTTTGAAAACTGTGATATTTGTGAATTAAAAATATGCAGAAAAATCAGCAGGGTTTTCTAGGAGTTACTGTGCAAAACGAGCGCCTAAATCTATCAATGCGCCGCGGAACCGCGGCACAAGCATGGCTAGTGCGGCGGTTCCGCTGCCGTACGGTCGCTTCTTTCATCAAATTTTGCACAGTAATGTTAATCTGAATTTCCTGTGTTTTCTGGGAATTTTTAATTTGCACTCAAGAGTTGAGTTATCTAGGGTGTATTGGGGATTCGATGATTCGATCGGAAACTTTAACTGCGTCTATGTGTTTTTCCGGATAATTTAGAATATGTTAAAAAGTTCGACCGGATATATATACCCACTTTTTCCCTTGCCGAGAAATTTCCAATTTTTGGATTTTTCAATAGTTTAATAACGTTCTAATTAGTGCAAGTAACGCGATGGTCCCTCTAGAAGAAAACAAACCTTAACTCGATTATGTGACCGTCTTGAACTGCCCTTTGAACCTTAGGGTTTGGGACAGTATGGCATGCCACATATGAGGCATTGGCTTGACCCTTCTACGGCTGGACCATTGGTGCTGTGGCATGAAATGGATGTTTTTAAACTTATTTCATGTGTTGAGCTGTTTCGGGAAAACTTGGGTGTTTGACTGTTCGATCGGAAAGTTTAACACTTTCTATTTTATCTGGAATGTGATACAATAATTAGAATCAACAACATTTGAAAGTTATAAATCCAGCAGTCTAGTATCACTTGATCGGTTGCCACGGAATTTTGATGCGATCAAAAGTCCGTCGCAATCGCGTAGCATACGCGAATACTCGCCGGATAAACTTAACAGATAGCTACACCCCTTAGCCCCGACCAAGTGACTGTAGGAGAACCCCGTCGCCGAAAGCATCTGTTCGGGTGCTCGCGGCAGCGGTGTTCCGCCTTGGTGTACTTCGTCGACGGCATCGGGGATGCGGCCGTCTACTAAAGTTTGCGACGAGCATTCGATCAGAATGTCGGGAATCCTGTTGAATTGCCCGACTTGATATTAAAAAGAGTTTTCGATAATGAGACTAAAATATGGGGTTTATAATTGTTAGGCATGCATTGTCCAAGGAATTCATTTAGTTAGGCATGCGATGTCTAAAGAGTTTGCGGATTCCAACTGTTGTAGTTTTACATTTTCTTTTCTGTGACCGTAAGTATAGTATGTAGTGGTATTGCCGATTGTCGTTGCTATACATCGACAACAATTGGTGTATGCATACTTACTTACGTTGATAACATGTGATGTTATGTGTTGCTGGGTATGTTATATTAGATCGTCGTGTTTGAGTAGCCGGGGTTTTTTTTATGTGAGATGAGTGTTTTTTCATTTTCATTCATGCAAAAACTTGTATGTAATATTCTTTTATTAGGGCACTTCCAGGTTGCGGAAGATGTCACCGTTGTTGTATATTATTTACTTTTTCGCATTAGGATAGACCCAAGGAGGGAAGCACAAGTAACCGGGTTCTAGGGTCCAGTGGGAGACCATCTCGAAGAGTCGAGTCCGGGTCTCCTAACCCTAGAATTGGTAGGATTGCTTGCCGCTCTCGTAGGGGTCTAGGGGTGTGGGATTGGCTATTCATCATGACTGTGGAATCCGTGTTTTATATAGGCTCAAAATAAAACACGGACATCCTAGTATATCCGATATTTCATATGATATTTTCTGCTGCGTTATCTGTGATGTGATCATGCGATATGTTCAGATAGATATTGTATATAGTATATATGATATATTATATAGACGTTGCTTATGTTTTACACTCGCGCTAGCCCTGCCTCGCTCTGGCGTTAGTTACCTAACCTAACGGTGCAGACGGGACATCGAGGCGAATGCGGATGGCATAAGCGTACGTTATATTTATCTGTGATGTTTAGGTGGAGTTAAATGATGGGACATTCATTAATAAGATTAATGAAAGAAAATAAACCTAATTGATGTTGTGGAATCGAATTTCAAAAATAAAACAGGTAGCTACAGTTCTTGCTTTGCATTGCGGTGTTCCTTGTAGAACATTCTGCACCTTATTCGATGAGGAAAGGGCCGAGATCCCTTCACCGGGAGTGACCCCTTTAGCAATAACTGGCAGATGCTACACACTCGGTTTATCTTTTGATTGCTTCTATAGTTTCTGCTTTGCACAGTGATATATATGATATACCCGCACCTCATTCGACGAGGAAAGGGCCGACGATCCCTTCACCGGGAGTGACCCCTTTAGCAAAACTAGAAAAGCCTAAAAAATATTCCATTTAAAAACCATTTGGTTTCGCAAAGAGATCAAGTTCAAAGCGTTAAAGGTTTTCTTAAAAACCATCTGCAGCCCTCCGTCATTTTAGGAAGTAGAGTACTTAGTATTCGTGATGCGTTTGTCGACCATAGCCGAGGCGTAGTGTGCGGTAGCTAAGTGATGTCTTCCTACACAGCATATGATGCGATTAATTAGGACAGTCATGTGACTTTGTTGACCTTAGCCAAGGGTCATGTGGGTGGGTCTAATTAACCACGAAATGACGGGTAGAACTTGACTAGTGCTTATGATTTGTTGACCATAGCCAAGGTCATAAGTGCTAGGGGTAAAAACCTTTATCGGGAGTTTCAAGTGTTGAAATTTGCAATGAGATTGCATACCTTCTATATGATAGTTGGATCCCGATACCCACTGCGAGTAATTGTTACTCCTGGGAGAGTTTTGCACTTTGCAATTAGCCGATCAAGTAGGTGTCTAGAAAGGTGTCAATGGGGTTACGCACCTGGGAAAACGAGGTTTATTTTAATTAGGTCCGTACGAAAGCACGGGGAACCTCCCTCAAAGTACCGACACTGGCCTGGCTGAAAGATTGGCGAACTTGTAGAGTGTAATTAATCCCGGCTAGTCTTTCCTTTTAGGGTTTGAAGGATGATTTGATAAAAACAGTGGGAGCCATCCTGATTAGATAAAATAAATAACCAATCTAATCTTGCAAGAGCGCACGCAGAGTGTTTTCTTCTCTCTCTCTCTCCAGGTAGCGACCATATCACGCCTCAATCAAGATAATAATATGGATATATTGACCGAACCCGCTTGTTATACTGAGCTGGGGAACGTTGGTCCTGCTCCAACTTATAATTGTTATAAGACCGGGCAGGAAATAGGGAAATACCAGAATTCCTATGCCGCCCAAACGAAGAAAGTTCATATCATGCATCTCCTTCGGGTGTGTTCATTATAAAGAACTGTTTCTCAGTGTCCTCTACATCCTAGGTATTTGATACCGGATCAGGATCCTAAAAATGTAATCCGCTAAATGGGCTATAGAAAGGTAGAGAACTGAGAACGGGTGATAAGTTTCATGAGACAGAAAACGGTGCAGGTGTTGCAGCCAAGTCTGTTGGTCACTGTTACCCTGTATTACAAATACATTGATTCTGAACAAATGCTATTAGATACCGAACCTGATATACAAAATCATATCAATCTCTTTATTTGTTAAAGAATGATATAATTTTGTATTGTTGAATAATGTTTTGTACATTTCCTATATCGGTTCAGGTACGTTATCTAAAAGCATTGACGTTTTAAATCAAACTACAGTTCCTAGTATACAGAATACATACAAGAGGAAGAGTTCAGAAATGAACGATTCCTTCTTGAGGTATTGTAGACTAGTTCATATCAATGTGACCGACTAGCTTAAGTTACGTTTTAGATGCATATTTAAATCAGTTTGAAGTTACATCTTGTGAAACTTGCCAGTCATGTCACAAAGATAAGATGACCATAGCTCTATTTATTGGAAACAGAGAAAGAGTTAGTAAACTCTTGGGACTGATACATGATGATGTATGTAAGCTCCCTGTCAACACATGCCAGGACCGGTTCTTTGTACTTCATTACATTCTCTGATGATCTCTCAAGATTCAGTCATATGTTCCTGTTGAAACATAAGTCCGAAGCTTTTGAGATATTCACTGAATATGAGTTAGAAGTAGAGAACCAAAAATTGGGTATAAGTATTATGTCCTATGATAAGATTAGGGAGGAGAATACTTGTGCATAGAATTCCTGGACTATTCTAAAGGAGAATGAGATTCTCTCTCCGTATTTCTGCTCTGAATATACCACAGCACAACGGTGTATCAGGACGGAGAATAGCACCCTATATGATATGGTGTGCTCTATGATGAGTATTACTGAGTTACCTATTTCATTTAAGGGGGTTATGTACTTGAGAAGCTACATACCTATTGAATTGGGTTCGAATCAAATCAGTGCCTACCACTCCATATAAGATATGGTATGGGAATAGCCTATCTTATAAGTAAGTTAAGATTTGGGATTGTCCGGCCTATGTCAAAAGCAAAATCCGGACAAGATCGAGGCAATATCAGTTCTGTAGAATTGGAAAGGTTCCAGCTATACAAAACTGCAGCCGATGATTTGACAGAACCAAAGGATTCAATAGTCCCCGACAAACCTTAGCCTCTCTGCCGATCTGGTAGGGTTCCTCATCCTCCTGAGAGATACTTCGGTTTCTCGATGACAGTGGGAGCGAGGAATGCATCATGTGATGATGACCCAACTAGTTTCGATCAGGCCATCGACAGTAAGGACTCTGTAAGAATGGCTGGATGCTTAGCGATCTAAGATGGATTCCATGTACACCAACAAAGTATGGACTTTAGTTGCTATATCTGAAGGGTTAGATCCCCATCAGGAGCAAGTATATCTTGAGAAGATTACTTGGTGTAGATGGAAAAGGTGAGACTTTCAAGCTAGACTTGTTAAAGGTTTTCGTCATCGACCATGCGTGGATAATGATGAAACCTTTTCCAGGGACTATGCCTAAGTCCATCCAGACCCTACTTTCCATTGCTACATACCATGACTATGATATCTGATGGTTGGGTGCCATGACTACTTTTCTAAATAATAATTTAGAAGAGAACGCAGCCAGAGGGCTTGTAAATAGTGGGAGCAGCAGAAACATGTGCAAGTTGCTTTACAGAATAAAGCAGGCATCGCGGAGTTGGAACGTCTGTTTTGATGTGGTAGTCAAAGTGTTTGACTTCATCAAAATGGTAGATGAACCTTGTATATACAAAACGGAAGTAGAGAGTAAGGTGATCATCCTCGTATTGTATGTGGACAACATACTCTTGATAGGAAAAGAGTTTCCTATACTACACACGGTCAATCTCCTCTTATCATAAGGATTCTCCAATAGGATAAAGGTGATACCTCCTAAATCCTGGGATTTGGATCTATGAGATAGATCTAAATGGATGTTAGGCTTCTCACTAGGTTTAGTGACATGGTATCAATCGATCCTGGAGAGAATCACTGGAAAAGTTCCAGAGTGATAAGGACGACTGAATGTAAGTCGCAGGCATTGTCTTTACCCTCAGTAAAGGGACGGTATGTTGTAAGAGTTCCAAGCTAGATACCATGGCAAACTAGACGATAAAGGCGGATAACACCGCTATTAAAGATACTACCAAAGAGGCAGTTTGGGTGTATAGTGGTTCATGAGATGAACTAGGTTCCTACCATTGTGTGACAATGGAAGTGTGGCTTTGTCCCTGGAACCCCGGTCCCGTCAGTGACCCAGACATATTCTGAGGCAGTATCACCTGATCATAGAGATAGTTGATCTCCAGGGTGATCGAGGTTAGGAGAGTAGACTCAGAGGACAACACGGCGGATCCACTCACAAAGGCTTTTTCCCAGAGAGAGACTTATATGGGATGGTTGAGTATTAGATACTATAACCACTGCTACAGATGGCCCTAGTGCAAGTGGGAGATTGTTAGTTATATGTATGCCCTAGAGGCCATTACTGTACATTGGATGTATATTGTAGTGGATGCTGGGACATATATAGGTAGGACTTTCTTGCTCGACATGATAGTATACTATCTGGTTGCTCTTTATCTTAACATGCATACTTTCTGTCTCTCTGTTAGATGTTGATAAAGACATTAGGATATGTGCTCGACTTCCAGGACTGTGATGCAGATCATACTAGTGGGGCCTGGGTAGTCCATGAGTATATCCTTCAATGTTCTTAGTCATGGGAATATCGAGACGGGGCATCGATATTCCATAGTAGACTAGCGTATATCTTCTCGACCCATGTGCTGGGCGATGGATGATCCCATATCCATTGGTGTTTGACATCAGAGATGGTATGCGGGTGCTCAGTGGAGACTGGGTACACTGAACGGACTCGCCGAGAACTCCCAGATGGTATTATACCTCATGTCCGATAGCAGTTCTCTGGTGACACTGGTACAGCTTAGTCTGTTGACCCGAGATCGTCATAGAGTCTTGTGTGTCTCCCACTGTGCTTTGATTTCCACCCTACCACAGCTCAACTAAATCGTGCAAACAGGTGGTTTTTGGGTACAGTCTCGATTCACATGGAGTCAATGAGCAATAGGAGGGGATTCGTCTGTCCCGGTATTGGAGGTTGATGTTGCGCTATGCTCGACTGGCCATAACTGGAAATCCCTGGCCAGGGTTGCAGTGATATACTGGTAAGAGTTATCAGTAGCTTCACGCTTGTTATGGACCTTACATCGGCATGACTTATCAAGCTCCTGGGGTCTTACGTTTACCATCCCTAGGTAAGTGTTGCTGGTTGGATTCACAGGAAAGTGAGCGGGCTTGCTCGTTGATCTTCTGATCGCTCAATACCCGGGTGGCCGTTATGTTTAGCAGACTGCTTGCGGCTTGTGGGTGTTTGTATGACCATCACCTACTGCCGGCGTATTGACGAGTCTTTAGAGTCCTACACAGAGGCTTCCTGGCTCAAGCGAAACGAAATAGGAGCGCATATGAGATATGTGCGGGACCGAGAATAATATCAGTATGTGATACTGAATTCCATTCTCGCGATTTGTATCATCGGACGGTTATAGGAGATATAGCCGGGTTACCGAATCAAATGTTGATTCGATACACTTGATATTAGTCGGTTATATGAAGTATAACCAGATCATTAAATCAAGTGTTGATTTAATGATTTAATGTATAATTATATATTTGATATATTACTTTACATTAACTAGTATTGGTTCACTTAAGATTATTTTCTCACTTGATTGTGCACATTGTATATATGATATGTGTTTGTGCACTAGTTTGTATCATGTTTTATGATACATGCAAACTTGGGCGTGTGTTTACTTTAAACTATGTTTAGGTTAATGGTTAGGGTTTTAACTTAATTATTTATTTTTTTCATTTATTTTTAGCCAGAATAAAATGGTGGCTAACTTTGTTTTATTCTTGAAGCTTCATGAAGCTTTGAAAGTCTTGACCATTTTGTTTCTTTCCTTAACCTAACCATTCACCTAAACCCTTGTTTATTCTCTACATGTGTTAAACTCACCCATGGTTGCATTATGATAAGGTTTCACTTGATTTTCTATTTTTGATAATTCTTTTCCATTCTTTTCTTCTTCATCTTCTTCATGAAAAGAGAAAAGCTTGCTAGAAAATTTCAAGTGTTGAAATCAAGTGAGAAATACAATTCTAAAGTGAACCCACTTCCTATTTCTTCATCTTCTACCACTTGCCATGTAGTATAGAGTGTTTGCTTCACAAGTTTCATTACTTAGTGAAGGTGGAGCTTGAGTTTGAGTTGCCTCGACGTAGATCATTTTCGGCATCGAAGTCAATGACCTAGCCCGATTCCGACGAAACCAATGCTAGAGTCTGGGATCCGGTTGATCGCAGCGGAGGGATGTCATCACAGAGCCAAGGAAGTAGAGGACCGGATCTACAAAGGTTGTAGTCCCTTTCACATTTTAGTTAAGTTGTTAACTTGCTTGTAGTTTCGCCTTTACCTCTAGTAACGATCTAGTTTAGGGTTCTTTGGCACATAGAAAATTTTGAATTGGACATGATTGATCAGTTGTAGAACCTCATGGGTGTGCCTAGGAACCTTTCATCCTCCTCCACAACAATAACAAGCACCTCCACAAACTCAATTTCAACAGCAACCTTTTCAACAGCAACCTTATCTTAATCAGGTGAACAATTTTGCACCTAACACCGCTTACCCGCCAAACAATTTTATTCAACCTAATAATAACAAGGTTAGCTCGCTCGAAAGAAGTCTAGATGCATTCCTAAAGCAATCTACACAGTCTACAGCAAGACTAGAGACATCTATTCAATCTTTAGTGCAAAACAGTGCCTCACACGATCAAAGCATAAAATGTATTGAGGCACAAATTGCACAACTCAATGCAGCATTGAGCGAGCGAGAAAAAGGAAAGCTCCCATCTCAACCACTGCCCAATCCCGGTCACGCACAGCTGCATATCAACAGCAGAATCATAACGTAAATGCTGTGACCATGTTGAGATCGGGAAAAGTGTTGCAAAATAATGTGGGTATTAACTATGACACCCCTGCCGGTGGTTCTTCTTCACCTTCTTCTTCTTCTTCTTCTTCTTTGTTAGAGCCTATTCTTCATCCTTCACACGGCTCTACCTCTTCAAGCTCGAACGGACCCACTTCTCACGACACGAACACATCTACACGGGGTTCCGTTACAACTCAACAATCTGATCCACAAAAATTGGATTCAACAACTTTACAAAATGTTATTTTTCCAAATCGGTTGAGATCCAATAAACAAACTCCACAGATAGAGAAGATTGTAGAGTTGTTCAATCAGGTTAGCATGAACATCCCTCTTTTGGATGCGATCTAACAAGTTCCTTCATATGCAAAAATCTTAAAGGACTTATGCACGAAAAAGAGGAACTCACAATTATCAAAGAAAGTTTTTGTGGCTAGTGCTGTTAGCGATGCTCTTATCCAATCTTTACCCTAAAAGCATAAGGACCCTGGTTGTTCTACTATTTCGATAACAATTGGGGACAAGAACATCAATAGAGCACTTTTAGATCTTGGGTCTAGTGTTAACCTGCTTCCCTACTCCGTATACGAACAATTAGGGGTTGGAGAGTTGAAACCCACTCGTTGTACTCTCGAAATGGCTGATCGATCAATCACTCATTTTAGGGGTGAGCTAGAGGATGTGTTGATCAAAGTTGGGTATTTCATATTCCCCGTTGATTTTATTGTTATAGACACACAGCCTGTTGCTAACCTACGGAACCAAATTCCGGTGATTCTCGGTCGACCATTTTTGGCCACTTCCAATGCCGTAATAAATTGTCATAATGGCTCCATGACTCTATCCTTCGGGAAGACGTCTAGTGAGTTCAATATTTACAAGTTGGGAAGTCTGCCCCCCGTTCCTACAATTAGTACACGACAAGTTTGCTCTATTCACGAAATCACGCAGGAGGACTGCGAGCTTGAAAGATTTTTGTTTGATGAGAACAGTTTTGACGCCACTAGTGCGTCCCTCCTTGAGCCTACCATAGTTGACACAACCGATATTGATTATGAATGTTTCACTTTTTCGGATGATGACGACTCCCTGCCCGAATATGAGTCTTTTGAATTTTTGGATGAGTTAGTTGAACCATCTGAATCGGTTGTTTGCAGTGATTTCGAACCTGTGTTGGAGTCCTTTGAGTTCGAGGTAGATTCCCCAATGATTCTTTCGCCTCCGAAACTTGAACTCATGCCCTTGCTGTTTCACCTTAAATATGCTTACATATGTGAGAATGAGGCCTTTCCCATTATCATATCGGCTTCTCTAGCCGTCGAGCAAGAGAACGCTATTTTAATGGTCTTACAAGATAGGCAGCAAGTTTTCGGTTGGACTATGGCGGACATCGAGGAGATTAGTTCCCTCATAATTGAATATCATATGCATATGATAGATGATTCCAAGTCAATAAAGGATCCACAGAAATATTTTGGGGATATTGTGGTTAGTCAACCTCCTCCTTTATAAGTTGAACCACTCCCATTTCTTTTTAATAAGCTACGAGAATGCCAATATTCCACTAATTGCGGATCATTCACATTCTCGTTTTGATTCATCACCACCTCCTATTTATTCACCTCCACACTTTCCATACCACCACTTTTATCTTCCCCAATTCTTTTTGGATCGCTACACCATATTCTTCCACCAACCGATACTCTTTACCGATAAATTTTTCGGCTGGTTGGTGTTGACGTTTGGTCTTTGCAAAGTTTGGCAATGACGTGTAACTCTGTTTCAATGAAGTTTGGGGGGCCTTTCTGCATATAACAATTCAAAAAAAATAATAAAATAAAAAAAGTTGTAAAATAATTAAACATGGGAGTGTCGACATTTTGATCCACTTGGTCCAGCATGACAGTGAGGAAACTGTCGAGTTTAAGTTTGGGGGTCTGCTCGGTACGTTTTCTTCTTTCGCATTCATATGTATAGTTTTGCATTTGCATATTTATTTGAAAACTCATAAAAAAATTTAAAAATTTCAAAAATTTATAAAAATTATTGTATTCAATTTTGGCCGTATTTGACTTGAGTTTGACAAACAGGTTAACTAGCTAGGAACAACTAGATCTTAGACTTAGTAAATTAATATCACTAAAAATAACCTTCTTTAAAGATTAACGGTAGAAAGTATATGTGTTTATGGTTTATTTACAAATAGGCAAATTTTGGGTTCACTTCTTGGGCTAAGTCGAAATAAAGGAAATGTATTGATTTTTATTAGAGTATAAGTTTGAAAGATAATTCCTAGCTTAAGTATAGATTCTGAAAATGTATACCCTACAAATTGCACAATCACGCACCTTGAAACTTGGAATAGTAAAGGAGACCTTGAAATGCTCTTGTCTAAAGTCCTTAGTACGAAGAAAAGAAAATAAAAAAAATACAAGTGTGAATAAAAAAAAATGAACACTGGTTTTGTGATTACTTAAGGCTGCAAAAATAGAAAAAATATTTAGTGAGGGTGCTTCATCACCTAGTGCCTTAGACCAACTGGTTTAGGAGTCACTGCTAAAAGCCTTGCGTGTTGCAAGACTAGGAAGTACGCTTTAAAGTGCAAACGCATCTTGTAATCGGTCGTTGGTACCTCAAGAAGTATTAACGGTCGCATGAAGGATGTGTAAGCAAAAATTCAAAATTCACCAACTAATAAGTGCTTTGGACAATGGACGAGGGTATGATTGCTTGATTTGAATCCAAATGTAGGGGTGATTTATACACACACGCGGGAATATATGATTAGAGTTTAGATAAGAGAAAGGAATGAAGAATAAAACCTGTATCTTTAGTAGAGTTAATAAAATTCCTAAGTGGAGATAGAACCCTAAAAGGAAAACTTAAGAAATGCCGAAAGCTGAGTGAGTCTATAGAACATATATAATCTTAAGTTGAATGATGAGGAAGTGCGAAGAATATGGGTGGATAATTTACGAGTCGACGATAATAGAATTCCGTGTTAGAAAACCTAATTGGAGAATTAATGTCGAAAAAGCCAAATTGATAGGATTTTGTGGGTGTAATCCGCTGAAAACCCTCAGGAGACAACACTTCTCCTACTAGGGACACCTAGAGGTTTAACGGCTTGTTGCACGTGCTCAGTGCAATCGCGTTTCCCTGCGAAAGTGAGGTTAGGTTTATTGTCGAGAATAAAATAATATGCTTGCTCGAGGACGAGCAAAAGATAAGTTTGGGGGTATTTGTTCACACCATAATATTGTATTATTATATTACCCATTCTTATTCGTTTTATAAATAAACAAGTGCTTTTGACGCATGTCTGCTACATATTACAGGATACAGGTTCTTGGAGCGAAAACAGTGAAAAAGACAAAAGATGATACAAAAGAGGGACTTTTGACCCATAAGTAGAAGGATCCTACTCAAGCCTAGACGAAGAATAGTTCAAGGCAACGTAAGGTCCAAAAATTCAAAGTGAACAGTTAAAAGACCTCTACAAGTTTTCACTGAAAGATCTGGGGAAGGCCCAGAAGCCAAATGGAGAAAAGAACTGAAGAAATAAAAAGCCCAAAGCAGTAAAAAAGAACCCAGAAAAATTGAGCAGACGACCTCACCAAAGGGCCACGGAACCGCGGCCCTACCCCCACTAATGCCGCGCTTCCACGGCCATCTGATGCATGTGTCGGTGCAGATTTCTCCTGGTGGTGCGTCGGTGGTTTTGTTGGGATTTTTCGGGGGTATATCTGTAATAGCACATATGCGAGCAATTGTAACCCTAATTTTCCCATTCCCTATATAAATGTATTATAAAGATTGTATTAGGGATGCCTCTTTTCAATAAATAAAATTCAGATTCTTTGGAAGATTAAGAGCATCATTTCTTGTAAGTTCATTTTAATTTTCTGCCTCAGATTAATTCTTTTTTTTTTTTGCCTAGCTTTCTAATTTAATTCTTGCCCTAAATTAATCATTCCCTTGCCCTAGTTAATTATAGTTTAGGATCTCTTAAACTGCAGTAGGAAATTAATCCAGTAGATCTAAAAATGCAAAATCTTAAAATGATATTTTTAATAAATCCCCTAATGAGCGAGTAATTTCCTCGCTTGTTAGGGTTATGAATAAGGGAGGGATTGAGAGATGAATATCTCTCATCTTTTTCAAGCCCAATAATTTGTAATAACTAGAACTTCATGCACGTATGCATGATCCGCTCCCTACGGCACCCTACCCTCGAGGTAACGGTGAAACCGTAGTATAAAGGACCGGACATGCATGATCTCCATGAAGGTTAGAGCAATTAGTAAGAAAGGACGGACAAGGATCTAGAGGAAGAAACTTCGTTTCTTCCCAATCATCTTAATCCCCTTTACTAATAATTGTTATAACTTATAAAAAGATTTAATTGAGGGCATTGAAAGAGGTGTGAATATCAAATCTTACCAAACCCTACCTTAGACCTAACCCTAGCAAGTTTCTTTATCATCATAGAACTAATTTTTAGATTCAGTTAAAAAGAAAACCAAACAACAATTGGAATCAACTCGTAAGAACACTTAGGAAAATTACACATTCCTGTGGACCGACCCGTATTCACCGGCTAGCTTCATGCCACGCAGTTCTTGATTGCGGTAAATATTTTTGATCATTAAAATCCTACACATCAATCAGGTTCATGAAAATTTGATAGTTAAATTTCTTATTCCATTCCATTCCAAAAGGCAACTTCATTAACCGTTCATCCATGGTTTTGGATGTAACGAGAAAAAGTGTTCTACTCATTCTCTACATCAATCTTGGACATGTCGGCTAGCAAACTTCATGTCTGAGTTTCCTCGGGTCAGAGGCGGGAGCCCGTTTAAAGATCCGTTGACGTGGTGCCACCTGGATGAAGAGACCGTAGATCGAGGAGATCGTAGCAGCCGCAACAAAGCGTGGGATGATGGTTAAAGACCGAAGGACTCGGATCGTTCGGTATAGCTTTTCTACCCACTTTGTAGTTTGTTAGTTTAGCGTTAATGGCAGATCCGGGTTATAGTATACGATAGCGCCGGCTATAAAAGTTTTTTTTCCGCATTTGGCGTCAGATTGACGGTCGAGGCGCTACCGTAGACTTACACAAAGCGCTAGGTTAACCTTGGTTTGAGTCTTTGTCTGACTATGCGGAGCCTAGAGCGTTTATATATATGGAGCTTAGGCTTGACCATACGGAACATAAACTTAGTCGAGGGGGTATTATACCCGAACTTTCGTCGCGTAGGATGACCCTTGGTTGATGGATTAGGTAGCTTGAGTAGAGTGACGTACCGTATGTATGTTCCGCGGCATACTTACGATACGCTACTCCTCTTAAGAAACCTTAGGATGTATAAGTGCACGACAGCGCCCCGGCCGTCATTCCGAGGCCAAAATGCGGAAACGAAACTTTTCTTTAACTTTAAAATCTGGTGCTACCGCGTACTAAAAAACTCAGATCGGGCCATTAACCTAATGCTAGCAAACTAGAGAAAGGGAGAAAGCTATACCGAGCGATCCGTGTCCTTCGGTCTTCGGCCTCCATCCAAATATCCTCGCGGAATCTCCGGTCTTCATCTCCTCGTCGGAAAGGGTATCACATCGCCGGGTTCTTTTACGGGCTCCCACCTCTTGACCGGGGCAACTCGGACACGAAGTTAGCGAGCCGACGTGTCCAAGAATGCTGTAGGCTAGTGTAGATTGGTTTATCTCATGGGGTATGAAGTTGCCATTTGGATTGAGGAGGAGAAGAAGATGTGAAAATGAACTTTGGAATTTTTGATGCAAGCATATAAGTGTGAATCATTTTCCACCAAATGAAATTTCCCACTTTCTTTCTGTAAGTGGCCGGCCCTTTCAAAAATGTGGAGGAGGAAAATTACCAAGGGGGTGAGCACAAGAGGAGTGTGGTAACCATAAGAGAAATGTGATGATAACAACGAAATTTAGTCACACTCAAAACCAAATCAACTCCAATCTCATAAATGCACACCATGATGAATAAAGAAAATCAAAAGATGCTACATTTATCATGAAGCCTTCACATTACAAAAACCCCCTTCCACAATTGCTAATTTGCAAATATGCAAATTAGCCCCTCCCATGGAAAATTCAGCCAAGTATGGAAGAAAGAAAAACTGGCTGAAACGGAATGGACACTGGCAACTTCAAAAAACTAATCCCGTAATAAATTACAGGAAAACCCTGCGACCGTATATACATACCTTCATTTGTATTCCGACCGAATACAAATGCAATGAGACAAAATCTACACTGTACAATACAAGGATCCGGCTTAAACCAAAGCCCGGCTTAAACCAAAGCCCGCTAGTATTATCCGTCCGATCATGATCCGTGCAATACCACATGTATAAGATCGAACCATGCCGTATATCCATACGTCCTCTACAGCGTTTCGCCCACAACATGAGAAACTGTCTTTGGGGGACTCTAAAGACTCGTCAATACTTTGGCTGTGGATTTAACCACTAGCACGTCAGAGGTATTAGCCATACGTAACGGGCTACCAGGTATTGACCAAAAGGGACGTCGATGAGCGAACTCATCCTGACACCCTACTGAGCCTGTCAGTGATAATATCTGTACAGTCCGGTCCGTTCGTCTTTGAGCATCGCATGTCAGGCCTAAGGGGTTGGTAAAAGTCAAACCCCCAAAAGCGGTACAAGTCGTGTCGGAGTGTAGTCCATAACACCCTGAGATACTACTGGAATACCTACCAGTAAATCTCCTGCCTTGGCCAAGGACTTTATGTAATGGCTCTCCTAGACACAGCGCGACCTCACCCCCACTACCGGAAGAGACGAACCCGTGCAGATCCGCTCATACCTCCATGTGGCTCGGGACTGTACCCAACTAAAACCTGTTTGCACGACTCCTTTGAGCCATGGTAGGGTAGTAATCAAAGCACAGTTGGAAATCACACGAGACAAATGATGATCTCAGGTCGATGAACTAACCTGTATGCTTGTCACCAGGGAGCTGCTATCTGACGTCAGGTATAATTCCAACTAGTATGTTCCCGGCGAGTCCTGTCCGGTGTACTCATAACCCAATGAGCATCTGTACACATCTTAGGTGAACCAACTGACACCAGTGGCTTATGAGACCGGCCACCGCCCCTCATCGGGGTCTCGACTGTATACACTAGTCTACTCTGGAGTATCGATACCCTGTCTCGAAAACTCCCACGACTAGGGACCTTTTAAGGATTTGATTATAGACCCAAGCTCCCACGTATATGATCGCCATCATACTGCTGGCCGTCAAGCAAGAATTCTAAGGGCCCTATCAACGCGCAATAGTGACCTGTAAGGTCACCTAAAGCAGTACACGATGATAAAGATAAACCAGATAGCATACTATCATCTTGAGTAAGACTGTCCTACCGGTATGGGTCTTCCCTCAATCATTGCAATCACGTTCTTGTGATCCAATAATTGACTCTGAGGGCACTATCTCCAACAATCTCCCACTTGCACTCAAGACTAATTATTGCGATGTCGCATACTCACAGCCCATGTGATACCGAACACCCAACTCCTCTACTAATCAATCTCACAAAGCTCGTTTGCGAAACTATTGCGTTTGAGGAATAGCCTCAGTGAGTGGATCCGCTCTGATGTTTCTTTCTATATCTCTCTTTATCTTTAGTTCACGGAGAAAGCCATCTCCCGAAATGAGCAATACCTGTCTTAGAATATGTCTGGATATCTGATGGGACCTAGTTCATAAATGAACTCCAAATCCAAACTTCTTAGACTGTATCAACAACTGAAACCAATCAGTGTCTTGCGCCACGCCTCCCTCAGTATCCGCTTGGACCACCTGTCCAAAATACTGCCTCTCGTCAGAGGGAAAACTGTAACTCTGACAGTCACTCTGTCATCGAGGTCACCTTGGAAGCCTGAAATGATAACTGTCTCCCGGAGGAAGATGCCGTCATCATATCCCTAGAACATCAACTTATGTTCTAAAACTGCTTCCGAATGTTTCTCTAGGATAGGATTAATATCTATTGCAAAAACAACATCTGGTGTGGTACTTGACATCTCATGATTGACTCAACTGTCTAAGCAAGTGATCTGCCAATCATGCACATCCCTCTCCCCTTTAGTCTGCTAGACTCCTTTAGAAAGGGTGACTCCATCACCTGTAGGTATACTACCGTGCCAGGAGTTGTCCATTCTAAATACCTTTAGAATGCTGTCTAAGTACCCTGATTGGGACACTTCCCAAATCTAGATCTAAAACCATAGATCCAGCAACCAGAATGTCTGATATAATATCCAAGTCCCATGTGGAGGAACCACTGTCTGACAACCAAACTATAACCGATCGTAGTATAGGAACTTCACTTCCTACTCTGTGTACGTCATTCAAATACCAGGACATCACACCCTACTACCTTCTTAATAGATCCATCCCCTATTCTGATGAAGTCAAACCTATAACTGTCACATCAGAAATAGATGATCTATCTCCGCTATATCTGCTTTAGTCTATAAATAGACATAAGCCACTTGTCCACATGCTTCCGCTGCTCCCACTGACTACGACAACCTTCTGGCAGAGCCATTTACACGTACTCTTCTAAAGCCAGTTCAGAACGACGCTTTATGCATCCTCCCGCCGGGTCTCATAGTCTAGAACAACAGTAGTATCAAGTCTGGGTAAACAAGAACCTCCTTGTCACCGTCCTTGAGACTACCAAAGTATCTCTCGAGCACCTGAGGTTACCCACCTTATCTGCGGAGTGGCCAATGGAATGTCAAATCAGATTGAATCTTTAGGTTCTTATCAAATTTTCAGTAATCGTTTGCGGTTCTGGAATCACTTCCAGTTCTACCATACTCCCACTACTGTTTTCTGAAAAAATCCATTTTTATTAAAACTGGGGCGAGTCAAGAACAATATCACTATTGATTTTCCAGATGGTAGAAAGTCAACCCTCGTCATAGCCCGGGTCAACAAACAAACAGCCATTACAGAAACGTGCCTTGAGTTATCTAGAGTCTGGTTTTAAGCATAAGCTGGACAACTCCTCGTACCTTAACATCGTCAAGATACGAACTGTTCTATATCCAATACAGAAACATAGGCACTAATTTAATTGAACCAGATCCAAATCATGCAGCTGTCTCCAGTGCATGTTAACTAAATAGAAGGAGGCCGATCAGCGTTACTCAACTTAGGATTGCATCCAGATATGAGGAACCTGAAAAAGAAACAAGTTTCTCATAATCATTACTATCAACTGAATACCATACACAAGTATCTACATCTTCGATCACTTTGAAGAATCCTGATACTTGCAATATTCGGTTCTCTACTTTACTCTTATACTTATAACTTCTCAATATTTGGACTTTGTGTTTCTATGAAATAATTGTCTAAGAACTAGAGAAGTCATAAGTAAACAGAATATAGTATAAGGACCAACCCCTCTGTCCTAATGGACACTGGACAATATACAATACTCTGTATAAGTTCCTTGAGTCTAATAACTCATTCCCTGTGTGTCGTAGGTTGAAAACTGTACTTATGGTTAAGAAGAATTACACCGCTGTTTAATACTCCTTACCTAACCATCAACTGATAAAGGTAAATGTCATCGACATAATTTCAAAAAATTATATCTCACTCTATAAAAATAGACGTACAGATATATCAATTTGAAATTGGTGTATAACAACGGATATTCAAAACCAAATATTTGCCGTCCGGCGAACAACCCAGGTGATTTCCTCAAATATCACCAATTACAAAGAATTCCGATATAATGAGGATGATCACCTAATTCCCTATAACTTACTCCCACTCATCATCTATAAAACCATACAGATGTGAGAATCATACCTGGTAAATACATACCCTAGAGTAAGGACTAATTGGGAAATCAGTTTTCTTTCAACAGTACACAGTGAAACTGAAACATTGAAATGCTTCGTAGGTGTATCCAGGCATTCCTAGTAATGCCTCTTCCATTATCAGATTCACAACTGTAACCGTATATTTCTTTGCCATCTCTCCAAATCCCTTCATATGTCTTTAGTCATTTCCTTCTGTACACCATCTTAGGCTAAATGGTTTTCTTCCTTCCGTACCGTTCGGCACCAGCCTATGGTTTTGAAGAAGACTATCCAATAAGCATAATGGGCGTACTGTCCTAATCCTAGGAGCACTCGCAATCCGAGAGAAGGTGAAGATAAAAGACAACTGAATAAAACCTTATTCCTATTTCTCCTGAACCAGAATACATCCCCGAACTAGAATAAGTTCTTTTCGAGTTCGTATATAACCATACAATGGAGTATCCAATAAACTGTGGATCTTCGTAGTGATACGGAGTGCTCTGGAGAAATACAAAGGTGTAGTGGGAGTGGTAATGAAATACTTGGTTTGGTCATGAATAGCAGTCGCAATTTACTTTGCCCTCCTTCTAATCCTTTTATTTGACTTTACTTAATACCTTCTGCACACCTTTTAGGCTAAATGGTTTTCTTCATTCCCTACCGTTCGGCACCAGCCTATGGTTTGGAAGAAGACTATCCAATAAGCATAATGGGTGTACTGTCCTAATCCTAGTGTTGGATATATGTATGCCCTAGAGGCCATTATATGATAGTGGATGTATCTATACATGTATATATATTCAGTATACATTCTTGCTCGACATGATAGTATGATATCTGGTTCTTCTTTATCTGACATGTTGATTTGATCATGCTTATTATTCACTCATACATGCTGATAAAGCCCTGAGGATATTGGCTTGACTGCTCTGATTATGATGGAGATCATACTAGTAGGACATCTGTAGTCTATAAGCATATCCTGGAAAGTCCCTAGTCGTAGGTATATCGAGACGGGGCATTGATACACCAGAGTAGACTAGCGTATATGATACTAGACCTATACGATGGGCGATGGATGTTCCCACATTCATCGATGTTTGACATCAAGATCATATACGGGTGCTCAGTGGTGACTGGGTACACTGAACGGACTCACCGAGAACTCCTATATGGAATTATATCTATCGTCGGATAGCAGTTCTCAGGTGACACTGGTACAGTTTAATCTGTAGACCCGAGATCGTCATGGAGTCTTGTGTGTTCTCCCACTGTACTTTGATTGCCACCCTACCACGGCTCTACTGAGTCGTGCAAACAGGTGGCCGTTGGGTACATTCCCGAGACACACGAAGGCAATGAGCGATAGGAGGGGTTTCGTCTCTCCCGGTATTGGGAGTTGATGCTGTACTGTGCCCGACTGGTTATATCAGTAAGTCCCTGGCCAGGGCTGCTGAGAATTGCTGATAAGTGTTATCAGTAGTTTCTCGATCTGTTATAGACCATTCACCGGCACGACTTATTGAGTTATTAGGATCGACGTGACCATCCCTAGGCTCGATATGCAGCATATCTGACGAAGAGAACGGACTGTACGGTAGTGTTTCCGGTTGGCTCAACGGGAGTTGTAGCAGGTTCGCTTGTTTTCTTCTGATCGCTCAATACCCGGGTGGCCGTTACGTTTAGCTGACCGCATACGACTTGGGGGTACCTGATATGATCATCACCCTCTGCCGGCGTATTGACGAGTCTTAGAGTCCCACAAAGGAGTTACCCAGTCCAGGCGAAACGTTGTGGTGCGCGTATGCGATATGCGCATGCACCCGATTAAAATGTGCGTATATGATAACGAACATTAATCGGGCGGCCTGCTTTTGGTGGGGTCATATGAGATATGACCGGATTGATAAATCAAGTGTTGATTTATCTTCTAACCTTTAGTTTTCTCACTTGAAACCTTTCTAGTGTATGATGGATGTATGGATGCATGTATGTTTTTCTTCTTTCTTTCTAGTTTCATGCACATATGGATGTGCATAGATACACACATACATACACCCATCCATCATGGTTGTTTAAACATGGAAATGGTGGCAATATAAGACTCACACCATGGATTAAGTGATGGATTTTTATTTGATTTTGTATTTAAAACAAAATTGAAAAGAAAAGGATAATTCTTTCTAGCTTCTACATTCTTCTTTTAACCTAACCAAGCTCACCTACCTCTAACCTTGAGTTATCCTTCTCTTTATGATTTAAAACTCAAGTTAAATAAACTCTCCATCACTTAACCATGGTTGGACGTAAGAAGGAATAAAATATAAAAGGATATATTTCATTTCTTTTTCATGAGTCATCATTTTATCTTTTACTCTTGCTAAAAAGAAAAGCTACCATCTTCATCCTCCTTCATCATTTGCTCTCTAGTTTTTTCTAGTGAGTAAAATACACTTAAAGAAAGGTTTTTGAAGTGAGATTCTAAACCACAACATCATTCTACACAAGTTTAGCCAACTTGTTTAGAGTGTTCTCTTCGATTCTCGATGTTACGAGCTTGGACGGCGAACTCCGGGTGGATCGTCGTGGACGTGAGAGGAGTTCAAGAGGACCTTCTTCCAACACCCAAGACACCAAGGAGTTCAGCGAAAGGGAGCTACAAAGGTTGTAGTCTTGAAACCATAGTTTTGTTCGCTTTAAGTTTCATAACCCTAATTTTCTAGGATCGATTTCTTTGCATGCTTGTTTAGCACCATCAAAATTTAAACTTTGGGACATGTGATGCTTCAAAACTCATTATAGGGTGCTAGACAGACCTTACATTGGTATCAGAGCCGACCTAGAACATTAGGCGACGCTTTTACGAAGTAAAAATCCCGATCGAACAAAAATACGACTTTTTTGAACCCTCTCTGGACAAATTCTAAAATCTGACCTTTTTCAGAATTAAAAATACTTAAAAAATACAGCAGGGAAAACTAAGAATTATGGTGAAATACGATGCCATGAACAATTCATATGGCCGCGGAACTGTGGCAATTCCTTGCTTAGGCCGCGGCTCCGCGGCCGTACAGCCGTATCATTGCATGAAAATTGCACTATAATTCTTATTTCTGCTTGTAAAGTGTTTTAGGTTTGTTTAATCTGAATATAGAACTGTATTTTCTGGAGATGGTTTTGGACGCATAGATTCGATCGGTATTTTCATTTCGTAGTTTTTCGGGGTGAATTAGAAAGTATTGAAGTGTTTGAACAAGTATCATTTGCTCACTATTCACAGGGTTTAAATACTTTGGAGATACGTGCAGGTCTTTTTGTGGTGGTCCCTCTAGAAGACAACAAACCTTAACTCGATTATGTGACCGTCTTGAACTGCCCTTTGAACCTTAGGGTTTGGGGCAGTACGGCGTGCCACATGTGAGGCGTTGGCTTGACCCTTCTACGGCTGGACCGCTACTAATGTGTCACACACCGGGTTTTTTGAACTCTGCTCAAGTGTTGAGCTTTAGTGAATCCTGGGTATTTGATCGTTCGTTCGAAAACTTCAATACTGTCTGTTTATCCGGAATGTGATGCAATGTGTGGAATTCATATTACTAGACATGAAATACGGAATATGTGATATTTCGCATTTACGATGTCTGAAGAGAATGTGGATTCCAGATATTGCAGTTTTACACTTTCTTTTCTGTGACCGTAAGTGTAGTATGTAGTGGTATTGCCGATTGTAGTTGCTATACGTCGACGACAATCGGTGTATGCATACTTACTTACGTTGGTGATATGAGATATTATATGTTGCTGAGATATGATGTGCAGGATTGTCGCGATTGAATAGCCGGGGGGTTTTATGTGAGATGAGAGTTTTATATTTTCATTCATGTAAATTCAAATGTAATGTAATATTCTTTTATTTGGGGCACTTCCGGGTTGAGGTTGCTGCCACCAGTGTTGTATATTATTTACTTTTCCGCATTAGGATGAACCCAAGGAGGGGAGCACAGGTGACCGGGTTCTGGGGTTCAGTGGAAGGCCATCTCGAGGAGTCGAGACCGGGTCTCCTAAACTCCAGAATTGGTAGGGTCACTTGCCGCTCTCGTAGGGGTCCAGGGTGTGGGCTTGGCTATTTATCGCGACTGTGGAATCCGTATTTTCTATTCTGGCTAAATACTAAATACGGATGTCTTAGTATATCCCACGTTATATCTATATTTCTGCTGCCTATGTTCTGTGATATCTGAGACGAATGGCATATTATATATATGATATATAGTAGACGTTGCTTATGTTTTACACCCGTGCTAGTCCCGTTCCGGTATGCCGTTAGTTAAGTAACCTAACGGTGCATAACGGAACATTGCGGCGAATGCGGATGGCATAAGCGTACGTGTTATTTTCGTTTCTTTTCTGTGATTGGCTTAAGGACTTAAATGATGGGATTACATTAATGTGATTAATGTAAAGAAAATAAACCTAAAAAGATGTTGTAGAATCGGATTTGAAAACCACTCGGCTATTTATGAAAAAAACTATATTTCAAAACTGCGGAGCTTAAGCCACTTCTTTTGAAAACCATTTGATTCTACAACGATATCAAGTTCAAAGCGTTAAAGATTTTCTTAAAAATCATCCGCAACCCTCCGTCATTTTAGGAAGTAGAGTACTTAGTATTCTTGCTACGTTTGTTGACTATAGTTAAGGCGTAGTGTACAGTAGCTAAGTGATGTCTTCCTACATTGCATATGATGTAGATTAATTAGGACATTCTTATGACTTTGTTGACCTTAGTTAAGGGTCATATGAGTGGATCTAATTAATCAAGAAATGACGGGTAGAACTTGACTGGTACTTATGATTTGTTGACCTTAGTTAAGGTCATAAGTGCTAGGGGAAAAAACCACATCGGGAATTTCAATAGTTGAAATTTGCAATGAGATTGCATACTTTCCATGTGATGGTTGGATCCCGATCCCACTGTGGGCAATAGTTGCTCCTAGGAGAGTTTTACAGTTTACAATTAGCTAACTCATTAGGTGTCTAGAAAGGTGTTAACGGGGCTCTGCCTCTGGGAAAACGAAGTTTACTCTAATTAGGTCCGTGCGAAAGCACGGGGAACCTCCCTCAAGTACCGACACTGGCCTGGATGAACGGTTAGCGAAGTTGTAGACTGTAATTAATCCTGGCTAGTTTTTCTTTTTAAGGTTTGAAAGAAAAACTCGATAAAAGAAGTGGGAAACATCGATTAGACAAGATAATAACCAATCTAATCTATGCAAGAGCTTTCGCTGAGTGTATTCTTTTCTCTCTTTTAATGGCAGGTACCCATGACTGGACTCAAGCTTCTACTAGATAAAAACAAACTGAATGGGACCAACTATAAAGACTGGCTGAGGAATCTGAAAATCGCCTTGACTTATGATAAAGTATCATATGTCCTCACGGCTTCAGCCGCGCCCGTCCCTGGTCCAAAATCCTCAGTTGCGGACATTGAAGTCCGCAAGACATGGGACGCTGACTGTGCCACGGCCAAATGCCTCGCGCTTGCATCGATGGACAACACGCATCAAAAGCAGTACGAGGACATGGACATTCACGGTATATTGCTCCATACAAAGGAGTTGTATGGGGAGCAATCACGTGTATTACGATACGAAGCATCAAAGAAATTGTTTTAGATGCGAATGGCCCCTGGCACACCAGTAGGAGACCATGTTCTGAAGATGATAGCTCTTATAGAAGAGCTTGAGGACCTTGGATGGATGATGGACAATGAACAATATATAGATATTATTCTGCAGTCCCTCCCCTCCACCTTTGCTCAGTTCATAGTGAACTTCAACATGCATGGCATGGAGAAGGAACTCCCTGAACTCCTTAATATGTTAAGGAGTGCAGAGAGCACTATGAAGTTAGCAAAAACTCCCGTTATGACTATTGGACAGTCTTCCTCTTCTCGCCCGAAAGCCAAGGCCAAGGGAAAGAAAATGAAGAAACCCACTAATCCTAAGGGCGGAGTTAAAAAGGTGAAGGGAAAGGGAAAGTCCAAGGCTGGAGACTCAGGGAAGGGCGAATGTTTTCATTGCCACAAGACAAGACATTGGAAGCGCAATTGCACGGAGTACTTAAGTCTCAAGAAGAAGCATGGTGATGCTTCTGCTTCAGGTGCGTTTGTGACAGAAAACTGTTTTTCAATAAACTCTGCTTCCTGGGTATTGGATACCGGTTCAGGTCCTCACATTTGCAATTCTATGCAGGGACTGAGAAATAGCAAAGTTTTGAAGACAGGTGACCATACTCTCCGTGTTGGAAATGGTTCCAATGTACATACAGTCGCAGTGGGAGAGTATCACTTGGGGTTGCCATCTGGATGTATTTTGCTTTTAAATCCATGTTATTTTGTACCAAGTATGCTATGTAATATACTATCCGTTTCTTTGTTGGACAATGAAGGATATAATTTTGTATTGCAGAACAATGTTATGAACATTCACCTGAATCAAATGTTGGTTGGGTATGGTACGCTTAACAACGGAATATATGTCCTAAATCAACATACAGTTTTCAGTATACAACACACTAATAAAAGAAAACTTTCAGAATTGAATGAAGCTTTTCTTTGGCACTGTAGACTTGGTCATATTAACGAAACAAGACTAAACAAGTTACACAAAGATGGATATTTAAATTCTTTTGAATATAAATCTTATGCGACTTGTCAGTCTTGTATCAAGGGTAAAATGACCAAAACTCCGTTTACCGGACACGGAGAAAGAGCTACTCAGCTCCTAGGTCTCATACATAGTGATGTATGTGGGCCAATGTCTACACAGGCTAGAGGCGGTTTTTCATACTTCATTACATTCACTGACTACTTCTCAAGATTCGGTCATGTATTTTTATTAAAACACAAGTCCGAAGCTTTCGAGAAATTCATTGAATATAAACAAGAAGTAGAAAAATAAACCGGCTTGAGTATCAAGATGCTTCGATCAGATCGAGGTGGTGAGTATCTCAGTGCAGAATTTGCAAACTTCCTAAAAGAGAATGGGATTCTTTCTCAACTCACTCCTCCTTAGACACCACAGCACAATGGTGTGTCAGAACGACGGAATAGGACCCTATTAGATATGGTCCGGTCCATGATGAGTGACGCTGAGTTACCAGTCTCATTTTGGGGGTATGCATTGGAGACTGCAGCGTTTCTGCTAAACAGGGTTCCAACCAAAACCGTGTCTACCATGCCATATGAGATATGGCATGGGAAGTGACCATCTCTTAAGAGAATTAAGATTTGGGGTTGCCCGGCCTATGTTAAAAAGCAGAATCCGGACAAACTCGAGACACGGTCAGTCATGTGTAACTTTGTGGGATATCCAAAGAATTCTTATGGATATCTATTCTACCATAAAGAGGAACAAAAAGTGTTTGTTTCTCAGTATGCCACATTCATAGAAAAAGAGTTTTTCACAGATAAAGATGATGGCAAGGTGGTGGATCTAGAAGAGGTTCTAGAGACACAAACTACAAATGACGATTTGGTTGAACCGGCTGTTGCAACAGAAACTGAAGAACCTCGGCCACTCCGTAGGTCTGGTAGGACTTCTCGCCCACCGGAGAGGTACTACGGTTTCCTCATTGATGGTAACAGAGAAGATTGCATCATGGATGATGATGATCCTACCAGTTTTCAGCAAGCTATCACGAGTAAAGACTCTGTGAAGTGGCTGGATGCCATGAGATCCGAAATGGAGTCTATGTACACCAACAATGTATGAACATTAGACGCTGTACCCCCTGGGGTAAAACCTGTGGGGTGCAAATGGATCTTTAAAAGAAAGATTGGTGTAGATGGGCAAGTGGAGACCTATAAGGCAAGACTTGTGGCGAAGGGTTTTCGTCAAAGACCAGGTTTGGACTATGACGAGACTTTTTCTCCCGTAGCCATGCTTAAATCCATTCGGATCCTACTTGCTATTGCTGCTCACTATGACTATGAAATCTGGCAGATGGACGTTAAAACCGTATTTCTAAATGGAAATTTAGAAGAATGCGTTTATATGGATCAGCCAGAGGGCTTCATTGACAGTGCGAGCAGCGGGAAAGCATGTAAATTGCTTAAATCCATATATGGGTTAAAGAAGGCATCACGGAGTTGGAACATCTGTTTCGATGATGTCTTCAAAGAGTTTGATTTCATCAAAAATCCGGATGAACCTTGTGTTTATAAGAAGGCTGTAGGGAGAGCTGTCACATTCCTCGTATTGTACGTGGACGGCATTCTTCTGATAGAAAATGATATTCTTATGCTACAATCGGTCAAATCTTTCTTATCACTGAGGTTCTCCATGAAGGACCTGGGTGATGCCACATACATTCTGGGCATAAGGATCTATAGGGATAGATCCAAAAGGTTATTGGGATTGTCCCAAACTAGGTACATTGACACCATCCTAAAAAGGTTTAGTATGGAAGACTCCAAACGGGGTGCCTTACCCGCTTGCTATGGGGTCACTCTCTCCAAGGATTCTTGCCCAAAGACCGATGAAGAGAGAGCTCGCATGAGTATTATACCCTATGCTTCGGCAGTAGGATCTATAATGTATGCGATGTTATGTACACGCCCAGATGTAGCTTATGCACTTAGTGTTGTAAGCAGGTATCAATCCAACCCAGGGGAGAATCACTGGACAGCTGTGAAGAACATTCTTAAGTACTTGCGAAGGACTAAAGAATTGTTCTTGGTGTATGGTAATGGAGATCTCCAAAAGGAGGCCTTTACCGATTCGAGCTTCCAGAGCGATAAGGACGACAGCAAATCTATCTCTGGGTTTGTATTTACCCTTAATGGAGGGGCGGTGAGTTGGAAGAGTTCCAAACAAGATACCGTTGCAGACTCTACGATGGAAGCTGAGTACATTGCTGCAAATGATGCCGCCAAGGATGCCGTCTGGATGAAAAAGTTCGTCTCGGGGCTAGGATTAGTTCCAACCATTATTTATCCAATACCTTTGTATTGTGACAATAATGGGGCTATAGCGTTAGCCAAGGAGCCCAGATCCCATCAGCGGTCCAGACACATCCTGAGGCGTTTTCATTTGATCCGGGAGATTGTAGATCGCCGCGAGATCGAGATTAGGAGGGTAGACACAAACAATAACGCCGCGGATCCATTCATCAAGGCCCTCCCTCAGCCGCAGCATGAGCGACTTTTTGAGATGTTGGGTATGAGATACGCCAATAACTGGCCTTAGTGCAAGTGGGAGATTGTTGGATATATGTATACCCTAGAGGCCATTATATAATAGTGGATGTATCTATACATGTATATATATTCAGTATACATTCTTGCTCGACATGATAGTATGCTATCTGGTTCTTCTTTATCTGACATGTTGATTTGATCATGCTTATTATTCACTCATACATGCTGATAAAGCCCTGAGGATATTGGCTTGACTGCTCTGATTATGATGGAGATCATACTAGTGGGACATCTGTAGTCTATAAGCATATCCTGGAAAGTCCCTAGTCGTAGGTATATCGAGACGGGGCATTGATATACCAAAGTAGACTAGCGTATATGATACTAGACCCATACGATGGGCGATGGATGTTTCCACATTCATCTATGTTTGACATCAAGATCATATACGGGTGCTCAGTGGTGACTGGGTACACTGGACGGACTCACCGAGAACTCCTATATGGAATTATATCTATCGTCGGATAGCAGTTCTCAGGTGACACTGGTACAGATTAGTCTGTAGACCCGAGATCGTCATAGAGTCTTGTGTGTTCTCCCACTGTACTTTGATTGCCACCCTACCACGGCTCTACTGAGTCGTGCAAACAGGTGGCCGTTGGGTACATTCCCGAGACACACGAAGGCAATGAGCGATAGGAGGGGTTTCGTCTCTCCCGGTATTGGGAGTTGATGCTGTACTGTGCCCGACTGGTTATATCAGTAAGTCCCTGGCCAGGGCTGCTGAGAATTGCTGATAAGTGTTATCAGTAGTTTCTCGATCTGTTATAGACCATTCACCGGCACGACTTATTGAGTTATTAGGGTCGACGTAACCATCCCTAGGCTCGATATGCATCATATCTGACGAAGAGACCGGACTGTACGGTAGTGTTGCCGGTTGGCTCGACGGGAGTTGTAGCAGGTTCGCTTGTTTTCTTCTGATCGCTCAATACCCGGGTGGCCGTTACGTTTAGCTGACAGCTTACGACTTGGGGGTACCTGATATGATCATCACCCTCTGTCGGCGTATTGACGAGTCTTAGAGTCCCACAAAGGAGTTACCCAGTCCAGGCGAAACGTTGTGGTGCGCGTATGCGATATGCGCATGCACCCGATTAAAATGTGCGTATATGATACCGAACATTGATCGGGCGGCCTGCTTTTGGTGGGGTCATATGAGATATGACCGGATTGATAAATCAAGTGTTGATTTATCATCTAACCATTAGTTTTCTCACTTGAAACCTTTCTAGTCTATGATGGATGTATGCATGCATGTATGTTTTTCTTCTTTCTTTCTAGTTTCATGCACATATGGATGTGCATAGATACATACATACATACACCCATCCATCATGGTTGTTTACACATGGAAATGGTGGCAATATAAGACTCACACCATAGATTAAGTGATGGATTTTTATTTGATTTTGTATTTAAAAAACAATTGAAAAGAAAAGGATATTTCTTTCTAGCTTCTACATTCTTCTTTTAACCTAACCAAGCTCACCTACCTCAAACCTTGAGTTATCCTTCTCTTTATGATTTAAAACTCAAGTTAAATAAACTCTCCATCACTTAACCATGGTTGGATGTAAGAAGGAATAAAATATAAAAGGATATATTTCATTTCTTTTTCATGAGTCATCATTTTATCTTTTACTCTTGCTAAAAAGAAAACCTACCATCTTCATCCTTCACCATTTGCTCTCTAGTTTTTTCTAGTGAGTAAAACACACTTAAAGAATGGTTTTTGAAGTGAGATTCTAAACCACAACAACATTCTACACAAGTTTAGCCAACTTGTTTAGAGTGTTCTCTTCGATTCTCGAAGTTGCGAGCTTGGACGGCGAACTCCGGGTGGATCGTCGTGGACGTGAGAGGACTTCAAGATGACCTTCTTCCAACACCCAAGACACCAAGGAGTCCAGCGAAAGGGAGCTACAAAGGTTGTAGTCTTGAAACCCTAGTTTTGTTCGCTTTAAGTTTCATAACTCTAATTTTCTAGGATCGATTCCTTTGCATGCTTGTTTAGCACCATCAAAATTTAAACTTTGGGACATGTGATGCTTCAAAACTCATTATAGGGTGCTAGACAGACCTTACACCTAGGAGCACTCGCAACCTGAGAGAAGGTAAAAGGAAAAGACAACTGAATAGTCCTATTCGTTTTCTCCAGAACTGGAAACCATTCTCGAATCTGGAACAAGTTCCTTCGAGTTTGTATATAACCATACGATGGCTTTATCCAATGGAAGTGGACGTTCATAGTAATACGGGGTGTCCTGGAGAAAAGGGTAAAAGTAGGAGCGGCAATGAGGTTTGCAACTCAGACAATCCAAAAACCCGTGTTTAAGAAGGTTCAGGTCACTGAGTCATAATCAAGGGTTGGGCTATGGTCGCTGCCAAAGAGAGAGAAAAGAAACACTCAACGTGCACTCTAACCTAGATCAGAATGGTTATCAATTTATCTAATCAAGAAACCTCCCACTATAACCTCAAATTCTCCTCCAAACCTGAAAGAAGAATTAGTCGGGATCACCCGAGGAGTAAACCAACTCATCAGTGGGAATCGGGATCCAACTATCATCGCATGATAACGTGATGGAATCCACTCAAGTTATCACACTCTAGAAGGTATGCGCATATTTGGCAAGTTTCAGTTTCTTTAGAAACTCCCGATATGATTTTTACCCCGTGCTCTTATGACCTTGACGAAGGTCAACAAATCATAAGTCACATGTCAAGTTCTACCCGTCATTGTCCAGGTTAATTTGAACCCATTCATAAAAGCCCTTGACGAATGTCAACAAGGCTATACGACTGTCCCAAACCAACGCATCTATCTATGCAGCAGAAAGGTGACAAGCAGCTACCATTCACTATGCCTTGACGAAGGTCAACAAACATAGCATGAATACTACGTGCTGCCCATCTGAAATGACGGAGGGCTATGAATGGTTTTTGGCGAAAAACCTTTAACGTAATGAACTTGATAACGTTGAAGGAACCGGATAGCTTTTTATAAAAATATAGTGGCGAAAACCTGTGCTAAAGAGGTCACTCCCGGTGAAAGAATCTCGGCTCTTTCCCTGTAGAATGAGGTGCAGGATATTCCAACTGAATATCATGATGCAAAGCAAAAATAATTGACTATAGTGAAGTTATTGCCCTGACACAAACTTCTGTCCAAGGGGTCACTCCCGGTGAAGGGATCTCGGCCCTTGCCTCGTCGACTAAGGTGCTGGATATTCATAACCGAATACCACTGTGCAAAACAAAAGAGAACGTCCTTGCAATAACAGTTTTTTGAAAAATTGTTCCAACAACATCAGAATAGGTTTGTTTAGCTTGCATTGATCCGAATCAACACAGTCCCATCAATTGATCACACCACAAAAGAACGAAAATAATGTTGTACGCATATGCCATCCGCATTCGCCACTGGGTCCCGTCATCACCCGTTAGGTTACTTAACTAACGACAGAGCGGGGACTGGACTAGCCCGGATGCAAAACATATACAACATCTACTAGTATATATATCAGTATATAATAATCGCTCAAGGTGTGATAAAATGCAACATCACAGAAATGTAATAAGCATCACAGAACAATACAGATATCTGGGATCCCCGGGTTTCATAGATCCGCTACTGAAACCCGAGGTTCCCCTGGTCGTGTGGATAGCCTGTGCAATGAAATCCGAGACCCCTACGGGCGCGGCAAGTTACCCACCAAAACCTGAAGCGAGGTAGCCCCCTTCAGCAACGTGAATGGACCACCCAGCACTTCATGGAATCCGGCAACTTGGGCATCCTCCTTGGGCCAACCTATACCCCCTACGAGTGCGGCGAATAGCCTGCCAATTCTAGAGTGAAGCCCCCTCCGTCTCAACGCCATGAGATGCGGGCCCGTTGCCCTCTAGAACCCGGCTACCCGTGCACCCTCCGCGGGGTAATCCTAGTACAGAAAGTAAAATATATACAATGGGTACATCGACCTCGGTCCGGTCATGTCCCAAAAGAATAATATACAAACAGGCAATGACGGCAGTCCACATGTCGGACGCTCGCCCCGCAATATCAAATATACATATACAACCTACCATTGTATCCAGGCTATCCACCACGACAAATCCGCAACATCACAACACAACACAGAACATCAATGTGAATGTCACGTTCGCAAATCCGTCTAAAAGAGCTATAGTAGTTAGACATGATTTACCGATCAAGTGACATTCACGGTGCAGATATAATGTAAATACTGTGAACTAACATGTTTAAAATTTTTGATCGACTATATTTCCCGAAGTAGGCCCCCAAGTACAACTGTAGCACTCAAAATAAATCTGTACCCAAAAGGAATATACCAAAAATCCCAATTTCAATTCAGAAAGCAACTGTAGAAATTTGGTACGGCGATTACATTTTCCCGCCGCGGAACCGCGGCCAGAACAGGGGTTTGGCCGCGGTTCCGCGGTTCTACTGTAGAATCACTGTATCGAATTTTTACAGAATGCTAAAAACTGTCTGGATGAATTTCTGCAACACTCAAATTAATTTTTCGAGCACAAAAAATTTCGACAGAGAACTGGACTTGAAATTGGGGTTTTTAGAATATCCGTTCAATCGAACTTGTAAACACGTTAGAGCAAGCTAGATTAGGTTAATGGCGTGACTCTGATACCAATGTAAGTACACGGCAGCGCCCCGGCCGTCATTCCGAGGCCAAAATGCGGAAACGAAACTTTTCTTTAACTTTAAAACCTGGCGCTACCGCGTACTAAAAAACCCGGATCGGGCCATTAACCTAATGCTAGCAAACTAGAGAAAGGTAGAAAGCTATACCGAGCGATCCGTGTCCTTCGGTCTTCGGCCTCCATCCCGATCTCCTCGCGGAATCTTCGGTCTTCATCTCCTCATCGGAAAGGGCACCAAATCGCCGGGTTCTTTTACGAGCTCCCACCTCTGGACCGAGGCAACTCGGACACGAAGTTGGCGAGCCGACGTGTCTAAGAATGCTGTAGGCTAGTGTAGAGTGGTTTGTCTCATGGAGTATGAAGTTGCTATTTGGATTGAGGAGGAGAAGAAGATGTGAAAATGAACTTTGGAATTTTTGATGCAAGCATATAGGTGTGAATCATTTTCCACCAAATGAAATTTCCCACTCTCTTTCTGTAAGTGGCCGGCCCTTTCAAAAATGTGGAGGAGGAAAAATACCAAGGGGGGTGACCACAAGAGGAGTGTGGTAACCATAAGAGAAATGTGATGATAACAAGGATATTTAGTTACACTCAAAACTAAATCAACTCCAATCTCATAAATGCACACCATGATGAATAAAGAAATCAAAAAATGCTAAATTTATCATGAAGCCTCCACATCACAAAAACCCCCTTCCACAATTGCTAATTTGCAAATATGCAGATTTGCCCCTCCCATGGAAAATTCAGCCAAGTATGGAAGAAAGAAAAACTGGCTGAAACGGAATGGAAACTGGTAACTTCAAAAAACTGATCCCGTAATAAATTACAGGAAAACCCCGCGACCGTATATACATACCCGCATTTGTATTCCGACCGAATACAAATGCAATGAGACAAAATCTACACTGTACAATACTAGGATCCGGCTTAAACCAAAGCCCGCTAGTATTATCCGTCCAATCATGATCCGTGCAATACCACACGTAAAAGATCGAACCATGCCATATATCCATACGGCCTCTACAGCGTTTCGCCCGAAACTTGAGAAACTGTCTATGGGGGACTCTAAAGACTCGTCAATACTTTGGCTGTGGATTTAACCACTAGCATGTCAGAAGTATTAGCCATACGTAACGGGCTACCAGGTATTGACCAAAAGGGACGTCGATGAGCGAACTCATCCTGATAACCCAATTTTTCTACCATATCTCAGGAGTAGTCAAAAGAAGTACGGCGGGCATTCTGGAATTCCCCTTTGGGGTTGGCACGCGAGGAAACCAGACAAGGAATTCTATCCCCTTCACCCGGTCTCAAACCTGCTACTGCTACCGGAAAGAGATATGATCTAGGGGTTGGTAAAAGTCAGACCCCCAAAAGCGGTACAAGTCGTGTCGGAGTGTAGTCCATAACTCCCTGAGATACTACTGGAATACCTACCAGTAAATCTCCTGCCTTGGCCAAAGACTTTGTTTAATGGCTCTCCTAGACACAGTTCGACCTCACCCTCAATACCGAGAGAGACGAACCCCTGCAGATCCGCTCAATGCCTCCATGTGGCTCGGGACTGTACCCAACTAAAACCTGTTTGCACGACTCCTTTGAGCCGTGGTAGGGTAGTAATCAAAGCACAGTAGGAACTCACACGAGACAAATGATGATCTCAGGTCGATGAACTAACCTGTACACATGTCACCAGGGAACTGCTATCTGACTTCAAGTATTATTCTAACTAGCATGTTCCAGGTGAGTCCTGTCCGGTGTACTAATAACCCAATGAGCACCCGCATACATCTTAGGTGAACCAACTGACACTAGTGGCTTGTGAGACCGGCCACCGCCCCTCGTCTGGGTCTCGACTGTATACACTAGTCTACTCTGGAGTATCGATGCCCTGTCTCGAAAACTCCCACGACTAGGGACCTTTTAAGGATGTGCTTATAGACCCAGCTCCCATGTATATGATCGCCATCATACTGCTGGCCGTCAAGCAAGAATCCTAAGGGCTCTATCAACGCGCAATAGTGACCTGTAAGGTCACCTAAAGCAGTATACGATGATAAAGATAAACCAGATAGCATACTATCATCTTGAGTAAGACTGTCTTACCGGTATGGGTCCTCCCTCAATTATTGCAATCACGTGCTTGTGATCCAATAAATGACTCTGAGGGCACTTTCTCCAACAGGATGTACATTTCTTTGCACAATATTATATTCATTCCTATGATCTATCCTCATCGATATTGGTTATGATTTAGCTGCCATGATCACATGGACAGAGAGAGCTACGTCTAGAGTTGCGTCAGCATGAGCTCGTCATGGACGAGGACTGACTAAGGCGTGATTTCAGAGATGTACGATTGCATAGAGGCTTCGTTTTATTGTGTTTTCGCGCTATGAGCGTTGACAGATCGCTTTTACGAGAATTCTTGGACGTGCAGATCAGCACCAGAGGATCATGATACTGCTAGAGGCCAGCCAGGATATGATGACCATTGATATATCGCTTATTCATAATGAGTGAGGCGCTGTTCAACATACAGACGAATGAGCCAGTTGTTGCTGCAACTAACGAGATATCGCCCAGATGATTGGAGCTACTGTAGCATGAGTATATACTTAGAGATATGATGGAAGGTCGCTAGTCACCTAATGATGAATGATTAGGACATGTGGTTTGTTCGCTTACCCCGATGCGAGGTCACCAGATAGATTGATTCCAGTTAGAGACGACTCCACGCAGATTCGTTGAGAGTCGATAGAGAGGATCACATGTCAGGAATCCATTTCCAAGTTTAAAGTATTCGAAAGACAAAGCAAGTAATGCTATGGACCCTCTAGAAGAATGAAACCCTAACTCGACGTAATGACCATGGAACGCCTCCGAACCTTAGGGTTTGCGGCAGTTTAGCAGTGCCATTTGTGAGGCTTGGGTTTGCCCTTCTACGGTTGGTCCATAGGTGCTGTGGCATATACTGGAATACTATTAAACTGTACTCAAGATGTTGATCTCTTGGGGGGTTATGAGGTTTTGACAAATCGATCGGATGGTTCGACATCATTCAGATATCATGTGATGGGACACATTGCTTAGGAGACTCCAGATATGAGTATAGCCGTTGTAGCGCAGTCCATGCAGCCACGAGGAGACGAGTCCGAATCAGTCGGCATTGGAGCAGAGTGAAGTAAAGAGCTCGCACGAGATTTCGACGAGATGACGTTCCACTCCACTGACATCAGAGATGCGATACGCATGTAGAGGCGTTTTATATGGATATACCTTCCAGAAGGAGCTGCAATGAGTATGCAGCCGTTCCGGGATGAGAAACAGATATAGTGAAGGATGGTAACTTCCGGGCAATTCGGCAGAAACGAGATTTGAGAGAGACCTCGACAGGACCTTTCTGGAATACTATACGAGAAGACTTGGACCCAGGAAAAGTCATATTGCGCATACCCAGCAGGCCAGAGTTCGGCATCGTCGACGAGATAGTTGACCGGGTTCGAATAAAGGACCTCAACCAGATGCGTTGTAAGTTGAGCAAGAAAGGACGAGCATGGAGTATATCTCCGCAGGTTTGGACGAGTTCCTGAGGACGTGTTCGGCTAGATATATTCCACTGAGTGATGAAGATACCGAGTTCATGATTTCGAGTCCGTATAAGAGACTTCAGATGGACCGTAGCCGAGGACATTTGCAGTGCGCAGATAGAGCGTGACGTCGAAATGGACGATGATACAGAAAAATGGGAAAAGAGGTTCGTACGAGATGCAGGCGAGCTGTTATTACTCCCCGCTAAAATTAAAGGTCGGATATATCTACACAGACGTTGGGATGCGACCAGTTTCTGAGAAAATGCTATGTTGAGGAAGCAGATGTCCAGAAAGCGAGAAAAGATTATGCAAGAGTACCAGCCTCCGTACAGTTCGGCATAGGCGAGATTAGAAGAGAACATGAGCAGGATTCCTTCCAGGACACAGCTGCAATAAGAATTGCACCCGGGATCAGATGTGGGATGTTTATTCAGAGGACCAGAGGTCGGCTCTAGTGACGTGCTGCTTTACGAGTGGCCGCGAGGATTGACCGACAGGTGACCAGAGAAGCGCCAAGACGAAATTGTCCCCGTTAGCACACCTGACAGGGCCGATGAGCCGACGGATTGCGATATTGGTAATCCACAAAGAAGATAAGGGCCTAGAGATAGAGGATGCCAGACTGTGAGCAGGAGGCAAGTAGATATATTGCGCTGTTAGCATTGGATGCACCGACACCTTCTCGACCTTGAAGGAGGATATATCGACGACGGTATTTATGATTTGTGGATTTTGTTAGTTATGTATATGCCCTAGAGGCCATTGTTATACATATGATGTATATTATAATGGATGCTTGGATATATATAGAGAGGACATTCTTGCTCGACATGATAGTATGCTATTTGGTTTCACTTTATCTTATCATGTTGTCTTGTATTAGTTTACTGTCTTACTCCCACATATTGATAAAGCCCTTATGATTTGTACTTGACTACTGGGACTTTGATGAGATCATACTAGTGGGGCCATGGTAGTCGATGAGTACATCCTATAACTGTTCTTAATCGAGGGTATATCGAGACAGGGCATCGATACACCAGAGTAGACTAGCGTATACGCATCTTGACCCATATGATGGGCGATGGATGATCCCATATCAATCTGTGTTTTGACATCAAGGATGGTGTACGGGTGCTCAGTGGAGACTGGGTACACTGGACGGACTCGCCAAGAACTCCCAGATGGTGATATACCACACATCAGATGGCAGTTCTCCAGTGACACTGGTACTGGGTAGTCTGTAGACCCGAGATCGTCATAGAGTCTTTTGTGATTCCCACTGTGCTTTGATTTCCACCTTACCACATCCAAGAGGGCATGCAAAACGGTGGCTTTTGGGTGCAGTCCTGAATCATATAGAGGCAATGAGCGATAGGAGGGGATCTGTCTCTCCCGGTATAGGGAGTTGATGTTGTGCTGTGTTCGATTGGCTATAACTGGAAGTACCTGGCCAGGGCTGATATAGAGATTTACTGGTAAGTGTTACCAGTAGTTTCTCGACCTGTTATGAGCCTCACATCGACACGACTTATCGGTTATTGGGGTCTGACGTATAACTAGATATTCAACATATCAGATGAAGAGACCGGACTGTACGGGAGTGTTACTTATTGGATTCACATGAGAATGTACATGCTAGCTTGTTGATATTCTGATCGCTCAATACCTGGGTGGCTGTTATGTTTAGCTGACCGCTTGCAGCTTGTGGGTGTTTGATATGATCATCACCTGCTACCGGCGTATTGACGATTATTTAGAGTCCTACACAGAGGTTTCTTGACTCAAGCAAAATCGAGTAGGGGCACATATGTGATATGTGCACGACCAAGGATAATGCGATATGAGATACCGTATTATATTCTCACGATATTTAGATATGAGCAGCGTCATCGGATCAAGTGTTGATTCGATGAATCGGTACATGATATATTAGTCGGTTATATTCGATATAGCCGGATTGTCGGATCAAGTGTTGATTCGATAATTTAATATATAATAATAATATATGATATATTGCATTACATTATCTAATATTGGCTCACTATATTATTTCATTTTCTCACCGGGTAATACATTGATATATATGCGATATATGTTAATTGTATTATTTTCTTTTATTACAAATATATAATATATATGTGATATATATTATTGTAACATGATATGATTACTAATTCAACTTGTTTAGTAGAGATTAAACAATGTTAGGGTTTGATTTGGGTTAGTTCTTTCTTGATACTTCTAGAAGGATTTCTTTTGTCATGAGCTTAGATATTATGGTTGATATTTTCTAGTGACTCATTGTTTAACTTAACCCAAACCCTAACCATAGTTAATTCTCTACATGAGTTATCCTTGTCATCCTTGACCATAGTTGCATTATTAATCATATAACATTTCATTATTCATCACAGAAGGAATTAATTCATTATTCATCTTCTTCTTCAACCTTGAAATTTGAGAAAGCTTACTAGTTTTTCATTTTGTGATGATTAAGAGTGAGAATTTGATATGAAAAGAAAGCATAAATACTACTCCATCATCCTCATCTAATCTAGCCAATTAGATTAGGGTGTTCTCCTCATTAGAGTGAGAGAGCTTGAGTTATAGAAACTTCGACGTAGATCATCGGAGAAAAGGAACACTACAAGCTAGTATGGATCGTTCGGGTCGTGGAGCCTCTCCTGAGTCCGGGAGATCGTGGATGACGGCGAAGGTACTTCTACTCGGAGCTTATGAAGCGAAGGGGCGGACTACAAAGGTTGTAATCCCTCACTTTTAGCTGTAAAGATGTTAACTTGCATGTTAAACCCTAATAATCTAGCAAAGATCCTGGCTTTAGGTTGTTCGGCACGTATAAAATTTTATTGGGGCATGGTTGGTGCCTTATAGACCCTTATTAGAGTGCCTAGGAACCCTACAGTGGTATAAGAGCCTAGCTAGATGTCACGACCCGAAAGTACGGAACATGACCGGCACTTAGACTACGAACGTCTCAAGGCGTACGTATGCTAAGTAAGCCGAACCCAGAAATCTAAACCAAGAAAGTAGTAGAGAGTAGGAAGAACCATAACAATCAACCTGTAAGCAACATAGTATACAACGCCTAAAGGCGAGGATCAAAACAGAAATGAAACTTAATCAGCAAGAAACCCATAGAAAAATAACACGCGGCTCTAAGGTCGAAAGAATATACATCACTGGTCTCTATCTCAAATAAGTACAAATTTGGTTGATGGAAATTCTAGATACAACTGAAATATAATATACAATGTATAATTATGGGTGTGATACAATAAACCCACCTACTAACAAGTCACCCGAAAGGAATAGTGCCCGCAAAGCCGTAAAGAATCCTGTACGGCAAACCTGCAAGAAACTGGGGCACAACGGGGGTGAGTTGCCAACTCGTGAGTACAAAAAGATCTACGAACAGAAAATCGCATGTATGACGCAATCCTAGGTCATACGATCATAATAAATAATCCTCAAATGAATAAATCTGAAGCATGCTAAGGTGGTAATGTAACATCCATACATGTATGTAATGCCAAGTGCTCGTGTCAGTGACTCAAGTAATAACATGTCATAAATAAAAGGTATGTTAGCATGAAGTAATATGATGAAGTATCAAATGGATATCAATACACATATATTAGCGTCCCATTCCACTAATATTGGTGTAAGGGTATATATAACAGCGCCCTCATACCCTGTTATATATACAAATAAGGTATGATCAAAGGTAATCGAGGTCTGTGTGCAATCAAAGTCTGTATAAACGTGGATCCCGTCCACCCGTCACCCAATGACAAAAGCATCATGCATGTAAATATCATAAGTATATGCATGGAAGTACGAGGATATAATCAAAATCATGGAACCGGAGTGCCCAGCATCGACACTCGAAAACATCATGAAAACCGTGCCCAGCATCGGCATGTAAATCCTCATATATCGGGCACCTGTCAGTCCGGGTCAGCCTACGGGCTCCGTCTGCGGTATCGACCCTCGGCCCCGGCAGTACGAGTCGTCCCGTATCCATCTCTCGACTCTGGTCAGTATCCTCCGGATAACCGCCAAGTCCAACCAATCACCGGTAGGTAGTAGTCCCTCTGCCAGGCTCACCGTCTACTGCACAGCGATCCGTTCTCGCCCCGGGGTACCGTACCGGGTCCACCATATACCCGTATTCGGCCTCATCCGCCTCCTCGAATCGGGTTCCACATGTCACTCTAGCACCGAGAAAACACATGGTGGACGCACTGAAATATCATATCAAGGGTAACCGGGTTTTTAAAACAATTCCATATTTTCTTTTGAAATATCCACGGTTCCCAAATCCAGAAATATCATGAAAACAACATATCTCAACATATCTCAATGCGTATAATCAGAAGCATGATATATGCAACATGTAAAAGAAATGCAAGCATATATGTCTATCATGCAAGCAGGAATAGTAGTATGCACATATTAAGGGAAACCGCTATTTAATATGAATCAGTTTTGAAGAGTATCTTGCGGCTTCCAAATCTAGAATTATCATATATGTATGTGCACAAATATAAGTGTATGATAAGTATATGTACAAGTATGCCATGCAAGGGTCATATCCTGAATGCAACAGTACTACAGTGTAGTGACATGGCAGTTATCGATGACGAAGTGTGTGAGCCGGCAAACAGTGTACGTGGGCATATGCATCATCGATAATTGTGCTGGCGTCCTAACAGCGTAATGATAATATAGCAATAGCACATGAAATGAAATATGAATAGCAATGAACATGCGGAATCAAATAAATCAACGCACTGTGAAATGTCTACATCAATACGTATATGTCATGAAATTGTGCCATTTGAAATAAGACAGATCGGGGTTTTTAATAAAATAAGGGTTACGGAGTTTTTAAGAAAGATACGTCCTTTGAAAATATCCGTAGACTCCCTTTTCTTATTTTTAGGATATTCCCGACCCGTAAGTTTTTGAAATAGGTATGACTCGGGTCTAGCCTAACATCTACTATGCTAACTACTGATCTAACTATCAAGTCAATCGGGAAGGATATGGAAACCTCTTAAATCTAAGTCGATATATATGTAAAAATAATATAGTAGTCGGTGATCCCGGCTCAATAGTATCGCGTACGATACCGTATACCATCTGACATCCTCGAGCCATGAGTGCGGATCAATCATCAAAATACAGCTCGTACGGTAAGTCGTCTTACAACATCCCAATAGCTGGGTACGGGTCAATATCACGTTCATCACACTAGTTATCTGATATCCTCTTTCATCAAGATCATCATCTAGGGTACTGGCCTACGTCTAATACAACTCTAATATCATCAATCCAATCATGATCTGGCTGCTGACCTATAGCCTCAAATAACTGATAACATCATCATATGTCATCATAGAGAAGGGTATATCACTCAATGCGACCCACTATAAATATCTAACCTGACATATCTCATATCTCGACCACATGTCAATTATTCAAAGTGTGTCGCTCTGATATGTATCGTCGTCTAAAGATCCGCTATCTTATCAGGGCGTATCTCTAATATGAGTCCCACCATATCACCGATATCATAAGCTCAGAACATATCTCATTGACTCATCTCCCAATGTCCTCCAGTATCCTCCAATATCCTCATTGTCACCGTATAACCCTAGCAAATCCACACGTGTGTGCGTGTGGGTGTAACCCTATTCTAGGTTCGCGACTAGAACTACACTAGCTACTTCTAACCCTATCCTATGCATATTCCACCTAACACATCCTAAACAACCAAGTCACACATAAGCTAGCATATAACTGTGTATATAATCTATATGGTATACTAGATATCGGACTGCGGGGGTGCTATACGCCATCCACCCGATTTCTCCCCGAAGATATAAATCTACTCACCTGGTTTATGTGTGTCGGTGCCGATGTCGCCGTTTGCATCTCCAACTCCTTGACGCCACGTGGGGTACCTACAAGGATATCACACGCTAAAACTCATGAAAATCACATCGGAAACCAAAATGGTGCACGCTATGCCTATAGGTAAGAACCTGTGGCCTCGCGTGAAAACACAGCCAATAACCAATGTCGTTTGACGTCCAAACGCCACCCGACAGATACGAATCATCGAATACCAAAATCCAAAGGAAAACGAGTCGTAAATCATACGCCAACTCATGAAAATCAACCCAGATTCTACCCTGGTTGGAACCAGACAAAACTAGACATACCTAGGGTCAAGTTTACATGAAATAGGGCTGTGCACGCAAAACGAGGGGGTTTCCTACAGCTCTGGCCGCAAATTGCGGCCAGATGTAATTTATCTGCGGCCGGGGTTTGGGTCCAGGGTCTGGGGCTTTGGGTGTTGGTTTCTACTAGCCTGTACATCTCACTGCCATCTCAATTTTATTTTAGGGTCCCTCGGGTTGTAGCAGATTCCAGGAAGGTCACAAAATCGGCAAAATCGCTAAATTACGCCAAGTATAACAAATCTGGTATTTACTGGAAATTTGGGGTAAATCTTGGTTAAACTGGTCTTAAAAACACCTAATAAGGTTACCCTAATAATCGAAACCATCACTTGGCCACATCTCACTTAAATCACCTAAAACTAGCACTAAATCACCAATACAACACTACATTTCAGCTAGCTAAACAGAACTTGGCAAAATAGGAGTTGGGTTACAAAATTATACCTCAAGAGTGTCCTAGGATGCAGGAGAAGGGAAGAAGAAGGAGGAGGATGGGCTGCTGAAGTGCTTCAAAGTTGCTGAAGTGTTGCCATGCTGCTACTGCTGCTGTTGTTATATTTTTTTCCTGGGTTGCAGTTGCAGCAGTAGCAGAAGAAGAGGTTTGTTGTATTTGTGTGGTGTTGTGGCTGATATTGTTGTGGTATAAGATGGTGTCGGGCTGTTCTTACTGCTGTTGCAGCAGGGTTTTAGGCTGCTGGCTAAACATGGCTCACCCACCATGGTCACCTAAGCATGGTCCAACCCTAGGCCACCATGAGGCCAAAACATGACCAAGTGTAACAAGTGTAAAAATGTTATGGTGCACAATTCTTTCACAAAAAGCCAAAAAGGCAATTAGCGATTTTTAATCGCGGTTAACACCAAAATAGCATTTACGTAACCATAAAAGCTTAAAAATGACATAATTCCACAAAATAACCTATTTTAGAATTTCCATAAGTTTTTCCCAAAATTTTCCCTATTTATCGGTATTTAATTATACCGACTAATAAAATATTCTTTAAAAATTGATATTAAATTATGAAAATTCCCAAAAATAATATTTTATTTTTTTGAAATGTTACAGTCTTCCCCCCTTAAAGAAATTCGGTCCCCGAATTTAAATTTAAACTTCCAAATTCCAAAACATTTCAATAAAATGTCCAAGTCAACGGGCCTCTAAAATCGTCAATCCATAAAACGCATCATAGCGCAATACGTGCGCGTGAGTAGCGAGCAGATAACTCGAAATCAAAACTCCATCAAGCATTCCGCAATCATCGGAGTCATGGTGAAAACATGAATGCCAAACCCAAAGCAAAACTGATATGCTAGAAATCGGAGCTATACATGTAAAAATCTGAAGGAAATGCATGCCAAATTTCTTTAAAAATCGCTGTACAGTACACATAACACTGCACAGTGGCGGACGTCCCTATAAGAAAATAGCCATATACTTATGTTTCTTTTGTTTAATATGCACGTTCCGCCGTTTTTTTTTAAATAACTTTGAAGGGTTTCCTGTTTTAAACGTTTCGTGTCATATCAGACACGTATGTAAATAATGAGACTATAGCTCGCTTTTGGAAATCCCTATGAAAACTGTCAATGCATACAAAATATATCCAGGCACTGTCCTCTGACTAGTCCTGCTCAGTACGAAAATCAATCCTAATATCATATAAATGTACTGCTCCATAGAAATCAATCCCCAAAATGCATATGAAAACCCTGTGCGTCCGGTGCGCACGGAAATCAAAATCCATACATGTGCCAAGCAGATGCACAAAAACGACATTAAGGTGCAACGGTTGTGCACAGAACATCGGTCATAGGTAACGTGTGTGCCTGACCGCAAAATCAGGTGCATCTGACATGCACGAAAATCCCGATTTAGTGCATCTGGTGTGCACCAAATCGCATCTCATACAGGCGCCCACATGCGCTAAAAATCCAATTCCGGTGCATCCATCATGCATGAAATCATGAAATCCAATATCAAGTATTGAACACGCGCAAAATCCAATCAGGTGCATAAAGTGCACAAAACAATGTCGAGCATCACCCTCGAAATCGAAATCCAGTGCATCCAAGTGCACAAAATACATGTCACTGCACTGCAAGCATATATATGTTAGTTATATGTATGCCCTAGAGGCCATTACTGTACATTGGATGTATATTGTAGATGCTGGGACATATATAGGTAGGACTTTCTTGCTCGAGATGATAATACGCTATCTGGTTGCTCTTTATCTTAACGTGTATACTTTCTGTCTCTCTGTTACATGTTGATAAAACCCTTAGGATGTGTACTCGACTTCCAGGACTATGATGTAGATCATACTAGTGGGGCCTGGATAGTCCATGAGTACTTCCTTCAATGTTCCTAGTCGAGGGAATATCGAGACGGGCATCGATATTCCAGAGTAGACTAGCGTATATCTTCTTGACCCATGTGATGGGCGATGGATGATCCCATATCCATTGGTGTTTGACATCAGAGATGGTATACGGGTGCTCAGTAGAGACTGGGTACACTGAACGGACTCGCCGAGAACTCCCAGATGGTATTATACCTCACGTCAGATGGTAATTCTCTGGTGACACTGGTGCAGCTTAGTCTGTTGACCTGAGATCGTCATAGAGTCTTGTGTGTCTCCCACTGTGCTTTGATTTCCACCCTACCACGGCTCTACTGATTCGTGCAAACAGGTGGTTTTTGGGTACAGTCCCGATTCACATGGAGGCAATGAGCGATAGGAGGGGATTCGTCTCTCCCGGTATTGGGGGTTGATGTTGCGCTATGCTCGACTGGCCATAACAGCAAATCCCTGGCCAGGGTTGCAGTGACCTACTGGTAAGTGTTATCAGTAGTTTCACACATGTCATGGACCTTATGTCGGTATGACTTATCGAGCTACTGGGGTCTGACGTTTACCACCCCTAGGCGAGATATGCGACATATCAGACGAACAGACCGGACTGTACGGTAAGTGTTGCTGGTTGGATTCACGGGAGTGTGAGCGGACTTGCTCATCGATCTTCTGATCGCTCAATACCCGGGTGGCCGTTACGTTTAGCAGACCGCTTGCGGCTTGTGGGTGCTTGATATGATCATCATCTGCTGCCGGCGTATTGACGAGTCTTTAGAGTCCTACACAGAAGTTTCCTGGCTCAAGCGAAACGAAATAGGAACGCATATGAGATATGTGCGGGACCGAGAATAATGCGTGTATGTGATACCGTATTCCATTCTCGCGATAAATGTATCGATTGGTTATATGCGATATAATCTAGTTATCGAATCAAGGATTGATTCGATAAGCCGATACATAGGATACTAGTAGGTTATATGCGATATGACCGGATCGTTAAATCAAGTGTTGATTTAATGATTTAATGTATAATTATATATTTGATATATTACTTTGCATTAACTAGTATTGGTTCACTTTAAATGGATTTTCTCACTTGAATTGTGCAAGGTGTATATGTGATATACTTTTGTGCACATGATTGTATCATGTTTGATGATACATGCTTATTTGGTTAAGTGTAAAGAATTAAACCATGGTTAAGTTAATGATTAGGGTTTTGTTTACTTATTCATTTATCTTATTTATTTATTCATTTTGGAAAATTAAAGGATAAATGAATGGTGGATTTCTTTGTTTTTAGTTGAAGATTCATGAAGCTTTGACTAAGTCACCATTCTTGTCTCATGCTTAACCCTAACCATTTGAACTAACCCTAGTTCATTCTCTACACTTAACTATGGTTTAGAATATGATAAGAATCAATTCATTTTCAATTATTCAATAAGACTTATCATATATTCTCTTCTTCTTCTTCTTCTTCACATGAAGAAAAGCTTGCCTCATCAATGGCAAGTGATGAAATCAAGTGAGAAATCCAATTCTAAAGTGAACCCACTTCCTATTTCTTCATCCTCTACCTCTTGCCAAGTAGTATAGTGTGTTTTCTTCATAAGTTTCATGACTTGGTGAAGTGGGAGCTTGATCTAGTGATGCCTCGACGTAGATCATCTTCGGCATCGAAGCCGACGACCAAGCCCGCCCATTTTTCCGATGAAGCCGATGCTAGAGTCCGTGATCCGATTTGGACAGCGGAGGGACATCATCGCGGAGCTTAGGAAGTGGTGGACCGGATCTACAAAGGTTGTAGTCACTTTCCTTTAGCAATTAATTCGTTTACATGCTTGCATCGCCTATATATCTAGTTAACGATCCGTATTAGGGTTTGTAGGCACAAAGAAAAATTTGAATTAGCCATGTTTGATGCCTTGTGAGACTTCATTAGTGTGCCTAGGAACCCTACAGTGGTATCAGAGCCTAGCTAGAGCCTTAGGCGATGCGTAGATGGAGTTAGAAGTCCGATTAAACCGAAACCCTAATCCAAATTTGCTCTCTGGACATTTTTGAAATTCGGGGGTTTTTTAGAATTAAAAATGCTTAAAAAATTCATCAGGAAATTCTATGAATTACGGTGCAAAAATTACCTAATGATGTGTCTAAAGTACGGCGGAACCGCGACATTAGAATGCTAATGCGGTGGTTCCGCGGCCATTTTGTCTCTTCTCCCATTGAATTTTGCACAGTAATTCTTATTTTGCAGTGCTGGTTTTCCTGGGAATTTTTTATCTAAACTCAAGAGTTGAGTTTTCTGTGTTGTATTGGGGACTCGGTGTTTCGATCGGATTGTCTAATTTTGTCTGTGTGTTTTTCCGGGTAATTTTTGGATATGTTAAAAAGTTCGACCGGATATAAATACCCACTTTTTCCCCTGCCTGAAAATTTCCAAGTGTTGGATTTTTCTGTGGTTTAAGGACGTTCCAAGTAGTGCAAGTAACGCGATGGTCCCTCTAGAAGACAACAAACCTTAACTCGATTATGTGACCGTCTTGAACTGCCCTTTGAACCTTAGGGTTTGGGGCAGTACGGCGTGCCACATGTGAGGCGTTGGCTTGACCCTACTACGGCTGGACCGTTGGTACTGAGTGTAAGTCGATGTTCAACACCCCAATACTTCTGGGGAGGCGGAAATATGAATAACAATCTTGTTCTCTGATTAAACATCGAATAACCGTATGAATCGTTTGCTAAACAAGTTTTAACAAAAGCTATAGAGTTCTAAACTACTATGTTAAGAGATTATACCAAACGGTTCTAGTCCTTCGTCTTAATGTTATCTACGGCCTCTTTGGATCTCCACGTCCTCTTCGTCTTTCTTCCGTGATAGACGATCCACCCGAGAACCCTAATCCAAGCTATAACCTCTAAACTTGAGGTTACTTAGTTTCTCTAGTTGCTAAATAGAGTAGCTAAGGTGATGTAGAGATAGGTTATGGAGTAATTAGTCTTTCCTAATCCTTGTTCTCAACTCATGAGGGTAGGATTAGGTTTTGTGAAAGAGAGAGAACTTGAAGAGAGAGAGTGAGAAGATGATAATGATAATTATTATAGATAATGAAAAATCTTCTCACTTGATATATGAAACATAAAGAATAAAAAGAAAATAAATAATATGAGATTATTCATCATGTTTCATAAATGCAAGTGGGTGATTCATTATGTGAGTCATTAAGCATTTAATAATACATTAATGACTTGATGAATCACTCACAATGAGTCACTAAATCATTAAATGAAAAAGCCACCTCTCCCTCCATGTCATCACCTTCTAGAAGTTTCTCGGAAAATTATGAGAACGCCCCTCCCATCCGTGAAAACACGGAAAAACTTTAGACTGTACAAATCCAATAACCTGATACTAGAATCTGGCTTAAACCAAAGCCGGCTAGTAAAAACTGTCCGAATGTCGTACGTGCGTTCAAACACGTATGCGTCCGAACCTTTGTCGTAAAACCATACGACCTCTATATCTTTTCGCCTGGGTTTGGGAAATCTCTGTGTGGGACTCTAAAGACTCGACTACTACGTTGGCAGTGGGTTTAACCACAGACCGTAAGCGGCACTAGCTGTACGTAACGGTCCCCAGGTAGTTGTCGATAAGAAAGCTGATGAGGTAACCCATCTGAAATCCTACTGAGCCTGTCTGCGACAATATCCGCCCAGTCCGGTCTGTTCGTCTAAGAGTATCGCATGTATGGTCTAGGGAGGTGGTGGACGTCAGACCCCTAATAACCATACAAGTCGTGTCGGTATGGTTTAAGACTCCCCGAGAATCTACTGATCATTCCATTAGTAATTCTCAATCAGCCCTGGCCAGGGACTTATGGTAATGACCAACCGACCAGAGTGTGATATCAACTCCCTATACCGGGAGAGACGAATCCCTAACAGTCACTCACTGCCTCCACGTGGCTCGGGACTGTGCCCAACTGAAACCTGTTTGCACGACTCCTTTGAGCCGTGGTAGGGTAATAATCAAAGCACAGTGGGAACTCACACGAGACAAATGATGACCTTAAGTCAACGGACTATCTGCACACATGTCACCTGAGAACTGCTATCTGACGTTAGGTATAATACCATCCAGTCAGTTCTCGGCGAGTCCTGTCCGGTGTACTCACACCCAGTGAGCATCTGTATACAATCTTAGGTGAACACCACCAATGGTTGCGGGACCAATCCATTGCCCCTCGTCAGGGTCTAGATATGTATACACTAGTCTACTCCGGAGTATCGATTCCCAATCTCGATACTCCTGCGACCAGGGACATCTAAGGGTGTGCCTATTGACTATCCAGCTCCCACTAGTATGACTGCCATCGCAACGCTGGTAGTCAGACAAGCACCCTAAGGGCTTTATCAACATATATATATAAATACCAAGTAAAATATATCATACGTTAAGACAAAGTCAAACCAAATAGCGTACTATCATATCAAGCAAGACTGTCATGTACATACATATCCCAAGCATCCTATACAATGTAGGCCTCTAGGGCATATATATCCAACAATCTCCTACTTGCACTAAGGCCTATAATTGGCGCAATGAGTACCCACTGTCTCTACCAGATCCAGTTGCTTGCGTACCGCATGCCCAACATCTCAAATAGCCTCTCGAACTGTACTTGAGGAATGGCCTTGGTGAATGGATCTGCCGTGTTGTCTTTTGTGTCCACTCTCCGTATCTCGATCTCCCGACGATCCACGATCTCCCTGATCAGATAAAACCGCCTTAAGATATGCCTGGATTTCTGATGGGACCTTGGTTCCTTCGCTAAAGCTACAGCTCCATTGTTATCGCAATACAAAGGTATTGGATTGGCAATGGACGGAACCACCTGAAGTTCAGAAATGAACTTCCTCATCCAGACAGCCTCTTTTGCGGCTTCACTAGCAGCTATATACTCAGCCTCCATAGTTGATTCTGCGACGGTATCTTGTTTAGAACTCTTCCAACATACCGCCCCTCTATTGAGGGTAAACACAAAACCCGAAATGGATTTTGAATCATCCTTGTCACTTTGGAAGCTGGAGTCGGTAAAAGCCTCTATCTGGAGGTCCCCATTACCGTAAATCAAGAACATCTTCTTAGTCCTTCTCAGGTACTTGAGAATGTTCTTCACCGCTCTCCAATGTTTCTCACCTGGGTCAGACTGATACCTGCTTACCACACTAAGTGCGTAAGCTACATCCGGTCTGGTACATAACATCGCATACATTATTGATCCTACCGCCGAAGCGTAGGGTATAATGCCCATGCGAGCCCTCTCTTTATCAGTCTTTGGAGACATCTCTTTGGAGAGGGTGATTCCGTGACAAGCGGGCATATTGCCGCGCTTGGAATCTTCCATACTAAATCTCTTTAGTATAGTGTCTATATACCTGGACAGTGAAAGTCCCAATATCCTATTAGATCTATCTCGATAGATCTTAATGCCCAGAATGTATGATGCATCTCCCAAGTCATTCATGGAGAATTTCTGTGACAAGAAGAGCTTTGCTGATTGTAGTATAGGGATATCATTCCCTATCAGTAGTATGTCGTCGACGTACAAAACGAGGAAGACTACTGCTCCTTCTACAATCTTCCTATAAATACATGGTTCATCTACATTTTTGATAAAGTCAAATTCCTTGACTGTTTCATCAAAGCAGATGTTCCAACTCCGCAATGCTTGCTTTAACCCATAAATGGATTTAAGCAATTTACACACTCTTCCGCTGCTCCCACTATCTAAGAAACCTTCTGGTTGATCCATGTAAACACTCTCTTCTAGATGTCCATTTAGAAAAGCTGTTTTTACATCCATTTGCCAGATTTCAAAGTCATGGAAAGCAGCAATGGCAAGCATGATTCGAATGGATTTAATCATAGCTACTGGTGAAAAAGTTTCATCATAGTCCAATCCTGGTCTTTGACGAAAACCTTTTGCTACTAGTCTGGCTTTGTAGGTTTCTACTTGTCCAAATGCACCAATCTTCTTTTTGAAGATCCATTTGCACCCAACTGGTTTTACCCCAGGAGGATCAACTTCTAAAGTCCATACTTTATTAGTGTACATGGATTCCATTTCGGATCTCATTGCATCCAGCCACTTCACTGAGTCACTACTCGTGATAGCCTGCTGAAAACTAGTAGGCTCATCATCATCGATGATGCAATCCTCTCGATCCCCATCAAGAAGAAAACCATAGTATCTTTCAGGAGGATGAGAAAGTCTACTAGATCTGCGGAGTGGCGTTGGTTCGTCATGTTCTATTGAAATCTGAGATTCTTCTAAGTCTTCGGTTGCAGTTTGAGGTTCTGGAATTTCTTCCAGTTCTACCGCGCTCTCACTAATTTCTTTTGCAAGAAATTCGCTTTCTAAGAAGACAATGTGACGAGCGACAAACACCTTTTGTTCTTCAGTGTGGTAGACCATGTACCCCCTTGAATGCTTGGGGTATCCTACAAACTTGCATAAAACCGATCGTGCTTCGAGCTTGTCCGGATTATGCTTTTTAACATATACCGGACACCCCCATATCTTGATATACTTGAGATATGGTCTCTTCCCACACCACATTTCATATGGAGTGGTAGGTACAGACTTAGTTGGAACTCTATTCAATAGGTATGCGGTTGATTCTAGAGCAAATCCCCAGAAGGAAAGTGGCAACTCAGTACTACTCATCATTGAACGCACCATATCTAATAGTGTGCGATTCCTTCTTTCTGATACACCATTATGCTGAGGTGTATAAGGCGGAGTAAGCTGAGAGAGAATTCCATTCTCTTTTAAGTATTCAAGGAAACTGGTACTTAAGTATTCTCCACCTCGATCAGATCGAAGTGTCTTGATGCTTTTACCAGTCTGTTTCTCTACTTCATTTTTATACTCCTTAAACTTCTCAAAAGCCTCGGATTTATGCTTTATTAAGAACACATGTCCATACTTAGAGAAGTCATCAGTAAAAGTGATGAAGTAGGAGTGACCACTTCGTGCATGTATAGACATCGGAACACATACATCACTGTGTACTAGTCCCAAGAGTTCAGTGGCTCTTTCTCCGTGTCTGGTGAACGGAGATTTGGTCATTTTTCCTCTGATACATGATTGACAAGTTGCATATGATGAATATTCAAACGGATCTAGATATCCATCTTTATGTAACTTAGTCAACCTTGTTTCATTTATATGACCAAGTCTACAATACCATAGGAAAGCTTGATTCGAATCTGGGGCCTTTCTTTTACGTGTGTTTTGAATATTGAAAATTTGAGGTTGATTAAGTATGTATATGCCGTTTTCCAGTGTGCCAAACCCAATCAGTTCTTGATTTAGGAGAATGTTCATGACATTTCTTTCAAGCACAAAATTATATCCTTTATTCGACAACAAAGATACTGATATAATATTACACAACATACTGGGAATACAAAAACAGCTGTACAATACCAAATTGTGTCCACTATTCAACCCTAGGTGATATTCCCATATTGCAACTGCATCTACATGCATTCCATTGCCCATCCGGAGAGTCATATCACCTGCCCCCAGTACTCTACTATTTCTCAGATCCTGCAAAGAATTACAGATGTGAGAACCAGAACCGGTATCAAGTACCCATGAAGTAGAGTTTACTGAAAGACAATTTTCGATTACGAACACACCTGAAGCAGAAGCAACAGCTTGCTTCATGTCCTTGGCTTTAAAGGCCAAACAGTCCTTCTTCCAGTGCCCTTGCTTGTGACAATAGAAGCACTCGTCCTTTTCTGCCTTCACCCTTCCTGCCTTGTTAGTTCCCTGTACCTTCTTGACCCCACCCTTCGGTTTGGTGGCTTTCATCTTCTTCTTCCCTTTAGCTTTCTCTTTAGATTTAGAAGAAGATGATTGGCCAACATACAGAACGGGGGTCTTCTCCTTTTTCAAGGAGGTCTCTGCTACCCTCAACATATTGAGGAGCTTTGGAAGATCCGCTTCCATTTCGTGCATGTTGAAGTTCAGCACGAACTGAGAGAAGGTGTAGGGAAGGCACTGCAAAATCAAGTCGATATACAAATCATTCTCTAGCACGCATCCCAGGTTTGCAAGTTCCTCAATGAGGGTGATCATTTTGAGGACGTGCTCTCCAACAGGCGATCCTGGAGCTAACCTCATCTGGAACAGTTTCCTTGAGGTTTCGTACCTTGCGATACGGGAGTGTTCACCATACAATTCCTTGCAATGGAGGAATATGGATACAATATCCATACTCACGTGCTGTTTCTGGAGTTCATTATTCATGGACGCCAGCACGATACACTTAGCTCGTCACAATCTAGATCCCAGGTTTTACGAACTTCCTTGTCCGCAACTGAGGAATCTGGTCCTGGGATAAGGGGAGGAACAGCGGTGGTAAGATATGCAACTTTGTCATAAGTCAGCGCAATATTGACGTTCCTTAGCCAATCTTTATAGTTCTGCCCGGTCAGTATATTCTTTTCAAGTAATAGTTTAAGTCCAGTCATGGTAGCTGCCAGAGAGAGAGAAAAGAAACACTCAGCATATGCTCTTGCAAGTTTAGATTGGTTATTATTTTATCTAAACAGGATGGCTCCCACTGTTTCCTCAAATCCTTCTTCAAAACCTAAAAGAAGAACTAGTCAGGAATTAATCATACGTCATAATTCTTGCTTAACCTTTCAGCCAGGCTGGTGTTGGTACTTCGAGAGAGGTTTTCCAACGCTTTCACGAAGTTCCTTAATGAAAGAACCTCTTTTCCCTGGAGGCGTAGCCCCTCTAACACCTTTCTAGGCACTGTTCATCACAAAATACTGCATTTTATACCGCCCATTCTTACGCTCGGTTGTTTATAGGTAGGTGCTTTTGATCTGTGTTTGTTACATATTTACAGAGTACAGGTTTTCAGTCCAAATATTGCAAATCAAGACAAAATCTCCACAGTTACACCAAATACAGAACATCTGTCACTGCAGATAAAAGCCGGGTTCCGGTCATCCATATCCGTCCAGTGCCGAGTACCAGTTCCAGAGACAAGACATATGACAGTGGTCATTCGTGTCTCGGACAAGCACAGAGCACGAGGGGGGCAGCACAAGAATCAATGGGTGCGCGGAGCTCAAGAGAGATAAAGTCAAAAGTGAAGAAAAGATAACAATCTTGGACTATGAATTCTGCTGATATTCTGGAAGAAATTATCAGAAAATACATATACCAGACAAGAGGGGACAGAAGACCAGGGAGGTACACAGAAGACCACACCCTAACACGGCCGTAGGGGGGCTTAGGCGGCGGATCCGCGGCCGTACAGTCGCCGCAGGCAGAGAATTTTGGGGGGTATTTTGGGTGTTTCATTTTATGTCTTCTGGTTGCCCTAGAACTCCATTCTCCAGCCTATAAATACAGCAGACCTGAGCTTAACCAGGGGAGCTTTTCTTTAGCCTCTTTTTTGTAGTTTTTGTTCTTCTTCTTCCTCTTCTTCATTCTTTCTCCATTAAAATTGTAGTGAGAGCTTTTTGAGTGGAAGATTAATGAAGATGAGGCATTTTTATCTTTCTTGTTAGTTTGCTCCCCCTTGAGATTTTTGCTTTCTCTTGCTCATTCAACCTCTTCATTGAGCTTGAATGGTTAAGGGTTAGTTATTGATCTCAAGGGTCGTATTTTCTCCCGGGACTAGCACTTCATTTCACATGCGTTTTCTACCCTTCCCTTGATCTTGCAACCTCTTCATTGAGCTTGCAAGTTTAAGGGTTGGCTATTGATCACATGCTTGTCTTGAGTCCTAGTTCCGTATTCTTTTTATCGCTTTTTATTACTTGCTTTTTATTACCTTGTCTTTATTTCCATGCAATTTTATTCCTTGTACTTTAATTACTTGTATCTTTTCTTTTCTTTGTTCTTTTCTTTTTGTCCTCTCTTTTTGGTTCTCTTTTGTGAATGTATGTAATTATTGTTGTTAAGATAAAATACGGTATTATAAGTTAACATTTCTTTGCCAATTCCTTTTCCCGTTATTTTCCATTTGAACTTCGCCCAAACCATACGCAAGCGCTCCGTTAGGCACCGTACCCTGACAAGGTAACGGTGATTCCTAACCGCGACCGGTTGCGTTCGGTTTGGCCGGAGGCGAAAGCAAGAGACAAGAACGGAAGGACAAGGGTAAATAAGCCGTATTCCACGAATACCGCGCTTAAATCCCCTAATCCACGTTGTTGCCAATTGCTTAGCTTCAATTGGTCAAGACTCGGCTCAAAGGTTTTGAGTACGGATTTCTTTAGCTTATAATCTCGTATCTTTTCTTAACAACTTTATACTTGCAAATAATACACATAGGTTAGTCTGAACAAACATACAGATTCTTTATTGACTCGTCTAAGACAAGAAGGTAAGATAACACCATCTCCCTGTGGACCGACCCGTGCTCGACCGGCTAGCTGCAAAGCGACACCGTCCTGATCGCGGTTACACTTAAATTCTTTGAACATCCGACACGCCAAAAGCGTACGATCAAATGGCGCCGTTGCCGGGGAGACGGTAGCGTATTTTCTTTCTTGTTATTCGGGTTAATATTCTTTTTGTATATATTTATAAATAAAAAAAAACTTTTTGTTTTTTTTGATCATTTTTGTGGGCAAGAGTGCAGATTTTTGCAAGTTTGCAAACTGCGATTGTGGGGAGCAAAGTGTGCATTCAAGGCAAAGGTGATTGCAAAGTACAGTGCCAAAGATCCGGGTAGTTTGACCCGCGCAAGCGAACCTTTCAAGCTTACCGGATTTGATTCAACGGGGGTTTCCTAACCCAAAACTTAACGGTACGTACTTTACTAACACCTTCTTCTCAAATCCGACGCTTCCAATATACTATTCTTTGCAGGATTCTTTGCAAGTTCGCTAGCAAACGCTAAAAAAAATTGACTAACCCGTATTTGTTGCAGCGCCGCGCTTAAACTAAAAAACGATTGTTTGATTCTTTATAGAATTTTTTGAATTGCGCATTGCATACATTAATACGGACTTAAGGGCAAGCGAACCCCACAATATACGGTAAAGGATTTCATCACCTTTTCCGTGGCCCACAAATCACGAACTTGAGCATAACGTTTACCCGCATAAATTTAAAAGAAACTAGACTTTAAACCTTAAGGACTTCGCGCTCACTAGGAGAAGTTAACTGTGTTTAGAACCTTGCTTCACGGTATATTGTTTACGGGGTGTCTAGGAAAGTGTTAACGGCGAAACCGCCAAAAGAGAAAGGGTTATTTAATTAAGGAACTTCGCGAAAGCGTTGGAAAACCTCCCCTTATCTCTGCACTTACCTGGCCTCGTGATCAGTGTATCTTGAGCCTGTTTCTCGACACAGTTTTACTTCGACAATCAAGTTCTGGAGTAGGTCTAGTTGACCTAGGTGAACCCTAGAACGATTAGGTGTGTGGTATTTTTGTGTCGTGATTGTTTTTGTCCATATTGTTTTTTTTTCTTTTGTTAATATATAAACTAAAAAAAAAAAATATCACATTTTTTCCCCCTCCTTTTCTCTACCTTTTTCTCTCTCTTCATAGCATGGGTACTCCACCTCGAAAAACTCTTGCCGAACTTTGGTACCCACAACCAGACATAACTTCCTACGGTTCTTGCTTTGGCCGAACTTCGAAGGATCCATCCTTGCCCAAAATTTCATTGAGAGATCGGATAGACGCGTCTAGGACAAACACTTGCACTCCTCATTCCACTTCATATCAACCTTTTCAACCTCCCGCACCCGCTTATGTTGATACCCCTTTTGCAAGTCGTCCTTTGTCCATTGCTGAACGAATTGAACAATCCCGTAGCCGATCTTTCACTCCTTTCACCACTTCAAATTCTTGGGACCAACAAATCAATTCACCTTCTTATCCCAATGTTGATCCCACTCCTGTCCAGCCATTCAATTCCTACCAATCCTACCCTACTTTTGCACCTTCCCTAGACATTGCATCAGAACCGCCATTTGGGAGTTTTCAGTATCCAAACAACTTTGAATCTTTTCCTGAAACCCCTTCACAACCAATGTCTAGTCTAGAACAGTCGTTGGAAGACTTTAGGGTAGCGTCAAGCCAACAGATGATGGATTTGAATGCGTCCATGGCCGCCCTCATGCAACCAAGTGACCCGGTAGCTAGTTTTCAACTAGCTCCAACTTTTTTAATGTATGATGAGGCGGCAGGACAGGCTGTGAATTTGAGTGGAGAGAGTGAGATGTACCCCCTTCCAAATCAAACCTACCCGTCCCAAATTGAATCCCACAACTCCTGTTTTGAAAATCTATCGAGTATCCCACATGATTTATCAATTAAAGATAGAATGATGAATGAGTTGTGCGACTTCGTAGTGTTTGATTTGCCCGATTGTGAAGGGTCCCTTCCAAGTGAAACCATACCTAATCCTTTTGACCTCTACACCTATATCTTAGAACCAGAATCGATTAATATCCATGCTTTTGATGAGGTGTCAGAGAATCTTGATTTTCACTTGATTGAGGATATTGACGCTGGGGATATTTTGGATGATGAACCCGTAGATTTGGCTGAGTTTGTCTCTTCAAATCATCATCCCGAGTCATTAAATGTTTTTCCCGAACCCCATATGCGTCTGGACTTTGATGAAATATGCATGGATGAGCTTAACTTTGAGGAGAATTTTGAGAATAGTTTTGAGGATGAACCAATTTTGCTTGATGAGTCGGATTTTCCAATTCATCCTGTTCCTTCCACTGACTGTGTACACCCTCCTGAACCTTTAACCGATACCCTTCCTCGATCACTTCCCTCCATTCTTTCCATCGTTCCGTCCTTGCAAGAACCTGTTTCACTTTCATTTCATATGTCTGGTTTACCAAGTTCGGCGTACCCATGGTTTCTTACGAATCTTGAGGGATTTGATCCAATCTCTCGACGGGTTAATAGATTAGCACAATCGCTGTTTACACATCGCTCATCACAAATTGTGCTAATCTATTCACTCCATTTGCACCCTCAAGTTCGTACTCCACTTCTTTTTCCCTTCCGCCATTCTTCTTCTGATATACCGAGACCGTATCCCGCTTCTATCTCCGTACGGTCTCGCGTATTTTCCATCTCTTTCCTCTTCACCTTCTTTCACCAACCACTACTTTACCATGATAAAATCTTTGAATGGTTGGTATTAACTTTTGGCCTGTGTAAGGCCTTGTATAGATTGATACTGTTCTTTCCCCCCTAATCCTGAATATCAACGCTTAACAGTGGAAACACTGTTTTACTTAAGTTTGGGGGGGACATTTTTTTTGTATATATTTTTTGTTTTCCTTTTTGTATATAATTTGTTTTTAGGGGGAGCGCCGACAATTTTGACCCTCTTGGTGTAGCCTGACAGTGAGGGCACTGTCAAGTTTAAGTTTGGGGGTGTGCTCGGTAAGCTTTCTTCCTTCGCATTCATTTGTATATTTTGCATTTGCATACCTTATTAAAAACCCACAAAAATCAAAAAAATTTCTAAAAACATAAAAACTTTTCTGTCAAGTTAGCTAGTGGGAGGACTCTGATTCAACATTTCGACGGTTTTGTTTGATAAAATAAGAATAACTAAATCTTATGTTTAGATTTTGAAAACCTGAAAAATAACTCTCCTTTGAAGTTAACTATAGCTGATATACGTCTTTACATCACACTACACGTGTTATGAGTCTTGGAAATTAGATGACAAGTCTTTTATGTTTAAAAACTTTTAAATAAGATAAATGATTTTCTGAGGATCAAATAGGTTTGTTCTGAAATAAGTAATATATCAAGAATAGTTTATGAAGTAAGTGAATATGAAGGAATGTTATTGATGCCTTAATTGGAACTAAGTCTGAAAAATAACCCATCTGAAACTTGATTGGAATGATTACACACCGAACCCACTAAACACGTCTTTTATCCAAAAAATAATTGAACTACCGGTTATATCTCCGTTCGTATTGAATCATCATGATTTTCACGCCAAACTGTCTTTTGTTTTTAGACCTGGGTAACTTGAGTAATTAAGTCCGCTGGGGTGTTTCTACACCTAATGCCCTAAAACCAACTGGTTTGGGTGCATTGACCCAAAGCTCGCTATGAAGCCTAGAAAGTCCAGATTAAAACAAAATCAAGCAAGTGTTCCCTCCGAGTTAAAATTCCTAACGGTTCTTTGTGTGAGAATAATCTTGATAAAAGACAGGCTTTCATAAAAAATTTAACGGAGATATGAAGGTTTTATTCTATGATAAAGACTATTGCACGTTCACAGAGGTGTGTAGGAAATGAAAACAAGAAAAAGGTGGAGTGAAGAATAAGACCTAGTTTCCTGTTAGGGAAGATAGAAATTCTGAAGTTGAAACTTTACTGGAAAACGAAACTTGAAAAATGCTTAACTCTTTATAAAACTTATGTGATCCTTTTAAAATTGTTATCTGGGCTTTATTGTGTGACATAATGACTTTATTCGACCTTTCGGGAACTTAACGACACTATTTGCACTGCACGTAAAGACATATAAAATTTGTAGTTAAATAAGAAGTGAGGTGTGAAAAATAAAGGTTCGATAGTCTAGACTTAGGATCATAGAATTGTTATTTTCTGAAACAAAACTTTAGGGGTTTGAATCTTAGTTATTTTACAAAACTAGCTTGACCGGATTTTGTGGGTAGTATCCGCTGAAAACCCTCAGGAGACAGCACTCCTCCTACTAGGGACACCTAGAGGTTTAACGGCTTGTTGCACATGCTCAGTGCAATCGCGTTCCCTGCGAAAGTGCGGTTAGGATTTTCTTTTTTGTGAATAATTGGTTTTGCTCGGGACGAGCAAAAGTTAAGTTTGGGGGTATTTGTTCATCACAAAATACTGCATTTTATACCGCCTATTCTTACGCTCGGTTGTTTATAGGTAGGTGCTTTTGATATGTGTTTGTTACATATTTACAGAGTACAGGTTTTCAGTCCAAATATTGCAAATCAAGACAAAATCTCCACAGTTACACCAAATACAGAACATCTGTCACTGCAGATAAAAGCCGGGTTCCGGTCATCCATATCCGTCCAGTGCCGAGTACCAGTTCCAGAGACAAGACATATGACAGTGGTCATTCGTGTCTCGGACAAGCACAGAGCACGAGGGGGGCAGCACAAGAATCAATGGGTGCGCGGAGCTCAAGAGAGATAAAGTCAAAAATGAAGAAAAGATAACAATCTTGGACTATGAATTCTGCTGATATTCTGGAAGAAATTATCAGAAAATACATATACCAGACAAGAGGGGACAGAAGACCAGGGAGGTACACAGAAGACCACACCCTAACACGACTATAGGGGCGCGGATCCGCGGCCGTAGGGGGGCATAGGCGGCGGATCCGCGGCCGTACAGTCGCCGCAGGCAGAGAATTTTGGGAGGTATTTTGGGTGTTTCATTTTATGTCTTCTGGTTGCCCTAGAACTCCATTCTCCAGCCTATAAATACAGCAGACCTGAGCTTAACCAGGGGAGCTTTTCTTTAGCCTCTTTTTTGTAGTTTTTGTTCTTCTTCTTCCTCTTCTTCATTCTTTCTCCATTAAAATTGTAGTGAGAGCTTTTTGAGTGGAAGATTAATGAAGATGTGGCATTTTTATCTTTCTTGTTAGTTTGCTCCCCCTTGAGATTTTTGCTTTCTCTTGCTCATTCAACCTCTTCATTGAGCTTGAATGGTTAAGGGTTAGTTATTGATCTCAAGGGTCGTATTTTCTCCCGGGACTAGCACTTCATTTCACATGCGTTTTCTACCCTTCCCTTGATCTTGCAACCTCTTCATTGAGCTTGCAAGTTTAAGGGTTGGCTATTGATCACATGCTTGTCTTGAGTCCTAGTTCCGTATTCTTTTTATCGCTTTTTATTACTTGCTTTTTATTACCTTGTCTTTATTTCCATGCAATTTTATTCCTTGTACTTTAATTACTTGTATCTTTTCTTTTCTTTGTTCTTTTCTTTTTGTCCTCTCTTTTTGGTTCTCTTTTGTGAATGTATGTAATTATTGTTGTTAAGATAAAATACGGTATTATAAGTTAACATTTCTTTGCCAATTCCTTTTCCCGTTATTTTCCATTTGAACTTCGCCCAAACCATACGCAAGCGCTCCGTTAGGCACCGTACCCTGACAAGGTAACGGTGATTCCTAACTGCGACCGGTTGCGTTCGGTTTGGCCGGAGGCGAAAGCAAGAGACAAGAACGGAAGGACAAGGATAAATAAGCCGTATTCCACGAATACCGCGCTTAAATCCCCTAATCCACGTTGTTGCCAATTGCTTAGCTTCAATTGGTCAAGACTCGGCTCAAAGGTTTTGAGTACGGATTTCTTTAGCTTATAATCTCGTATCTTTTCTTAACAACTTTATACTTGCAAATAATACACATAGGCTAGTCTGAACAAACATACAGATTCTTTATTGACTCGTCTAAGACAAGAAGGTAAGATAACACCATCTCCCTGTGGACCGACCCGTGCTCGACCGGCTAGCTGCAAAGCGACACCGTCCTGATCGCGGTTACACTTAAATTCTTTGAACATCCGACACGCCAAAAGCGTGCGATCAGGCACCTACTTGGTTTATAGCATTGATTGTTAAGTGAGAGAAATTCCCGAGAGTAATCCTACTCATCAGTGGGATCGGGATCTAACTATCATTGCATGATGCCCTAGGTGGAAGCCACTCTAGTCACCACACTCCAGAAGGTAAGCTAAATCTGCAAGTTTCCTTTATGTTTGAAACCCCCGATGTGATTTTTACCCCAAGCTCTTATAGACCTTGACGTAGGCCAACAAGTCATAAGACGCAAGTCAAGTTCTACCCGTTGTTGTCCTGATCAATTTAAATACATCGTACAAGCCCTTGACGTAGGCCAACAAGGTGTACGTCTGTATTAAACTAATGCATCTATCTATGCAACAAATAGGCACACACACTGCTACCATACACTATGCCTTGACGTAGGCCAACAAGCATAGCATGAATACGATGTGCTGTCTATCTGAAACGACGGAGGGTTATGGCTGTTTTTTGGCAAAAAAACCGTTAACGTAGTGAACTTGATTTGATCGAAGGAACTAAGATAGCTTTTATTAAAAGGAGTGGTTTAAGCTCCGCATTTAAAATTTGCTTTTTCAAGAAAACTGAGTGGTTTTTAGAAATTGTTCCAACGATTCAGTTTAGGTTTTATTTTCTTTGCATTAATAATAATGTGTCCCATCTTTAACCTATCATTACAGATAACAACGAAAATACAACGTCCTCTTATGCCATCCGCATTCGCCACGGGGTCCCGTCATCACCCGTTAGGTTACTTAACTAACGACAGAGCGGGGGCTGGGCTAGCGCGGGTGTAAAACATAAGCGACGTCTAAATAGCTATTATATATAGATATTGTACATTCGTCAGACGCAATAATAGGCATTCCAGATCACAGATAAACAATATTGGATTTGCAAGCAATCCGCATTTCTTTTGAGCCTGCAATGAAAGACAGATTACACAGTTGTGATGAATAGTCATTTTCCCACCCCAGACCCCTACGGGTACGGCAAACTACCCGCCAAGTACCAGAAGTGAAGCGGTATGCCCCAACACTTCAAAATACCCAGTAGTTTGTGCACCCCACCTTGGGTCTATCCTAGGAGCAAAAACAGTAAAAAGAAATAATACAACGGTGGCTACAACCGCAACCTCGATGTGCCCCACAAAATAATATTACAACTTATTACATTTACATCAAATGAATTTATACAATAACCCATCACATAACCCGGCTAAACACCACAACAGTCCAATACAGTTTATATACACAAACAGTTATATATAACATCACAGATATGTGCAATCCCCTGCCAACCGACATACTAGCAGTTAGGGGAGGTTTATGAACACATAAAACATTTCACAGATATAATCAAACAAGCAAATACCGTATAATTTCGATCAATTAAACACATTTAATTTTGCTCCAATACTTTTCTGTAAATCTGAAACTTGAGAAAAAATAAAAATTACCAGAAAACACCAAATCACACAGAGGACCCACACAAGAAATTTGGGCTCATGACTCACCAACTCGGCGGCGGAATCGCGGCGGATCAGTGGGATCCGCCGTGGTTCCGCTGCTCTTTGGTCGAGTCATGATCCCAATTTTCTTGGGTTTTCTTCTACTGTCTTATATAGCTCTCTGAACCTCCCTGAAAATGTAACACCTTAGGATAATGGTTAGTGAATAATTATATTTAAATAATGGCTTTTAACAAAAAGTTTACCAAATTGTGTTTTAAATATTTTTCCTAATTTAATAAATATTTTTCCAAAATTTTCCTAGGCTTGCACATACATGTGCATGTAAACTAGGGTTTTTAAATTGAGTTAATACCATGATTATTAACTATGGTGGGTTAATCATGGGATTAGGCCTTTTGGGTTTTTAATTGGGTTAATTAGCTAATTAAAAGTCACTTTAATTTGAATTTGTTTAGGGGTTGACTTGTGAGAGAGAGAGAGAGAGAGAGAGAGGGTGCATCATGGCTCAAGCCATGCTTGCATTAAATGAAGAGAGAGAGGAGGGTTGACAATTGGACCTTGAGTGTTTCCTCTCATTTCTTTGCATTTCTCTCAAACCCTCACACACTCACACACACACACACTTACCTCAGATGAAACCAGAAGCAGCAGCAGCAGCAAACTCCACAGCAGCAGCAACAAGCAGTGAGCAACAGCAACAGCAAGCATAGCAGCAACAGCCAGTGAGCAGCAGCAGCACCAGCACTAGTGCAGCCCCTTCCCTGCACTTCTTCATCTTCCTTCAGCTTCCTAGGGTTAAGTATGAGGTATATTTCCTAACTTGCTTCCCTAGTTTGCTTGGTTAGTGTAGATTTGCATCGGTTAGTGATTTTTAGTGCGATTTAGTGTGATATGGGGTGTTTAGTGGGAACTTTGTGCTAATGTGATGTGTTATGGTTTCAGTAGGTTGTTAATGAGTTGTTGAGACCCTATTAGCTTAGCTTAACCCCTATTACACTAAAATACCACCAGTTTCACTATTTGATGCAATTTGTCGTTTTTAAGCAAATTTGAGTTTTTCTGGAACTGCTTTGAACCCGATGAGTACTGAGTGAAATTGAGGAGACTGCAATGTAGTGGTGATGTGCTGATACCCTAGTTTTAACCCGACCCCCTAAGTGCTACAGTAGGCCGCCAATTTTCTCTTTCTGGCCGCAAATTGCGGCCAGATGGGTAGGGTTTGGGTTGGTGTTTGGTCCTGTAGGTGTCTGCTAGTGTGTAGGGTGTTGTTATATATATAGTTTTGTAAATCTAGTTCTGTATAGAAATCTGGGACCAAATACCTATTTTGCCGTTTTTCTAAACCTTTGCGACACGCGTGATACGTGAGTAGGTTTGGGCTTTTTGCGTATCGCGACGCGTCGGGGTAGTTTCAGGCGCGTGATCACACGTTTTAGCGTATCGCGCACACGCACGATTGGTTTGCGACACGGGTTTCTAGTTGGACCGTAATGTCGCGTTTCTGTGAAATTGAGCTTATGTGTGATATGTGTTATGTGATTCTAGGTTCGCAGGCCAGTGAGACGGACGCTGCGAAGAAGGGCAAGCAAGTTGTTGGATACACTTAGCGCGAGACACGGTGAGTAGATTTCACATCTACGGGGATATCGCCCGCATGGCGTTATGCGTCAGGGCTGATAGGACCTTATTATTATATATTGCATTTACCCCCTGAACTGTCATCGCATATTGCATTCCTGCTGTATTTATAGAATTATGCTTAGAACTGATAGAACACCGCACTATTACTAACGGTTTATGTTGCACGAGCACTATTTGCATGCTACACACACACCGTTAGTAATTGCCATGCCACACTCACTGTAGAACTGCCATGATTATATTGCTGTAGTTTATCTTACATATGATTGGTGGTGATTTCCTGGAAATTGGGAGCCACATGACAGCTTTAAAAACGGAAACTATTTTTAAAAGCGGTTTTCCCCTTATACCCATACCATGGATTGATTTACATTGTGCCTCGCATTAGATTTACTTATTGGTGATGGATTTTCATGTGATTTCTGGTTTTGAGGACCGTGGAAGTATTTAAGAAAAGATGCACTATTTTGAAAAACCCGGTACCTCGTGATATGATATTTTGGTGTGTCCACCACGCGTTTTCTCGGTGCTGAGACGTGTGTTTGAAACCCGATTCGAGGAGTGATGATCCATTTGCGGGTTCGTGGTGGGCCCGGTATGGTTCCCCTCGGCGAGATGATCAATGGGTTTTGCCGATTGAGCCTGGAGGCGGGCGAGTACCTACCGGTGATTGGTTGGACCTGGCAGTTGTCCGGAGGATACTGACCAGGTCAAAGTCCAACTTTTCATCGTCTTTACATCATTTTCACTGTTTTCTGTCTAAGAACTTGCAACCTGTAACATGTAGCAGACATGCGCCAAAAGTACCTTTTTATTTATAAAAAGAATAAGAATGGGGACTGTAATAATACAATATTATGGTCTGAACAGCACAACGCCTTTCTATAAGATCTTCTTGACCCGGGGTACCATACCGGGTCCACCATATACCTGCAGACGGTGCCTCCTCACTCCTTGAATCGTGTATACTCACCACTCATAACCGAGAAAACTCATGGCGGATGCTAAATATCATATCAAGAGAAAACTGTGCTTTTAAAAATATCCAAGTTTTGAAAATATGTTTTGCGGTTTCTCAAATCTCACGAAAACTGAAATCTCACGAAACATTATATGAGAATATGGTAATAATGGCAATGTACATGATATTGACATGATGCATGCTAGTACAAATGAACGAAAATCTTACTACCAATAAGGATGTAGTGCAATGTAGGATATCGTGGCAAGTTTTATAGTGTACGTAGTATAGCAATTACCAATAGTATGTGTGTACATATAAGTTAGTGCACGTATGACATGAACCATTGGTAATGGTGCGAGTGTCCTAATAAGGATATATCAATGCGTAATAAGTAATAAGATGCACATTATAATACTTATGCATTAAATATGAATGTATATGCATATAAACATAAGATTTTTAACTAGAATCTAGCCATCGGGTGCTTAACGCAATCCAGACGATTCCCCCGTAGATGTTAAATCTACTCTCCGGAACGGCCTCGAGTTACTCAAATTCAATCACCTCCTTCCCTTTCCATACCACATCTGAAATCTCCGCAACCGATTCTAATATCGAACAAAAACCTTAACACATGAGGCTTTAATTCCGATATGACACGTAAATATACACTACACGAACGAACTAACTCTCACGAGGTAATACGTGTGAACTTAGCGTGTTAAACGTGTGCAACAATGTCTAAGACTACCCCTAAGTGCCGTTACCCGCATAAAACACTAAATCGAGAATCGGAAAATCCGTATCGCACGTTAACATATCGCTTAAAATAGGATAAAACGGTCCCATATTTTTGTGTATACAAAACTAGAAAAAGTTGTATACACCAGAGGTCTAATTAGTGCCTTAGAGGGCCCCTAACAAAAGTACACACTCTTACTCTCCAGAGGGGCCGCAATTTGCTACCAACTTTATTAAATTGGCGGCCAAGTCTTGGGGGAATTGGCTCGGATTTCGAGGGTGCACTCAGGGTCCTATAACAAGATTTTAGTAATCGCAACATATCTCTGTGATCACTGGTTTGATAGTAGATTTGATTTGAAACCCTAACTATTAACTAGTTGCAAGTTTTGACACTTATTAAGACATTATGGTGGTTTAGTGAAAACTTAGTGTTTAAATAAGGATGTCGAGTACTAAAATACTCTTAACTACCCTAGTTTAGGTTATAGCTACTCTAAAAATTACCACAACCTCACTTTAGTTCTTAAAAACATCACAAAACAAATATTTAATCTAAATTTAAAGTATTAAGGAAACAGTTTCATAAAAACATGTTTATGATTTACTTCTTACCTCAAAATTTATAGTGGGGAGCCTTAAGTGACTAAATAACCTTAAAGATGGGGGTTTTGGCTCTCACAAGAGTTTAGAAGGCACAAAAGTGAGTTTTTGTAAGGATTTTGTGAAGGATTTGAAGTATGTGTGTAATAAAGCTAGGAGGTAGTGTGGGATTTGTGATGGCAGTTAAAGAAGAAAGAAGTTAGAATGAAGAAGAAGGAAGAGAGAAGGAGAAACGATGGTTATCATTAACCATGCAAGATTTTTCTCCCCTTCATTAAATGCACATCAATTCATTTCTCCTCCATCATTTTTCTTTTATTTTTCTTTTATTAAAACTATATAATTAACTAAATGTTTTAAGAAGTGAATTTGGGTTAAGTTGTCATGGCTAAAAAAAAGTGTGCTAACCAAAACTAACTTGTTGCTAATACTAGATTAACATATACATATGTGTGTGCAAATATTTAAAATAAATAAATAAATAAAAAAATGTGAAAATAATTACTAACTAATCTTTATTGAAAACCCATGTTATATCGCTTAATTAATGTATAATTAACCCTAATCACGTTTTAGGCCGTTACAATCTTCTCCCTTAAAGAAATTCGGTCCCCAAATTTAAAATCTAACTACGCATACCTTCAAAGAGATGGAGAAACTTCTTCCGCATCTCGCTCTCGGCTTCCCATGTGACCACTTCGCTGTTCGGTCCACGCCATAGAACCTTCACGAACAGTAAGGCTTTCGACCGCAATTTCTTCACCAGCCGGTCTACGATGTCTACCGGCTGCTCGGTGAACGAATGATCTTGCTCCAGCTGGATCGTCTGATGCTGAATCGCGGGAGAAGGCTCATGAAGGTACTTGCGAGTATGGATATATGAAATACAGGGTGTACATACGTGAAACTAGGCAGAACTGCTAAACGTTAGGAAACGGTACCGACTCTCTCAAGAATCTCGAAGGGACCCACATATCTGGGACTAAGCTTCCCTTTCCTTCTAAATCTCATCACACCCTTTATCGGAGTGACCCGTAAGAAAACAAGATCACCCACAGCGAACTCAAGTCTATGACGACGACGATCGGCATAAGACTTCTTCCTGCTCTGGGCTGCTCTCATCCTATTTTGGATCAACTAGATCTTCTCCGTAGTCTCCAGGACTAACTGCGACCCAAAATCCTGCTCTTGCCGAGCTCGATCCAACAGACCGGCGATCGACACTTTCTCCTTTATAAGGTCTCGAAAGGTGACATCTGAATCGTCTACTGGAAACTGTTATTGTAGGAGAACTCGATCAAAGGCAAGTGACAATCCCAAATGCACCCAAATCTAGTGCGTATGCTCGGAGTATATTCTTGAGGGTCTGAATAGTCCGCTCTAAATGACCATCGGTCTGCGGGTGGAAAGCGGTACTGAAACTCAAACGGGTACCCAAAGCCTCCTGAAGTTTCTGCCAGATTCGGCTGGTAAATTGAGTGCCTCTGTCAATAACAATGCATGTCGAAATGCCGTATAGTCGCATAATCTCATCAATGTATCGCGGAGCATACTGAGCAAACCCGAAAGGGCTCTTCAATAGAAGGAAGTGAGCCGCTTTCATTAACCAATCTACGATCGCCCAAATGGAGTCATTGTTAGTGAGATATGCCCTAGAGGTTATTATTGTATCATACTGGATTATATATTACATATTGGAAGCTTGGAATATTCAGAGTTATAATAACAGTCTTGTTCGAAATGGTAGTATGCTACTTGGTTTGATTCTACCTCAATTTGTGCATGTGTTTTTTTAGCATATCGCTAATACATAATGGTAGAGCCCTTAGGATATTTGCTTGACTACCAACGTTGTGATGGCAGTCACACTAGTAGGGATGAGTAGTCTATAAGCACATCCATATACAGGTCTCTAGTCATAGGATTATCGAGACGGGCCATTGATACTCCAGAGTAGACTAGTTTATACGCTTCTCATCCTAGCAGGGGAGATGGTCTGTCCCACAGCCATTAGTACATCATACTAGAGATAGTATTGTAACACCTTAGAATGTGATTATAGTTAATTAAGCGTTTTAATGCGGGTTTTTGATAAAATTTAACTAATAATTGTTTTCACATATTTTATTATAATTAATTAATATTTTATTTAATTATTTTTGTACTTGCACACACATGTGAATGCTAATCTAGGATTAAGAAGGTGTTAACCATGTTTTACTAGCTATGGCACACATAACCTTTTATGTTATGTCATGTTACATATATACATATTTGTTTTTAAAGTAAAAAGGGTTTTTTTTAAATGAAGAGAAAAGGAAAGGAGTTGAATAAAGGAGGCATGATGGCATGGGAGGCAAGCTTGGGGGCATTAAATGAAGTGAGAGAAAGAGCATGGTACAACTCTCACCCTCAGCCTCAGCACTCTCTCATCTCAAATTTCCTCAACTCAACACCCTCACTCTCTCTCATTCTCTCTTCTTCTTTGTCACTAAAATCCCCTCTTGAAAATATTTGCTTCACCGCCCTAAGCCTAAACAAACTTCAAACCCCACTAAACCCTTCACTAAGCTTGCTTAAGCCCTCTTATGATGTCTTGGAGCTTGATGGTTAGGGTTTCATCCAAGTCTTGGTGAGGTATTGATGTTAAACTCTTTGTTCGGCTCTAGGGAAGGTTTTGTGTTAATTAGTTTCAGTTAAATACCTTGTTGTTATATTTTAGTGCTACATATCGTATTTTTGTTAAGTTTAGTGTCTCTGTTGAATCTGCTATTATTACGTTGATCCACAATTAAATCTAACAATACAGTAGATTGATGTTAGGTTCTTGTCTTTACCTTAGAAACCCGGACCCAACCCCCCACTTTTGGACCAGCGGCAATCCCTTTTAGCCCGGCGTCGCCGGTTTTCTGAAGAGTTGGGTGTTAGGTTTTTGTGGGTAACTCTCTGTGGGTCTTGTAGGATATTTGATATACTTTATTTTTCCTATATTATCTGTAGACAAAATCTGGAACCGTTTATCTAATTCTTGTGTTTCGATATTGTGAGATATGGTTTTATCTGACATTGTTTAGGTGTTTCGTATGTTTAACAGCTGTAGGTTTTGTTAGGATGTCGTTGCACGCGTTAGCCTACTAAGCTAACACTTGGTAGCTTGTGGGAGTCGATTCGTTAATTTGGCATTGTGTCCATAATTGATTTGAAAGTTTACTAATTTCATGAGAATTGGTTTGTGTGATGTTAGGAACATTTGCGGGAACTTTGGACACTGCTAGGAAGGGGAAATAGGTGATCAGATTCACTTATCTCGAGATCGTCTGTTGAGTTGATTTAACATTTACGGAGGAAGCGCCTGTATGGAGTTAAGCGCCGAGTGCTAGATTCAGTGATATAACCATATGCTTATATGTATATATATTGATTGTGCATGAGTACCATTTTGCACATCCTATTACCTGTTGTACTTCGGCAAAGTATTAATTGGACACCGCACCATTACTAACTGTTCATATTGTATGAGCACTGAATTGTATGCCACACACACACCCCATTGGTAATTGCCATGACACGCTCACTATAGCATTTGCCATGACATGCACACTATAGAATTTTCCATGGATAAATATATTGTACCACATTCATTATTAATATTTAGACATTGATTCTTGTTCAATTGTGCATTTTGAATTGCATCATACATACATACATACATACACGCGTACATACGTAAATTGCTATAGTAATATATATACTCTCATATGATGTTTTATTTCAATTTCATGGATTTAGGAAACCGCAAGATGCCTTTTGAAACTTGATATATTTAAAAAGTATGGTTTTTCCTTGATATGATAATTGTGTCCACCATGAGTTTTCTCGGTTCTAAGTGATTTCGAGTACCCGATTCGAGGAATTGGCTGAGCCGTCTGCGGGTACATGGTGGACCCGGTGAGGTACCCCGGGGCAAGAAGATCGTGGAGTAGACGATGAGCCTGGCAGGGAAAATACTACGTACAAGTGATTGTATGGAAACTCGAAGGATATCTAGAGGATACCTACCGGAGTTATGAGATGAGATGGATATGAGGGCCGATCAGAGTGACGGTGCCTGAGATATTGGGATTTGGGTGTCGTTGATGGACACCGGATTTTTATGATCATAATTCGTTGATGATGATTTTGTTTTATCCCACACTCAGGATTTATTATGACATGCACTGTTTAATGTAGTTGTTATACCATAGCGGTGTACCTTGATCATGATTTTGTTGCATATCCATACTGCTATACTTATGCCATCAGATTGCATACTTCGGATTATCTCTTTTCGTGCATGCTTGCGATTATTTGTATGATATTATTTACTATTTAGGAGTTGACAACTCATCTCTGTTGTGCCATAGTGTTTTGGAGGATTGACCCTCAGTATAGTCGCGATAGGGCTCTTTATTGCATCTACTTCTGCGGATACCGCTACTATTGGTCATGATTTTGGTGTAGATGGGTTTTGCGAGTATCTGTATGATTCCATTATACATCTTATTTTGTATCTAGTACTCTCCATCTACCACTTATATGTATTTGACTTAGAGACGAGATTGAGAGATTCGGTATTTGTATATTATTTTGTGCTTCTGATTGCCGTGCTCACGTGAGCCGGCTTTTATTTCATGCTGCGATACTGTTTTACCTCTTATTATGTTGTTTTCACTTCTTATTTGCTTATTTCTTCGCTACGGCATCGTATATATACCTGTTGTGGGTTTGTTCCGCCTTTAGGTGTGAGTTGCTCCCATTTGGGGATGCCTTTTATATATTCTATGTTTGTAGCCTTTTGGGGCTAGTTTTTACAAAGGAGATGCTGCCGAAAGTTTTAATAAAATAAATTTAAATTTTGAGATGTTTAACTTGAGATTTTAAATGTTTTTAACTAATGTTTTATCATTTTATCTTTTTATGATTTAGATTTCTGGGTTTTCGGCTTACTTTAATTACGTTACGCTAGTGGCGTTGCATGATTTAAGTGCCCGTTGCATTCCTAAATTGGGTCATGACAAAGTTAGTATCAAAGCGTTAGGTTTTACCTTTTGGAGTGTAGGATGACCTTTGGTATGATGGAGTGGGTAGCTTAAGCAGAGTGACGTAGCGTATGTATGTTCTGCGGCATACTTACGATACGACACTTCGCTTAAGTGACCTTAGGACATATTTGCTTATAATTCATTTCTTTATTTCAAGTATCTATATGATTCGATTTCTATGTTCTTATCAAATCATGTTTTCTTGTTCTAGCCATTATGTCGCCAAAGTCTATGATGGCACAGAGAGCTGCCGCTATAGCTGAGGTCAGGGCAGGCTCGTCTGAGACGAGGACTGATCAGGGCAGTACGCCTATTCTTCAGGAGCAGATTGATCCACCTTCTCCAGGTCCAATTACTAGGCTAAATGCCAGTGTTCAGGACTTACGTCAGATGATTGGATCTTTGGTAAAGGTCAGTCGAGCACAGAGATCAGAGGTTGTTCTACCCACTATGCGGACCATGATTGTATCTACTGCTCAGACAGTTATACCTACCGCTACAGAGACTATCACCATATCCTTAGCAGAGTTTATGAGGCTGAAGCCTCCGGATTTTATTGGCACCGATGCAGCGGAAGATCCACAGTCGTTCCTCGACCGGATGGCTAGGATCTGTCATTCCATGAGATGTTCCGATGTGAGGTCTGTCGAGTTTTCTAGTTTTCGAATGGAGGGCCTTGCCTAGACTTGGTGCGAGTCTATGGAGAGAGGCCGAGCTGCAGTTCTTCCTTCTATGACCTGGGATGAGTTCACTATGATTTTTCTTGCTCGTTTTCTTCCGCATAGCGTCAAGGATGCCTAAGCTTGCAGTTTTGAGTCATTGCGCCAGACTCCGGATATGACAGTGGCAGGGTATGATATTCAGTTCACCTAGTTATTCGTATATGCTCTATATTTGGTGGAAACTGGAAAGAAGCGCATTAAGAGATTCGTAGAAGGCCTTGTTACCCACTTGTTCCTCTCTATTGGCACCCAGCACATTGATACGTATCCAGCCGTAGTGGATACAACCCTACAGGTAGAGGAGCGTATTTCCAAGACTTCGATCATTCCGGGACCGAAGCGGATTCATGTTAATATATCAGTCCAGAGGCAGATAGGCAGACGCCACGACAGATTCCTTCCAGGTCGTGGTGATGGCAGAGGCTTGAGGCGATGCCAGTTATATAGCTCTTACCCATAGGGTCAGCAGCCGTCATCAGAATGTTTTCGATGTTCGAGTCATTATCACCGCATCAAAGATTGTACTGAGAGACGCCAGGGAGAGGCAACAGTTCCACATGTTACTTATATTCACCGCCTCAGAGAGCATTTCCTCTTACGCCTGTTGTTGCTTCACACCAAACCTATGCTCAGAGAGGCCATGGTCGTAGTGGTCTTATTCAGAAATGACTAGGTGGCAGAGGCGGAGGATAGTCGGATGCCGGTAGAGGAAATGCCCGAGTTTTTGCGTTGACTCCTCAGGATGCACAGGTGTCGAATGCAGTTGTGATAGGTACTGTTCTAGTGTATTCCTTCAATGCATGCATATTGTTCGACCCAGGATCTACACACCTGTATGTTTCCACACGCTTCGTACTGAGGTTGGGCCGAGATTCATCCTTGTTAGAGCCGCTTGTCGTGATTACTGTCGTTGGTGAGTCTTTTGTTGCGCGACATGTGTTTTAGTCGTGTGTCGTTCATATTGGAGATAGAGATTCTTCCGTTGATTTGATCCTTCTTGATATGTTGGACTTTAATGTTCTTCTTGGTATGGACTGATTAACTACTTGCTATGGGTCTGTGGACTTTCGTGGGAAGGCAGTTAAATTTCGTTTTCCGGGAGAGTCGGTCCTTATTGTGCAGGGGGGCCGTAATGTCATCCCTCACAGTTTGATTTCTGCCCTTTGCGCTAGTCGTCTCTTGAGGAAAGGATGTCGGGAATTCTTAGCCTTTATTCATGATACTGGAGCCACAGCAGATCTGTTGGACCAGGCTACTATTGTGAGAGAGTGTCCCAATGTATTTCCTGATGAGTTACCTGGATTGCCGCCAGAGCGTGATATCGAGTTTTGCATCGATTTGATTCCTGACACGCGGCCTATTTTTATACCGCCTTATCGGATGGTCCCGGCGGAGCTTAAAAAGCTTAAAGATCATTTGCAAGAGTTGCTTGACAGGGGACTTATTCTTCCGAGTGTTTTGCCTTGGGGAGCTCCTGTCCTGTTCATTAAGAATAAGGACAACAGTATGATATTATGCATTGAATATTGTCAATTAAACCGAGTTACGGTACGGAATAGGTATCTATTACCTCGCATTGATGATTTTTTAGATCAGCTCTAGGGTGCGGGACATTTTTCCAAGATTGATTTGATGTCGGGTTATCATCAGCAGCGGGTCCGGAATGATGACATTCCGAACACTGCTTTTCGTACACGGTATGGACATTATGAGTTCTTAGTGATGTCGTTCGGGCTCACCAATGCCCCAGCAATGTTCATGGATTTGATGAACTGGTTTTTCAGGTCGTTCCTCGACCATTTCATTATTGTGTTTATTAATGACATTCCGATCTACTCCAGAAGTCGAGAGGAGCATGAGCAGCACTTGAAGATCACTTTGTAGACATTGAGAGAGCACTAGCTTTTTGCTAAATTCTTAAAGTGTGCCTTCTGGCTTGATAGTGTTGACTTCTTGGTTCATATGCTTATAGGAGACAGTATACGAGTGGACCCGAAGAAGATCGAGGATGTACAACTTTTGCCCAGACCTATATCAGTGATAGAGGTCCACAACTTTTGCAGGATATCTCGAGTATCGTTGCACCGCTGACCGGACAGACTAGGAAGGGAGATCCATTTCTTTAGACAGAGGCATGTGAGCAGAGTTTTCAGCAGTTGAAGACTCGTTTGACGACTGCACCAGTTTTATCGTTGCCTTCTGGATCAGGCGGCTATGTCGTTTATTGTGATGCTTCTCGAGTGGAGCTAGGTTGCGCGTTGATGCAGCATGATAGAGTATCACTTATGCTTCTCAGCAGTTGAAGAATCACGAGTTGAACTATCTCACTCATGATCTTAAGATGGCCGCGGTGGTCTTTGCGCTCAAGATTTGGAGACACTACTTGTACGGAGAGTCATGTCAGATCTTCACGGACCATAAGAGCTTGAAGTACATCTTCCAGCAGCGGGAACTGAATTTGAGGCAGCACCGTTGGATGGAGCTTGTGAAGGATTATGATTGTGAAATCCTTTATCACCTAGGTAAGGCGAATGTAGTAGCTAATGCTTTGAGTCATAGGCCCGGAGGTAGCTTGTTCCATTTGAGCACAGTTCAGAGACAATCTTCTATAGACTGGCAGATCTTGTGCGATAGTAGAGTACAGTTTGAGTTAACTTCCGCTGGAGGGCAGCTTGCTCATGTCCGTGCCCGTCCACTTCTACTTTATCATATCCGTGAGGCACAGTCCGACGATTCTGGTTTTCCGTGATTTTGGAGCATGTTCGGCACGGTAGAGATTCAGAGTTTGTGATTGATGAACATGGTGTACTATATTTTGGGACTCATTTATGTGTACTAGATTCTGAGGGGCAGAGATACGAGATCCTAAAGCAGGAACATCAATCAGCATACAGTGTCCATCCAGGTTCCACCAAGATGTATCGTGATTTGACAGAAATCTTCTGGCGGGAAGGGATGAAGAGTGATGTTTCGGACTTCATTTCAAGGTGCCTGACTTGCCAGCAGGTCAATGCTGAGCATCAGAGACCGGCAGGAGAGTTGCAGCTTTTGCCCATTCCGGAGTGGAAATGGGAGCAGATCTCTATGGATTTTGTTTTGGGTCTACCCAAGTCCAATCGAGGGTATAACTCCATTTGGGTAATTGTTGACCGGTTGATGAAAGTGGCTCACTTCCTTCCAGTGTAGACCACTTTCGGATTTGCTAAGTATGCTCAATTGTACATTGATAAGATTGTCCGTTTGCACGGCGTTCCTATATGCATTGTATCCGACAGAGGCATCTAGTTTACCAGCTGTCTTTGGCAGAAACTTCAGGAAGTTTTGGGTACCCGATTGAGTATTAGCACCGCTTTCCATCCGCAGACCGATGGTCAGTCAGAGCGGACTATATAGACTCTCGAGGATATGCTTTGAGTTGCGTGCTTGATTTTGGTGGCAGTTGGGATCGTCACTTGCCTTTGATAGATTTCTCCTACAATAATGGTTTTCTGGAGACGATTCAGATTGCACTTTTTGAGGCTTTATATGGAAGAAAGTGTCGATCGACAGTCTGTTGGACCGAACTTAGCGAAAGTAGGATTTTGGGACCACCGCTAGTTCAGGGGACTACGGAGAATATCCAGTTGATCCAGGACAGGATGAGAGCGGCCCAGTGCAAGAAGAAGTCTTATGCCGACCGTCGTCGTTGTGGACTTGAGTTCTCAGTGGGTGATCATGTATTCCTACGACTTTCTCCGATAAAAGGTGTAATGATATTTGGGAAGAAAGGGAAGTTTAGTCCCAGATTTGTGGGTCCTTTTGAGATCCTTGAGCGAGTTGGTACCGTTGCCTATCGTTTGGTACTTCCGTTCAGTTTTCTGGATGTTCACCCCGTGAAGGTGGTAAAAGTGACCCTTGACTCTTCTTCTCGTTAAGTTAGCTAGTAGGAGAACTTAGATTCAATATTTTGACGGTTTTGTTTGATAAGGTAGGAATAACTAAATCCTATTTTTAGATTTTGAAAACCTGAAAGATAACCCTCTTTTGAGTTTAACTGAAGCTAATATACATCTTTACATCACACTGCACGTGTCGAGATTTTTGAAAATTAGATGACAAGTCTAATATGTCTGAAAGATTTTAAATTGATAAACTAATTTTTGAGGATCAAATAGATTTGTTCTGAAATAAATAATATCAAGAATAGTTTCGAAAGTGAAGCGGATATGAAGGGATATTATAGACGTCTTAATAGGAACTAATTCTGAAGAATAACCTATCTGGAACTTGATTGGAGTGATTACACACCTGATCCACTAAACTTCTGTCCTAAATATAATTTAACAACTGGTTATATCTCCGTTCGCCTTAAATCGTTATGATTTTATGCCAAAAATGAGTTTTTTTGTTTTAGGGCCTAGGTAACTTGAGCAATTAAGTTCGCCGGGGTGTCTCTACACCTAATGCCCTAAAACCAACTTGTTTGGGAGTATTGGCCTAAAGCTCGCTAAGAAGCCTAGAAAGTCCAAATTAAAACAAAGTCAAGAAAGTGTTCTCTCCGAGTCAAAATTCCTAACGGTTCTTTGTGTGAAAATAATCTTGACAAAATGCAGGTTTTTATAAAAATATTTTTTAACGGAGATATGAAGGTTTTACCCTATGATGAAGACTATTACATGTTCACAAAGGTGTGTATGAAACGAAAACAGGTAAAAAGTGGAGTGAAAAATAAGACCTAGTTTCCTATTAAGGATGATAGAAATTCTAAATTTGAAACCTAACTGGTAAACGAAACTTGAAAATCAATTAACTCTTTATAAAACTTGTGTGATCCTTTTTAAGTTGATATCTGGGCTTTGTTTTGTGACATGATGACTTTAATCGATCCTTTTGAAACTTAACGACGCTATTTGCACCGCACGTAAAGACATATAGAATCTTAAGTTAAATAAGAAACGAGGTGTGAAAAATAAAGGTTCGATATTTCTAACTTAGGATTATCGAATTTCTAGCTTTAAAACTAAAGCTTAGGGTTAGAATCAATAGTTATGTCGCGAAACTAGCTTGACGGGATTTTGTGGGTGAAATCCGCTGAAAACCCTCAAGAGAAAACACTCCTCCTACAAGGGACACCTAGAGGTTTAACGGTTTGTTGCACGAGCTCAGTGCAACCACGTTCCCTGCGAAAATGAGGTCAGGATTTCCTTTTTCCTCGGGATGAGCAAAAGGTATGTTTGGGGGTATTTGTTCATCTCATAAAACTTCATCTTAATATCACTCATTCATTATCTATTTTGTTATATATCGGTGCTATTAACCAGTGTCTGCTCAGTAAATACAATTTACAGGTATTCGTGACAAAATACTGGAAACACACTCAAAATCACGGATATAACATTTGGACGCCAACACTGCAAACAGAACAGAAAACCAATCGTGATTCAAAGAGTTCGATTTTGAAAATAAACAAGTTTTGGTCAAACAAATTACAAGTGTGCACAATACTCTCGGTGACTTAGACTATGGTGGGGCTGCCTTGGCGCACATGACATGATGAATTGTGCAAGTAGGGAACATGAGTATTAAATGCTAAAACTTGTGATGTGATTTAAAGCATCAAGTTTCCCTCCAGGATTACTGAGTATAACCCAAACTGATATGAAGAAATTAAACAATATCAGTAGACTTCTAGAGTGCACACGAGATCACCACTCCAAAACGGGTCCCAAAACTCAAAAAAAAACCGGCGACACCTTGGAAATAACTTGCGGCGCCGGGCCCACCAAGAAGAAATTGCTTCATTTTTTGTCGGTTCACTCATTGTTGTCCTATCTTCTTGTTTTTATTATTTGTTTATTTTGATTTTGAGCCTATAAATACCAGATCAATAGGCAAGGAGAGGGGATACTTTTGGTTTTAGTTTTAGTTTAGAACAAATTGTAATTTGTAATTTATCCTTCCTTTGAACTCTTAAGCTCTTGCCCCTTTATCTTGACCATGCAACTTCTTCATTGAACTTGCAAGCTTAAAATTTAGGTTCTTGACTTCAAAATTAGTTGTATCTCATTTGAAAATCAATAAAAGTACTCATTATTCATTACATGTGTCTTGCTTTCTACAAACATTGAACTTGTGAAATCCTTGCCTTTCTTTGATCTTGCAACCTCTTAAGTGAGCTTGAAATCTTAAAGTTTGGTATTTTGATTTCACATTGGTATGGTCTTAAAGAACATTTGAAGATATTTGCACGTAGGATTTATAGGTTCTTAACTTTAATCTTGACTTATTTTTCTTGCAATTTTTGTTATGTGTCTCACTCTTTTCTTTTTTATATTTTGCTTTGTAAATATGTGTGAGTAATTGATTTACTTGTTAATGGTAGAATATGGTTAGTTTGTGTTAGGAGATGTGTTTGCTAAAACCTTAAAACACCTTACCTTTGCAATTCAAACTCCTACCAAACGACTCGCAATTTTGCTCCGTTAGTCACTCTATCCTACTACGATAGCGGTGAATCCTAATCGTGACTGGATTGCGAGTGGTTTGTCGAAAGATAAGGTCAAGCGACAACAACGGAAAGACAAGGGAAAAGAAATACAGATTTAGCACACAAACACAAATACTGTATTTCAAGTTCCCTAATCCACATTGTTGCCTATTGCCTTAGTGTCAATATTAGAATTGGGTCTATAAGGAAACGGCAAACATCATCCTAACATAACCTAACCTAAAACTACCCTAACAAGTCTTTTATTTAAAATATCATAGTTACGACACTAAGTAAACAGCAACTCAAGTTACGGTATTAACTCGTTAAAACAAGCTTAAAAACCTACCATCTCCCTGCGGACGACCCGTACTCATCGTGGTTCGCTACACGCGACACCGTCTTTGATTATGGTTATTTCAAATTCTATCTAAATACGACACGGTGATAGCGTGTAAATCAGTGAAAACGTGTAAATCAATGATCCACTGCGAGAGAATGTGCTCCAAGGTACAACCTCTAAATGAGGTAATTAGGGTAGATAGTTCGCTAATCTAACTAGCCAGGAGATATAGAAAGTCTAATGGATTATTTAGTCTCACTAAACCCTATGACTTAAAACACATGTGAAGGATTAGGGTTTAGTTTGAGAAAGAAGGAGATGGAGAAACTGAAGAAAGAGTATGAGGAGAGCAACTCAAGAAATCAGCTCATGGAAATAAAAATGGCTAAGTGTGAAGCATTGTGTAGAGTAACTCAACTCAATAATTCAGGCATGCAATATTTCTCAATAAGAAATATCACCCATGCTTGAATAGTAGGTCCAAACAAATATAATAATCCAAGGCCATTCATTACACCATGCTACCAAAGTCTCCACCATTTCCACCTCATTAATCCATTTAGAAAATGTATAATACAGATAATGAGGTGGCTCCTTCTAGAAGTATGCCTTGCCAAGTTACAAGAATGCCCCTCACCATATAGACATACACGTATCCGTATTCCGAAAATATGGATGCACTGAGACGATTACAATCCAATAATACAATACCAGGATCCGATTTATAACAAAGCCTGCTAATATCGTCCGCTCGATCAGCATCCATGTACAAGTACACGTATGTGTCGAAGCCCTGATGTAAAACCGTACAACGTCTACATCAATTGCCTGAAGCAGGGAAACCCTCTGTGTTGGACTCTAAACACTCGACAGTACGCTGGCAGTGGGTTTAACCATAAGCCGTCGGCGGTATTAACTGCATGTAACGACTACCCAGGTATCTATCCATAAGAAGGCCGATGAGAAAACTCATCCAGACTCCTACTGAGCCTACCTGTAACAATCTCCGTACAGTCCGATCAATTTGTCTGAGATACTCCCATATCCGCCTAGGGGATGGTAAACGTCAGGACCTTAACAACGTGATAAGTTATGCCGGAGGAGAGCCCAATACACCATGAGAAATTACTAGAGTACCTTACCAGTATTTCTCGGCTGCCATGGCCAGGGACTTTGTGTAATGTCTTTCCGAACACTGCGCGATATCAACCCCCAATACCGGGAGAGACGAATCCTATCCGATCGCTACTGTCTCCAAGTGCTTCGGGACTACACCCAACTACTACCTGTTTGCACGACTCCTTTGAGCTTGGTAGGGTAGTAATCAAAGTGCAGTGGGAACACACTCGAGACGAAGTAGCGATAGCAAGTCAACAGGCTAAGCTGTACTCATGCTACCTGGGAACTGCTACCTGACGATAGGTATAATACCAACCAGCAGTTCCAGACAAGTCCTATCCAGTGCAACTCATAACCTAATGAGCACCTGCATACCATCTCCAGTACATCGTACTGATGGCTGTGGGACAGACCGTATCCTATGCTGGGATGAGAAGCGTATACACTAATCTACTCCGGAGTATCGATGCCCCGTCTCGATAATCCAATGACTAGGGACTTGTATATGGATGTGCTTATAGACTATCCAGCCCCCACAAGTGTTACTGCCATCACAACGCTGTTAGTCAAGCAAAGATCCTAAGGGCTCTACCAATATGCTAAAAGAAACACATGCACATATTGAGGTAGAAGCAAACCATGTAGTATATTACCATATCGAGCAAGACTGTTATTATAACTGTGAAATATCCCATGAATTCAATATGTAATATACAATCCAGTATGATACAATAATGGCCTCTTGGGCATATATCACCAACAATCTCTCATTTGCACTAAGGTCATGTATTGGCATATCGCAGACCTATCATCTCGATTATCTGCTCGAACTGTGTCTGAGGGATGTCCTTTGTGAGTGGATATACAGTGTTGTTCTCTGTCACTACTCTCTGCACCTCAATCTCCCATTGATCAGGTGGAACCGCTTCAGGATGTGTCTGGACCTCTGATGGGACCTTGGTTCCTTCACCAAAGCTATAACGTCGTTGCTGTCACAATACAATGGTATTGGATCAACAATGGATGGAACCACCTGAAGCTCTATCACGTACTTCCTGATCCAGAATACTTCCTTAGCGGCATCACATGCAGCAATATACTCCGCTTCTATAGTTGAGTCAGCAACGGTGTCTGTTTGGAGCTCTTCCAAACAACCGCCCCTCCATTAAGGGTAAAGACATGACCCAACATGGACTGGGAGTCATCCTTGTCACTCTTGAAGCTGGAGTCGGCGAAGTTCTCAATCTGGAGGTCATCCCTACTGTACACCAAGAACATCTCCTGAGTCCTTCTCAGGTACTTGAGAATGTTCTTCACTGATATCCAGTGTTTCTCCACTGGGTTTTACTGATACTGGCTTACAATGCTCAAGGCGTATCTTACATTTGGTCTGGTACATAATATCGCATACATTATAGAGCCTACCGCAGAAGCGTAAGGTATAGTAGACATGCGATCCCTTTCTAAGATATCTCTTTGGCTTGGGTGATTCCGTAGCAAGCCGATAGATTACCACGCTTAGAATCTTCCATATTGAATCGTTTCAGTATGGTGTCGATATACCTTAACTGTGAGAGTCCCAACACCCGTTTAGATCTATCATGATAGATCTGGATCCCCAGAATGTAGGAGGCATCACCCAGGTCCTTCATGGAGAACCTTTGTGACAACAATCCCTTAATTGATTGTAGCATAAAAATGTTATTTCCTATCAAGAGAATATCATCCACGTACAAGACGAGGAATACCACATTTCTTTCTATAATTTTACTATATATGCCTGATTCATCTGGATTTTTGATAAAGTCAAATTCCTTGACCGTATCATCAAAACAGATGTTCCAACTCCGCGATGCCTGCTTTAGTCCATAAATGGACATAAGCAACTTGCACACCTTTCCGCTGCTCCCACTCTGAATGAAACCCTCTGGTAGATCCATATAGATGCACTATTCTAAATTTCCATTTAGAAAAGCTGTATTTATGTCCATCTGCCAGATCTCATAGCCGTGGAAGGTAGCAATGGCAAGAAGGATTCGAATGGATTTGAGCATATCTACTGGAGAAAAGGTTTTATCATAGTCCAAACCAAGTCTTTGACGAAAAACTTTTGCAACAAGTCTAGCCTTATAGCTTTCAACCTGTCGATCTATACCAATCTACTTTCTGAAGATCCATTTGCAGCCTACGGGTTTTCCCCCTTCTGGAGCAAAATCCAAAGTCCATATTTTGTTGGTGTACATGGACTCCATTTCAGTCCGCATTGCATCCAGCCATTTTACCGAGTCTCTGCTCTGAATGGCTTGATGGAAGCTAGTTGGCTCATCATCGTCGATGATGCAATCCTCTATATCCCCGTCTATGAGAAAACCGTAATATCTCTCGGGCGGATGAGACTGGCTACTAATTCTGCGGAGTGGCGCAGGACTGTTCGGTTCTTTCGAAATGTCTGGTTCTACCATACTTTCAGTAATAGTCTGCTGTTCTGGAACTTCTTCCAGTTCTATTGCACTCCCAATTATCTCATTTTCTAAAAATTGAGTTTCGAAGAAGTAGGCATGCCGAGAAACAAAGACTTTTTGTTCTTCTGCGTAATAGAAAAGATACACCTGGATTTCTTTCGGTATCCCACTAATTTACACAATACTGAGCGTGCTTCGAGCTTGTCTGCATGCTGCTTTTTTACAAAAGCTGGACATCCCCATATCTTAAGGTACTTAAGATAGGGTTTCTTCCCACTCCACATCTGATATGGTGTCGTAGGCACTGACTTAGTAGGAACCTTGTTCAAAAGATTTGCAGCTGATTCTAGTGCATAGGCCCAGAAGGATCGCGGTAACTCAGCATTACTCATCATGGAACGAACCATATCAAATAGGGTACTGTTCTGCATTTCTGATACACCCGTTGTGCTGAGGTGTGTATGGAGGAGTTGTAAGTCGATGTACTACACCCCAGAACTTGTGGGGAGGCGGAATTTTCAAAAACGAACTTGTTTAGTGAACGAACATCGACTAACCGCTTGAATCGAAGCTAAACGATAACTAACCAAACATATAGTTGTTCTAAACTACTATGTTTAGGGATTATACCTATCGAAACTAGTCTTTCGTCTTTACGATCTCCTTGTTCTCCTCGGCCTTCTCAAGGTAGTAGACGATCCACCCGAGAGCAAAACTCCAAGCTAAACCTCTAAACTTGAGGCAACTAACCTTCTTGGATTGCCAATCAAAGAAGCTAGAATGAAATAGAGTGATGGTTATGGATTGATTAGTCTAACTAATCCTAGATCTCAACACATGAGGGTGAGGATTAGTCTTTTGAAGAGAGAGAGCTTGAGGAGAGAGAATGTGAATAATATTATGATGAATAAGTTATGAGTATCATAACATATATGAAGCATTTTCTAATAAGAAGAAAAGAATAAAGAGTGATGAATAATCATGCTTCATAAAATATCTAGTGGTGATTCATTAGCATGAGTCATTAAGCAATAAATGTGCATTAATGAGATGAATGAATCACCACCATGACTCATATAACTCATTCAATGAATATGACACATAACCCTCCTTAGTCACCATCTTCTAGAAGCTTCTCGTACAATTACGAGAACGCCCCTCCGATCCGTAAAAATACGGAAAAACTTTAGACTGTAAAAATCCAATAACCGGATACCAGTAACTGGCTTAAACCAAAGCCGACTGGTAAAAACTGTCCAGACGACGTAAGTGTGTAAACACACATATGCGTCCGAACCCTTGTCGTAAAACCATACGACCTCTATATCGTTTCGCCTGGAATAGGAAACTCTCTGTGTGGGACTCTAGAGACTCGACTACTACGCTGGCAGTGGGTTTAACCACAGACCGCAAGCGGCACTAGCTGTACGTAACGGTCCCCAGGTAGTTGTCGATAAGAAGGCCGATGAGGAAACCCATCCGAACTCCTACTGAGTCTGATGTGACAATCTCCATACAGTCCGGTCCGTTCGTCCAAGACTATCGCATATCGGGCCTAGGGGGCGGCAAGCGTCAGTCCCCTAATAGCGGTATAAGTCGTGTCGGAGGGAAGCCCATTACACCCTGAGAAACTACTGGAACCTACCAGCAAATCTCGCTTTCCCTGGCCAGGGACTTTGCGTAATGGCTCTCTGACACAGCACGATATCTACTCCCAATACCGGGAGGGACGAATCCTGTCTAACCGCTACTGCCTCCAAGTGCTCGGGACTGCACCCAACTGCTACCTGTTTGCACGACTCATTTGAGCCGTGGTAGGGTAGCAATCTAAGAACAGTAGGACACACTCGAGGCGAAGCAGCAGTGTCAAGTCTGCGGACTATGCTGTACTCATGTCACCTGGGAACTGCTCACTGACGACTGGTATCAAACCAACCAACAGTTCCCTGTGAGTCCTGTCCGGTGTACCCGTAACCTAACGAGCACCTGCATACTATCTCCAGTACGACGTACTGACGGCTGTGGGACAGACCATCTCCCCAACTGGGATGAGAAGCGTACACACCAGTCTACTCCGGAGTATCGATGCTCTGTCTCGATAATCCAACGACCAGGGACCTGAAAAAGGATGTGCTTGTAGACTACCCAGCCCCCACTAGTGTGACTGCCATCACAACGCTGGTAGACAAGCAAGATCCCAAGAGCTCTATCAATACGTACACTCACATATTAAGATAGAAAAACCAAGTAGCATACTACCATGTTTAGCAAGACTGTTATATACATATGAATATCCCAAGCTTCCATTAAGTAATATACAAACTAGTATGATACAGTAATGGCCTTCTAGGGCATAAACACTAACAATCTCCCACTTGCACTAGGGCCATGTACTGGCATATCGTAGACCGATGATCTCGAGTAGCCTCTCGAACTGAATCTGAGGTAGGGCCTTCGTGAATGGATCAGCAATGTTCTCTTCAGAAGCAACTCTCCGAACCTCGATCTCCTGACGATCAATGATCTCCCTGATCAGGTGATACCGCCTCAAGATGTGTCTGGATTTCTGATGGGACCTTGGTTCCTTCGCTAAAGCTATAGCTCCGTTGTTGTCGCAATACAGAGGTATTGGATCAACTATGGTAGGAACCACCTGAAGTTCTGTTAGGAACTTCTTCATCCAGACTGCTTCTTTTGCGGCATCGCAAGAAGCTATATACTCCGCTTCCATCGTCGAGTCAGCAACGGTGTCCTGCTTGGAGCTCTTCCAGCACACCGCCCCTCCATTGAGGGTAAAGACATAACCCGACATGGACTTGGAATCGTCCTTATCACTCTGGAAGCCGGAATCAGCAAAGGCCTCCAACCTGAGGTCTTTTCCGCCGTAAACCAAGAACATCTCCTTAGTCCTCCTCAGGTACTTGAGAATGTTCTTTACTGCTATCCAGTGTTTCTCCCCTGGGTCTGACTGATACCGGCTTACCACGCTCAGTGCGTAAGCTACATCTGGTCTGGTGCACAACATCGCATACATTATAGAGCCTACCGCAGAAGCGTAGGGTATAATAGACATGCGTTCCCTTTCCAAATCAGTCTTGGGAGACATCTCTTTGGAGAGGGTGATTCCGTGACAAGCCGGTAGATTACCGCGCTTAGAATCTTCCATACTGAATCTTTTCAGTACAGTGTCGATATACCTGGACTGCGAAAGTCCCAACATCCTCTTGGATCTATCACGATAGATCCGGATCCCCAGAATGTACGAGGCATCACCCAGGTCTTTCATGGAGAACCTGTGTGACAAGAATCCTTTGACAGATTGTAGCATAGGAATGTCATTTCCTATCAATAGAATGTCATCCACGTACAAGACGAGGAATACGACACTTCTGGCTACAACTTTACTATATATGCACGGTTCATCTGGATTTTTGATAAAGTCATATTCTTTGACTGTCTCATCAAAACAGATGTTCCAACTCCGCGATGCCTGCTTTAGTCCATAAATAGACTTAAGCAGCTTGCATACTTTCCCGCTGCTCCCACTCTGATTGAAACCCTCTGGCTGATCCATATAGACGCTCTCTTCTAAATTTCCATTCAGAAAAGCCGTCTTTACGTCCATCTGCCAGATTTCATAATCATGGAAGGCAGCAATAGCAAGAAGGACCCGAATGGATTTGAGCATAGCCACTGGAGAAAAAGTTTCGTCATAGTCCAAACCAGGTCTTTGACGAAAACCCTTTGCAACAAGTCTAGCCTTATAGGTTTCTACCTGTCCATCTACACCAATCTTTTTCTTGAAGATCCATTTGCATCCTATGGGTTTTACCCCATCTGGAGCAAAGTCCAAAGTCCATACTTTGTTGGTGTACATGGACTCCATCTCGGTCCGCATTGCATCTAGCCATCGTACCGAGTCACCGCTCTGGATGGCCTGCCGGAAGTCAGTAGGTTCATCATCATCTATGATGCAATCCTCTCTATCCCCGTCTATGAGAAAACCGTAGTATCTCTCAGGCGGATGAGACGGCCTACTACTCCTGCGGAGGGGTGCGGGAATGTTCTGTTCTTCTTGAACCTCTGGTTCTACCAAACTTTCAGTAGCAGTTTGTGGTTCTGGAATTTCTTCCAGTTCTACTACGCTCCCACTCTTCTGATTTTCTAAAAATTCAGTTTCTAAGAAGCGGGCATGACGAGAAACAAAAACCTTTTGTTCCTCTGCGTAATAGAAATAATATCCCATAGAGTTCTTTGGATATCCCACAAACTTACACTCTACTGAGCGTGCCTCAAGCTTGTCCGAATGCTGCTTTTTTACAAAAGCTGGACATCCCCACGTCTTCAGGTACTGAAGACAGGGTTTCTTCCCACTCCATATCTGATATGGTGTGGTAGGCACAGTTTTGGTTGGAACTTTGTTCAAAAGATATGCCGCTGATTCAAGCGCATAACCCCAGAAAGATCGCGGTAACTCAGCATTACTCATCATGGATCGTACCATATCCAATAGGGTTCGATTCCATCTCTCCGATACACCGTTATGCTGTGGAGTGTATGGAGGAGTAAGCTGAGAGAGAATTCCTTTCTCTTTTAGGTAACCTAGGAACTCGGCACTTAAGTATTCTCCACCTCGATCAGATCTCAGTGTCTTAATACTTTTGCCTGTTTGGTTTTCCGCTTCACTCTTGTATTCCTTGAATTTCTCAAAGGCCTCGGATTTATGCTTCATTAAGAAAACATGTCCATACCTAGAGAAATCATCTGTAAAAGTAATGAAGTAGGAATAACCACCTCTCGCATGTGTAGACATTGGACCACATACATCGCTGTGTATGAGTCCTAAGAGCTCGCTCGCTCTTTCTCCTTGTCCAGTAAATGGAGTCTTTGTCATCTTTCCTTTGAGACAGGATTGACAAGTGTCATAAGTTTGATATTCGAACGAGTCCAAATATCCTTCTTTATGCAACTTAGTCAACCTTCTCTCATTGATGTGACCCAGTCTACAATGCCATAAGAAAGCTTTATTTAAATCTGGAGACTTTCTTTTTAGTGTGTTCTGGACATTGAAAATTTGGAGTTGGTTTAAAACATATATGCCGTTATTTAGAGTACCGGACCCAATCAAACCATGATTAAGGTGGATATTAACAACATCTCTTACAAACGTGAAATCATAACCTTTATTTGATAACAAGGAAACTGATATGATATTACACGTTAAGCTTGGTACAAAATAACAGTTATGCAAAACCAAAATATGTCCACTCGTCAATCCTAGGTGATAATCCCCGACGGACGCAGCTCCCACGCTAGCTCCGTTAGCAACCCTGAGGATCATATCACCTTCCTTCAGCACTCTACGGTTTCTCAGTGCCTGCAATGAATTGCAAATATGAGATCCTGATCCGGTATCCAATACCCAGGAAGTAGAGTTGATCGACAGACAATTCTCAATTACAAACACACCTGAAGTCGAAGCCACAGCTTGCTTCGGTTCCTGGTTCTTGGCGTTCCACGCCTTGCAATCCTTCTTCCAGTGCCCTTTCCTGTGACAATGGAAGCACTCATCCTAGCCAACTACCGGTACTGCAAACTTTTTCTTTCCCTTCTTTCCCACCTTACTAACACCTCCTCTAGGTTTGGGTGCGGCCTTCTTCTTCCTTCCTTTAGCCCTAGCCTTGGACCCGGAAGAAGATGCACCGCCAACAAACATAGCGGGTGTTTCCCTTACTTTCTGTAAGGTGCCCTCTGCACTCCTTAACATGTTCAGGAGTTCCGCAAGTTCAACTTCTTTTCCTTGAAGATTGAAGTTGAGGATAAACTGGGCGTAGGTGGGAGGAAGGGACTGGAGAATAAGGTCTGTATACAGCTCATTATCCAAAGTCGTCCCAAGGTCTGCGAGCTCTTCAATATAGCCGATCATCTGTAGGACATGTTCACCTACCGATGACCCGACAGCCAACCTCGCTCGAAACAAGTTCTTAGAGGTCTCGTATCTTGCTATACGAGATTGCTCTCCATAAAGTTCCTTTGTATGGAGAAATATGCCATCTAGGGACATATCCTCGTGCCTCCTCTGATGTTCATTGTTCATTGAGGCAAGCACGATGCACTTGGCTCTCGCGCAATCTAAATCCCAGGTTTTGCGGATTTCCTTATCCGCATTGCTGGATTTGGGACCAGGGACAGCAGGTGCCGTAGCGGTGAGGACGTACCCCAGTTTGTCATAGGTCAAAGCCATTTTGACATTCCGCAGCCAATCTTTATAGTTTGGCCCTGTCAGTATATTTTTCTCTAAAAGTAACTTAAGTCCAGTCATTTTCAGGGTCGCTGCAATTAGGAGAGAGAGAAGAAAACTCTTTAGCATGATGCTCTTGCAAGTTTAGAGTGGTTTTTAGTTTATCTAAACTGGATGGCTCCCACTGTTTCTCGAATCCTTCCTCAAACCATAAAAGAAGAATTAGCCAGGACTATTCTCACCGTACAATACTTGCTTAACCGTTCAGCCAGGCCAGTGTCGATACTTCGAGGGAGGTTTTCCAACGCTTTCGCGAAGTTCCTTAATTAAATAACCTCTTTTCTCTGGGGGCGTAACCCCGCTGTCACTTTTCTGGACACCTACTTGGTTTATAGCATTGATCGTTAAGTGACGAATATCCTGATAAGTAGCATATACTCACAGTAGGATCGGGATCCAAATATCATCGTATGATAATGTTGAAGGAATCCTACCAACATTCATCAAACTCCAAATGGTATGCATCTCTTCTGCAAATTTCAGTTTCTTTAGAAATTCCCGATATAAGTTTTTGCCCCATGCTCTTATGACCTTGACGAAAGCCAACAAATCATAAGTCACATGTCAAGTTCTGCCCATCATTATCTTGTCAATTTGAACCCACCCGTATATACCCTTGACGAAAGCCAACAAGGTAATGCGACTGTCCCAAACCAACACATCTATCTATGTAACAAATGAATACCCAGCAGCTACCAAACACTATGTCTTGACGAAAGCCAACAAACACAGCTTGAATACTACTGACTATCCATATGAAATGACGGAGGGCTACGAATGGTTTTGGCGAAACCGTGAACGTAGTGAACTTGATATAACCGAAGGAACCTGATAGCTTTTAAAAGGAGTGGTTAAAGCTCCGCATTTAAAAATATCTGTTTTTAAAATTAACCGAGTGGTTTCTTTTAAATTGTTCCAACGATTTAAACTTTGGTTTGTTTTTCTTTGCATTATAGATAATGCGTCCCATCATTAACCTATCATTGCAGAAAACAACGAAAATACAACGTCCTCTTATGCCATCCGCATTCGCCACGGGGTCCCGTCATCACTCGTTAGGTTACTTAACTAACGACAGAGCGGGGGCTGGGCTAGCGCGGGTGTAAAACATAAGTGACGTCTAAATAGCTATCATATATATAGATATTTTACATTCGTCTGACGCAATGATATACATTCCAGAACACAGATAAACAATATTGGATTTGCAAGCAATCTGTATTTCTTTTGAGCCTGCAAGAAAAGACAGATTACACAGTTGTGATGAATAGCCGTTACCCCACCCTCGACCCCTACGGGTACGGCAAACTACCCGCCCGGCAGTTTGTGTACCCCACCTTGGGTCAGTCCTAGGAGCAAAAAACAGTAAAATGAAATAATACAACGGTGGCTACAACCGCAACCTGGATGTGCCCCGCAAAAATAATATTACAACAAATTAAATTTACAACAAATGAATTAAATAATAACCCATTGCAAACCCCGGCTATACACCACAACAGTCCAATACAGTTTATATGCACAAACAGATATAACCATTACAGAAATGTGCAACCCCCTGCCAACCGACATACTAGCAGTTAGGGGAGGTTTACGAACACATTAAACAATCACAGATATAATCCAACATGCAAATACTGTACAATTTCGATCGATTAAACATCTTTAATATTGCTCCAAAAACTGCTCTGTAAACTGGAAACCTGAGCAAAATTAAAATATTCCAGAAAACCCCAAATACCAGAGAGGACCCACACATGAAAGATGAGTCCATGACTCGGCAACTCGGCTGCGGAACCGCGGCGGATCGGTGGGATCCGCCGCGCTTCCGCGGCGCTTTAGCCGATTCATGGGCTCAAATTTCATGGGTGTTCTTCTGGACCCTTTTCAAGCTTTCTGCACTTACCTGAAAAATTTTAGGAAATCATTTTAAATTCGACAGAAACTGATGTTTTTTAGGGTTTTCCGGCTTCGTTTTTCCGCTCGAAATTCGTACAAATTTGCAATAAAGTTATTTATTGTTTAGCGAGGCTCTGATACCACTGTAAGTCGATGTACTACACCCCAGAACTTGTGGGGAGGCGGAATTTTCAAAAACGAACTTGTTTAGTGAACGAACATCGACTAACCGCTTGAATCGAAGCTAAACGATAACTAACCAAACATATAGTTGTTCTAAACTACTATGCTTAGGGATTATACCTATCGAAACTAGTCCTTCGTCTTTACGATCTCCTTGTTCTCCTCGGCCTTCTCTAGGTAGTAGACGATCCACCCGAGAGCAAAACTCCAAGCTAAACCTCTAAACTTGAGGCAACTAACCTTCTTGGATTGCCAATCAAAGAAGCTAGAATGAAATAGAGTGATGGTTATGGATTGATTAGTCTAACTAATCCTAGATCTCAACACATGAGGGTGAGGATTAGTCTTTTGAAGAGAGAGAGCTTGAGGAGAGAGAATGTGAATAATATTATGATGAATAAGTTATGAGTATCATAACATATATGAAGCATTTTCTAATAAGAAGAAAAGAATAAAGAGTGATGAATAATCATGCTTCATAAAATATCTAGTGGTGATTCATTAGCATGAGTCATTAAGCAATAAATGTGCATTAATGAGATGAATGAATCACCACCATGACTCATATAACTCATTCAATGAATATGACACATAACCCTCCTTAGTCACCATCTTCTAGAAGCTTCTCGTACAATTACGAGAACGCCCCTCCGATCCGTAAAAATACGGAAAAACTTTAGACTGTAAAAATCCAATAACCGGATACCAGTAACTGGCTTAAACCAAAGCCGACTGGTAAAAACTGTCCAGACGACGTAAGTGTGTAAACACACATATGCGTCCGAACCCTTGTCGTAAAACCATACGACCTCTATATCGTTTCGCCTGGAATAGGAAACTCTCTGTGTGGGACTCTAGAGACTCGACTACTACGCTGGCAGTGGGTTTAACCACAGACCGCAAGCGGCACTAGCTGTACGTAACGGTCCCCAGGTAGTTGTCGATAAGAAGGCCGATGAGGAAACCCATCCGAACTCCTACTGAGTCTGATGTGACAATCTCCATACAGTCCGGTCCGTTCGTCCAAGACTATCGCATATCGGGCCTAGGGGGGTGGCAAGCGTCAGTCCCCTAATAGCGGTATAAGTCGTGTCGGAGGGAAGCCCATTACACCCTGAGAAACTACTGGAACCTACCAGTAAATCTCGCTTGCCCTGGCCAGGGACTTTGCGTAATGGCTCTTTGACACAGCACGATATCTACTCCCAATACCGGGAGGGACGAATCCTGTCTAACCGCTACTGCCTCCAAGTGCTCGGGACTGCACCCAACTGCTACCTGTTTGCACGACTCATTTGAGCCGTGGTAGGGTAGCAATCTAAGAACAGTGGGACACACTCGAGGCGAAGCAGCAGTGTCAAGTCTGCGGACTATGCTGTACTCATGTCACCTGGGAACTGCTCACTGACGACTGGTATCAAACCAACCAACAGTTCCCTGTGAGTCCTGTCCGGTGTACCCGTAACCTAACGAGCACCTGCATACTATCTCCAGTACGACGTACTGACGGCTGTGGGACAGACCATCTCCCCAACTGGGATGAGAAGCGTACACACCAGTCTACTCCGGAGTATCGATGCTCTGTCTCGATAATCCAACGACCAGGGACCTGAAAAAGGATGTGCTTGTAGACTACCCAGCCCCCACTAGTGTGACTGCCATCACAACGCTGGTAGACAAGCAAGATCCCAAGAGCTCTATCAATACGTACACTCACATATTAAGATAGAAAAACCAAGTAGCATACTACCATGTTTAGCAAGACTGTTATATACATGTGAATATCCCAAGCTTCCATTAAGTAATATACAAACTAGTATGATACAGTAATGGCCTTCTAGGGCATAAACACTAACAGGAGTAAGCTGAGAGAGAATTCCATTCTCTTTTAAGTAGCCCAGGAACTCGGCACTTAAGTATTCACCACCTTGATCAGATCTCAGTGTCTTGATACTTTTGTCGATTTGTTTTTCTACTTCATTCTTGTATTCCCGGAATTTCTCAAAGGCCTCGGATTTATGTTTCATCAATAATACATGTCCATACCTTGAGAAATCATCCGTAAAAGTAATGAAGTAAGAATAACCGCTTCTTGCATGTGTAGACATTGGACCACAGTGTATGAGTCCCAAGAGCTCGTTCGCTCTTACTCCGTGTCCAGTGAACGAAGTCTTTGTCATCTTTCCTTTGAGACATTGTTCATATTAGATTTTTGCATTTTTTATATCGCCCATTCTTAATCACATTGCATATAAGTGGGTGCTTTTTGATCCATGTCTGCTAAATAGTTGCAGGTTACAGGTTCTCAGCTCTTTAATGTGAGATTCGTGAAAAGTCGCAACAAATGTGGGACTACGACCAATAACAGATGAATATTTACCCGCATGATGCCGCATACCAGTTCACGCGGAGCTCAAGGCAAAAGTCTACTGTTGAATATCTGAAAGAGAACATAAGTGTTTTTTAGAAACCAAGTGTTCCAAACAGAAGATAAAAGCAACAGAAAAAATCCCTAAAAGATTGATCACACAAGACCATCAAATGGCCGCGGAACCGTGGCCAAACAGGCACATCTACCGCGGTTCTGCAGCCGTGCTCTGCACGTGTCGGTAGGATGTCGGTGCTTTGACTCGGTTTTTAGGGTTGTTTTGTAATTTCATGTATGGATCAGAATGTAAACGTAGGGTTTTTCCTATCTATAAATAGGAGAGTTCAAAGCCAAATGAAGGTGTGCCTCTTTTTAGGGTGCCTCTTTTAGGGTGTCTTTCTTAGGATGCCTCTCTTAATTTTTTATTCCTCTTTTTTATATTCTAGACCTAAATTTTAAATTCAATTGTAATGCGTTCTTGAGAGGTCATCAATAAAGTATGTCTTTTATTATCTCGCATTCTTCTTATTTGCAATTTATTATCTACACTTTTATTTGTTCTTTATTTATCTGCAATTTAGGTCATCAATAAAAAAATGAATTTTACTATTATCTTCTTAATGAGTGAGTAATTCTTCACTTGTTAGGGGTAGGAAAGGGAAGGTTTGAGAGAAGCAAATCTCTCTCACTCCTTTCTTTGCCTAAATAATTTTAATACAGACTCCCTTTAAATCAACTATAATCCGCTCAGTACGGCACCCTATCCTAAATGATAGCGGTGATTCCCTAGTTAGACCGGTTGTGGTTGAATTAACCGGAGGTTAGGGTTAAGAGCCAAGAACGGACGAACAAGGACCAAAAGGAAGAAACTAAGTTTCTTCCCTGTCGTGCTAATCCCCGTTGTTGCCGATTACCCTAATACCTTTATTCACAACTAAGGCATTGAAAGAAGTGAGAAGGTTTCTATTTTGAACTAATCTAATCTTAACCCTTGTAAGCTTTTTATCAACTTATTCTCATTCATAAATCATAAAACAAAACCCAACTTAATTGGACTTAACTCGTTAGAACATAAAGAAAAAGATCCCTTCTCCCTGTGGATCGACCCGTTCTCAACCGGCTAGCTACCAAGCGACACCGTCTTGATTGAGGTAAATTTAAACACAAAAAATCTCTCTATCAATCAAATGACGCCGTTGTCGGGGAGACGGTAATTTCCTTCTTTGTGTAATTTCGGGATAATCAAAAATTTAAAAATATAAAAATTGAAAATCCAATAATAATAATAATAATAATAAAATAAAAAAATAAAAGCAAAAATAAAAGCAAAAATAAAAATCATCTTGTTATTTTTAAAAGGTTTTTTATTACAAGTGTGCAGGCTTGGAGCAAACTCTGTTTCAGATTTGGAGTAAATTCAGTGAACAAATCAATATTCAGGAGATCTAGACAGAAAGAGCAAAATAAACTCAACACAGGGAACAATTTTGAAGCAGTCAAACGTCTGAACAGCGCAGAACCATGTCATAATCGACTGTTTGACCGCGGAACCGCGGTCAAAGGGTGACATCAGCAACCCAAAAATCTCTATGAGTATCCCATTTCTCATCTACTTTCCTCTGCACTCCACTGAAAAAAATTTCCTGCAGGTTTCTTTGCACAGATTCTCTTTCTCTTATCCAATAAATTGTTTTTGTGCAGGATTCTCTGCGCTGCCAAATAAAAAGATTTTTTTTGCAAGTGCTTTAGATTTTTGGTGTGTTAACTGCTCTGCATAATTAATACGGAATCTAAGGGGCTATAACACCAATCAAGATTTGGTGGGGATTTCATTACCCTTCCTGAGACCCTAAAAATCACTAAAAAGTATATGCATCACCCTTGAGCTAAATTAAAAAATATCTAGACTCAGCCAACTAAGAACTGTCGTGCTCATTTGGACAGAAGAGAGTTGTGGGCATTCAATCGTTTATTTAAACTTGACTTTGTGGTGCCTAGGCTAGACAAGTGAGAAAGGTAACTTTAAAAGGCCCCATCTCACGGTGATTCGTGAGCAAAACCCTCATTTCTTCATTTGTGCTTGCCAGGCCAAAATTGGCAGTGAAGAGAAGATTTGAGGGATATCTTACAACTTATCACTTTGGAACTGTTAGGAGCAGTCTAGTGGACTTAGAAGACCATAGCTCTAGCTTTGGTTATGCATGTTTTAACTGTGATTGTTTGAAGTAAGTCCGTATACATTCTTGCAAAACTCTTTCAAAAATTTCTAAACTCCAAAAACAAACAATTTTTTTACAAAAAAAAGAAAATAAAAAAAATATCACATTCTTTTTCTTCTCCTTTCTCTGATTACATCATGGGTACCCCACCTCGCAAAATGTTAGATATATGTATGCCCTAGAGGCCATTATATGATAGTGGACGTATCTATACATGTATATATATTCAGTATACATTCTTGCTCGACATGATAGTATGCTATCTGGTTCTTCTTTATCTGACATGTTGATTTGATCATGCTTTTATTCATTCATACATGCTGATAAAGCCCTGAGGATATCGGCTTGACTGCAGTGATTATGATGGAGATCATACTAGTGGGACATCTGTAGTCTATAAGCATATCCTGGAAAATCCCTAGTCGTAGGTATATCGAGATGGAGCATTGATATACCCGAGTAGACTAGCGTATATGATACCGGACCCATTCGATGGGCGATGAATGTTCCCACATTCATCGATTTTTGACATCAAGATCATATACGGGTGCTCAGTGGTGACTGGGTACACTCGACGGACTCACCGAGAACTCCTATATGGAATTATATCTATCATCGGATAGCAGTTCTCAGGTGACACTGGTACAGGTTAGTCTGTAGACGCGAGATCGTCATAGAGTCTTGTGTGTTCTCCCACTGTACTTTGATTGCCATCCTACCATGGCTCTACTGAGTCGTGCAAACAGGAGGCCGTTGGGTACAGTCCCGAGACACACGAAGGCAATGAGCGATATGAGGGGTTTCGTCTCTCCCGATATTGGGAGTTGATGATGTGCTGTGCCTAACTGGTTATATCAGTAACTCCCTGGCCAGGGCTGCTGAGATTTGCTGATAAGTGTTATCAGTAGTTTCTCGATCTGTTATAGACCATTCACCAGCACGACTTATTAAGTTATTGGGGTCGACGTGACCATCCCTAGGCTCGATATGCAGCATATCTGACGAAGAGACCGGACTGTACGGTAGTGTTGCCGGTTGGCTCGACGGGAGTTGTAGCAGGTTCGCTTGTTTTCTTCTGATCGCTCAATACCCGGGTGGCCGTTACGTTTAGCTGACCGCTTGTGGCTTGGGGTTGCTTGATTTGATCATCACCCACTGCCGGCGTATTGACGAGTCTTAGAGTCCCAAAAAGGAGTTACCTAGTCCAAGCGAAACGTTATGGTGCGCGTATGCGATATGCGCATGGACCCGATTAAAATGCGCGTATAGGATACCGAACATTGATCGGGCGGCTTGCTTTTGGTGGTGTCATATGTGATATGGCCGGATTGATAAATCAAGTGTTGATTTATCATTTAACCATTAGTTTTCTCACTTAAAACCTTTTCTTGTATATGATGGATGTATGCATGCATGTATGTTTTTCTATCTTTCTTTTAGTTTCATGCACATATGGATGTGCATACATACATACATACATACACCGTCTATCATGGTTGACAACACATGGAAAATGGTGGCAATATAAGACTCACACCATGGATAAATAGATGGATTATTATTTGATTTTGTGTTTAAAACAAAATAGAAAAGGAAAGGATAATTCTTGACTTGCTTCTACATTCTTCTTTAACCTAACCATCCTCACCTATCCTTAACCTTGGATTAAACTTTCCTTCTATATTTTAAACCCTAATTAAATAATAACTCAAACATTTGACTATGGTTTGAAATGAGAAGAAATAAAATATATATAGATATATTTCATTTCTTTTCAAAGGTTGATCTTTTCTCTTCTTCAAAAGAAAAGCAATCATCTTCCTCCTCCTTCTTCCTTTGCTCTCTAGTTCCTTCTAGTGAGCAAATCACATATTAAGAAAGGTTTTGTAAGTGAGAATCACAACCACAACATCATTCTATACAAGTTTAGCCAACTTGTTTAGAGTGTTCTCTTCATTTCTCATCTTGAAAAGTGAAGTTGCGAGCTTAGACTAGGAACTTCGGGTGGATCGTCGTGGACGCGAGAAGACTTCAAGAGGACCTTCCTCCAACACCCAAGAGGCCAAAGTGTGTAGCGAAGAGAGCTACAAAGGTTGTAGTCTCGAAACCCTAGTCTTTATTTCCTTTAACTTTTAGAAACCCTAATTTTCTAGGATCGATCCCATGTATGCTTGCTTAGCACCATAAAAACTTGAATTTTGAGACATGTGATGCATCCAAACTCTACATAGGGTGCTAGGTAAACCTAACATTGGTATCAGAGCCGACCTAGAACATTAGGCGACATTTTTACGAAGTAAAAATCTCGATCGGATGAAAATACGACTTTTCGAAGCCTTCTCTGGACATTTTTTAAAATCTGACATTTTTCAGAATTAAAAATACTTAAAAAATAGAAAAGGAAAATATATGAAATACTGTGAAAAATGAACCAATGATCCGTACAAATGGCCGCGGAACCGCGGCAATTACTTGCTTAGGCCGCGATTCCGCGGCCGTACAGAGAGTTAAATGCTTCATTTTTGCATGGTAATTCATAAAACTGCTTGTATATTGTTTTGGGTATGTTTAATCTGAATTTTGTACTGTAAATTCTAGAGATGGTTTTGGACTCATCGATTCGATCAGAATTTTCATTTCGTTGCTTTTCCAGGTAAATTAGAAAGTATTGAAGTGTTTGAACGAGTATCATTTACTCACTATTCACGGTGTTTTAATATTTTGGAGGTATGTGCAAGTCTTTTTGTGGTGGACCCTCTAGAAGACAACAAACCTTAACTCGATTATGTGACTGTCTTGAACTGCCCTTTGAACCTTAGGGTTTGGGGCAGTACGGCATGCCACATGTGAGGCGTTGGCTTGAACCTTCTACGGCTGGACCGCTACTACTGTGTCACATTCCGGATTTTTGAACCCTGCTCAAGTGTTGAGCTTTAGTGAATCTTGGGTACTTGATCGTTCGTTCGAAAACTTTAATACTGTCTGTTTATCTGGATTGTGATGCAATGTATGGAATTCATATTACTAGACATGAAATATGAAGTATGTGATATTTCGTATTTGCGATGTCTAAAGAGAATGTGGATTCCAGATATTGCAGTTTTACACTTTCTTTTCTGTGACCGTAAGTGTAGTATGTAGTGGTATTGTCGATTGTCGTTGCTATACGTTGACGACAATCGGTGTATGCATACTTACTTATGTTGATGATATGAGATATTATGTGTTGCTGAGATATGATGTGCAGGATTGTCGCGATTGAATAGCCGGGGGTTTTATGTGAGATGAGAGTTTTATATTTTCATTCATGTAAATTCAAATATAATGTAATATTCTTTTATTTGGAGCACTTCCGGGTTGAGGTTGCTGCTACCAGTGTTGTATATTATTTACTTTTCCGCATTAGGATGGACCTAAGGAGGGGAGCACAGGTGACCGGGTTCTGGGGTTCAGTAGGAGGCCATCTCGAGGAGTCGAGACCGGGTCTCCTAAACTCCAGAATTGGTAGGGTCACTTGCCGCTCTCGTAGGGGTCCAGGGTGTGGGCTTGGCTATTCATCGCGACTGTGGAATCCGTATTTTCTATTCTGGCTAAATAATAAATACGGACGTCCTAATATATCCCACATTATATCTATGTTTCTGCTGGCTGTGTTCTGTGATATCTGAGATGAATGACATATTTTATATATGATATATCCCGTCCCGGTATGCCGTTAGTTAAGTAACATAACGGTGCATAACGGAACATTGCGGCGAATGCGGATGGCATAAGCGTACGTGTTATTTTCGTTTCTTTTCTGTGATTGGCTTAAGGACTTAAATGATGGGATTACATTATTGTGATTAATGTAAAGAAAATAAACCTAAAAAGATGTTGTAGAATCGGATTTGAAAACCACTCGGCTATTTATGAAAAAGCAATATTTCAAAACTGCGGAGCTTAAGCCACTCCTTTTGAAAACCTTTTGATTCTACAACGATATCAAGTTCAAAGCGTTAAAGATTTTCTTAAAAATCATCCGCAACCCTCCGTCATTTTAGGAAGTAGAGTACTTAGTATTCGTGCTACGTTTGTTGACTATAGTTAAGGCGTAGTGTACGGTAGCTAAGTGATGTCTTCCTACATTGCATATGATGCAGATTAATTAGGACATTCTTATGACTTTGTTGACCATAGTTAAGGGTCATATGAGTGGGTCTAATTAATCAAGAAATGACGGGTAGAGCTTGACTGGTACTTATGATTTGTTGACCTTACTTAAGGTCGTAAGTACTAAGGGTAAAAACCACATCGGGAATTTCAATAGTTGAAATTTGCAATGAGATTGAATACTTTCCATGTGATGGTTGGATCTCGATCCCACTGTGGCCGATAGTTGCTCCTAGAAGAGTTTTACAGTTTACAATTAGCTAACTAATTAGGTGTCTAGAAAGGTGTTAACGGGGCTCGGCCTCTGGGAAAACGAGGTTTACTCTAATTAGGTCCGTGCGAAAGCACGGGGAACCTCCCTCAAGTACCGATACTGGCCTGGCTGAACGGTTAGCGAAGTTGTAGACTGTAATTAATCCTGGCTAGTTTTTCTTTTTAAGGTTTGAAAGAAAAACTTGATAAAAGCAGTGGGAAACATCGATTAGACAAGATAATAACCAATCTGATCTATGAAAGAGCTTTCGCTGAGTGTATTCTTTTCTCTCTCTTAATGGCAGATACCCATGACTGGACTCAAGCTTCTACTAGATAAAAACAAACTGAATGGGACCAATTATAAAGACTGGCTGAGGAATCTGAAAATAGCCTTGACTTATGATAAAGTATCATATGTCCTCACGGCTTCAGCTCCGCCCGTCCCAGGTCCAAAATCCTCAGTTGCAGACATTGAAGTCCGCAAGACATGGGACGCTGACTGTGCCACGGCAAAATGCCTCGCGCTTGCATCGATGGATAACACACATCAAAAGCAGCACGAGGATATGGACATTCACGGTATATTGCTCCATACAAAGGAGTTGTATGGAGAGCAATCCCGTGTATTACGACACGAAGCATCAAAGAAATTGTTTCATATGCGAATGGCCCCTGGCACACCAGTAGGAGACCATGTTCTGAAGATGATAGCTCTTATAGAAGAGCTTGAGAACCTTGGATGGAAGATGGACAATGAACAATATATAGATATTATTCCGCAGTCCCTCCCCTCCACCTTTGCTCAGTTCATAGTGAACTTCAACATGCATGGCATAGAGAAGGAACTCTCTGAACTCCTTAACATGTTAAGGAGTGCAGAGAGCACTATGAAGTCAGCAAAAACTCCCGTTATGACTATTGGACAGTCTTCCTCTTCTCACCCGAAAGCTAAGGCCAAGGGAAAGGAAAAGAAGAAGCCCACCAATCCTAAGGGTGGAGTTAAAGAGGTGAAGGGAAAGGAAAAGTCCAAGGCTGGAGACTCGGGGAAAGGCGAATGTTTTCATTGCCACAAGACAGGACTTTGGAAGCGCAACTGCACGGAGTACTTAAGTCTCAAGAAGAAGCATGGTGATGCTTCTGCTTCAGGTGCATTTGTAACAAAAAACTGTTTTTCAATAAACTCTGCTTCTTGGGTATTGGATACCGGTTCAGGTTCTCACATTTGCAATTCTATGCAGGGGCTGAGAAATAGCAAAGTTTTGAAGACAGGTGACCATACTCTCCGCGTTGGAAATGGTTCCAATGTACATACAGTCGCAGTGGGAGAGTATCACTTGGGGTTGCCATCTGGATGTATTTTGGTTTTGAATCCATGTTATTTTGTACCAAGTATGCTTTGTAATATAATATCCGTTTCTTTGTTGGACAATGAAGGATATAATTTTGTATTGCAGAACAATGTTATGAACATTCACCTGAATCAAATGTTGGATGGGTATGGTACGCTTAATAACGGAATATATGTCCTAAATCAATACACAGTTTTTAGTATCCAACACACTAATAAAAGAAAACTTTCAGAATTAAATGAAGCTTTTCTTTGGCACTATAGACTTGGTCATATTAACGAAACAAGACTAAACAAGTTACACAAAGATGGATATTTAAACTCTTTTGAATATAAATCTTATGCGACTTGCCAGTCTTGTATCAAGGGTAAAATGACCAAAACTCCGTTTACCGGACACGGAGAAAGAGGTACTCAGCTCCTAGGCCTCATACATAGTGATGTATGTGGGCCAATGTCTACATAGGCTAGAGGCAGTTTTTCATACTTCATTACATTCAGTGACGATTTCTCAAGATTCGGTCATGTATTTTTATTAAAGCACAAGTCCGAAGCTTTCGAGAAATTCATTGAATATAAACAAGAAGTAGAAAAACAAACCGTCTTGAGTATCAAGATGCTTCGATCTGATCGAGGTGGTGAGTATCTCAGTACTGAATTTGCAAACTTCCTAAAAGAGAATGGGATTCTCTCTCAGCTCACTCCTCCTTACACACCACAGCATAATGGTGTGTCAGAACGACGGAATAGGACCCTATTAGATATGGTCCGGTCTATGATGAGTGATGCTGAGTTACCAGTCTCGTTTTGGGGGCATGCATTGGAGACTGCAGCGTTTCTACTAAACAGGGTTCCAATCAAAACTGTGTCTACCACGCCATATGAGATATGGCATGGGAAGAGACCATCTCTTAAGAGAATTAAGATTTGGGGTTGCCCGGCCAATGTTAAAAAGCAGAATCCGGACAAACTCGAGACACGGTCAGTCATGTGTAACTTTGTGGGACATCCAAAGAATTCTTATGGATATCTATTCTACCACAAAGAGGAACAAAAAGTGTTTATTCCTCAGTATGCCACATTCTTAGAAAAAGAGTTTTTCACAGATAAAAATGATGGTAAGGTGGTGGATCTAGAAGAGGTTCTAGAAACACAAACTACAAATGAAGATTTGGTTGAACCGGCTGTTGCAACAGAAACTGAGGAACCTCGGCCACTCCGTAGGTCTGGTAGGACTTCTCGCCCACCGAAGAGGTACTACGGTTTCGTCATTGATGGTAACGGAGAAGACTGCATCATGGATGATGATGATCCTACCAGTTTTCAGCAAGCTATCACGAGTAGAGACTCTGTGAAGTGGCTGGATGCCATGAGATCCGAAATGGAGTCTATGTACACCAACAAAGTATGGACTTTGGACGTTGTACCCCCTGGGGTAAAACCTGTGGGGTGCAAATGGATCTTTAAAAGAAAGATTGGTGTAGATGGGCAGGTGGAGACCTATAAGGCAAGACTTGTGGCGAAGGGTTTTCGTCAAAGACCAGGTTTGGACTATGACGAGGCTTTTTCTCCCGTAGCCATGCTTAAATCCATTTGGATCCTACTTGCTATTGCTGCTCACTATGACTATAAAATCTGGCAGATGGACGTTAAAACCGCATTTCTAAATGGAAATTTAGAAGAATGCGTTTATATGGATCAGCCAGAGGGCTTCATTGACAGTGGGAGCAGCGGGAAAGCATGTAAATTGCTTAAATCCATATATGGGTTAAAGCAGGCATCACGGAGTTGGAACATCTGTTTCGATGATGTCATCAAAGAGTTTGATTTCATCAAAAATCCAGATGAACCTTGTGTTTATAAGAAGGCTGTAGGGAGAGCTGTCACATTCCTCGTATTGTACGTGGACGACATTCTTCTGATAGGAAATGATATTCCTATTCTACAGTCGGTCAAATCTTTCTTATCACTGAGGTTCTCCATGAAGGACCTGAGTGATGCCACATACATTCTAGGCATAAGGATCTATAGGGATAGATCCAAAAGGTTATTGGGATTGTCCCAAACCAGGTATATTGACACATCCTAAAAAAGGTTTAGTATGGAAGACTCCAAGCGGGGTGCCTTACCCACTTGCCATGGGGTCACTCTCTCCAAGGATTCTTGTCCAAAGACCGATGAAGAGAGAGCTCGCATGAGTGTTATACCCTATGCTTCGGCAGTAGGATCTATAATGTATGCGATGCTATGTACACGCCCAGATGTAGCTTACGCACTTACTGTTGTAAGCAGGTATCAATCTAACCCTGGGGAGAATCACTGGACAGCTGTGAAGAACATTCTTAAGTAATTATGAAGGACTAAAGAATTGTTCTTGGTGTATGGTAATGGAGATCTCCAAATGGAGGCCTTTACCGATTCAAGCTTCCAGAGCGATAAGGACGACAGCAAATCTATCTCTGGGTTTGTATTTACCCTCAATGGAGGGGCGGTGAGTTGGAAGAGTTCCAAACAAGATACCGTTGCAGACTCTATGATGGAAGCTGAGTACATTGCTGCAAATGATGCTGCCAAGGAAGCCGTCTGGATGAACAAGTTCGTCTCAGAGCTAGAAGTAGTTCCAACTATTATTGATCCAATACCTTTGTATTGTGATAAAAATGGGGCTATGGCGTTAGCCAAAGAGCCCAGATACCATCAGCGGTCCAGATACATCCTGGGGCGTTTTCATTTGATCCGGGAGATTGTAGATCGCCGTGAGATCGAGATTAGGAGAGTAGACACAAAAAATAACACAGCGGATCCATTCACCAAGGCCCTCCCTCAGCCGCAGCATGAGCGACTTTTTGAGATGTTGGGTATGAGATACGCCAATAACTGGCCTTAGTGCAAGTGGGAGATTGTTGTATATATGTATGCCCTAGAGGCCATTATATGATAGTGGATGTATCCAGACATGTATATATATTCAGTATACATTCTTGCTCGACATGATAGTATGCTATCTTGTTCTTCTTTATCTGACATGTTGATTTGATCATGCTTTTATTCATTCATACATGCTGATAAAGCCCTGAGGATATCGGCTTGACTGCTGTGATTATGATGGAGATCATCTAATGGGACATCTATAGTCTATAAACATATCCTGGAAAGTCCCTAGTCGTAGGTATATCGAGATGGGGCATTGATATACCAGAGTAGACTAGCTTATATGATACTGGACCCATTCGATGGCCGATAAATGTTCCCACATTCATCGATGTTTGACATCAAGATCATATACTGGAGCTCAGTGGTGACTGGGTACACTGGACGGACTCATCGAGAACTCCTATATGGAATTATATCTATCGTCGGATAGCATTTCTCAGGTGACACTGGTACAGGTTAGTCTGTAGACCCAAGATCGTCATAGTGTCTTGTGTGTTCTCCTACTGTACTTTGATTGCCATCCTACTACGGCTCTGCTGAGTCATGCAAACAGGTGGCCGTTGGGTACAGGCCCGAGACACACGAAGGCAATGAGCGATAGGAGGGGTTTCGTCTCTCCCGGTATTGGGAGTCGATGCTGTGCTGTGCCCGACTGGTTATATCAGTAAGTGCCTGGCCAGGGCTGCTGAGATTTGTTGATAAGTGTTATCAGTAGTTTCTCAATCTGTTATAGACCATTCACCGACACGACTTATTGAGTTATTGGGGTCGACGTGACCATCCATAGGCTCGATATGCAGCATATCTGACGAAGAGACCGGACTGTACGGTAGTGTTGCCGGTTGGCTCGACGGGAGTTGTAGCAGGTTCGCTTGTTTTCTTCTGATCGCTCAATACCCGGGTGGCCGTTACGTTTAGCTAACCGCTTGCAGCTTCGGGATGCTTGATATGATCATCACCCACTGCTGGCGTATTGACGAGTCTTAGAGTCCCACAAAGGAGTTACCTAGTCCAGGTGAAACGTTATGATGCGCGTATGCGATATGCGCATGGACCCGATTAAAATGCGCGTATAGGATACCGAACATTGATCGGGCGGCTTGCTTTGGTGGGGTCATATGTGATATGGCCGGATTGATAAAGCAAGTGTTGATTTATCATTTAACCATTAGTTTTCTCACTTAAAACCTTTTCTTGTATATGATGGATGTATGCATGCATGTATGTTTTTCTATTTTTCTTTTATTTTCATGCACATATGGATGTGCATACATACATACATACATACACCATCTATCATGGTTGAGTACACATGGAAAATGGTGGCAATATAAGACACACACCATGGATAAATAGATGGATTATTATTTGATTTTGTGTTTAAAACAAAATAGAAAAGGAAAGGATAATTCTTGACTTACTTCTACATTCTTCTTTAACCTAACCATCCTCACCTACCCTTAACCATGGATTAAACTTTCCTTCTATGTTTAAACCCTAATTGAATAATAACTCAAACGTTTGACCATGGTTTGAAATGTGAAGAAATAAAATATATATAGATATATTTCATTTCGTTTCAAAGGTTGATCTTTTCTTTTCTTCAAAAGAAAAGTCATCATCTTCCTCCTCCTTCTTCCTTTGCTCTCTAGTTTCTTCTAGTGAGCAAATCACACATCAAGAAAGGTTTTTGAAGTGAGAATCATAACCACAACATCATTCTACACAAGTTTAGCCAACTTGTTTAGAGTGTTCTCTTCATTTCTCATCTTGAAAAGTGAAGTTGCGAGCTTGGACTAGGAACTTCGGGTGGATCGTCGTGGACGCGAGAAGACTTCAAGAGGACCTTCCTCCAACACCCAAGAGGCCAAAGAGTCTAGCGAAGGGAGCTACAAAGGTTGTAGTGTCGAAACCCTAGTCTTTATTGCCTTTAACTTTTAGAAACCCTAATTTTCTAGGATCGATCCCATGTATGCTTGCTTAGCACCATAAAAACTTGAACTTTGAGACATGTGATGCTTCCAAACTCTACATAGGGTTCTAGGTAAACCTAAAACAAAACTCCTGCAGAACTTTGGTACCCACAACCAGACATTACATCCTACGGTTCTTATTTTGGTTGAATTTCGAACGACCCCTCCATATCCAAAATTTCTTTGAAAGATCAGATAGACACATCTAGGATAACCAATTGGACTCTGCAATCCACTTTGTATCAACCATTTCAACCTTCACCACCTTCTTACGTTGATACTCCTTTTTCGAGTCCTGTTGTAACTACGAAATCCATGTCTATTGCTGAACATATTGAACAATCTCGTAACTGATCTTTCACTCCTTTCGCCAATGCGAATTCTTTGGATCAACAATTCCATTCACCTTCTTATCTGTATTTGATCCTACCCCTGTTCAACCATTCTATTCCTATCCATCCTACCCAACTTTTTCACTTTCCCTAGACATTGCTTCTACACAACCATTTGGAGTTTCACGTATCCAAACAACTTTGAATTTTTTACCGAAACCCCGTCACAACCCAAGTCTAGTATGGAACAGTCGTTAGAAGACTTTCAGGTATCGTCGTACCAATAGATGATGGATTTAAACGCGTCCATGGCCCTCACTCATACAACCTAACGAATCGGCAGCTAGTTTCCAACTAGCTCCACATTTTCCAATATATGATGAGGGGGTTGGACAGATTAATAATTTGAGTGGAAAGAGTGAGCTGTGCACCCTTCTAAATAAAACCTACCCATCCCCAATTGAATCCCACAACTCCGATTTTGAATGTCTGTCAAGTGTTCCAAATGATCCACAAGTTGAAAATAGGATGTTTAATGAGTTGTGCGACTTTGTAGTGTTTGATTTACCTGATTGTGAAGGGTCACTTTCGAGTGAAACCATCACCAATCCTTTTGACCTCTACACCTCCACTCTAGAACCTGAATTGATTAATTTCCATGATTTTGATAAGGTGTCTAAGAAAATTTATTTTCACTTGATTGAGGATATCGACGCTGGGAATATTTTGGATTTTGAACCCGCAGATTTAACTGAATTTTTCTCTCCAATTCATCATCCTGAGTCATTAAATATTTCTCCAAAACTTTATATGTGTCTTGATTTTGATGAGAATTGCATGGAGAGTATTGAGGAAATTATTGAGGATGAACCAGTTTTGCTTGATGAGTCGGATTTTCCAATTCACCATGTCTCTTCCACTGACTATGTACACCCTCCTGAACCTTTAACTGTTACTCTTCCTAAATCACTCCCCTTCATCCTTTCCATCGTTCCGACCGCGCAAGAAACTGTATCACTTTCATTTCTTATGTCTGGTTTACCAAGTTCGACGTACCCATGTTTTCTCATGACTCTTGAGGGATTTGACCTCATTTTTCAGTGGGTTGATAGATCAGCACAATCGCTTTTTACACATCGGTCATTACAAATTGTGCTAATTTATACACTCCATCTTTACCCTCAAGTTCGTATTCAATTTCTTTCTCCCACTTTCTCTTGTTCTGCTTCTAATCTTCCTTTAATGATAGCGAGTATTAATGAATCACAATCCGATTTTTGAGTTCGATAATTCTAGAAAATAACTTGATTTAGACTCTTTTGAGAATAAGGTAGATGAGCCTTACGAGTCTCCTACTTCCGTAATTTTTGAAAAATCAAGTGTGTTGAATTCTGGCGCGACACTTATTGACATTGAAAAGTTCAATCTTACCATCGATGAAAGTTTCGAAGATATTTTCGCCGATGAACTCGCATTCCTAAACGACACGGATTTTGTGATTAATCAACCTCCACCTGAAGAAGTCAAACCACAACCATTTCTTCTTATCCCATACCAGAATGTGACCATTCTTCCCATTCCTAATCATCCACATTCTCGTTTCTGTTCACCATTGTTGTTTCATCTCTACAAATCGAGACGTAAACCTTTTCTTTTACACCACTTATCTCTTCCCCACTTCTTCCTGGCTCCATACAACATGTTCTTTCACCAACCACACCATTATAACGATAATTTTTTTGAATGGTTGGTGCTAAACTTTGGCATGGGTAAAGCCTTGTATAGCTTGATACTGTGTTTTCTCCCCCCTAACTCTGAACTTTAACACTTAAACAGTAGAAAAACTGTTTCACTTAAGTTTGGAGAGGACCTTTTTGTGTATATATATTTTGTTTTCTTTTTTTGTTAATAATAATAATAATAATAATAATAAAACAGGGGAGTGCTGACAATTATGACCCTCTTGGTGTAGCCTGACAGTGAGGGCACTGTCAAGTTTAAGTTTCGGGGTGTGCTCGGAAAGCTTTCTTTCTTCGCATTCAAGTGTATATTTTTTTTTGCATTTGCATACTTATTTTAAAATCCATAAAAATCAAAAATTTTAACAATTATAAAAAGTGAAAAGTTAAATTTTGGCCATATTTAACTTATGTTCAACATGACGGTTGACTAGTTAGGAAAAACTAAATCCTAAATTTGGTAAATTAAAAACCCTAAAAATAACCTTTCTTAATGTTTAACTGTAGAAAATATATGTCCTTGTAATTTATTTAGAAATAGGCAGATTTTGAGTTCAGTTCCTGGGCTAAATCGAAATAATGGAAGAGTATTGAAATCTCTATTTGAAGTATAAGTCTGAAAAATAATTCTGAACCTTAAATCCAAATTCTGAAAATATATACCCTATTATACGCACTTACACGCATCTTGAAATTTGGGATAGTAGAGGATACTGCCATGACCCGAAATTGCACATGACTGATACTTGAATCATATGAAGTCTATAGGACCCCATCTAATTCAAGTAAGCCAAGAAATCTCAGAAATCTAAACCATTTAAAGAAAGAAGTAAAGAATAATTGTTTTAAAACAAGGGGTTTTAATAACATAAGCTGAATATGCATTTTTAAAATCTCAAGTCTTTTCTAAAAATTTCGGCAGAGTTTCTTTTGTAAATACTGGCCCCAAATGGGGTACAATATGAATAATACATGCACAATGATAAAACGCATCCCCAAGCGGGAGCTAGCTCTTCATCAATTGACGGTCACAACCACGCAAGCAATATAATATACAATACCGAAGACGAGGATCAAATTTCAAAAGGAAACTCAAAACAACAAGAAAACCATAATAATACAAGGGCGACTCTACAATCGAAAGAATAAACAACTGGTTTTCTAAGTCTGAAATACTATACAAGTCTGGTTGATAGAGTTACTAGATACAACTGAAAATAAAATAAATAAATAAATACAATGTTGGTCATGATGCGAATGAACCCACCTATCAAACCAATCACTCGGAATGGGAACGGTGTGTCAGAAACCGCAATGAAACTTGTACGGCAAAACTTGCAAGATACTGTGGCATAACGGGGGTGAGTTGCCAACTCGTGAGTAGAAAATATCACAGAGCAGAAATCATATGTATGACTCAATCCTTGGTCAATACGATCCAAAGTATATATATCTTTAATATGATAAAGTCTGAAGCATGATAAGGTGGCAAGGGTAAACATCTATACATCAATGTAATACCAAGTGCTCGTGACAGTGCTTCAGGTAGCAACATATCATAAATATAAGGTATGATCAATGTAATCAACATGAAATCAGTGTCAACTATATACTCAAGTCTATAAGTATGTGGATATCATCCAACTATGTAATCAATGCCTGTGCGTGTGGATCTTGTCCACGGGTCAACCAATGACACAAAACATCATGCATGTAAATATCATAAAGCATATGCATGAAGGTATGAGGATATAAATCAACGTGTGTCCCTCGCGACACATCAAAATTATGGAACCTGAGTGTCTAGCATCGACACTCAAAAACATCATGAAACCCGTACATAGCATCGGCATATAAATCCTCATATATCGGGCTCCGTCAGTCCGGATCGGCCCATGGGCTCTGTCAGTCTGGATCGGCTCATATCATCTCTCGTCTCTGGTCGGTATCCTCCGGATATCCGACGAGCCTAAATACTATCACCGGTAGGTAGTGGTCCCTCTGCCAGGCTCATCGTCATCCACACGAAATCTCTCTCTTGCCCCGGGGTACCATACCGGGTCCACTATGTACCCGCAAACGGAATCATCCGCCTCCTCGAATCGGGTTTCACATCTAACTCTCCGAATAAAGAAAACACATAGTGGACGCACTGAAATATCATATCAAGAGAAACCAGGTTTTTAAAACAGTACATGCTTTCTTTTGAAATCGCCACGGTTCTCAAGTCCAAAAATCTCATGAAAACAGCATATCTCAATGCGTAAAAACGTAAAGCATGATGTATGCGACATATAACAGAAACGTAAGTATTTCCGTATATCAAGCAACATGGAACAGTAATATGCACACATCGAAGGAAAACCGCTCCTTTAAATGAATCCAGTTTTAAAATATATCTTGCAGTTCCCAAATCTCCAAAATCAAGCCAGAATCATCTATGTATGTGCAAATACGTATGTATGCAAGTATGGGTGTACGCAAATATGAGTGTACAATATGTATGTACGCAAGTATGAGTGTACAATATGTCTGTGCGCCAATATGGATGTACAAGTAGGTATATACACAAGTATGAGTGTATAATATACCTGTGCGCCAATATGGATGTACAAGTAGGTATATACGCAAGTATGAGTGTACAATGTGCCTGTGCGCCAATATGGATGTACAAGTAGGTATATACGCAAGTAAGAGTGTACAATATGTCGGTGCGCCAATATGGATGTATAAGTAGGTATATACGCAAGTATGAGTGTATAATATGCATGTGTGCCAGTATGTCATACAAGGAGTCATATCCTGATGCAACAATCCTACTGTTTAATGACATGGCAATTATCGATGATGAAATGTGTGAGCCAGCAAGCAGGTGTACGTGGAACATACGCATTATCGATGATGGTGCTGGTGTCCTGACAATATGGGTTTAATATAACCAAAAACACATTTAAACATGCAATGCGATGCGAATAGCAAGAATATGCAGAAATTGAATAATAAACATAACAGTGAAGAATTTACATCAATATATATATATATATATGTCATACAATTTTGCCATTTGAAATAACACGAATCGTGGTGTTTAGAAAAATAATGGTTACGATGTTTTTTAAGAAAAGATGCGTCTTTTGAAAATATCCGTAGAATCCCTTGGCCTGTCTTTAAAATACTCACGATTCGTTAGTTTTGAAATAGGTATGACTCTAGTCTAGTCTAAGATCTATAAGTAAACTACAGGACAACTAGAAAGGTAAGGAAACCACCTAAATCTGAGTCGATACATATAAATATAATAGTCGGTGATCCCGCCACAATAGTATCATATACGATACAATATATAACATGACATCCTCGAGTCAAAAGTGCGGATCCATCATCAAAATAGAGCTCGTACGGTAAATCCATCGTACGGCATCCCAATCTGGGTACGGATCGAATATCGTATATATCTCATCAATTATCCGGTTATCCTTATCATCATATCTCATGAACTGGGGGTATTAATCTAAGTCTAGTACAAACTTATACCATCTGCATATATATATATATATATATATATATATATATATATGAAAAAACACGCCTAAAAGCCCACTAATATCTCATATCGTATTTCATAATATGAATCAAAACATATCACCGATCTCATGGCATCATGCCTAATTTCATCGACTCATCTCCAAATACCATAACAATCCTCATCATCCATATATAAGTATACGTATATATATACATAGTCCCATACCTATGTATGTGTATATATACATATCCCCATAAACGCACAAGTAAAACAAAGTAAGCATGTGTTTGCGTGCGGTTGGGTGTAAACCTTATTCTAAGGTCCGCGATTAACTAACTAATGACGCTATCATCCAATTATACTAAAATAATCCATGACTCCCAAAGTCTATCTAGATAATCATAATCTCATATAATATATCCATATAATATGTACCATACACTACACTACGAAATGTGGGGGTGCTATATGCCATCCACCCGACTTTTCCCGTAAATATATATCTACTCACCTTGATCCTCGCTTGCTAGAGTCGATGACGCCACGCTAATCCTCGTCGTCTTGAAATCCACGTGGGGGGTACCTACAACCAATACACAATCGCAAAATGCGTATTAAATTCAAGTCGGAAAATCAAAACGGCTCACGTTTTTCTCATAGGTTAAAACCTATAGCCTATGCCTGCAAAACCACCTAACAACCCCCGTCTCTGACGTGCAAACAACAGACGACAAAACACAAAATCAAATCCCAAATTAAAACGAAGTCGCAAAACAATGCAACAGCTCAAGAAAATGGTCCCAGATTTTACCCAAAGTGAAATTAGCCAATTTTGCACATATGGAGGGTTTAATTTACTGGAGATAAAGCCCTGGACCAAACACAGATCATTTCCATTCTACCCAGGCCGCATTTTGCAGCCAAAATTTTCCATGACTTGGAGTGGGGGTCTCAGGTTTTGGGTATAGGTTCTAGGTTGCCTTCACATCTCTCAGTCTTCGCTAAATATTTTTCAGGTCACCCGGGTGATACCAGATACCAAAATACATCACCGTTTCGATAAAATCTGCCGATGTTGGGGTTTCTAAGTTTGGGTTTGGGGTTTTATTCTCTGGTTTTAATGCAAAATACAATCACTACAAGGGTTCTGTGGTCTCTACAAACCTCAATTACACTTTAAGATTCAATTCAAACCCTAACCTCTTCTAGAAATTCTTAAAGTTCACAACACAACTCTAAAACACTTCTAAACTTGCATGAAAGCTAAAGTAAATCAATTACAATGAAAATGATGAATGAATTACCTCATTTGGCAACTCCAGAATTTTCTTGAGTTGCCCAAGAGCCCAAAATGCAAATTTTCTTGGTCCAAAGTCTAGCTTGTGAGCTTGTGCATGCTTTTAATGAAATGGAGATTGGGTTTTGAGTTGATTTTGGGTGGTGTTTTGAGGTGTGAAGTGGATGCAGAGATGGGGAAGCAGCCATGAAGAGGGAGAGAGGAAAGAGATGAAGAAAAATGATGAAGGAAGACAAGCCATGGTCAAGTTTGACTCCTCACTCTCTCTCTCATGCCCATCCCTCAATAGTATATTCTTTTTATTTTCTCTTGTTTGTATTCTTTTCTCTTCTATTTTCATTTTAAAAACCAAACCATGCAAATGAAAATAAGAAAAGATCATGGTGGAAAATGTAATAAGTGTGAAAAATGACTTGGTGCATGCCACATGTACAAAACTAGCTTAATTCACGATTAGCGATATTAAATCACGATTAGCATAAAAATTGTGTATAATAAATCATAAAATTTCATAATTTGCATAAATCACATAAAACACCCTCTTTTTAGTAATTTTTATAATTTTCCAAATTTTTTCCGATTTATTGGTATTTAATTATACCGCATTATTAAAATATTCAATATATTTATTATTTAATTATAAAAATTCCCAAAAATAATATTTTATTTTTCTGAAATGTTACAATCTTCCCTCCTGAAAGAAATTCGGTCTCTGAATTTAAATTTAAACCCCTCAAATACTAAAACATTTCAGTAAAAGTCCAAATCGTCGTGGCTCCGAAATTATCAATACATAAAACGCATCATAGCGCAATGCATGCGCATGAACAATGAGCAGATAACTCCAAATCAGAACTCTGTCAAGCATCCCGCAATCATCGGAGTCATGGTGAAGACACAAATGCCAAATCCGAAATGAAACCAATATGATATACATCAAAACTATACATGTAAACATCAAATCTATACATGTAAATATCTGAAGGAAATGCATGCCAAACCTTTCATGTTGCTGTGCGATGCGCATAATACTGCACAGTGGCGAACGTCTATTGTAAGAAAATAACCATATATGTATATATCTTTTGTTTAATATGCACGTCTCGCCATTTTGAAAATAATTTAGAAGGTTTCCTTGTTTTTAAACATTTTGTGTCATCTCAGACACGTTGGTACCTACTCAGACTATAGCTCCCTTTTTGGAAATCCCTTCGATAGCTATCAATGCATGCAAAGTATATCCAGGTACTGTCTTCTGACTAGTCCTGCTCAGTACGAAAACAAATAGTAAATACCATAAAAACATACTGCTCCATAAGAAATCAATCCCAAAATGTGCATAAGAATGCCGCGTGCGTCTGGTGCGCACGAGAATCAAAATCCATGAATGTGCCATACATGTGTATAGAACAACATCTAAGTGCAATGGGTGTGCACGAAACACCTGTCACAGGCAACAGTGTGCCAAACAGCAATATCAGGTGCATCTGATATTCACAAAGATTCCCGATTTAGTGTATCTGGTGTGCACCAAAATCGCATCTCATAACATGCGCGACAATCCAAATTAGGTGCATCCATCATGCACGAATAAAATCCAAATCATGTGCATCCAACATGCACGAAATCACGTAATCCAATATCAAGCCCCGAACATGTGCAAAATCCAATCCAAGCGCGCCAAATATACGCAAAAATCCAAATCAAATGCACAGAGTGCACGAAATCAACATCAATATCATAATTGAAATAGACAGTATATAATAAACCTCAATCCAAATCAGGTATACCGCGGTATATAATCTCACAACCATGTGCATCAACATGCACAAATCAAATCAAAACAGTAAAAGTGCATGAAAACTATGCCGAAAACATAAGTCAAATCACATGTATATCATAGGCATGAAATCAAAATCAACCTCTCGAATGACATCAAATCGAAGTCAGGTGCAACTGTGGTGCACAAATCCGTATCAATGCACTACAAGCATATATGAACTATACCGAGTGCAAAAACCAAATCGTGTGCGTATCATATGCACAAAATCAACCCAACTGTATGAAATCCATGAAATCATAAACATGTGCAGCCAAGGCACAAAAATGATATTAAGTGCAATAACTGTGCACATATCATAAATCAACACAACGGTGTATAAGGCATATATCAAGTGTAATAACTATGCACAAAATATAAATATCCGGTAGGTGCAACCATGGTGCACGAAAACAAATATCATGAAACTCAGTCATCAAAACTCAATCATGCGAATATTTTGCCCAAAATACCGAAATCAAAATATGGCGAAAACAGTCCCTCTCAAGCATATCCTTTAAGAATCTCTGGCCCACTGTCAGGGTCACTCATAACATATCTCGTCGACGATGCCGAACTCTGGCCTACCGGGCGTGCACAATATGATCGCTCTTAGGTCCAAGTATTTTCGTATAGTATTCTAGAAAGGTTCTGTCGAGCTCTCTCCCAAGTCTTGTTTCTGCCGAACTGCCCGGAAGTTATCACCTTTTATCAAATCTGTTTTTTGTTCCAGAACGGCTGCATACTCATCGCGACTCCTCCTGGAAGATATATCCATATATAACACCTCTGCATGCGTATCACATCTCTGATGTCAGTAGAGTGGAACATCATCTCATCAAGATCTCGTACGAACCACTTACTCCACTTTCCTCTAGTGTCGACTGCTTCGGACTCGTCTCTTCATGACTACGCTCTAATGGCTATGCTCATATCTAGAGTCTCCCAAGTAATATATCCCATCACATGATATCCGAATGACGTCGAACCTTCAGATCGATTTGTCAAGGTTCCATAATCCCCCAAGAGCTCAATATTTTAGGTACAGTTTAATAGTATTCCAGTACATGCCACAGTACTTATGGACCAACCTTAGAAGGGCAAACCCAAGTCTCACTAATGGCACCGCTGAACTGCCGTAAACCCTAAGGTTTCAAAGCATTATCATGGCTATTATGTCGAGTTAGGGTTTCATTCTTCTAGAGGGTCCATTGCATTACTTGCATTTGTCTCTGAATACTTTAAACTTGGAAAATGGGCTTCTGACATTCTATCATCTCTATCGACTCTCAACGTACTTGCGTGAAGTTGTCTCTAGCTGGAATCAATCAATCTGATGACCTCGCATCAGGGTAGGCAACGAATCACATGTTCTAGTCCTTCCTCCATGGGGACTAGCGATCTTCTATCACATCTCAAAGTACAACTCGTGCGGCAGTAGCTCCAAACATCTGGGGTGATATCTCGTCATTCGCAGCAACAAATGGAACACTTGTCCGGACGCTGAATAGAGCCTCAATCATCAGGAATAATCTGTGTATTGACGGTCATCAAAAATCTGGCTGGCCTCTATTAGTGGCTCAATCCTCTGGTGCAGATCTGCACGTCTGAGAAATCTCGTAAAAGCGATCCATCAAACGCTCATGGCGCGAAAACACAATAAAATAACACCTTTATGCAATCGTGTATCTCTTGAATCACACCCTGGTCAGTCTTCGTCCGTGACGAGCTCATGCTGACAAAACTCTAGCCGTAGCTCTCTCTGCCCGTATGATCGTGGCAGCAAAATCTTAAATCAATATCGATGAGGATAAATCATAGGAATGAATATAATACAATGCAAGGAAATGTACATCCTAAGGATCCTTAAGCGGAGTAGCGTATCGTAAGTATGCCGCCGAACATACACAGGGTACGCCACACTCCTTAAGTCACCTACTCCATCAACCAAGGTCAACCTACGCGATGAAAGTTCGGGTTTAATTCCCCTCGACCAAAGTCACCTACTACATCAACCAAGTTCCGTAAGGTCAAGCCTAAGTTCCGAATATATACAAACGCTCTAGGCTCCGCATAATCAAACATAGCCTCGAACCAAGGTTAACCTAGCGTTTTGATACCAACATTGTCACGACCCGAAATGGCACGCGACTGGCACTTTAATCATATGGAGTCTACAGGACCCCATCTAATTCAAGTAAGCCAAGAAATCCCAGAAATCTAAACCATTTAATGAAAGAAGTGAAGAAAATATGTTTTAAAACAAGGGGTTTTAATAACATAAGCCTATGCATTTTAAAAATATATCAAGCCCTTTCAGAAAATTTCAGTAGAGTTTCCTTTGTAAACACTGGCCCCAAACGCGGTACAACATGAATAATACATGCACAATGATAAAAGGCATCCCCAAGCGAGAGCTAGCTCTTCGTCAATCGACGTTCACATCCACGCAAGCAATATAATATACAACGCCGAAGGCGATGATCAAAACTCAAAAGGAAACTCAAAACAACAAGAAAACCATAATAATACAAGCGCGACTCTGCGGTCGAAAGAATAAACAACTGGTTTTCTAAGTCTGAAATAATATACAAGTCAAGTTGATGGAGTTGCTAGATACAACTGAAAATAAAATAAATAAGTAAAGTGATGGTCACGATGCAAGTGAACCCACCTACCAAGGCAATCACTCGAAATGGGAACAGTATGCCAGAAACCGCAATGAAACCTGGACGGCAAAACCAGCAAGAAACTGTGGCACAACGGAGGTGATTTACCAACTCGTGAGTAGAAAATATCACAGAGCAGAAATCGCATGTATGACTCAATCCTAGGTCAATACGATCTGAATGTATATATATCCTCAATATGATAAAGTCTAAAGCATGATAAGGTGGCAAGGCTAAACAGCTATACATCAGTGTAAAACCAAGTGCTCGTGGCGGTGCCTCAGGTAGCAATATATCATAAATATGAGGTATGATCAATATAATCAACATGAAATCAGTGTCAACTATATACTAAAGTCTATAAATATGTGGATATCATCCAACTATATAATCAATGCCTGTAGGCATGTGGATCTCGTCCACGGGTAAACCAATGACATAAAACAGCATGCATGTCAATATCATAAAGCATATGCATAGAGCTATGAGGATATAAATCAACGTGTGTCTCTCTCGACACATCAAAATCATGGAACCTGAGTGTCTAGCATCGACACTCGAAAACATCATGAAACTCGTGCCCAACATCGGCACGTAAATCCTCATATATCGGGCTCCGTCAGTACGGGTCGGCCCACGGGCTCCGTTAGTCCGGATCGGCCCATATCATCTCTCGACTCCGGTCGGTATCCTCCGGATATCTACCGAGTCCAAATACTATCACCGGTAGGTAGTGGTCCCTCTGCCAGGCTCATCATCATCCCCACGAAATCTCTCTCTCGCCCCGGGGTACCATATCGGGTCCACTATGTACCCGCAAACGGAATCATCCGCCTCCTCAAATCGGGTTTCACATGTTACTCTCCGAGCCAAAAAAACACATGGTGGATGCACTGAAATATCATATCAAGAGAAACCAGGTTTTTAAAACAGTACATGCTTTGTTTTGAAATCGTCACGGTTCTCAAATCCAGAAATCTCATGAAAACAGTATATCTCAATGCGTAAAAGCGTAAAGCATAATGTATGCGACATATAACAGAAACGTATGAATATCCTTATATCAAGCAACATGGAACAGTAATATGCACCCATCGAGGGAAAACCGCTCTTTTAAATGAATCCAGTTTTAAAATATATCTTGCTATTCCTAAATCTCCAAAATCAAGCCAGAATCATCTATGTATGTGCAAATACATATGTATGCAAGTATGGGTGTACAATTTGTGTGCATTCAAATATGAGTGTACAATATGTATGTACGTAAGTATGAGTGTACAATATGTCTGTGTGCCAATATGGATGTAAAATTAGGTATATACGCAAGTATGAGTGTACAATATGCCTGTGCGCCAATATGGATGTACAAGTAAGTATATACACAAGTATGAGTGTACAATGTGCCTATGCACCAATATGGATGTACAAGTAGGTATATACGGAAGTATGAGTGTACAATATGTCTGTGCGCCAATATGGATTAGAAGTAGGTATATACGCAAGTATGAGTATACAATATGCATGTGTGCCAGTATGTCATACAAGGAGTCATATTCTGATGCAACAATCCTACTGTGTAGTGACATGGCAATTATCGATGATGAAGTGTGTACGCCGGGAAGCAGGGTGTACGTGGAACATAGGCATCATCGATAATGGTGCTGGTGTCCTGACAACATGATTTTAATAAACAATAAACATATTTAAACATGCAAACCGATGCGAATAGCAAGAATATGCAAAAATTGAATAATAAACGCAACAGTGAAGAATTTACATCAATATATATATATATATATATATATGTCATACAGTTTTGCCATTTGAAATAACACGAATTGTGGTGTTTAGAAAAATAAGGGCTATGGTGTTTTTAAGAACAGATGCGTCTTTTGAAAATATCCGTAGAATCTCTTGACCTGTCTTTAAAACTCCCGATTCGTTAGTTTTGAAATAGGTATGACTCGAGTCTAGTCTAACATCTATAAGTAAACTACAGGACTAATTGAAATATAAGGAAACCACCTAAATCTGAGTCGATACATATAAATATAATAGTCTGTGATCCCGCCTCAATAATATCACATACGATACAATATATAACATGACACTCACGAGTCAAGAGTGTGGATCTATCATCAATATAAATCTCGTACGGTAAATCCATCGTACGGCATCCCAATCTAGGTACGGGTCGAATATCATATATATCTCATCAATTATCCGGTATCCTTATCATCATATCTCATGAACTGAGGGTACTGATCTAAGTCTAGTACAAACTGATACCATCTGCATATATATGCGTGTATGAAAACGCACGCCTAAAGGCCCGGGAAATTCTCATGTAGTATCTCATAATACGTATCGAAACATATCACTGATCTCATGTGTCATGACCCGAAAGTACGGAACATGACCGACACTTAGACTACGAAACGTCTCGAGGCATACGTAACCAAAGTAAGCCGAAAACCCAAAAATCCAAACCAAGAAAAGTAATGGAGTGAAGGAAAAACAATTTTAAATCAAGTAGTTTGCAACACACGCCGAAATGTGCATTTTAAAATCACAAGTCTTTTCTAAAAATTTCAGCAGAGTTTCCTTTGTAAAAACTGACCCCAAACAGGTACAAAACCTGATAAAGTATATATATATGAAAAAGTGTATCCCCAAGCGGGAGCTATCTCTTCGTCAATCGACAGTCACAACCACGCAAGAAATAATATACAACGCCGAAGGGCGAGGGTCATCACAGAAAAGGAAACTCAAACAGCATGGAATCCATAGAAATACAACGCGCGACTCTAAGGTCGAAAGAATAAACAACACTGGTCTCTATCTCAAATAAATACATGTTAGGTTGATGGAACTTCTAGATACAACAGAATAATAATATACAAGGTATAATGATGGGTACGATACAAATAAACCCACCTACTAGCAAATCACCCAGAAATGGAAGTAGTGCCAGCAAGCCGTAATGAAACCTGTACGGCAAAACCTGCAAGAAACTGGGGCACAACGGGGGTGAGTTGTCAACTCGTGAGTAGAAAACATCCATGAATAGAAATCGCATGTATGACGCAATCCTAGGTCATACAATCATAATATATCCTCAAATATATAGCCAGCAGCCTAATAACAATGGCTAAGGTATACCTCTAAACAACGGTAATACCAAGTGCTCGTGTCAGTGTCTCAGATAGCAATATATCATATGGATGATGTATGAATGCATGAAACAGAATGCATGTACTAAAGAAAACTGCTTTCATAAATTAGTGAGATTTCTGTATTTTAAAAGAGGTATCATAAATTAAATCAGCATAAACAGTGTCTAGCATCGACACAAAACAAGTATCCAAATCTCTCGATATCTCTATGTCGCGATCTCTGTACCTCAATATCTTAAAATCTCTATATGTCAATCTCACTATCTAGGACGCCGTCAGTCCAGACCGGCCCCTACCATCAATCTTAAGACCATGACGGTATCCTCCGGATATCCGACGCGTCGGGTAAAATCACCGGTAGGTAGTCTCCCCCTGCCCGGCTCACATCGTTATCACCACGCACTTCTTGCCTCGGGGTACCTTACCGAGTCCACCATGTATCCAAAACGGTTCATCCAACTCCTCGAATCGGGTCTCGAAATCTATCAGCAAACTCATGGTGGATGACTCATAAATCATGGGAAAACAGTACTTTTCTTTTAAAAAGAGAGAAAGAAGTTTATAAGTGTTTTTGCGGTTTTTCCCCAAATCCAGGAAATCTCAAGAAAATCCGAATCCAAATCCTCAATAGCATGTAAACAGTGAATATAGACATAAAAATCCATGAATGCGGCATATCAATGAATAATAACAGGCATGAAGTAGGAAGTAATAACTACAATGTCTAAACTAGCATATAAGGCAAGTATACTAATATCATGTCTAAACTATTAGCTAACAACCTATGCCAAATGGAATAGTATTTTCTAAAGTGTTCGTGACATGGAAATTAGCGATGAAGATGTATGTGAGCCGGGAAGTAAGTGTACGTGGTACATACGCGTCATTGGTAATAGTGTTGGTGTCCTAACAGCATGATATCAGCAATAGAATATGAATCATAATGTAAGCAGGCGATGTGGAGTGAACAACAATAATGAGCGGGAGCTAAATACTAGACACAATGATAACAAACTGCATTTAATATAAATCTAGTCTGATCACTACACTAAACTATAGGGCTGACCTAACAGGCTAACTGAAGGTAAGGAAACCTCCTAACATCTGAGTCGATACATGTGTGTGTGTGTGTGTGTGTGTGTGTGTGTATTTTCGGTGATCCCGCCTCGATGATATCATATCCGATACCATATCTATAATCCGATATTCCCAAGTCAAGAGTGCGGATCGAACATCAATATAAAGCTCCTACGTAAATCTGTCGTACGGCATCCCAAATCTGGGTACGGGTCAATATCACATTCATCAAATCATTCATCTGGTATCCTCTTTAACCAAGATCATAATCCGGGTACTGATCTATGTCTAGTACAATACTAATATCATCAATATCATCATGATCTGACTACTGATAGACAGTCACGTACAAACCGATATAATCAGCACATATCATCATAAAGGAGTATACGTCGCCCAATGCGGTTTATCATAAACCTCCTAAAATATTGTTGGGTTAGCCTAGCGCCTCATGAAGGGTTTGGAAGCATCATATGTACCAAAGGTAAAGTCTTTAGGGTGCTAAGTTAACAAACATCGGATCGTGCCTAGAAAATTAGGGTTTCTAAAATTTTCACATCAACATATGAAAGAATAGATGGGGTTTAGAGAGTACAACCTTTGTAGCTCCCTATGCTAGACTCCTCGGCTGCTTGGGGTTTGAAAAAGCTCCGCTTGAACTCCTCAAGGTCACCGATGATCCACCCGGAGTCCGCTTTGTCCAAGCTTGCAACTTTACCCGATCAAGAGAACGAAATGAAGCTAACACTCCAAATAAGTGGGCTAGACTTGTGTAGAATGGTGTTGTGGTTCTCTTTCTCACTTTAAAATCCTAACTTGATGAGTATATTGCTCACTACAAAAATCTAGAGAGCAAATGATCAAAGTTGATGAAGATGATGGCTTTTTACAAGAAGAGAAGAAAAAACCCTCTTAAGAAAAATGAAAAATATAAGTATATATATTTTCCATCTCTCATTTCAAACCATGGTTAATTATATAGATATTATTGTAATGGAGTTAAAAGCACAAAAGGAAAATAAACCAAGGGTTAAAAGGTAGGTGAGCATGCTAAGGTAAAGAAGAGTGTAGAAACATTCTATCATTTTTAACCCTTTTTCTTTTCCTTTTTTGTTTTAATTCAAAAGCAATAAAAATCCATATAATAATCATGGTGTGATTCTTATATTGCCACCATTCTCAATGTATAAGCAACCATGATGTATGTATGTATGTATGTATGTGTATATGTACATCCATATGTGCATGAATCAAAAAGGAATGCATACATGCATCCATACATCCATAGAAACAAGAAAGGATTTCTAGTGAGAATCTAATGGTTAAATGATAAATCAACACTTGATTTATCAATCCGGCCATATCAAATACGACCCTAACCAAAAGCAAGCCGCCCTATCAATATACGGTATCCTATACGCGTATTTTAATCGGGTCTATGCGCATATCGCAAACACACACCACAACATTTCGCCTGGACTAGGTAACTCCATTGTGGGACTCTAAGACTCGTCAATACGCCGGCAGTGGGTGATGATCATATCAAGCACCCCCAAGCCACAAGCGGTCAGCTAAACGTAACGGCCACCCGGGTATTAAGCGATCAGAAGAGAACAAGCGAACCTGCTACAACTCCCGTCGAGCCAACCGGCAACACTTTCCGAACAGTCCGGTCTCCTCGTCTGATATGTCGCATATCAAGTCTAGGGGTGGTAAACGTCAGACCCCAATAACCGATAAGTCGTGCCGATGTGAGGCTCATAACGGGACGAGAAACTACTGGTAATACTTACCGGAAAATCTCTGAATCAGCCCTGGCCAGGGACTTCCCTGTTACGGCCAATCAAGCACAGCGTAACATCAACCCCCAATACCGGGAGAGACGAAACCCCTCCTATCGCTCATTGCCTCCATGTGACTCGGGACTGTACCCAAAAACCACCGTTTTGCACGCCCTCATGGACGTGGTAAGGTAGAGATCAAAGCACAGTGGGAATCACACAAGACTCTATGACGATCTCGGGTCTACAGACTAACCTGCACAAGTGTCACCTGAGAACTGCCATCTGACGTGAGGTATAATACCATCTGGGAGTTCTCGGCGAGTCCGTCCAGTGTACCCAGTTTCCACTGAGCACCCGTATACCCTCTCTGATGTCAAACACCAATGGATATGGGATCATCCATCGCCCATCTCATGGGTCGAGAAGCGTATACGCTAGTCTACACTGGTATATCGATGCCCCGTCTCGATACACCTACGACTAGGGACCTTGAAGGATGTACTTATGGACTACCATGTCCCCACTAGTATGATCTGCATCATAGTCCAGGTAGTCAAGTACACATCCTAAGGGCTTTACCAACATGTAACTATAAGACAGTTTGAAGAGACAAGTATACATGTTAAGATAAAGTGCAACCAGATAGCATACTATCATATCGAGCAAGAAAGTCATCTTTATATATGTCCAAGCATCCAATATAATATACATCTTCTGTACAATACTCGCCTCTAGGGCATACATAAAACTAACACATATCATATCTCATATTACTATCACATGTCGACCATTTTATTTATATCACTATTCAATGGTATCGTCGTCCAAAAATCCGCTATAACATCATGACGTATCTCAAATACGAATTCTGCCATATCACCAATCTCACGGTCCCTAATCACATCTCATTGATGCATCTCAATCCCAAGTACTATCCTCAAATCCAGTATGTGAACACATAGTCCCATACCCATGTGAACACATATCCATATATTCCCATATAAGCACATATGAAAGAGGAGTGTATGCAAGTATAGGTGTGTGTGTGTGTGTGTGGTGCGACCACTACTCGAGGGTTTCGCAACTCTAACTAATCCAGTCACACCTAGAACTCATCTTTATCATCAATAATCTCAACAATATATAATCAATATATATATGTGTGTATACGTATTCGTATAAATCACCACGAACTGCGGGGGTGATATATGCCATCCACCCGACTTCTCCCCGTAGATATAAATCTTCCCACCTTGCTTCTCGTGTGCCGATGCCGATGTCGCCATCTTTATCTTCAATGCCTCGACGTCACGTGGGGTACCTACAAGTATATCACAAACGCTAAAGCACATGAAAATCACATAGAAAACCAAAACGGCATACGCTACTCGCATAGGTAAAAGCCTATAGTCTCGCATGCGAACACGACCAATAACCCTTTGCTGTTGACGTTCAAACACCACCCGACTGAAACGAGTCACCAAATACCAAAATCCATGCTAAAACAAGTTGTAAATCATGCGCCAACATAAGAAAACTAACCCAGATTTTACCCTAAGTGGAATCGGCCAAAATTGCATATACCAAGGGTCTAATTTACTAGAGATAGGGCTACAAAACAAAAACGAGGCCAATCCCACCTGCTCTGGCCGCAAATTGCGGCCAGATGGGATTTATCTGCGGCCAGAAAATGGAATTAGGGGATAGGGCTTTGTGTGGTGGTTCCAGGGTGCCTGCACATATCTCTGTCAAGTCAATTTTAATTTCAGGTGTCTCGGGTTAAAGCAGATTTCTAAAAACAGTGACAGATTTACAGTTTTTCCCGACATCGATTCCCTAAATCCGTATTTTGGGTTTGATTCTCTGTTTTTTTTTCCAAAATAACATCACACCAGGGTTTCTAAGATCACAACAAGCCTCAATTTCACTTTTGATTTCAGATCAAACCCTAATTCCTAACATGAATTTTTCCAAAGTCCTCAAAACACACAATATCGACATGAAACTAGTATGGATGCAATGAGAATTGAAATACTATACTAGGGGTGTAGAAATTACCACCTTTGGCAACTCAAGAAAATTCTTGAGTTGCTTAAAGTCCTCCAAATCCATTCTATCTCGGTCCAATGTGTAGCTTGTGAGCTTGGGAGCATTTTTTGTGAAATGGAAATGAGGTTTTGGGGTGGATTTCATGGTAGATCTAGGTTTTAAGAGGGGGAGGAAGAAGAGGGAGAGGCGGCAGCAGCAAGGGGAGAGGGAGAGGAGAGAGAATGAGAAGGGGAAAATGATGGGGAATGGATAAAAAAAAGAGGGTTGATCTAGTCTTCTCTCTCTCATCATACTTACTTTTTTCTTTTTCCTTTATCTCACACAATGGTAAACCTAGGCCACCATCTACCCACAACATGCAAGAAAATGTAACAACTGCGGAAAAATGATATGTGCACGTTTTTGCACAAAAATCTAAAAACCCGATTAGCGATTTTTAATCGTGATTAGCACTAAATTAGCATATAATTAACCATAAAAACTAAAAAATTGCGTAATTCCATAAAATACCCTATATTAGAATTTTCCATAATTTTTCCATAATTTTCCCCATTTATTGGTATTTAATTATACCGAAATATTAAAATATTCATTAAAAATTAATATTCAATTATAAAAATTCCCAAAAAAAATATTTAATTTTTTTTAAATGTTACAATTTTCCCCCTTAAAGAAATTCGGTCCCCGAATTTAAATTTAAACCCCCAAATTCTAAAACATTTCAATAAAATGTCCAAGTCGTCGGGGCTCCGAAATCATCAGTACATAAAACGCATCATAGCGCAATGCATGCGCATGTGTAATGAGAAGATAACTCAAAATCGAAACTCCGTAAATCATCCCGCAAACATCGGAGTCAAGATAAAGACACAAACGTCAAATCCAAAGCAAGCAATATGATATAAGTCGAGTCTACGCATGTAATTATCAAATCTATATGTGTAAATATCTAATGAAAATCCATGCCAAATCTTTTAAAGTCGCTGTGCAATGCGCATAACACTGCACAGTGGCGGACGTCTCCATAAGAAAAAAGCCATATACGTATATATCCCCCCTTTTTTTATGTATACGTTCTGCCGTTTTGGAAATAATTTAGAAGGGTTTCCTTATTTTAAACGTTTCGTTTCATATCAGACACGTAGGTAAATACTGAGACCATAGCTCGCATTTTGGAAATCCCTTCGATAGCTATCAATGCATGCAAAATATATTCAGGTACTGTCCTCTGACTAGTCCTGCTCAGTACGAAAACACATAGCAAATATTATAAAAATGTACTGCTCCATAAGAAATCAATCCCAAAGTATGCATATGAAAACTACGTGCGTCTGGTGCGCACGGAAATTAAAATCCACATATGTGCCATACCTACACACAGAAACAATATCTAAGTGCATCGGGTGTGCACGAAACATCTGTCATAGGCAACGTGGGTGCCAGACAGAAAAATCAGGTGCATCTGACATGCACGAAGAATCTCAATTTAGTGCATCTGGTGTGCACCAAAATCGGATCTCCTAACATGCGCCCAATATGCGTGAAATTCCAAATCAAATGCACAGAGTGCAAGAATCAATATAAATATCAAAATCGAAATCGACGGTATACAATACGACTCAATCTAAATAAGGTATACCGCGTGTATAAGCTCACAACCATGTGCATCAAATCAAATCAAAACACTAAAAGTGCATGAAAACGATGCTGGAAGCATAAGTCAAATCACAGGCAATAAATAGGCATGAAATCATAATCAATACCTCAAACGTAATAACTATGAGCAAAATGCAAATACCCAGTAGGTGCAAGAAAACAAATATCATGAAACTCAGTCATCAAGACTAAATCATGCAAACAGAACGCCCAAAATACCGAAATCGAAGGTGACGGATACGTGATAATAGAATCACAAATTCACAAATCATAACTACCGTCATCGGTATATCCTCCTTCAAAGCCGGGAAGGGGTAGGTGCATCCAATACTAACAACGCAAGATATCTACTTGCCTCTTGCTCATGGTCTGGCGTCCTTTGTCCCTGGGTCCTTATCCTCTCTGTGGATTACCAATCTCACGATCCATCGGCTCATCGGCCCTGTCAGGTGTGCTAACGGGGACGATTCCATTCTGGCACTGCTCTGGTCATCTCTTGGTCAATCCTCATGACCACCCGTAAGGAAGCATGTCGCCAGCGTCGGCCTCTGGCTCTCTGAATGCACGTGGCACATCTGATCGTAGGTGCAAATATCATTGCAGCATTGTCCCGGAAGGAATCCTGCTTAAGGTCTCTTCCTAAATCTCGTCTCTGTCGAACTGTCCAGAAGTCATCGTCCTTTACTATATCTGTTTCTTATTCCGGAATGGCTGCATACTCATCGCGACTCCTTCTGGAAGGTATATACAAGCATAATGCCTCGGCATGCGTATCGCATCTCTGATGTCGACGGAGTGGAACATCATCTTATCCAGATCTTGTACGAACCTTTTACTCAACTTTTCTCTATTGTCGACTGCTTCGGACTCGCCTCGTCGTGGCTACATGAACTGAGCTCCAGTTGCTATCCTCGTATCAGGAGTCTCCCAAGAAGTGTATCTCACCACCTAGCATCCGAATGAAGTCGAACCATCCGATCGATTTGTCAAAACCTCATAATCCCCCAAGAGCTCAACATCTTGGGTACAGTTTAATAGTATCGAGTACGTACCACAGTATCGATGGTCCGGCCGTAGAAGGGCAAACCCAAGCCTCACTAATGGCGCCGCGGAACTGCCGCAAACCCTAAGGTTCAAAGGCTTTCACACTGTCATTAAGTCGAGTTATGGTTGCATTTTTCTAGAGGGTCCATGTAATTTCCTACATGTCTTTCCGAATACTTTAAACTTGGAATAATAGGTTTCTGACATTCGATCGTCTCTATCGACTCTCACCGTCTCCGCGTGAAGTCGTCTCTAGCTGGAATCAATCTATCTGATGACCTCGCATCGAGGTAGCGAACGAACTACATGTCCTAGCTATTCATCCTCGGTGACTAGCGACCTTCTATCATCTCTTAGTACAACTCGTACTGCAGTAGCTTCTGTTGGATATATATGCCCTAGAGGCCTACATTGTATAGGATGCTTGGGATATGTATGTACATGACAGTCTTGCTTGATATGATAGTACGCTATTTGGTTTGTCTTTATCTTAACATATGATATATTTTGTGTTGTATTCATTTATATATATACATGTTGATAAAGCCCATAGGGTGTTCGCCTGACTACCGGCGTTGTGATGGCAGTCATACTAGTGGGAGCTGGATAGTCAATAGGCACATCCTTAGATGTCCCTGGTCGCAGGAGTATCGAGACTGGGTATCGGTACTCCGGAGTAGACCAGTGTATAAATATCTAGACCGTGACGAGGGGCGATGGATTGGTCCCGCAGCCATTGGTGGTGTGCACCTAAGATTGTATACAGATGCTCACTGGGTGTGAGTACACCGGACATGACTCGCCGAGAACTGACTGGATGGGATTATACCTAGCGTCAGATAGCAGTTCTCAGGTGACATGTGTGCAGATAGTCTGTTGACTTAAAGTCATCATTTATCTCGTTTGAGTTTCCACTTGCTTTGATTATTACCCTACCACGGCTCAAAGGAGTCGTGCAAACAGGTTTTAGTTGGGCACAGTCCCGAGCCATGTGGAGGCAGTGAGCGACTGTTAAGGATTCATCTCTCCCTGTATAAGGAGTTGATATCGCACTGTGGTCGGTTGGTCATTACCATAAGTCTCTGGCCAGGGCTGATTGAGAATTGCTGATGGAATGATCAGTAGATTCTTGGATGGTCTTGAGCCATACCGACACGTCTTGTACGGTTATTAGGGGTCTGAGGTCCACCACCTTCCTAGACCATACATGCAATACTCTTAGACGAACAGACTGGACTGCGCGGATATTGTCACGAACAGGCTCAGTAGGATTTCAGATGGGTTACCTCATCGGCTTTTTTATCGACAACTACCTTGGGACCGTTACGTACAGCTAGTGCCACTTGCGTTCTGTGGTTAAACCCACTGCCAGCGTAGTAGTCAAGTCTTTAGAGTCCCACACAGAGATTTCCCAAACCCAAGAGAAAAGATATAGAGGTCGTACGGTTTTACGACAAGGGTTCGGATGCGCATGTGTGTTTACACACATAAGTCGTTCGGACAGTTTTTACTAGCCGGCTTTGGTTTAAGCCAGATTCTAGTATCAGGTTATTAGATTTATACAGTCTAAAGTTTTTCCGTGTTTTCACGGATAGGAGGGGCGTTCTCGTAATTTTCCGAGAAGTTTCTAGAAGCATGGTGACTTGGAGGGTGAGGTGGCATTGTTATTTAATGATTTTGTGACTCACTGTGAGTAATTCATCTTGTCATTAATGCATTATTAAATGCTTAATGACTCACATAATGAATCACCCACTTGCATTTAAGAAGCATGATGAATAATCTCATATTATTCATTTATTTTTAATTCATTATGCTTCATATATCAAGTGAGAAACAATATCATTATTTTTATCATCATCATTATCATCTTCTCATTCTCTCTCCTCAAGCTCACACTCTTCTTCAAACCTAATCCTACCACTTATGAGTTGAGTACAAGGATTAGTAAAGACTAAACACTCCATAACCTAACTCTGCATCACCTTAGCTACTCTAATTAGCAACTAGAGAAACTAAGTAACCTTAAGTTTAGAGGTTATAGCTTGGATTAGGGTTCTCGGGTGGATCGTCTATCACGGAAGGAAGCCGAGGAGGACGTGGAGATCTAAAGAGGCTGGAGAGATCGTAAAGACGAAGGACTAGAATCGTTTGGTATAATTCCTTAACATAGTAGCTTAGAATCCTATGTTATTTGTTAGTTATAGTTTAGTAAACGATTCATACGGTTAGTCGATGTTTACGCAAAGAACAAGATCGTTTTTCATATTTCCGCCTCCCCACAAGTATTGGGGTGTTGCACATCGACTTACAGTGGTATCAGAGCCTCACTAAACAATAATTAACCCATTTACAAAGTTGTATGAATTTCGAACGGAAAACAAACCGAAAAATAACCCGATATCTTGTAGTTTCTGTCGATTTTAAAATGAGGTCCTAAAATTTTTCAGTGACCTCTAGAATGACCTACATGAAAGTATAAGAACACACAAGAGGAATGAGCTCCTGAATCGGCCAAAGAGCCGCGGAACCGCTACCGATCCCACCGATCTGCCGCAGATCTGCGGCCGAGTTGGGGCCGATTCAGCTCAATTTTCTTCTGTGCATCTTCTGTGATATTTGGTATTTTCTGGTAATTTTTAATTTTTGCTCAGGTTTCAGATTTACAGAGAAGTATTGAAGCAAAATTAAATGTGTTAAATCGATCGAAATTATACGGTGTTTGCTTGCTTGATTATATCTGTGAAATGTTTTATGTGTTTGTAAACCTCCCCTAACTGCTAGTATGTCGGTTGGCAGGGGGTTGCATATATCTGTGATGTGATATATAACTGTTTGTGTATATAAACTGTATTGGACTGTTGTGGTGATTAGCCGGGTTTTGTGATGGGTTATTGTATTAATTCATTCGATGTAATTGTAATAAGTTGTAATATTATTTTGCGGGGCACATCCAGGTTGCGGTTGTAGCCACCGTTGTATTATTCTTTTTACTGTTTTTGCTCCTAGGATAGACCCAAGGTGGGGTACACAAACTACCAGGTATTTTGAAGTGTTGTGGTAGACCGCTTCACTTCTGGTACTTGGCGGGTAGTTTGCCGTACCCGTAGGGGTCTGGGATGGGGTAAATGGCTATTCATCCCAACTGTGTAATCCGTATTTTGTTGCAGGCTCAAAAGAAATTCGGATTGCTTGCAAATCCAATAAAGTTTATCTGTGATCTGGAATGCCTATTATTGCGTCTGACGAATGTACAATATCTATATATGATAGCTATTTAGACGTCACTTATGTTTTACACCCGCGCTAGACCAGTCCCCGCTCTGCCGTTAGTTAAGTAACCAAACGGGTGATGACGGGACCAAGTGGCGAATGTGGATGGCATAAGAGGGCATTGTATTTTCGTTGTTATCTGTAATGATAGGTTAATGATGGGACGCATTATTATTAATTCAAAGAAAATAAAACCTAAACTGAATCGTTGGAACAATTTTAAAACCACTCGGTTTTCTTCAAAAAGCAAATTTTAAATGCGGAGCTTAAACCACTCCCTTTAAAATAAAAGTTATCACAGTTCCTTCGATTATATCAAATTCACTACTTTAACGGTTTTTTGCCAAAAACCAGCCGTAACCCTCCGTCGTTTCAGAAAGACAGCACATCATATTCATGCTATGCTTGTTGGCCTACGTCAAGGCATAGCGTATGGTAGCAGTGTGTGCCTATTTGTTGCATAGATAGATGCATTAGTTTAAGACAGACGCACACCTTGTTGGCCTACGTCAAGGGCATGTACGATGTACTTAAGTTAACAGGACAACGACGGGTAGAAATTGACTTGCGTCTTATGATTTGTTGGCCTACGTCAAGGTCATAAGGGCTTGGGGTAAAAATCATATCGGGAGTTTCAAACCTAAAGGAAACTTGCAGATTTAGCATACCTTCTGGAGTGTGGTGACTAGAGTGGCTTCCATCAAGGGCATCATTCAATGATAGTTGGATCCCGATCCCACAGATAAATAGGATTACTCTCGGGAATTTTTCTCACTTAACAATCAATGCTATAAACCAAGTAGGTGTCTAGAAAGGTGTTAGAGGGGCTACGCCTCTAGGGAAAATAGATTCTTTAATTAAGGAACTTCGCGAAAGCGTTGGAAAACCTCCCTCGATGTACCAACACCAGCCTGGCTGAAATGTTAAGCAAGTATTCTGACGTGTGATTAAATCCTGACTAGTTCTTCTTTTAGCTTTTGAAGAAGGATTTGAGGAAACAGTGGGAGCCATCCTATTTAGATAAATGAATAACTAATCTAAACTTGCAAGAGCATATGCTGAGTGTTTCTTTTCTCTCTCTCTGGCAGCTACCATGACTGGACTAAAACTGTTACTCGAAAAAAATATACTGACCGGGCAGAACTATAAAGATTGGCTAAGGAACGTCAATATTGCGCTGACTTATGACAAAATTGCATATGTTACCACCGATGTTCCTCCCCTTATCCCAGGACCAGATTCCTCAGTTGCGGACAAGGAAGTTCGCAAAACCTGGGATCTAGACTGTGAGCGAGCTAAGTGTATCGTGCTGGCATCCATGAACAATGAACTCCAGAAACAGCACGAGAGTATGGATATTGTATCCATATTCCTCCATTGCGAGGAACTGTATGGTGAACACTCCCGTATCGTGAGGTACGAGACGTCAAGGAAATTATTCCAGATGAGCTTAGCTCCAGGATCGCCTGTTAGAGAGCACGTCCTAAAAATGATCACCCTCATTGAGGAACTCGCAAACCTGGGATGCGTGCTAGAGAATGATTTGTACATCAATTTGATTTTGCAGTCCCTTCCCCACACCTTCTCTCAGTTCGTGCTGAACTTCAATATGCACGAAATGGAAGCTGATCTTCCAAAGCTCCTCAACATGTTGAGGGTAGCAGAGAGCTCCTTGAAAAAGGAGAAGACCCCCGTTTTGTATGTAGGCCAATCATCCTCTTCTAAATCTAATGTGAAAGCAAAAGGGAAGAAGAAGATGAAAGCCACCAAACCGAAGGGTGGGGTCAAGAAGGTGCAGGGAACGAACAAGGTAGGAAGGGTGAAGGCGGAAAAGAACGAATGCTTCTGTTGCCACAAGCAAGGGCACTGGAAGAAGGACTGTTTGGCCTTTAAAGCCAAGGACAAGAAGCAAGCTGTTGCTTCTGCTTCAGATGTGTTCGTAATCGAAAATTGTCTTTTAGTAAACTCAACTTCATGGGTACTTGATACCGGTTCATGGGTACTTGATACCGGTTCTGATTCTCACATCCGTAATACTTTGCAGGATCTGAGAAATAGTAGAGTACTGCGGGCAGGTGATATGACTCTCCGAATGGGCAATGGAATGCATGTAGATGCTGTTGCAATAGGGGAATATCACCCAGGGTTGACTAGTGGACACATTTTGGTGTTGTACAGCTGTTTTTGTTTTTCCAGTATGTTGTGTAATATTATATCAGTATCTTTGTTGTCTAATGAAGGATATAATTTTGCGCTTGAAAGAAATGTCATGAACATTTTCTTAAATCAATAACTGATTGGGTTTGGCACATTGGAAAACGGCATATACATACTTAATCAACCTCAAATTTTCAATATACAAAAACCGCGTAAAAGAAAGGCTCCAGATTCAAATCAAGTCTTCCTATGGCATTGTAGACTTGGTCATATAAATGAAACAAGGTTGACTGTATTACATAAAGATGGATATCTAGATCCGTTTGAATATTCATCATACTCAACTTGTCAATCATGTATCAAAGGAAAAATGACCAAATCTCCGTTCACCGGACACGGAGAAAGAGCCACAGAACTCTTGGGACTTATACACAGTGATGTATGTGGTCCAATGTCTACACATGCATGAAGCGGTCACTCCTACTTCATAACTTTTACTGATGACTTCTCTAGGTATGGACATATATTTTTAATGAAACATAAATCTGAGGCCTTTGAGAAGTTTAAGGAGTATAAAAATGAAGTAGAGAAACAGACTAGTAAAAGCATCAAGACACTTCGATCTGATCGAGGTGGAGAATACTTAAGTACCAGTTTCCTTGAATACTTCAAAGAGAATGGAATTCTCTCTCAGCTTACTCCACCTTATACACCTCAGCATAATGGTGTATCAGAAAGGAGGAATGGCACTCTGTTAGACATGGTGCGTTCAATAATGAGTAGTGCTGAGTTGCCACTTTCCTTCTGGGGATTTGCTCTAGAATCAACAGCATACCTATTAAATAGAGTTCCGACAAAGTCTGTGCCTACCACTCCATATGAAATGTGGAGCTGGAAGAGACCATATCTCAAGTATATCAAGATATGGGGGTGTCCGGTATATGTTAAAAAGCATAATCCGGACAAGCTCGAGGCACGATCGGTTTTGTGCAAGTTTATAGGATACCCCAAGCATTCAAGGGGTTATATGGTCTACCACACTGAAGAACAAAGGTGTTTACCGCTTGCCACATTGTCTTCCTAGAAAGCGAATTTCTTGCAAAAGAAATTAGTGGGAGTGTGGTAGAACTGGAAGAAATTCCAGAACCTCAAACTGCTACCGAGGACTTAGAAGAATCTCAGATTTCAATAGAACATGACGAACCAACGCCACTCCGTAGATCTAGTAGGCTTTCTCATCCTCCAAAAAGATATTATGGTTTTCTTCTTGATGGGGATCGAGAGGATTGCATCATCGATGATGATGAGCCTACTAGTTTTCAGCAGGCTATCACGAGTAGCGACTCGGTGAAGTGGCTGGATGCTATGAGATCCGAAATGGAATCCATGTACACCAATAAAGTATGGACTTTAGAAGTTGCTCCTCCTAGGGTGAAACCAGTTGGGCGCAAATGGATCTTCAAAAAGAAGATTGATGCATTTGGACAAGTGGAAACCTACAAAGCTAGACTAGTTGCAAAAGGTTTTCGTCAAAGACCAGGATTGGACTATGATGAAACTTTTTCACCAGTAGCTATGCTTAAATCTATTCGGATCATGCTTTCCATTGTTGCCTTCCATGACTATGAAATCTGGCAAATGGATGTAAAAACAGCTTTTCTAAATGGACATTTAGAAGAGATGTTTACATGGATAATTCAGAAGGTTTCTTAGATAGTGGGAGCAGTGGAAGAGTGTGCAAATTGCTTAAATCCATTTATGGGTTAAAGCAAGCATCGCAGGGTTGGAACATCTGCTTTGATGAAACAGTCAAGGAATTTGACTTTATCAAAAATGTAGATGAACCATGTATTTATACGAAGATTGTAGAAGCAGCAGTAGTCTTCCTCGTTTTGTACGTCGACGACATACTACTGATAGGGAATGATATCCCTATGCTACAATCAGTAAAGCTCTTCTTGTCACAGAAATTCTCTATGAAAGACTTGGGAGATGTATCATACATTCTGGGCATTAAGATCTATCGTGATAGATCTAATAGAATGTTGGGACTTTCACAGTCCAGGTATATTGACACTGCACTAAAGAGATTTAGTATGGAAGATTCCAAGCGCGGCAATATGCCCGCTTGTCACGGGATCACCCTCTCCAAAGAGATGTCTCCAAAGACTGATGAAGAGAGGGCTCGCATGGGCATTATACCCTACGCTTCGGCGGTAGGATCTATAATGTATGCGATGTTATGTACCAGGCCAGATGTAGCTTACGCACTTAGTATGGTAAGCATGTATCAATCTGACCCAGGTGAGAAACATTGGATAGCGGTAAAGAACATTCTCAAGTGCCTGAGAAGGACTAAGGAGATGTTCTTAGTTTACGGTAATGGGGACCTCCAGGTAGAGGCTTTTACCGACTCCGGCTTCCAAAGTGACAAAGATGATTCTAAATCCATTTCGGGTTTTGTGTTTACCCTCAATGAAAGGGCGGTATGTTGGAGGAGTTCCAAACTGGATACCGTCGTAGACTCAACTATGGAGGCTGAGTATATAGCTGCTAGGGAAGCCGCAAAAGAGGCTGTCTGGATGAAGAAGTTTATTTATGAACTTCAAGTGGTTTCGTCCATTGCTAATCCAATACCTTTATATTGTGATAACAATGGGGCTGTAGCATTAGCGAAGGAACCAAGGTCCCATCAGAAATCCTGGCATATCTTAAGGCGGTTTCACCTGATCAGGGAGATCGTGGATCGTCGGGAGATCGAGGTACGGAGAGTAGATACAAAAGAAAACACGGCAGATCCATTCACCAACACCATCCCACAAGTCCAGTTCGAGAGGCTATTTGAGATGTTGGGCATGCGGTACGCCAGCAACTGGATCTAGTGCAGATAATGGGTACTCATTGCGCAAATTATAGGCTTTAGTGCAGGTGGGAGATTGTTGGATATATATGCCCTAGAGGCCTACATTGTATAGGATGCTTGGGATATATATATACATGACAGTCTTGCTTGATATGATAGTACGCTATTTGGTTTGTCTTTATCTTAACATATGATATATTTTGTGTTGTATTCATTTATATATATACATGTTGATAAAGCCCATAGGGTGTTCGCCTGACTACCGGCGTTGTGATGGCAGTCATGCTAGTGGGAGCTGGATAGTCAATAGGCACATCCTTAGATGTCCCTGGTCGCAGGAGTATCGAGACTGGGCATCGGTACTCCCGATTAGACTAGTGTATACATATCTAGACCGTGACGAGGGGTGATGGATTGGTCCCGCAGCCATTGGTGCTGTGCACCTAAGATTGTATACAGATGCTCACTGGGTGTGAGTACACCGGACAAGACTCGCCGAGAACTGACTGGATGGGATTATACCTAGCATCAGATAGCAGTTCTCAGGTGACATGTGTGCAGATAGTCTGTTGACTTAAAGCCATCATTTGTCTCGTGTGAGTTCCCACTGTGCTTTGATTATTACCTTACCACGGCTCAAAGGAGTCGTGCAAACAGGTTTTAGTTGGGTACAATCCTGAGCCACGTAGAGGCAGTGAGCGACTGTTAAGGATTCGCCTCTCCTGGTATAGGGAGTTGATATCGCACTGTGGTCGGTTGGTCATTACCATAAGTCCCTAGCCAGGGCTGATTGAGAATTGCTGATGGAATGATCAGTAGATTCTCGGATGGTCTTAAGCCATACCGACATGACTTGTACGGTTATTAGGGGTCTGACGTCCACCACCTCCCTAGACCATACATGCGATACTCTTAGACGAACAGACTGGGCTACGCGGATATTGTCATGGACAGGCTCAGTAGGATTTCAGATGGGTTACCTCATCGGCTTTCTTACCGACAACTACCTGGGGACCGTTACGTACAGCTAGTGCCGTTTGCGGTCTGTAGTTAAACCCACTGCCAGCGTAGTTGTCGAGTCTTTAGAGTCCCATACAGAGATTTCCCAAACCCAGGCGAAAAGAAATAGAGGTCGTACAGTTTTACGACAAGGGTTCGGATGCGCATGTGTGTTTACACACATACGTCGTTCGGACAGTTTTTACTAGCCGGCTTTAGTTTAAGCCAGATTCTAGTATCAGGTTATTGGATTTATACAGTCTAAAGTTTTTCCGTGTTTTCACGGATAGGAGGGGCGTTCTCGTAATTTTCCGAGAAGCTTCGAGAAGCATGGTGACTTGGAGGGTGAGGTGGCATTGTCATTTAATGATTTTGTGACTCATTGTGAGTGATTTATTATGTCATTAATGCATTATTAAATGCTTAATGACTCACATAATGAATCACCCACTTGCATTAATGAAGCATGATGAATAATCTCATATTATTCATTTATTTTTAATTCATTATGCTTCATATATCAAGTGAGAAACAATATCATTATTTTTATCATCATCATTATCATCTTCTCATTCTCTCTCCTCAAGCTCACACTCTTCTTCAAACCCTAATCCTACCACTCATGAGTTGAGTATAAGGATTAGTAAAGACTAAGCACTCCATTACTTAACTCTACATCACCTTAGCTACTCTAACTAGCAACTAGAGAAACTAAGTAACCTCAAGTTTAAAGATTATAGCTTGGATTAGGGTTCTCGGGTGGATCGTCTATCACGGAAGGAAGCCGAGGAGGACGTTGAGATCCAAAGAGGCTGGAGAGATCGTAAAGACGAAGGACTAGAATCGTTTGGTATAATTCCTTATCATAGTAGCTTAGAATCCTATGTTATTTGTTAGTTATAGTTTAGTAAATGATTCACACGGTTAGTTGATGTTTAATCAAAGAACAAGATCGTTTTTCATATTTCCGCCTCCGCACAAGTATTGGGGTGTTGCACATCGACTAACAACTCCAGTATCTGGGGTGATATCTCATCGTTCGTAGCAACGACTGGCTTAGTCATCTACATGTTGAACCGTGCCTCAATCATCATGAATAAGCAGTACATCAACGGTCATCAAAATCTGGTTGGCCTCTATCATTGGCTCAATGCTCTGGTGCCGATCAGCACTTCAGAGTAATCTCATACAGCGATCCATCAAACGCTCGTGGCGCGAAAACATAATAAAAAGACACATCTCCGCAATCGTGTGTCGCCGAAATTACGCCCTGGTCAGTCCTCATTCGTAATGAGCTCGTGCTGACCGCAACTCTAGCCGTAGCTCTCCCTGCCCGAAATCGTGGCAGCAAACCATAACTGGTACGGATGAGGCTAGATCAGGAATGAATATAATAATGAGCAAAGAAATGTACATCCTAAGGCTCCTTAAGTGGAGTAGCGTATCGTAAATATGCCGCGGAACATACCCACAGTACGTCACTCTACTTTAGTTACCTATTCCATTAACCAAGGGTCATCCTATGCTCCGAAGGTAAAACCTAACGCTCTGATACCAACTTTGTCACGACCTGAAAGTACGGAATATGACCGGCACTTAGACTACGAAATGTCTCGAGGCGTACGTAATTAAAGTAAGCCGAAAACCCAGAAATCCAAACCAAGCAAAGTAATGGAGTGAAGGAAAAACCATTTTAAATCAAGTAGCTTGCAACACACGCCGAAATGTGCATTTTAAAATCACAAGTCTTTTCTAAAAATTTCGGCAGAGATTCCTTTGTAAAAACTGACCCCAAACGGGTACAAAACCTGATAAAGCATATATATAATGAAAAAATGCATCCCCAAGCGGGAGCTAGCTCTTCGTCAATCGACGGTCACAACCACGCAAGAAATAATATACAACGCCGAAGGGCGAGGGTCATCACAGAAAATGAAACTCAATCAGCATGGAATCCATAGAAATACAACGCGCGACTCTAAGGTCGAAAGAATAAACAACACTGGTCTCTATCTCAAATAAATACATGTTTGGTTGATGGAACTTCTAGATACAACAGAATAATAATATACAAGGTATAATGATGGGTACGATACAAATAAACCCACCTACTAGCAAATCACCCAGAAATGGAAGTAGTGCCAGCAAAGCCGTAATGAAACATGTACGGCAAAACCTGTAAGAAACTGGGGCACAATGGGGGTAAGTTGCCAACTCGTGAGTAGAAAACATCTATGAACAGAAATCGCATGTATGACGCAATCCTAGGTCATACAATCAGAATATATCCTCAAATATATAGCCAGCAGCCTAATAACAATAGCTAGGGTATAGCTCTAAACAACGGTAATACCAAGTGCTCGTGTCAGTGCCTCAGATAGCAATATATCATATGGATGATGTATGAATGCATGAAACAGAATGCATGTACTAAAGAAAACTGCTTTCATAAATTAGTGAGATTTCTATATTTTAAAAGAGGTATCATAAATGAAATCAGCATAAACAGTGTCTAACATCGACACAAAACAAGTATCCAAATCTCTCGATATCTCTGTGTCGCAATCTCTGTACCTCAAAATCTCAAAATCTCTGTATGTCAATCTCACTATCTAGGGTACCGTCAGTCCAGACCGGCCCCTACCATCAATCTCAAGACCACGACGGTATCCTCCGGATATCCGACGTGTCGGGTAAAATCATCGGTAGGTAGTCTCCCCCTGCCAGGCTCACATCGTCATCACCACGCGCTTCTTGCCCCGGGGTACCTTACCGGGTCCACCATGTACCCAAAACAGTTCATCCAACTCCACGAATCGGGTCTCGAAATCGATCAGCAAACTCATGGTGGACGACTCATACATCATTGGAAAACCGCACTTTTCTTTTAAAAAGAGAGAAAGCAGTTTATAACTGTTTTTGCGGTTTTCCCCCAAATCCAGGAAATCTCATGAAAATCCGAATCCAAATCCTCAATAGCATGTAAACAGTGAATATAGACATAAAAATCCATGAATGCGGCATATCAATGAATAATAACAGGCATGAAGTAGCAAGTAATAACTACAATGTCTAAACTAGCATATAAGGAAAGTACACTAATACCATGTCTAAACTATTAGCTAACAACCTATACAAAATGAAATAGTATTTTCTAAAGAATTCGTGACATGGCAATTACCGATGAAGATGTGTGTGAGCCGGCAAGTAAGTGCATGTGGTACATACGAGTCATCGGTAATGGTGCTGGTGTCCTAACAGCATGATATCAATAATAGAATACGAATCATAATGTAAGCAGGCGATGCGGAGCGAACAACAATAATGAGCGGGAGCTAAATACTAGACACAATGATAACAAGCTGCATTTAATATAAATCTAGTCTGACAACTACACTAAACTATAGGGCTGAGCTAACAGGCTAACTGAAGGTAATGAAACCGCCTAACATCTGAGTCGATACATATGTGTGTGCGCGCGTGTGTGTGTGTGTATAGTCGGTGATCCCGCCTCGATGATATCACATCCGATACCATATCTATAATCTGATATTCCCAAGTCAAGTGTGCGGATCGAACATCAATATAAAGCTCGTACGTAAATCCGTCGTACGGCATCCTAAATCTGGGTACGGGTCAATATCACATTCATCAAATCATTCATATGGTATCCTCTCTAACCATGATCATAATCCGGGTACCGATCTATGTCTAGTACAATAATAATATCATTAATATCATCATGATCTGACTACTGATCGACAGTCTCGTACAAACCGATATCATCAACACATATCATCATAAAGGAGTATACGTCGCCCAATGCGGCCTATCATAAACCTCCTAACATATCATATTGTTAGTTGTATGTATGCCCTAGATGCCAGTATTGTACAGATGATGTATATTATATTGGATGCTTAGACATATATAGAGATAACTTTCTTGCTCGATATGATAGTATGCTATATGGTTACTCTTTATCTTAACATGTATACTGGTCTCTTTAAACTGTCTTATAGTTACATGTCGGTAAAGCCCTTAGGATGAGTACTTGACTACCTGGACTATGATGCAGATCATACTAGTGGGGACATGGTAGTCCATAAGTACATCCTTCAAGGTCCCTAGTCGTGGGTGTATCGAGACGGGGCATCGATATACCAGTGTAGACTAGCGTATACGTTTCTCGACCCATGAGATGGGCGATGGATGATCCCATATCCATTGGTGTTTGACATCAGAGATGGTATATGGGTGCTCAGTGGAGACTGGGTACACTGGACGGACTCGCTGAGAACTCCCAGATGGTATTATACCTTACGTCAGATGGCAGTTCTCAGGTGACACTTCTACAGGTTAGTCTGTAGACCCGAGATCGTCATAGAGTCTTGTGTGATTCCCACTGTGCTTTGATCTCCACCTTACCACGTCCATGAGGGCGTGCAAAACGGTGGTCTTTGGGTATAGTCCCGAGTCACATGGAGGCAATGAGCGATAGGAGGGGTTTCGTCTCTCCCGGTATTGGGGGTTGATGTTGCGCTGTGCTCGATTGGCTGTAACAGGGAAGTCCCTGGCCAGGGCTGATCAGAGATTTGCTGGTAAGTGTTACCAGTAGTTTCTCAACCCCGTTATAAGCCTCACATCGGCACGACTTATCGGTTATTGGGGTCTGACGTTTACCACCCCTAGACTTGATATGCGACATATCAGACGAACAGACCGGACTGTACGGTAAGTGTTACTGGTTGGATTCACAGGAGTGTGAGCGGGCTAGCTCGTCGATCTTCTGATCGCTCAATACTCGGATGGCCGTTACGTTTAGCAGACCGCTTGCGGCTTGTGCGTGCTTGATATGATCATCATCTGCTACCGGCGTATTGACGAGTCTTTAGAGTCCTACACGGAGGTTTCCTGGCTAAAGCGAAACGAAATAGGAGCGCATATGAGATATGTGCAGGACCGAGAATAATGCGTGTATGTGATACCGTATTCCATTCTCGCGATGAATGTATCGATTGGTTATATGTGATATAACCTAGATATCGAATCAAGGATTGATTCGATGAGCCGATACATAGGATACTAGTCGGTTATATGCGATATGACCGGATCGTTAAATCAAATGTTGATTTAATGATTTAATGTATAATTATATATTTGATATATTACTTTGCATTAACTAGTATTGTTTCACTTTAAATGGATTTTCTCACTTGATATGCAAGTTGTATATGTGATATACTTTTGTACACTTGATTGTATCATGTTTGATGATACATGCTTAATTGGTTAAGTGTAAAGGATTAAACCATGGTTAAGTTGTTGATTAGGGTTTTGATTATTCATTTATCTTATTTATTTATTCATAATGAATAAATTGAAAGACAAATGAATGGTGGCTTGTTTTGTTTTTAGTTGAAGCTTCATGAAGCTTTGACTAAATGACCTTTTTGTTCTCATCCTTAACCCTAACCTCTCAAGTTAACCATGGTCTATTCTCTACACTCAACTAAGGTTAGTATATGATAAGTATTTCATTTATTTTCTATTTTTAAGCAATACTTATCATATCTTTTCTTCTTCTTCATCATCTTCATCAAGAGAGAAAGCTTAAGCCCATCAATGGCAACTTGAGCAAAAGTGAGAGAAATCCAATTCTAAAGTGAACCCACCTCCTATTTCTTCACCCTCTACCTCTTGCCAACATGTATAGGGTGTTTTCTTCACAAGTTTCACAACTTGGTGATGTTGGAGCTTGAACTTGTGATGCCTCGACGTAGATCTTCTTCGGCACGAAGCCGACGACCTAGTCCGCCCATTTCTCCGATGAAGCCGACGATTGAGTCCATGATTCGAGATGGACAGCGAGAGGACGCCTACGTGGAGCTAAGAAAGTGGAGAACCGGATCTACAAAGGTTGTAGCCTCTCTCCTTTAGTTAAGATGTTAACTAGTTTCGTATTTCGCCTAAACATCTAGTAGACGATCCGTATTAGGGTTTCTCGGCACCCGTAAAATTTGAAATTGGCATGGTTGATGCCTTGTGAGACTTCATTAGAGTGCCTAGGAACCCTATAGTGGTTTCAGAGCCTAGCTAGAGCCTTAGGCGAAGTCTTGACGATGTTTGAAACCCGATCGAACCGAAACCCTAATTTCCAAGGTGCTCTCTGGAAATTTTCTGAAAATTTGGATTTTTGTCAATTAAAAATACGCAGAAAATTAAGCAGGGTCTTATTTGAATTACTGTGAAATACGAGGGCCTAAATCGAATTTTCCACCGCGGAACCGTGGCACAAGCTAGGCATGTGCGGCGGTTCCGCGGCCGTACTGACCCTTTGTCTGGTGATTTCTGCACAGTAATTCATATAATTGGATATTATATTTTCTGGGTATTTTTATTGTGACTCTACAGAAGAGTATTTTGGGGTTGTTTTGGGGATTCGATTATTCGATCGGGTTATCAGATTTTGTCTATGTGATTTCCGGATAATTTTCGAATATGTTAAAAAGTTCGACCGGAAAATATCCAAGTGTTGGATTTTTCTGTGGTTTAAGGACGTTCTGAGTAGTGCAAGTAACGCGATGCTCCCTCTAGAAGACAACAAACCTTAACTCGATTATGTGACCGTCTTGAACTGCCCTTTGAACCTTCGGGTTTGGGGCAGTACGGCGTGCTACATGTGAGGCGTTGGCTTGACCCTTCCACGGCTGGACCGTTGGTACTGAGGCATGAAGTGAATGTCTTTGAACCTATTTCATGTGTTGAACGGTTTCGGGAAAACTTGGGTGTTCGAATGTTCGATCGGAAAGTTTAATATATTCTATTTATCCGGAATGGGATACAATAATTGGAATTCACAAACAGTTATGAGATAACTGAATGAATGATTAGGCATGTGATGTCTAAGTATTCCTTTTGATTAGGCATGAGATGTCTAAAGAGGTTGCGGATTTCAATTGTTGTAGTTTTACACTTTCTTTTCTGTGACCGTAAGTGTAGTATATAGTGGTATTGCCGATTGTCGTTGCTATATGTCGATGACAATCGGTGTATGCATACTTACTTACGTTGATGACATGTGATGTTATGTGTTGCTGGATATGTTATATTGGATCGTCGTGTTTTGAATAGCCGGGGGTTTTTATGTGAGATGAGTGTTTTTTCATTTTCATTCATGTAAAAACTTGTATGTAATATTCTTTTATTTGGGGCACTTCCAGGTTGCGGAAGTTGTCACCGTTTGTATATTATTTACTTTTCCGCATTAGGATAGACCCAAGGAGGGGAGCACAAGTAACCGGGTTCTAGGGTCCAGTGGGAAACCATCTCGAGGAGTCGAGTCCGGGTCTCCTAACCCTAGAATTGGTAGGGTTGCTTGACGTTCTCGTAAGGGTCTAGGGGTGTGGGATTGGCTATTCATCACGACCATGAAATCCGTGTTTTATACTGGCTCATATTGAAAACACGGACGTCCTAGTATATCCAATATTTCATATGTTTCTTCTGCTGCGATATCTGTGATGTGATCATATGATGTTCTGTAATAGATACAGTATATAGTATATATGATATATTATATAGACGTTACTTATGTTTTGCACCCGCACTAGCCCTGCCCTGCTCTGTCGTTAGTTACCTAACCTAACGGTGCACGAGGGGACATCCAGGGAAATGCGGATGGCATAAGTGTACGTCGTATTTATCTGTGATGTTTAGGTGACTTAAATGATGGGACTTCATTAATGTGATTAATGAAAGAAAAGAAACCTATGATGTTGTAGAATCAAATTTTAAACTAAACAGGTAGCTACAGTTCTTTCTTTGCATAGCGGTATATATGATGTACCCTGCACCTTATTCGATGAGGAAAGGACCGAGATCCCTTCACCGGGGGTGACTCCTTTAGCAATAACTGGCAGATGCTACACACTCGGTTTGTTTTTGATTGCTTCTATAGTTTATGCTTTGCACAGTGATATATATGATATATCCCGCACCTCATTCGACGAGGAAAGGGCCGACGATCCCTTCACCGGGAGTGACCCCTTTAGCAAAACTAGAAAAGCCTCAAAATCACACCATTTCAAAACTTCATTTGATTCTACAACGATATCAAGTTCATTACGCAATAGGTTTTCAGAAAAACCTGTCGTAGCCCTCCGTCATTTCAGATAAATCCTACTTAGTATTCGTGCTACGTTTGTTGACCTCCGTCAAGGCGTAGTGTGCGGTAGCTCACTAGTATTTATCTGCTTATGCATATGATACAGATTGGATTAGGATGATCGTACGACCTTGTTGACCTCCGTCAAGGGTCGTGCGGGTGGGTTTGATTCAATCAAGAAATGATGGGTTGAACTTGACTTGCACCCTGTGGTTTGTTGACCTCCGTCAAGGTCATAGGATGCTTGGGGCAAAATATTATCGGGAATTTCAAGTGTTGAAATTTGCAATGAGATTGCATACCTTCTATGAGATAGTTGGATCCCGATATCCACTGCGAGTAAGAGTTACTCCTGGGAGAGTTTTGCACATTACAATTAGCCGATCAAGTAGGTGTCTAGAAAGGTGTCAATGAGGTTACGCCTATGGGAAAACGAGGTTTACATTAATTAGGTTCGTGCGAAAGCACGGGGGACCTCCCTCAAAGTACCGACACTGGCCTGGCTGAAAGATTGGCGAACTTGTAGTGTGTAATTAATCCCGGCTAGTATTTCCTTTTAGGGTTTGAAGGAAGATTTGATAAAAACTAGTGGGAGCCATCCTGATTAGATAAGATAATAACCAATCTGATCTTGCACGAGCATACGCTAAAGTGTTTTCTTCTCTCTCTCTCCAGGTAGCGACCATTTCATGCCTTAATCAAGATAATAATATGGATGTATTGACCGAACCCGCATGTTATACTGTGCTGGGGAACGTTGGTTCCGTTCTTTCTTATAAGAGTTATAAGACTGAATAGGATATAGGGGAATACCATGTAAGTCCACGTTGTGACCCCCGGTTCTTACGGGGAGGCGGAAACGGTATAAAAATCAAATTTTTTTAGCGCATGGGGCAACATGGACTAACAAAGTCGGGATCTTTTCCTAAACTAGAACTAGCAAACTTGCTAAAGAGTTAGCTACTCGGAAAGATGGTTATACCTAAACTTGAACTCCTTCTTCTTGAAACCTTGTAGAGGTTGATGGTTCTCTTCTTGTCGCCTTCTTCCGTCGAAGATGGATCCACCTGAGGGTTCAACCTACGGGCTCTTTCTCGAACTTGGAGAGAACTAGAATCTCCGGCTTGCTAATCCTTTGATCCTAGAGTGAGTAGAGAGTGTCTAGGGGTTGTTTTCTTTTCAAGGTGAGGGATTCTCAACACATGAGAAGGAATCACCTTGAGCTTGAGGAAGAAGAAGATGAAGTGAGGAGAGAGAATGATTATGAAAGAAGGAGCTCTTTTCTTTTGCAACCATAACTAAAAGAAAAGGAATTATCAAATTAATAATAATAAATCAAAAATGAAATAGTTGATGGTTGTATTTGGAATGACCACTATCATAACTTTCAATAAATGAGTGTAAGCATGAATCAAGGAGAATCCTTTCAAAGCATGATGGTGGTCAACATTCAACCATGGTCAACAAGTCAACCATGGTCAACAAGTCCACAAAATCAACCATAACAATATTTCATTTAATTACTATTATTAATTGATATTTCATAAATCTATTAGGGTTTGGAAAAAGACGACTGTCAACTGTGCATACGCACCCGTTCCGAAACCCTAATGAAAAACCTCATCCTCCGCCTCAAGCAACTGTGCATACACACCTGCATTCTCGTTCCGAGAAACAAGAATACCAAGATATAAAAGCAACCCCAAAAACTTATACCAGTATCTGGCTCAAACCAGAGCCTGCCAGTATAATCCGTCCGGACTCCAAACGTGCACAAGTGCGCGGATGAGAACGAACCCTGCCGCAAAACCATGCGACCTCTACTCTGTTTTGCCCAGAGGCGAATACCCTATGTGTGGGACTCTAAAGACTCGACACTACGCTGGCAGTGGGTTTAACCACAGACCGCAAGCGGCACTAGCTGTGCGTAACGGTCCCCAGGTAGATGCCGACAAGAAGGCTGACGAGGTGAACCCCATCTGAACTCCTACTGAGTCTGAATGTGACATTCTCCGTACAGTCCGGTCTGTTCGTCTGATACATCGAATGTCGGGCCTAGGGGGCGGTAAAACGTCAGTCCCCCAATAGCGGTACAAGTCGTATCGGAGTGAAGCCCAAAACACCCTGAGATAACACTGGAACTTACCAGTATATCTCGCTTGCCCTGGCCAGGGACTACTTGTGTAATGGCTCTCCTAGACACAGCGCGATGTCAACCCCCAATACCGGGAGAGACGAATCCTGTCTAACCGTCACTGCCTCCAAGTGCTTCGGGACTGCACCCAACCACTACCTGTTTGCACGACTCCTTTGAGTCGTGGTAGGGTAGTGATCAAAGTGCAGTGGGAACACACTCGAGACGAAGTGCCAGTGTCAAGTCAGCGGACTAAGCTGTACTCATGTCACCTGGGAACTGATAACTGACGATAGGTATAATACCAACTTGTCAGTTCCCGACGAGTCCTGTCCAGTGTACTCGTAACCTAACGAGCACCCGTATACTATCTCCAGTACGACGTACTGATGGCTGTGGGACAGACCATCTCCCACACTTGGGATGAGAAGCGCATACGCTAGTCTACTCCGGAGTATCGATGCCCTGTCTCGATAGTCCTGCGACTAGGGACAAGTATAAGGATGTGCTTGTAGATTACCCAGCCCCCACTAGTGTGACTGCCATCACAACGCTGGTAATCAAGCAAAGATCCTAAGGGCTCCACTAATGCGTATAGGTGATATCGCAAAATAAACACATGTACACATTGAAGTAGAAACAAACCAAGTAGCATACTACTATATTGAGCAAGATTGTTTATACAAGGTGAATATCCCAAGCTTCCATTAAGTAATATACAAACTAGTATGATACAGTAATGGCCTCTAGGGCATATACACTAACAATCTCCCACTTGCACTAAGGCCATGTACTGGCGTATCGAAGACCTATCATCTCGATCAGCCGCTCGAACTGAGTCTGGGGTAGGGCCTTGGTGAATGGATCTGCAGTGTTTTCTTCTGAAGCAACCCTCCGAACCTCGATCTCCTTGCGATCCACGATCTCCCTGATCAGGTGATACCGCCTCAAGATGTGCCTGGATCTCTGATGGGACCTGGGTTCCTTCGCTAAAGCTATAGCCCCGTTGTTGTCGCAATACAGAGGTATTGGGTCAACAATGGACGGAACCACCTGAAGTTCTTTCAAGAACTTCCTTATCCAGACAGCTTCTTTTGCGGCATCAGATGCAGCAATGTATTCCGCTTCCATCGTCGAGTCTGCAACGGTTTCCTGTTTGGAACTCTTCCAACACACCGCCCCTCCATTGAGGGTAAAGACAAAACCCGACATGGACTTGGAATCATCCTTGTCACTCTGGAAACTAGAGTCAGCAAAGGCCTCGATCTGGAGGTCTTTTCCGCCATACACCAAGAACATCTCCTTAGTCCTTCTCAGGTACTTGAGAATGTTCTTTACTGCTATCCAGTGTTTCTCTCCAGGGTTTGACTGATACCGGCTTACTACACTCAGTGCATAAGCTACATCCGGTCTGGTACACAACATCGCATACATTATAGAGCCTACCGCAGAAGCGTAGGGTATAATAGACATGCGATCCCTCTCCAAATCAGTCTTGGGAGACATCTCTTTAGAGAGGGTGATCCCGTGACAAGCCGGTAGGTTACCGCGCTTGGAATCATCCATACTGAATCTTTTCAGTACGGTGTCGATGTACCTAGACTGTGAAAGTCCTAATATCCTCTTGGATCTATCACGATGGATCCGGATCCCCAGGATGTAAGAGGCATCACCCAGGTCTTTCATGGAGAACCTGTGTGACAAGAAACCCTTGACAGATTGTAGCATAGGAATGTCATTTCCTATTAAGAGAATGTCATCCACGTATAAAACAAGGAATACTACAGTTCTCGCTACAAATCTACTATAGATGCATGGTTCATCTGGATTTTTGATAAAGTCAAATTCCTTGACCGTCTCATCAAAACAGATGTTCCAACTCCGCGATGCCTGCTTTATTCCATAGATGGATTTAAGCAACTTGCACACCTTTCCGCTGCTCCCACTCTGAATGAAACCCTCTGGCTGATCCATATAGACACACTCCTCTAAATTTCCATTTAGAAAAGCGGTTTTTACGTCCATCTGCCAAATCTCATAATCGTGGAAGGCAGCAATGGCAAGAAGGATCCGAATGGATTTCAGCATAGCCACTGGAGAAAAGGTTTCGTCATAGTCCAAGCCAGGTCTTTGACGGAAACCCTTTGCTACAAGTCTAGCTTTATAGGTCTCAACCTGTCCATCTACACCAATCTTCCTTTTGAAGATCCACTTGCATCCTACGGGTTTTACCCCGTCTGGAGCAATGTCCAACGTCCATACTTTGTTGGTGTACATGGACTCCATTTCGGTCCGCATTGCATCCAGCCATTTTACCGAGTCAACGCTCTGAACGGCCTGCTGGAAGCTAGTAGGCTCATCATAGTCTATGATGCAATCCTCTCTATCCCCGTCTATGAGAAAACCGTAGTATCTCTCGGGTGGATGAGACTGCCTACTACTCCTGCGGAGCGGCGTAGGAATGTCCTGTTCTTTTGAACTTACTGGCTCTTCCAAGCTTTCAGTAATAGCTTGTGGTTCTGGAATTTCTTCTAGTTCTATTGCGTTCCCACTTATCTGGGTTTCCAAAAACTCAGTTTTCAAGAAGCGGGCATGTTGAGAAACAAAAACCTTTTGTTCCTCAGCGGAATAGAACAGATACCCCCTGGAGTTCTTTGGGTATCCCACAAACTTACACTGTACAGAACGTGCCTCGAGCTTGTCCGCATGCTGCTTTTTTACAAAAGCTGGACATCCCCATATCTTAAGGTACTTAAGACAGGGTTTCTTCCCACTCCACATCTGATATGGAGTGGTAGGCACAGTCTTGGTGGGAGCCTTGTTCAAGAGATACGCAGCTACTTCTAGTGCATAGCCCCAGAAAGATCTTGGTAACTCAGCCTTACTCATCATAGAACGAACCATATCCAATAGGGTTCGATTCCTCCTTTCCGATACACCGTTATGTTGCGGAGTGTATGGAGGAGTACGCTGAGAGAGAATTCCATTCTCTTTTAAATAGTCCAGGAACTCGGCACTCAAGTATTCACCACCTCGATCCGATCTTAGAATCTTAATACTTTTGCCTGTTTGTTTTTCAACTTCATTCTTGTAATCCCGAAATTTCTCAAAGGCCTCAGATTTGTGCTTCATTAAGAAGACATGTCCATACCTAGAGAAATCGTCTGTGAAAGTAATGAAGTATGAATAACCGCTTCGCGCATGTGTAGACATTGGACCACACACGTCACTGTGTATGAGTCCCAAGAGCTCGCTCGCTCTTTCTCCGTGTCCAGTGAACGGAGTCTTTGTCATCTTTCCCATGAGACAAGATTCACAAGTGGCATAAGACTGATACTCGGACGGATCCAAGTATCCTTCTTTATGTAACTTAGTCAACCGTGTCTCATTGATGTGACCCAGTCTACAATGCCATAAGAAAGCCTGATTGATATCTGGAGACTTTCTTTTGTGTGTATTCTGGACATTGAAAATCTGTGGTTGGTTTAATACGTATATACCATTGCTCAATGTACCCGACCCAATCAGAACTTGATTAAGGTGAATGTTTACAACATTACTTACAAACGCAAATTCATAACCTTCTTTAGAAACCAAAGATACAGAAATGATATTACAAGTTGCGTTGGGTACAAAAAAGCAATTACGCAAAACCAAAACATGCCCATCTGACATTCCCAGGTGATAGTCCCCCACGGCTTTAGCATCCATGCTAGCTCCGTTCGCAACTCTGAGGGTCATGTCACCTTCCTTCAAAAACCTACGGTTTCTCAACGCCTGCAAAGAATTACAGATATGAGATCCTGATCCGGTATCCAATACCCAGGAAGTAGAGTTTATAGAAAGACAGTTTTCAATAACATACACACCTGAAGCTGAAGCCGCAACCTGCTTCAGTTCCTGTGTCCTGGCCTTCCAAGCCCTGCAATCTTTCTTCCAGTGTCCACTCTTATAACAATAGAAGCATTCTTCCTTTCCAACAAGCTTCCCCGCAATCTTTGTTGCCTTTTCCTTTCCCTTCGTACCCACTTTACCAACACCGCCTCTTGGTTTGGCGGGGGCTTTCTTCCTCTTTCCCTTGGCTTTCGCCTTGGACCTAGAGGAAGAAGATCCTCCTACAAACAAAGCGGGTGTTTCCCTACCCTTCTGTAGGGTGCCCTCTGCGCTCCTCAGCAGGTTGAGGAGTTCTGAAAGTTCAACTTCCTTTTCTTGTAAGTTGAAGTTCAGTATAAACTGGGCGTAAGTGGATGGAAGGGACTGGAGAATTAAATCCGTATAGAGTTCACTGTCCAACGTGGTCCCAAGTTCTGCGAGCTCCTCAGTGTAGCCAATCATCTTAAGCACGTGGTCCGCTACCGATGATCCGACGGCCAACTTAGTCGAAAATAACTTCTTTGACACTTCGTATCTTGCGATACGAGACTGCTCTCCATACAGTTCTTTTGTATGGAGAAATATGGACTCGAGGTCCATATTCTCATGCCTCCTCTGATGTTCGTTGTCCATAGAGGCAAGCACGAGGCACCTGGCCTTCGCGCAATCAATCTCCCAAGTCTTACGGATTTCCTTATCCGCGACGCTGGAGGTGGGACCTGGGACGGGGGGAGCTTTGGTGGTAAGAAGATACCCCAGCTTGTCGTAAGCGATTGCTAATTTGACATTCCTGAGCCAATCTTTGTAGTTTGGCCCTGTCAGTATGTTTTTATCTAGAAGTAACTTAAGTCCAGTCATTTCGATTTGGTCGCTGCAGGGGGAGAGAAGAAACACTTAGCACGATGCTCTTGCAAGTTTAGAATGGTTTTTAATTTGTCTAAACAGGATGGCTCCCACTGTCTCTCGAATCCTTCCTCAAACCACAAAGGAAGAATTAGTCGGGATCAATCCCACCGTACAATACTTGCTTAACCGTTCAGCCAGGCCAGTGTCGGTACTTCGAGGGAGGTTTTCCAACGCTTTTGCGAAGTTCCTTAATTTAAGAACCTCTTTTCCCTGGGGGCGTAGCCCCGCTAACACCTTTCTAGGCACCTACTAGGTTTATAGCATTGATCGTTTAGTGAGAAATTTCCCGAGGAGTAGCATATACTCACAGTAGGATCGGGATCCAAATATCATCGCGTGACGAAAATGAAGGAATCCTACCATAATCATCACACTCCAAATGGTATGCAAATCTAGCAAGTTTCAGTACTTATGAAACTCCCGATGTGGATTTTTGCCCCATGCTCTTATGACCTTGACGAAGGTCAACAAATCATAAGTCACATGTCAAGTTCTGCCCGTCATTATCCAAGTTAATTTGAACCCACCCGTATATACCCTTGACGAAGGTCAACAAGGCAATACGACTGTCCCAAACCAACGCATCTATCTATGCTACATATGAACACCCAACACCCAACAGCTATCTTATGACCTTGACGAAGGTCAACAAACATAGCTTGAATACTATTGAATATTCATATGAAACGACGGAGGGCTACGAATGGTTTTGGCGAAACCGTGAACGTAGTGAACTTGATATAATCGATGGAACGAGATAGCTTTTAGAAGGAGTGGCTCAAGCTCCGCATTTAAAAGTTAGTTTTGAAAAGAACCGAGTGGTTTTTCGAAAGTGTTCCAACGACTTTAGCTTGGTTTATTATCTTGCATTAGTTCTTTTAATGTGTGATATTCTTGCATTAGTTCTTTTAATGCGTCCCATCATTTAATCCTACCATTGCAGAAAACAACCAAAATATGACGTACGCTTATGCCATTCGCATTCGCCACGGGGTCCCGTCATCACTCGTTAGGTTACTTAACTAACGACAGAGCGGGGGCTGGGCTAGCGCGGCTGTAAAACATAAGCAACGCCTAAATAGAAAGCAATGATAGACATTACAGATCACAGATGAATACATTGGATATACTAGCAATCCGCAATCCTTTCGAGCCTGCAACGAAAAGCGGATTACACGGTCGCGGTGAATAGCCAATACCCCACCCAAGACCCCTACGGGTGCGGCAAACTACCCGCCAAGTACCCGGTAGTTTGTGCACCCCTCCATGGGTCTATCCTAGGAGCAAAAACAGTAAAAAGAATTATACAATGACGGCTACAACCCCGACCCGGTTGTGCGGCCATACAAATAATATTATTACATCAATTTACATTTACAAATGAATGAAAGAAAAACAAAAGCTCATCTCACATCTACCCCGGCTATTCACCCGCGACAGTCCAACAGATTCATATACACATTCCAATATCAAACACAGATCACAGAGATGTATAACCCCGACTAATCGACTTATAGCGATTAGCCGACGTTCAATACATGCAAACATCACAGATATAACCATCATAGTCAAAGTGCAGTGAAGTTCGGAAAAAAATACGGAATTATAGGACCCCAAAAGTAAATTTCAGTTCTGGAAAATCTGGGCACATATAATATATCTGAAAAATCCCAAAATCCTACCAGAAGAACACTGCACGAAACCCGATCACGAGAGGACCCCACACTGCGGCGGTTCCGCGGCAAACACCTACCTCATGCCGCGGAAACGCGGCTGTTTGAAGGAATCAGGGGATCGTTTTTCTTGGGTGTTCACACAAAACCCTGAGCCAAATTTAGGTGTATAACAAATCTTGTTTTGACCAGAAAAAAATTTAACAGAAACTAGGGTTTTGTAAAAGTTGGATTTTGGATTTTTTCCGGTTCCGAACTTCGTTACACTTCACTACCAAGCTAGTTTAAGTTTAGTTAGGCTCTGATACCACTGTAAGTCCACGTTGCGACCCCCGGTTCTTACGGGGAGGCGGAAACGGTATAAAAATCAAATTTTTTTAGCGCATGGGGCAACATGGACTAACAAAGTCGGGATCTTTTCCTAAACTAGAACTAGCAAACTTGCTAAAGAGTTAGCTACTCGGAAAGATGGTTATACCTAAACTTGAACTCCTTCTTCTTGAAACCTTGTAGAGGTTGATGGTTCTCTTCTTGTCGCCTTCTTCCGTCGAAGATGGATCCACCTGAGGGTTCAACCTTCGGGCTCTTTCTCGAACTTGGAGAGAACTAGAATCTCCGGCTTGCTAATCCTTTGATCCTAGAGTGAGTAGAGAGTGTCTAGGGGTTGTTTTCTTTTCAAGGTGAGGGATTCTCAACACATGAGAAGGAATCACCTTGAGCTTGAGGAAGAAGAAGATGAAGTGAGGAGAGAGAATGATTATGAAAGAATGAGCTCTTTTCTTTTGCAACCATAACTAAAAGAAAAGGAATTATCAAATTAATAATAATAAATCAAAAATGAAATAGTTGATGGTTGTATTTAGAATGACCACTATCATAACTTTCAATAAATGAGTGTAAGCATGAATCAAGGAGAATCCTTTCAAAGCATGATGGTGGTCAACATTCAACCATGGTCAACAAGTCAACCATGTTCAACAAGTCCCCAAAATCAACCATAACAATATTTCATTTAATTACTATTATTAATTGATATTTCATAAATCTATTAGGGTTTGGAAAAAGACGACTGTCAACTGTGCATACGCACCCATTCCGAAACCCTAATGAAAAACCTCATCCTCCGCCTCAAGCAACTGTGCATGCACACCTGCATTCTCGTTCCGAGGAACAAGAATACCAAGATATAAAAGCAACCCCAAAAACTTATACCAGTATCTGGCTCAAACCAGAGCCTGCCAGTATAATCCGTCCGGACTCCAAACGTGCACAAGTGCGCGGATGAGAACGAACCCTGCCGCAAAACCATGCGACCTCTACTCTGTTTTGCCCAGAGGCGAATACCCTCTGTGTGGGACTCTAAAGACTCGACACTACGCTGGCAGTGGGTTTAACCACAGACCGCAAGCGGCACTAGCTGTGCGTAACGGTCCCCAGGTAGATGCCGACAAGAAGGCTGACGAGGTGAACCCCATCTGAACTCCTACTGAGTCTGAATGTGACATTCTCCGTACAGTCCGGTCTGTTCGTCTGATACATCGCATGTCGGGCCTAGGGGGCGGTAAAACGTCAGTCCCCCAATAGCGGTACAAGTCGTGTCGGAGTGAAGCCCAAAACACCCTGAGATAACACTGGAACCTACCAGTATATCTCGCTTGCCCTGGCCAGGGACTACTTATGTAATGGCTCTCCTAGACACAGCGCGATGTCAACCCCCAATACCGGGAGAGACGAATCCTGTCTAACCGTCACTGCCTCCAAGTGCTTCGGGACTGCACCCAACCACTACCTGTTTGCACGACTCCTTTGAGCCGTGGTAGGGTAGTGATCAAAGTGCAGTGGGAACACACTCGAGACGAAGTGCCAGTGTCAAGTCAGCGGACTAAGCTGTACTCATGTCACCTGGGAACTGATAACTGACGATAGGTATAATACCAACTTGTCAGTTCCCGACGAGTCCTATCCAGTGTACTCGTAACCTAACGAGCACCCATATACTATCTCCAGTACGACGTACTGATGGCTGTGGGACAGACCATCTCCCACACTTGGGATGAGAAGCGCATACGCTAGTCTACTCCGGAGTATCGATGCCCTGTCTCGATAGTCCTGCGACTAGGGACCAGTATAAGGATGTGCTTGTAGATTACCCAGCCCCCACTAGTGTGACTGCCATCACAACGCTGGTAATCAAGCAAAGATCCTAAGGGCTCCACTAATGCGTATAGGTGATATCGCAAAATAAACACATGTACACATTGAAGTAGAAACAAACCAAGTAGCATACTACTATATTGAGCAAGATTGTTTATACAAGGTGAATATCCCAAGCTTCCATTAAGTAATATACAAACTAGTATGATACAGTAATGGCCTCTAGGGCATATACACTAACATACCAGGATTCCCGTGCCACCCGTATGAAGAAAGTATATGATGATGCATTTTCTTCGGGTGTGTTCATTACAGAGAACTGTTTCTCCATTTGCTCTACGTCCTGGGTATTAGATACCGGGTCAGGATCCCATATATGTAATCAGTTACATGGGCTTAGGAAAGGTAGAGAACTTGGAGAAGGTGATAAAGGCATTAGAGTTGGAAATGGTGCAATTGTTGCAGCTAAGACTGTCGGGGAATATCACCTTGTATTACCAACTGGTAATATATTGGTTCTGAACGAATGCTATTACATGCCGAACCTGATATGCAACATTATATCAGTTTCTTTGTTGAGTAAAGAGAGATATAATTTTGTATTACAGGACAATGTTATGAACATTTTCCGTAACCAAAAGTTGGTTGGATCAGGCACGTTGTGCAATGGCATTTATGTTCTTAATCAATCAACAGTTCTGAGCATAACTAACACACACAAGAGGAAGAGTGCTAAACTGAACGAATCTTTCTTGTTGCATTGTAGACTGGGTCACATCAATACGACACGACTAGCTAAGTTGCATAAAGATGGATATTTAAATCCGTTTGAATTTTCATCTTATGACACTTGCCAGTCACGTCTCAAAGGCAAGATGACCAAAACTCCGTTTACGGGACACGGAGAAAGAGTTACCGAACTCTTGGGACTAATACATAGTGATGTATGCGGTCCTATGTCTATACATGCCAGGGATGGTTCTTCATACTTCATTACATTCACTGACGATCTCTCTAGGTTCGGGTATGTGTTCCTGATGAAACACAAATCAGAAGCTTTTGAGAAATTTAGGGAATATAAACAAGAAGTTGAGAACCAAACCGGAAAAAGTATTAAAATCCTACGATCTGATCGAGGTGGTGAATACTTGAGCAAGGAATTCATGGACTTCCTAAAAGAGAATAGGATTCTCTCTCAGCTGACTCCTCCATATACACCACAGCACATCGGTGTATCAGAACGGAGGAACCGCACCCTATTAGATATGGTGCGCTCTATGATGAGCATAGCTGAGTTACCTATTTCCTTCTAGGGATATGCACTGGAAACAGCAGCATACCTACTGAATAGGGTTCGCACCAAATTTGTGCCTACCACACCATATGAGATATAGGAAGGGAAGAGACCATATCTTAATTTTATAAAGATATGGGGTTGCCCGGCCTATGTCAAAAGATAAAAACCGGACAAACTCGAGGCAAGGTCTGTTTTGTGTAAATTTGTTGGATATCCCAAACATTCGCGAGGGTATATCTTCTACCACAGTGAGGAACAAAGAGTATTTGTTGCTCAACATGCCACCTTTTTAGAAAAGGAATTTCTTGCAAAAGAGATTAGTGGCTCTGAGGTAGAACTGGAAGAGGTTCCAGCTGAACAAAATACAACAGAAGATTTAGTGGAACCAGAGGATTCAGTAGCTCCTAATGATCCTCAGCCTCTCCGCCGATCTAGTAGGGTTCCTCGCCAACCTGAGAGATACTACGGTTTTCTCATGGATGGTGGGAGCGGGGATTGCATCATGGAGGATGATGACCCAACTAGCTTCGAGCAGGCTATCACGAGTAGGGACTCAGTGAAATGGCTGGATGCAATGCGGTCTGAGATGGAATCTATGTACACCAACAAAGTGTGGACTTTGGAAGTTGCTCCTGAAGGGGTAAAACCCATTAGGAGCAAGTGGATCTTCAAGAAGAAACTTGGTGTAGATGGGAAAGTGGAGATTTTCAAAGCTAGATTTGTTGCAAAGGGTTTTCGTCAAAGACCAGGTGTGGATTATGACGAAACCTTTTCTCCAGTGGCTATGCTTAAATCCATCCGAATCATGCTTTCCATCGCTGCATATCATGACTACGAAATCTGACAAATGGATGTTAAGACCGCCTTTCTAAATGGTGATTTAGAAGAGTGCATGTACATGACTCAGCCAGAGGGCTTCGTAGACAGTGGGAGCAGCGGGAAGGTGTGCAAACTGCTTAAATCCATTTATGGATTAAAGCAAGCATCGCGGAGTTGGAACATCTGCTTTGACGTCATTATCAAAGAGTTTGATTTCGTCAAAAATCCAGATGAGCCTTGTATCTACAAGAAGGTGGCAGAGAATAAGGTTGTCTTCCTCGTATTGTACGTGGACGACATACTCTTGATAGGAAATGATATTCCTATGCTGCAATCGGTCAAGCTCTTCTTATCACAAAGATTCTCGATGAAAGATCTTGGTGATGCCTCCTGCATATTGGGAATTAGGATCTATAGAGATAGATCCAAACGGATTTTTGGATTGTCCCAATCCAGGTACATTGACACCATACTAAAGAGGTTTAGTATAGAAGAATCCAAGCGTGGGAACTTGCCCACGATCTCTGGAGTCACTCTCTCCAAAGAGATGTCTCCCAAGACTGATTTGGAGAGAGCTCGCATGCAAGGGATACCCTATGCTTCGGCTGTAGGCTCTATCATGTACGCGATGCTATGTACCAGACCCGATGTTGCATACTCACTAAGTGTAGTGAGCAGGTATCAAGATGATCCTGGAGAGAGTCACTGGACAGCTGTGAAGAGTATTCTTAAGTACTTACGAAGGACTAAAGAGATGCTCTTGGTGTATGGTAACGGAGAACTCTAAGTGGAGTCCTTTACCGATTCGAGCTTCCAGAGTGATAAGGACGACTCTAAGTCGCAGTCGGGATTTGTCTTCACCATTTACGGAGGGGCGGTTAGCTGGAAGAGTTCCAAGCAAGAAACCGTGGTAGACTCGACGATGGAGGCTGAATACATCGCTGCCAACGATGCTGCTAAAGAGGCTGTCTGGATCAAGAAGTTCATTACTGAACTTGGAGTGGTTCCATCCATTGAGCATCCAATACCTTTGTATTGCGATAACAATGGAGCGGTGGCTTTGGCCAAGGAACCCCGGTCCCATCAGCGATCCAGGCATATTCTGAGGCGGTATCACCTGATCCGGGAGATAGTTGATCGCCGAGAGATCGAGGTCAGGAGTGTTGACACGAAGAACAACACGGCGGATCCACTCACGAAGGCCATTCCCCAGATACAGTTTGAGAGACTTTTCGGGATGCTCGGTATGCGATACTACAGCAGCTGGCCCTAGTGCAAGTGGGAGACTGTTAGTTGTATGTATGCCCTAGAGGCCAGTATTGTACAGATGATGTATATTATATTGGATGCTTGGACATATAAAGAGATGACTTTCTTGCTCGATATGATAGTATGCTATCTGGTTACTCTTTATCTTAACATGTATACTAGTCTCTTTAAACTGTCTTATAGTTACATGTTGGTAAAGCCCTTAGGATGAGTACTTGACTACCTGGACTATGATGCGGATCATACTAGTGGGGACATGGTAGTCCATAAGTACATCCTTCAAGGTCCCTAGTCGTGGGTGTATCGAGACGGGGCATCGATATACCAGTGTAGACTAGCGTATACGCTTCTCGACCCATGAGATGGGCGATGGATGATCCCATATCCATTGGTGTTTGACATCAGAGATGGTATACGGGTGCTCAGTGGAGACTGGGTACACTGGACGGACTCGCCGAGAACTCCCAGATGGTATTATACCTCACGTCAGATGGCAGTTCTCAGTTGACACTTCTACAGGTTAGTCTGTAGACCCGAGATCATCATAGAATCTTGTGTGATTCCCACTGTGCTTTGATCTCCACCTTACCACATCCATGAGGGCGTGCAAAACGGTGGTCTTTGGGTATAGTCCCGCGTCACATGGAGGCAATGAGCGATAGGAGGGGTTTCGTCTCTCCCGGTATTGGGGGTTGATGTTGCGCTGTGCTCGATTGGCTGTAACAGGGAAGTCCCTGGCCAGGGCTGATCAGAGATTTGCTGGTAAGTGTTATTAGTAGTTTCTCGACCCGTTATAAGCCTCACATCGGCACGACTTATCGGTTATTGGGGTTTGACGTTTACCACCCCTAGACTTGATATGCGACATATCAGACGAACAGACCGGACTGTACGGTAAGTGTTACTGGTTGGATTCACAGGAGTGTGAGCGGGCTAGCTCGTCGATCTTCTGATCGCTCAATACTCAGATGGCCGTTACGTTTAGCAGACCGCTTGCGACTTGTGGGTGCTTGATATGATCATCATCTGCTACCGGCGTATTGACGAGTCTTTAGAGTCCTACACAGAGGTTTCCTGGCTCAAGCGAAACGAAATAGGAGCGCATATGAGATATGTGCAGGACCGAGAATAATGCGTGTATGTGATACCGTATTCCATTCTCATGATGAATGTATCGATTGGTTATATGTGATATAACCTAGATATCGAATCAAGGATTGATTCGATGAGCCGATACATAGGATACTAGTCGGTTATATGCGATATGACCGGAACGTTAAATCAAATGTTGATTTAATGATTTAATGTATAATTATATATTTGATATATTACTTTGCATTAACTAGTATTGGTTCACTTTAAATGGATTTTCTCACTTGATATGCAAGTTGTATATGTGATATACTTTTGTGCACTTGATTGTATCATGTTTGATGATACATGCTTAATTGGTTAAGTGTAAAGGATTAAGCCATGGTTAAGTTGTTGATTAGGGTTTTGATTATTCATTTATCTTATTCATTTATTCATTATGAATAAATTGAAAGACAAATGAATGGTGGCTTGTTTTGTTTTTAGTTGAAGCTTCATGAAGCTTTGACTAACTGACCTTTTTGTTCTCATCCTTAACCCTAACCTCTCAAGTTAACCATGGTCTATTCTCTACACTCAACTAAGGTTAGTATATGATAAGTATTTCATTTATTTTCTATTTTTAAGCAATACTTATCATATCTTTTCTTCTTCTTCATCATCTTCATCAAGAGAGAAAGCTTAAGCCCATCAATGGCAACTTGAGCAAAAGTGAGAGAAATCCAATTCTAAAGTGAACCCACCTCCTATTTCTTAACCCTCTACCTCTTGCCAAGCAGTATAGGGTGTGTTCTTTACAAGTTTCACAACTTGGTGAAGTTGGAGCTTGAACTTGTGATGCCTCGACGTAGATCTTCTTCGGCACGAAGCCGACGACCTAGTCCGCCCATTTCTCCGATGAAGCCGACGATTGAGTCCATGATTCGAGATGGACAGCGAGAGGATGCCTACGTGGAGCTAAGGAAGTAGAGAACCGGATCTACAAAGATTGTAGCCTCTCTCCTTTAGTTAAGATGTTAACTAGTTTCTTATTTCACCTAAACATCTAGTAGACGATCCGTATTAGGGTTTCTCGGCACCCGTAAAATTTGAAATTGGCATGGTTGATTCCTTGTGAGACTTCATTAGAGTGCCTAGGAACCCTACACATATCTCATATCACGATCACATGCCGACCATTTTATTTATATCACTATTCAATGGTATCGTCGTCCAAAAATCCGCTATAACATCATGACGTATCTCAAATACGAATTCTGCCATATCACCGATCTCACGGTCCCAAATCACATCTCATCGACCAATCTCAATCCCAGTACTATCCCCAAATCCAGTATGTGAACACATAGTCTCATACCCATGTCAATACATAATCATATATTCCCATATAAGCACATATGAAAGAGGAATGTATGCATGTATGGATGTGTGTGTAAGTGTGGTGCGGCCACTACTCTAGGGTTTCGCAACACTAACTAATCCAATCACACCTAGAAATCATCTTTATCATCAATAATCTCAACAATATATAATCAATATATATATATATATGTGTGTGTGTGTGTATACGTATTCGTATACATCACCACGAACTGCGGGGGTGCTATACGCCATCCACCCGACTTCTCCCTGTAGATATAAATCTACTCACCATGCTTCTCGTGTGCCGATGCTGATGTTGCCATCTTTATCTTCAACACCTTGATGTCACGTGGGGTACCTACAAGTATATCATAAACGCTAAAGCACATGAAAATCACATCAAAAACCAAAATGGCATACGCTACTCACATAGGTAAAACCTATAGTCTCGCATGCGAACACGACCAATAACCCTTTACCGTTGACGTTCAAATGCCACCCGACTGAAATGAATCACCAAATACTAAAATCCATGCTAAAATAAGTCGTAAATCATGCGGCAACACAAGAAAACTAACCCAGATTTTACCCTAAGTGGAATCAGCCAAAATTGCATATACCAAGGGTCTAATTTACTAGAGATAGGGCTACAGAACAAAAACGAGGCCAATCCCAACTACTCTGGCTGCAAATTGCGGCCAGATGAGATTTATCTATTGCCAGAAAATTAGGGGTTAGGGCTTTGTGTGGTGGTTCTAGGGTGCCTGCACATCTCTCTGTCAAGTCAATTTTATTTTCAGGTGTCTCGGGTTAAAGCAGATTTCTAAAAACAGTGACAGATTTACAGTTTTTCGCGATATCGATTCACTAAATCCATATTCTGGGTTGGATTCTTTGGTTTTGTCCAAAATAACATCACACCAGGGTTTCTAAGGTCACAACAAGCCTCAATTTCACTTTTGATTTCAGATCGAACTCTAATTTCTAACTTGAATTTTTCCAAAGTCCTCAAAACACACAATATCGACATGAAACTAGTATGGATGCAATAAGAATTGAAATAATATACTAGGGGTGCAGAATTACCTTCTTATTTTCTTGAGTTGCTCAAAATCCTCAAAATCCATTCTCTCTAGGTTCAATGTGTAGCTAGTGAGCTTGGGAACATTTTTAGTGAAATGGAAATAGGGTTTTGGGGTGGATTTCTTGGTAGATCTAGGTTTGAAGAGGGGGAGGAAGAAGAGGAAGAGGCTACAGCAGCAAGGGGAGAAGGAGAGGAGAGAGAATGAGAAGGGGAAAATGATGGGGAATGAGTAAAAAATAGACAGTTGACCTAGTCTTCTCTCTCTGTCATCATACTTACTTTTTTCTTTTTCCTTTATCTCACACAATGGTAAACCTAGGCCACCATCTACCCACAACATGCAAGAAAATGTAACAAGTTCGGAAAAATGATATGTGCTCGTTTTTGCACAAAAATGCTAAAAACCCGATTAGCGATTTTTAATCACCATTAGCACTAAATTAGCATATAATTAACTATAAAAACTCAAAAATGGCGTAATTCCACAAAATACCCTATTTTAGAATTTTCCAAAATTTTTCCAAAATTTTCCCCATTTATCGGTATTTAATTATACCGAAATATTAAAATATTCATTAAAAATTAATAATAAATTATAAAATTCCCAAAAATAATATTTAATTTTTTTTGAAATGTTACATCATGGCATCATGCCCAATCTCGACTCATCTCCAAATACCATAACAATCCTCATCATCCATATATATATATATGCATAGTGTCATACCTATGTGTGTGTGTATATATACATATCTCCATAAATGTACAAGTAAAGCTAAGTAAGCATGTGTGTGCGTTCGTGTGGGTGTAAACCTTATTCTAAGGTTCGCAACTAACTAACTAATGACGCTATCATCCAATTATACTAAAATAATCCATGACTCTAAAAGTCTATCTAGATAATCATAATCTCATATAATATATCCATATAATATGTACCATACACTATACTACGAATTGCGGGGGTGCTATACGCTATCCACCCGACTTCCCCCGCAAATATGTATCTACTCACCTTGATCCTCGCTTGCTGGAGTCGATGACGCCACGCTCATCCTCGTCGTCTTGAAATCCACATGGGGGTACCTAAAACTAATACACAATCGCAAAATGCGTATTAAAATCAAGTCAGAAAACCAAAACGGAACACGTTTCGCTCATAGGTTAAAACCTATAGCCTACGCCTGCAAAACAAACAAACAACCCTCGTCGTTGACGTACAAACACTAGACGACGAAACACAAAATCAAAAACCAAATCCCGAATTAAAACGAAGTCGCAAAACAATGCAGCAGCTCAAGAAAATGGTCCCAGAGTTTACCCTAAGTGAAATTAGCCAATTTTGCACATATGGAGGGTCTAATTTACTGGAGATAAAGCCCTGGACCAAACACGGATGATTTCCACTCTACCCAGGACGCAATTTGCGGCCAAAATGAGTAAATTTGTGGCCAGAACTTGGAGTGGGGGTTTCAGGTTTTTGGTATAGGTTCTAGGTTGCCTTCACATCTCTCAGTCTTCGCTAAATATTTTTCAGTTCACCCGGATGATAGCAGATACCAAAACACATCACAATTTCCATAAAATGTGCCGATGTCGGGGTTTCTTTGTTTGGTTTGGGGTTTTATTCTCTGGTTTTAACCCAAAATACAATAACTACAAGGGTTGTGTGGTCTCTACAAACCTCAATTAAACTTTAAGATTCAATTCAAACACTAACCTCTTCTAGAAATTCTCAAAGTTCACAACACTAAAAAACTTCTAAACTTGCATGAAATCTAAAGTGAATCAATTACAATGCAAATGATGTAGGAATTATCTCATTTGGCAACTCAAGAATTTTCTTAAGTTGCCCAAGAGCCCAAAATGCAAACTTTCTTGGTCCAAAGTGTAGCTTGTGAGCTTGTGTATGCTTTTAATGAAATGAAGATGGGGTTTTGAGTTGATTTTAGGTGGGGTTTTGAGGTGTGAAGTGGAGGTGGAGATGGGGCAGCAGCCATGAAGGGGGAGATAGGAAAGAGATGAAGAAAAATGAACAAGGAAGATAAGTCATGGTCAAGTTTGACCCCTCACCCTCTCTCTCTCATTCCCATCCCTTAATATTCTATTCTTTTTGTTTTCTTTTGTTTGTTTTCTCTTCTCTTCTCTTTTCATTTTAAAAACCAAACCATGCAAATGAAAATAAGAAAAGATCATGGTGGAAAATGTAACAAGTGTGAAAAATGACTTGGTGCATGCCACATGTACAAAACTAGCTTAATGCATGATTAGCGATATTAAATCGTGATTAGCATAAATATTGTGTATAATAAATCATCAAATTTCATAATTTGTATAAATCACATAAAACACTATCATTTTAGTAATTTCTATAATTTTCCAAATTTTTCCGATTTATTGGTATTTAATTATACCGCATTATTAAAATATTAAATATATTTATTATTTAATTATAAAAATTCCCAAAAATAATATTTTATTTTTCTGAAATGTTACAAATACCTTAAAATGCTCTTGTCTAAAATCCTTAGAATGAAGAAAAATAAAATAAATGTATAAGTGGTGAATAAAGAGATAAAAGATGAACACTGGTTTTGTAATTACTTAAGGCAGTATAAATAAAAAATATAGCGAGGGTGCTTTATCACCTAGTGCCTTAGACCAACTGGTTTGGGAGTCACAGCTAAGCCTTAGGTATTGCAAGACGAGAAATTATGCCTAAATGCGCAAGCACATTTTGTAATCGGTCGTTTAGTACCTCAAGAAGTATTAACGGTCGCATGAAGGATGTCTGAGCAATTTCTTCTAAAATTTACCAACTAAAAGTATTTTGGAAGATGGACAAGAGTATGATAGCTTGAATTGAATTTCCAAGTGTAGGGATGATAATTACACACACGTAGGGGTATATGATTGGAGTTTGGAGGAGATATAGGAATAAAAGATAGGGCTTATATCTTTAGTAGAGATGATAAAAATTCCCGAGTTAATATTGCTCCTTAGAAGGAAAACTTAAGAGATGATGAAAGCTTTTTAAAATGGCAAAATGTATATGATCTAAGGTTAAATGAAAAGGAAGTGTGAAAAATACGGGTTAATGATTTCTAAGTTGAAGGAAATAGAATTTTTTGCTAGAATACTGAATTGAAGAATTAGAGTCAATGGCCAAATTGATCGGATTTTGTGGGTAGTATCCGCTGAAAACCCTCAAAAGACAACACTCCTCCTACTAGGGACACCTAGAGATTTAACGGCTTGTTCACGAGCTCAGTTCAATCGCGTTCCCTGCGAAAGTGAGGTTAGGATTTTTCGAGAATAAATTGGCTTTGCTCGGGTCGAGCAAAAGATAAGTTTGGGGGTATTTGTTCATATCAGATTTTTGCTTTTTTATATCGCCCATTCTTAATCACATTGCATATAAATAGGTGTTTTTGATCCATGTCTGCTAAATAGTTGCAGGTTACAGGTTCTCAGCTCTTTAAAGTGAGATTCCTGAAAAGTCGCAACAAATGTGAGACTACGACCAATAACAAATGAATACTGACCCGCATGATTCCCATACAAGTTCACGCAGAGCTCAAGGTAAAAGTCCACTATTGGATATCTCGAAGAGAACTGAAGAGTTTTTGAGAAACTAAGTGTTCTAAACAGAAGATAAAATCAACAAAAAAATCCCTAAAAAATTGATCACACAAGACCATCAAATGGCCGCGGAACCGCGGCCAAACAGGCACATCTGCCGTGGTTCCGCGGCCATGCTCGGCACGTGTCGGTTGGGTGTCGGTGCTTTGACTCGGTTTTTGGGGTTGTTTTGTAATTTCATGTATGGATCAGAATGTAAACCTTGGGTTTTTCCTATCTATAAATAAGAGATTTCAAACCCAAATGAAGGTGTGCCTCTTTTTAGGGTGTCTCTTTTAGGGAGTCCGCATCGGCGAATGAGCTCTTGTCCTGCCTTTCTTAGGATGCCTCTCTTAATTTTTTATTCCTCTTTCTTATATTCTAGATCTAAATTTTAAATTCATTTGTAATGCGTTCTTGAGATGTCATTAATAAAGTAAGTCTTTTATTATCTCGCATTCTTCTTATCTGCAATTTATTATTTGCATTTTTATTTGTTCTTTATTTATCTGCAATTTAGATCATCAATAAAAATAAAAAAAATGAATTTTATTGTTATCTTCCTAATGAGTGAGTAATTCCCCACTTGTTAGGAGTAGGAAAGGGAAGGTTTGAGAGAAGAATATCTCTCTCACTCCTTTTTTTGCCTAAATAATTTTAATACGGACTCTCATTAAATCAACCATAATCCGCTCACTACGGCACCATATCCTACATGATAGCGGTGATTCCCTAGTTAGATCGGTTGTGGTTGAATTAATCGGAGGTTAGGGCTAAGAGCCAAGAACGGATGGACAAGGTTCAAAAGGAAGAAACTAAGTTTTTTCCCAGTCGTGGTAATCCCCGTTGTTGACGATTACCCTAACACCTTTATTCACAATTATGGCATTGAAAGAAGTGAGAAGATCACTATTTTAAACTAACCTAATCCTAACCCTAGCAAGCTTTTTATCAACTTATTATCATTCATAGATCTTAAAACAAAAACATAATTGGACTTAACTCGTTAGAATATAAAGAAAAGAATTTCTTCTCCCTGTGGATCGACCCGTAGTCAACCCGCTAGCTACCAAGCTACACCGTCTTGATTGCGGTAAATTTTAACACAGAAAATCTCTCTATCAATCAGACATGATTGATAAGTTGCATAAGACTGATATTCGAACGGATCCAAAAATCCTTCCTTATGTAACTTCGTCAATCGTGTTTCATTGATGTGACCTAGTCTACAATGCCATAAGAAAGCCTGATTTAATTCCATAGAGTTTCTTTTAAGTGTGTTCTGGACATTGAAAACCTGAGTTTAATTCAGTACGTATATTCCGTTATCTAATATACCCGACCTAATTAAATTTTGATTTAGGTGGATGTGTACTAAATCGCCTACAAATGTAAAATCATATCCTTCTTTAGAATGTAAAGATACATATATGATATTACAGGCTAAACTAGATACATACAAACAGTTACATATAATCAATATCTGCCCACTTGTCAATCCTAGGTGATATTCCCCTATGGATTCAACGTCCACGCTCATTCCGTTAGTAACTCTGAGAGTCATATCACCTGCCTTGACAACTCTACGGTTTCTCAAAACCTGTAATGAATTTTAGATATGTCACCCTGATCCGGTATCTAGTACCCAGGAAGTAAAGTTAATAGATAAACAATTTTCAATTACAAACACACTCAAAGCCGAAGCCACAACTTGTTTCAAATCCTAGCTCCTGGCCTTATGATAATGCGCTGTCCCGTGACTACAATGACATGCCTCATTCCCTACTACTAGCCCCGAAACTTTTGCCCCGCCTTTTCCCTCTACCTTACTAACACCGCTTGTCGGCATTTTTGGGGCTTTCTTCTTCTCTCCTTTAGCTTTCGCCTTAGATCTAGAAGAGGATGATCCCCCAATAAGCAGAGCGGGTGTCTCCCTGATTTCTTTCAGGGTGCCCTCTGAGCTACTCAATAAATTGAGGAGACTTGGAAGTATAACTTCCTTCCCTTGAATTTTGTAATTCAAGATAAACCAGGCGTAAGTAGATGGTAGGGACTCTAGAATCAAGTCAATGCATAACTCGTTCTCCAATGTGGTCCCATGGTCTGTGAGCTATTCTATATAGCTAATCATCGTAAGGACGTGGTCCCCTACAGATGACCCGAAATCCAACCTCCTTTGAAGCAATATCTTTGAGGCCTTATATATTGCGATACGAGATTGCTCTCCATATAAAACTTTGGTATGGAGGAAGATGAAAGCTAAGTCCATCTTCTCGTGCCGCTTCTGGTGTTCACTATCCATTGAGGTTAACACGAGACACTTGGCTTTCGCACAATCCTTTTCCCATGGCTGACGGATATTCATATCCGTGACGGTGGAACCTGGACCTGGAGTAGGGTTAGCTTAGCACCTTAGAAAGGTTTTGGCAAGCATTAGACATGCTATATTAAAAAATTTTGGATGCTAAACAAACCAACCAAGTAATCGAACTAGGGAATTAGGGTTAACTTTGCATGTAAACAACTTTACATCAAAGTGATATGGATCACAAACTTTGTAGTCCGTTCCTTCGCTTCAAAAGCTTTGAGTAGTAGTCCTTTCGCTGCGAACCATGAACTCCCGGATTCTTGAGAGGCTCCACAAGATGTATGTTGCATCCTTGCTTGAAGTCTTCAAAGTCTACGATGATCTACGTCGAGGAAACAAGGACTCAAGCTCTCTCTTCACTAATATGGAATTAGTGAAGCTAACACCCTAATCTATATGGATAATATAGAAGAAGACGATGAAGTAGGAATTTTTCTCACTTTATTATTTAATTTCTCACAATGATTCATCACAAATGAAAAATTTATCAGGCTTTTTTTCAATGAAGAAGAAGAAGAAGCAAGTGATGAATTATTGTTGTGTGGTTAGAAATGCAACCATAGGTCAAGTATATTATCCTTAACCCTTATAGAGACTTAACCATGAGCTATGGTTAAAGGTATGGTTGATAAATATCTTAACCTAGACAGAAAGAGTGGACAAAGTCAATGAAGACTACAAGCTTCAACAAATATCTACCATGACAAATATCCATAATATTTGAATTACTTAATGATTAATATAAACCCTAACATTAACCCTAGCATGGTTTAACTCTCATAAACCCTAGTTGCATTTATAACCTAGCATGTCACAATATTATATATCACATATATAACATTTATGCAACAAAAGAAAACAATAAAATAAACATATATCACATATATGGTAAAAGTATTATAAGTGAGAATAATAAATATTTAAGTGAGCATATAATATATATATATATATACATATTTATTATATATTATTTTATCGAATCAACACTTGATCCGATAACCCGGCTATATCATATATAAGCGGCCGATATCATATATCGCGAGAATAGAATACGGTATCACATACGCGTATCAATCTTGATCCTACTCTATTTTGCCTGAGCCTGGAAACCTCTATGTAGGACTCAAAAGACTCGTCAATACGCCGGCAATAGGTGATGATCACATCAAACACCAACAAGCCGCAAGCGGTCAGCTAAACGTAATGGCCACCCGGGTATTTAGAGATCAGAAGATCAACAAGCAAGTATGCTCTAACTCCTGTAAATCCAATCTGTAACACTACCGTACAGTCCGGTCTTTTCATCTGATATGTCGCATATCTAGTCTAGGCGTGGTAAACGTCAGACCCCAGTAACCGATAAGTCGTGTCGATGTGAGGCTCATAACGGGTCGAGAAACTACTGATAACACTTACCAGTATATCTCTATATCAGCCCTGGCCAGGGACTTCCAGTTATAGCCAATCGAACATAGCGCAACATCAAATTCCAATACCGGGAGAAACGAAACCCCTCCTATCGCTCATTGCCTCCATGTGATTTGGGACTGTACCCAAAAGCCACCGTTTTACACGTTCTCATGAACGTGGTAAAGTGAAAATCAAAGCACAGTGGGAATCATACAAGACTCTATGACAATCTCGGGTCTACAGACTAACCTATACCAGTGTCACCAGAGAACTGCTATCTGACGATAGGTATAATACCAACAAGGAGTTCTCAGCGGGTCTGTTCAGTGTACCCAGTTTCCATTGAGCACCCGTATACCATCTTTGACGTTACACACCAATGGATGTGGGATCATCCATCGCCCATCATATGGGTCATGATGCGTATACGCTAGTCTACTCTGGAGTATCGATGCCCAATCTTGATACACTCTCGACTAGGAACGGTTATAGGATGTATTTATGGACTACCCTAGCCCCAATAGTATGATCTGCATCATAGTCCTAGTAGTCAAGTACATATCCTAAGCGCTTTATCAACATGTGAGAGTAAAACAGTTATCCAATATAAGTCAACATGTTAAGACAAAGAGCAACCAGATATCATACTATCGTATCGAGCAAGAAAGTCCTCTTTATATATATCCAAGCACCCACTATAATATACATCATATGTACAATAATAGGCTCTAGGGAATATTCATAACTAACAATCTCCCACTTGCACTAAGTTCAGCTGTTGTAGTGTCGCATACCCAACATCCCAAAGTGTTTCTCAAATTGTATCTGGGGAATGGCCTTCGTGAATGGATTCGCAGTGTTGTCCTTCGTATCTGCTCTCCTGACTTCAATCTCCCGGCGATCAACTATCTCCCGGATCAGGTAATACCGCCTCAGAATATGCCTGGATCTCTGATAGGAACTCGGTTCCTTGGCCAAAGCCACAGCTCCATTTTTATCGCAATACAAAGGTATTGGATACTCGATGGATGGAACCACTCCAAGTTTAGTTATGAACTTCTTCAACCAGACAGCCTCTTTGGCAGCATCATTGGCAGTGATGTATTCAGTCTCCATCGTCGAGTCTGCAACGGTTTCCTATTTGGAACTCTTCCAACACACCTCCCCTCCCTTGAGGGTAAAGACAAATCCCGAGTGCAACTTTGAGTCGTCCTTATCACTTTGGAAGCTCAAATAGGTAAAGGACTCCACCTGGAGTTCTCCGTTACCATACACCAAGAACATCTCTTTAGTCCTTTTCAAGTACTTGAGAATGTTCTTCACAGCTATCCAGTAACTCTCTCCTGGATCTGCTTGATACATACTCACTACACTTAGTGAGTATATTACATCAGGTCTAGTACATAGCATCGCGTACATGATAGAGCCTACTGCCGAAGCATAGGGTATCCCTTGCATGCGAGCTCTCTCCAAATCAGGCTTAGGAGACATCTCTTTGGAGAGAGTGAGTCCGGAGATCGTGGGTAAATTCCCACACTTGGATTCTTCTATACTAAAGCTCTTTAGTATAGTGCCAATATACATGGATTGGAACAATCCCAGATAACCGTTTAGATCTATCTTTATAGATCTTAATCCTCAAAGTGCAGGAGGCAACGCCTAGATCTTTCATTGAGAATCTTTGTGATAAGAAGAGCTTGACCGAGTACAGCATATGAACATCATTTCCTATCAAGAGTATGTCATCCACATACAATACGAGGAAGACAACCTTACTCTCTGCTATCTTCTTGTATATACAAGGTTCATCTATGTTCTTGATGAAGTCAAACTCTTTGACTACCACATCAAAACAGATGGTCAAACTCCGCGATGCCTACTTTAACCCATAGATGGATTTAAGCAGCTTGCATACCTTTCCACTGCTGCCCCTGTCTACGAAACCCTCTGGCTGAGTCATGTACACGCACTTCTCTAAATCACCATTTAGATAGGCGGTCTTAACATCCATTTGCCAGATTTCGTAGTCATGGTATGCAGCAATGACAAGTAAGATCCAGATGGACTTAACAATATCCAATGGAGAAAAAGGTTTCGTCATAATCCACACCTGGTCGTTGACGAAAACCCTTTTGCAACAAGTCTAGTTTTGAAAGTCTCAACTTTTCCATCTACACCAAGTTTCTTCTTAAAGATCCATTTTCTCCCTATGGGTTTTACCCCTTCAGGAGCCACTTCCAAAGTCCATACTTTGTTGGTGTACATGGATTCCATCACAGATTGCATTGCATCCAGCCACTTCACAGAGTCCCCACTCGTGATGGCCTACTCGAAGATAGTCGGGTCATCATCTTCCATGATTCAATCCTTGCTCCCACCATCTATGAGAAAACCGTAGTATCACTCAAGTGGATGAGGAACCCTACTAGATCGGTGGAGAGGCTAGGGTTCATCGGGAACTACTGAATCCTCTGGTTCCACCAAATCTTCTGTTGCAGTTTGTGTAGCTGGAACTTCTTCCAGTTCTACCTCATTGCCACTAATTTGTTTCATAAGAAAACGCTTTTCTAAGAAAGTGGCATGTCAAGAAACAAACACTTTTTGTTCCTCAGAGTGGTAGAAGATATACCATTGCGAGTTCTTGGGATATCCTACAAACTTGCACAGGACCGACCTTGTCTCGATTTTTTCCGGATTGTACCTTTTGACATAAGCCGGGCAACCCCATATCTTAGCATAATTAAGAGATGGTCTCTTCCCCTTCCATATCTCATATGTAGTGGTAGGCACTGATTTGGTAGGAACCATATTCAATAGGTGTATGGTTGTCTCAAGCGCCTACCCCCAAAAGGAAATAGGCAACTTAACAGTGTTAGATATAGTGCCCTCAGAGTCAATTATTGGATCACATGCACGTGATTGCAATGATTGAGTGAGGACTTATGCCGGTAGAACAGTCATACTCAAGATGATAGTATGCTATCTGGTTTATCTTTATCATCGTGTACTGCTTTAGGTGACCTTACAGGTCACTATTGCGCGTTGATAGAGCCCTTAAGATTCTTGCTTGACGGCCAACAGTATGATGGCGATCATATACGTGGGAGCTGGGGTCTATAAGCACATCCTTAAAAGGTCCCTAGGTTTGGGAGTTTTCGATACAGGGCATCGATACTCCAGAGTAGACTAGTGTATACAGTCGAGACCCCGACGGAGGGCGGTGGCCGGTCTCACAAGCCACTGGTGTCAGTTGGTTCACCTAAGATATATACAGGTGCTCATTGGGTTATGAGTACATCGGACAGGACTCGCCGGGAACATGCTAGTTAGTCTTATACCAGACGTCAGATAGCAGTTCCCTGGTGACATGTGTACAGGTTAGTTCATCGAACTGAGATCGTCATTTGTCTCGTGTGAGTTCCCACTGTACTTTGATTACTACCCTACCTCGGCTCAAAGGAGTCGTGCAAACAGGTTTTAGTTGGGTACAGTCCCGAGCCATATGGAGGTAGTGAGCGGATCTTCAGGGGATCGTCTCTCCCGGTATTGGGGGTGAGGTCGCGCTGTGTCTAGGAGTGCCATTACACGAAGTCCTTGGCCAAGGCAGGAGATTTACTGGTAGGAATTCCAGTAATATCTCAGGGTGTTCTGGGCTACACTCCGACACGACTTGTACCGCTTTTGGGGGTCTGACTTTTACCAACCCCCTAGGCCCGCCATGTGATGCTCATAAACGAACAGACCGGACTGTACGGGATTGTCACTGACAGGCTCAGTAGGGTGTCAGGATGAGTTCGCTCATCGATGTCCCTTTTGGTCAATAGCTGGTAGCCCGTTACGTATGGTTAATACCTCTGACGTGCGAGTGGTTAAATCCACAGCCAAAATATTGACGAGTCTTTAGAGTCCCCCACAGACAGTTTCTCAAGTTTCGGGCGAAATGTTGTAGAGGCCGTATGGAGATATGGCAGGGTTCAATCATATACATGCGGTATTGCACGGATCATGACCGTACAGATAATACTAGCGGGCTTTGGTTTAAGCCGGATCTTAGTATTGTATAGTGTAGATTTTGTCTCATTACATTTTTATTCGGTCGGAATACAAATGCCGGTATGTATATACAGTCGCGGGGTTTTCCTGTAATTTATTACGGGATCAGTTTTTTTGAAGTTACCAGTTTGCATTCCGTTTCGGCCATTTTCCTTTGTTTCTTTCCTTGGCTGAAAATTATTGGAGGAGGGCTTATTTGCAAATGTGCAAATTAGTATTGTGGAGGGTGGTCTTTGGAACTTATAGCTTCATGATGGTTCAACCATCACTTGACTTCTTTTGTTCATCATTGCTTGCTATGATTTGTTGAGTGATGGGTTTTGGAGTTGGACTTTTTGGTGTGACATATTTCATCATCACTCATTATTTCTCTCTTGGATTATTTTTGACCCCCCTTCTCTCCATCATAGCAATGGCCGGCCACTTCTTTTGATGGGCTGTCCAAATTTTTGAGGTTGGGATTTTATCTCATTAGCTTGCACAAAAATGATATAGCTCCATTTCAAAGCTCATCTTTTCACCTCCACTCCAATAATGGCAACTTCACTAACCTTTGAGACATAGCATTCTACACTCTGTCTACAGCAATCATGGATACGTCGACTTGCCAACTTTGTGTCCGAGTTGCCTCGGTTCCAGAGGTGGGAGCCCGTAAAAGACTCGGAGATGTGGTGCCCTTCCGACGAGGAGATGAAGACCGGAGATTCCGCGAGGAGATCGGGATGACGATGAGAAGACCGAAGGACACAGATCGCTCGGTATATCTCTCTACCCATTCTCTAGTTAGCTAGAATTAGATTAATGGCCGATCCGGATTTAAAGTCCGCGGTAGCACCGGTTTCTGTTTAAAGAAAAGTTTTTATATTCCGCATTTTGGCCTCGTTCAGACGGCCGGGGCGCTGCCGTGCACTTACACTAGTATTAGAGCCACTACATTAACCTAGTCCAGCTTGCTCTAACGTGTTTACAAGTTCGATCGAACGGATTTTCCAAAAACCCCATTTTCAAGTCCAGGTTTCTGTCGAATTTTTGCTGTGCTCAAATAATTATTTGGTATATTGCAAAAATACGTGCAGTGTTTTATAAGAATTCTGTGAAAATTTGGTCGGTTGAAATTACTGTAGCGTGGCGGATCAGCGGCCAAAACCACGTTTGAACCGCGGATCCGCCACCGAACTGTGGCCAAACTGCACCAAATTTCTACAGTGGGTTTCTGACAAGGAAATATGGTTTCTGGTATATTTCTTTTGGGCCCAGATTTATTTTGAGTGCTACAATAGTGCTTGGGGCCCACTTCGGGAAATTTTATCGATCGAAAATTTTAAACATGTTAGTTCACAGTATTTACATTATATCTGCGATCGTGAATGTTATTTGATCGGTAAATCCTGTCTAAATGCTATAGCCTTTTTAGACGGATTTGCGAACGTGACATTCACGTTGATGTTCTGCGTTGTGATGTGATGTTGCGGATTTGTCGTGGTGGATAGTCTGGATGCAACGTTAGTACAGTTTGGTTATATATGTACATTTGATATTGCGGGGAGAGCGTCCGACATGTGGACTACCGTCACTGCCTGTTTGTATATTATTCTTTTGGGGCACGACCGGGCTGAGGTCGATGCATCCGTTGTATATTTTACTTTCTGTACTAGGATTACCCCGCGGAGGGGTGCATGGGTAGTCAGGTTCTAGAGGGCAACGGGCCCGCATCTCTGGTGTTGAGACGGAGGGGGCTTCACTCTAGAATTGGCGGGCTATTCGCCGCACTCATAGGGGGTATAGGTTGACCCAAGGAGGGATGCCTAAGTTACCAGATTTCGTGAAGTGCTGGGTGGTCCATTCACGTTGCTGAAGGGGACTGCCTCGCTTCAGGTTTTGGCGGGTAACTTTCCGCGCCCGTAGAGGTCTAGGATTTCATTGCACAGGCTATCCACATGACCAGGGGAATGTCGGGTTTCAGTAGCGGCTCTATGAAACCCGGGGATCCCAGATATCTATATTGTTCTGTGATGTTTATTACATTTCTGTGATATTGCATTTTTATCACGCCTTAAGCGAATATTATATATTGATATATATACTAGTATATGTTGTATATGTTTTGCATCCGTGCTAGTCCAGTCCCCGCTCTGTCGTTAGTTAAGTAACCTAACGGGTGATGACGGGACCCAGTTGTGAATGCGGATGGTATATACGTACATCATTATTTTCGTTCTTTTGTGGCGTGATCAAGTGATGGGACTGCGTTAATTCGGATCAATGCAAGCTAAACAAACCTATTCTGATGTTGTTGGAACAATTTTCAAAAAGCTGTCATTGCAAGGAAGTTCTCTTTTTTCTTGCACAGTGCTATTCGGTTATGAATATCCAGCACCTCAGTCGACGAGGCAAGGGCCGGGATCCCTTCACCGGGAGTGACGCCTTGGACAGAAGTTTGCGTCAGGGTAATAACTTCACTATAGTCGTTTACTTTTGCTTCGCATCGTGGTATTCAGTTGGAATATCCTGCACCTCATTCTACGGGGAAATAGCCGAGATCCCTTCACCGGGAGTGATCCCCTTAGCAAAGGTTTTCGCCACTATATTTTTATAAAAGCTATCCGGTTCCTTCAACGATATCAAGTTCATTACGTTAAAGGTTTTTTGCCTAAAACCATTCATAGCCCTCCGTCATTTCAGAAAGATAGCACTTAGTATTCATGCTATGTATGTTGGCCTTCATCAAGGCATAGTGTATGGTAGCTATTTGTTACTTTTCTACATCATAGATAGATGCGTTGGTTTGGGACAATCGTACTACTATTTTGGCATTCGTCAAGGGTATGTACGGGTGGGTTCAAATTAACCTGGATAATGACGGGTAGAACATGATATGTGACTTATGATATTTTGGCCTTCGTCAAGGTCATAAGAGCATAGGGCAAAAATCACATCGGGAGTTTCTAAAGAAACTGAAACTTGCCAGATATGCGCATACCCTCTGGAGTGTGATAATGTGAGTGGATTCCATCACGTTATCATGCGATGATAGTTGGATCCCGATTCCCACTGATGAGTTGGTTTACACCTCGGGTGATCCCGACTAATTCTTCTTTCAGGTTTGGAGGAGAATTTGACGTAACAGTAGGAGGTTTCCTGATTAGATAAAGTGATAACCATTCTGATCTAGGTTAGAGTGCACGCTGAGTGTTTCTTTTTTCTCTCTCTTTTGGCAGTGACCATGACCCGACCCTAAGACTATGACTCAGTGACCAAAATTAGCCGAACCTTCTTAAACCTTCTTAAATACTGGCTTTTGGATTGTCAGAGTTGCGTACATCATTGCCACTCCTACTTTTACCCTTTTCTCCAGAATACCCCGTATTATTATGAACGTCCACTTCCATTGGATAAAACCATCGTATGGTTATATACGAACACGAAGGAACTTGTTCCAGATTCGAGGATGGTTTCAGGTTCTGGAGAAAACGAATAGGACTATTCAGTTGTCTTTTCATTTTACCTTCTCTCAGGTTGCGAGTGCTCCTTGGATGAGGGGACGGTACACCTATTATGCTAATTGGATAGTCTTCATCCAAACCATAGGCATGTGCCGAACGGTAGGGAATGAAGAAAACCATTTAGCCTAGAAGGTGTACAGAAGGTATTAAGTAAAGACAAATAAAGGAATTAGTAAGAGGGCAAAGTAAATTGCAACTGCTATTCATGACCAAACCAAGTATTTCTTCGCCAATCCTATATCACCTTTGTATTTATCCAGAACACTCCGTATCACTACGAAGATCCACAGTTATTTTGATACTCCATCGTATGGTTATATACGAACTCGAAAGGAACTTGTTCCAGTTCGGGGATGGATTCTGGTTCAGGAGAATAGGAATAAGGTTTATTCGATTGTCTTTTATCTTCACGTTCTCTCACATTGCGAGTGCTCCTAGGATTAGGACAGTACACCTGTTACGCTTATTTGATAGTCTTCTTTCAAACCATAGGCTGGTGCCGAACGGTAGGGAAGGAAAAAAACCATTTAACCTAACGAAGGTGTACAAAAGGTAATGACTAAAGACATAAAAAGCGATTTGGAGAGATGGCAAAGAAATATACGGTTACAGGTGTGAATCTGATAATGGAAGAGCATTACTAGGAATACCCCGATACCCCTACGAAACATTTCAATGTTTAAGTTTCACTGTGCACTGTTAAAAGAAAATTGATTTTCCAATTAGCCTTTGCTCCAGGGTATGTATTTACCAGGTATGAATATCACATCTGTATGGTTTTACAGATGATGTGTGGGAGAAGTTATTGGGAATTTGGTGATCATCCTCATTATACCGGGATTCATTGTAATTGGTGATATTTGAGGAAATCGCCTGGATTGTTTGCCAGACGACAAATATTTGGTTTTGAATATCCGTTGTTGTGCACCAATTTCAAATTGATATATCTGTATGTCTATTTTTATAGAGTGAGATATACTTTTTTGAAATTATGTCCATGACATTTACTTATATCAGTGGATGGTTAGGTAAGGAGCATTAAACAGCGGTGTAATTCTTCATAACCATAGTACAGTTTTCAACCTGCGGCACACAGGGAATGAGTTATTCAACTCAGGGGATTTATACAGAATATCGTATATTGTCCAGTGTCCATGAGGACAGAGGGGTTGGTCCTCGTATTATATTCGGTTTACTTGTGACTTCTCTAGCTCTTAGGCAAGTGTTTCGTAGAGATACAAGGTCTAAGTTTTGAGAAGTTATAAGTATATGAATAAAGTAGAGAACTAGGTATTGCAAGTATTAGGATTCTTCAAGGTGATCGAAGATGTAGATACTTGTGTATGGTATTCAGTTAATAGTAATGATTAAGAGAACTTGCTTCTCTTTCAGGTTACTCATAATTGGAAGCATTCCTAAGTTGAGTAACGCTGATCGGCCTCCTTCCATTTAGCTGACATGCACTGGAGATAGCTGCATGATTTAATCTGGTTCCAATTAAATCAGTGTCTCTGTTTCTATATTGGATATAAAACGGTTCATATCTTAATGATGTTAAGGTACGTGGAGTTGTCCAGCTTATGCTAAAAACCAAACTCTGGATAACTCAAGGCACGTTTCTGTAATGGCTGTTTGTGGGTTGACCCAGGCTATGACGAGGGTTGACTTTCTACCTTCTGAAAGATCAATAGTGATATTGTTCTTGGCTCGCCACAGTTTTAATAAAAATGGATTTTTCAGAAAACAGTAGTGGGAGTATGGTAGAACTGGAAGTGATTCCAGAACCGCAAACGATTACTGAAAATTTGATAAGAACCTAAAGATTCAATCTGATTTGACATTCCATTGGCCATTCCGCAGATATGGTGGGTAATCTCAGGCACTCGAGAGGTACTTCGGTATACTCAGTGACGGTGATAGGGAGGTTCTTGTTTACCCAGACTTGCTATTGCTGTTGTTCCAGACAGTGAGGGCTGGCAGGAGGATGAATATAGCGTCGTTCTAAATGAGCTTTAGAAGTGCACATGTATATGACTCTGCCTGAGGGTTGTCGTAGTCAGTGGGAGCAGCGGAAGCAATAGTGGACAAGTGGCTTATGTCTATTTATAGACTAAAGTAGATATAGCGGAGATAGATCATCTATTTCTGATGTGACATTCATAGGTTTGACTTCATCAGAATAGGGGATGGATCTGTTAAGAAGGTAGTAGGGTGTTATGTCCTGGTATTTGGATGACATACACGGAGTAGGAAGTGAAATTCCTATACTACGATCGGTTATACTTTGGTTGTCACATAGTGGTTTCTCCACATAAGGATATAGATATAATATCAGACATTCTAGTTACTAGATCTATGGTTTTAAATCTAGATTTGGGTAGTTTCCCAATCTGGGTACTTAGACGACATTCTACAGGTGTTTTAGAATGGACAACTCCCGGCACGGTAGTGTACCTGCAGGTGGTGGAGTCACCCTCTCTAAAGGTGTCTTACAGACTAAAGGGGAGAGGGATGTGCATGATTGGTAGATCACTTGCTTAGGCAATTGAGTCAATCATGAGATGTCAAGTAGCACCCCAGATGTTGTCTTTGCAGTAGATGCAAAAAGATATTGATCCAATTCTGGAGAAACATTCCGAAGCAGTTTTAGAACATAAGTGGATATTTTAGGGATTTGATAACGACAGCCTCATTCGGGAGACAGTTATCATTCCAGGCTTCCAAAGGTGACCGGGATAACAGAGTGACTGTCAGAGTTATAGTTTTTCCCTCTAACGAGGGGCGGTAGTTTGGACTGTTAGTGTATATGCCCTAGGGGCCATTAATGTATCATACTAGCTTGTATATTACTTAATGGAAGCTTGGGATATTCACTTGGGATATTCACAGTTATATTGACAATCTTGCTAAAAATGGTAGTATGCTATTTGGTTTGTGTCTACTTTAATATGTGCATATGTTTCTTATAACGTATCACTTATACATATTAGTAGAGCCCATAGGATCTTTACTTGATTACCAGCGTTGTGATGGCAGTCACACTAGTGGGGGCTGGGTAGTCTATAAGCAACATCCTATATTTGTCCCTAGTCGTAGGATTATCGAGACAGGGCATCGATACTCCTGAGTAGACTTGTGTATACGCTTCTCATCCCAGTTGGGGAGATGGTCTGTCCCACAGCCATCAGTACATCGTACTAGAGATAGTATACAGGTGCTCGTTGTGTTACGGGTACACCGGACAGGACTCGCAGGAGAACAGACTGGATGGTATTATACCTAATGTCAGATAGCAGTTCTCAGGTGACATGTGTGCAGATAGTCTGTTGACTTAAAGTCGTCATTTGTCTCGTGTAAGTTCCCACTGTGCTTTGATTACTACCTTACCACGGCTCAAAGGAGTCGTGTAAACAGGTTTTAGTTGGGTACAGTCCCGAGCCATATGGAGGCAGTGAGCGACTGTTAGGGATTCGTCTCTCCCGGTATAGGCGGTTGATATCGCACTGTGATCTGTTGGTCATTACCATAAGTCTCTGGCCAGGGCTGATTGAGAATTACTGGTGTACTGATCAGTAGATTCTCGCATGGTTTTCAGCCATACCGGCACGACTTGTACGGTTATTAGGGGTCTGGCGTTTACCACCTCCTTAGACCATACATATGATACTCTTAGATGAACAGACCGAACTGCGCGAATATTGTCACGGACAGGCTCAGTAGGAGTTCGGATGGGTTTCCTCATCGGCCTTCTTATCGACATCTACCTGAGGACCGTTACGTACAGCTAGTGCCGCTTGCGGTCTCTGGTTAAACCCACTTCCAGCGTAGTGTCGAGTCTTTAGAGTCCCACATATAGAGTTTCCCTGCTCCAAGCAAAACGATATAGAGGTCGTATGGTTTTACGACAAAGGATCGGACGCATACACATTTAAACGCATGTACGACGTTCGGACAGTTTTTACTAGCCGGCTTTGGTTTAAGCCAGATTCTAGTATCGGGTTATTGGATTTATACAGTCTAAAGTTTTTCCGTGTTTTCATGGATAGGAGGGACGTTCTTGTAATTTTACGGGAAGCTTCTAGAAGAGTGATGACTTGAGCGTTTAGGTGGCATAAGCAATTAATGATCTAGTGACTCATTTAGATGAATCATTCAAGTGAGTCAATGAAGCATTTATTGCTTAATGACTCGATGATTCATTGCATATATTTAATGAAGCATGATGATAATGCATTTGATTTATTCATTTGATAATTTCTTATGCTTCATAATATATTAGAAGTGAGAAGCTTTTTCATTCATAACGTATGCTTACCTTCTCTCTCCTCAAGCTCTCTCTTGAAACCCTAATCCTCCCCTCTCATATATTGAGATCAAGGATTAGATAGACTAATTAATCTATAATCTCACTCTATATCACCTAGGTCACTTTGATTAGAAACTAAAGAAACCTAGTTATCTCAAGTTAGAGATCAAGTTTGGAGTAAGAGCTCTCGGGTGGATCGTCTTTGACTCGAGGTGGCCGTTGAGGTGCCGACGTTCCAAGGAGCCTACGAGGAGTAGAGGACAGCGATGAAGTCCCGAAGGACAAGTAACGTGAGGTATAACTTTGAATCCGAGTAGTTAAACCTCTCATAGTATGCTAGTAACGGTTTAGACATGATTCAAGCGCTCAAGTCCGTATTACGAAGCTTTGATGATCGTTTTTCATATATTCCGCCTCCCCGCAAGTTCGTGGGATGCGTGACATGAACTTACAGTGGTATCTGAGCCAACTAAACCATTACTAGCTTCTTAGCAATTAATTAGAACTTCGATCGTCGGAAGAACACGAAAACGAAACCCCGGAACCCCTTTCATTTTCTGTTAATTTTAAACGTGTCGAAAAAATAATTGATATGCCTTAAAATTCACAGCAGGAAAATATAAGAATTCTGGGAAAATACGATGTCCTAACTCGGCTAGAAGTTCGTGGATCCGCGGCAAGATGGTGCTTTTGGCTGCGGATCCGCGGCGGAGTCAACCCCGACTCGGATTTGCTCTGTAATTCATATTTTTTGGTGTTTCTTTTTCCAGTATATTCGGTTTCTGCCCAGGTTACTTCTGTGCTGGTTTGCTTTTGGGGTAGACACGAAAAAAGGTAGTCGATCGATGTTCTAAATTAATTGCTAATCGGGTTTTTATCTGCAATGTTTAATGTGTTCGTAAACCTCCCCTAACTGCTAGTATGTTGGTTGACAGGGGGTTGCTCATTTCTGTAATGTTTACTATTTGTGTAAATGAACTTGATTGGATCGTTGTGATGATTTGCCGGGGTTTGAGATGAGTTTAATATTCATTCATTCGATGTAATTGTAATATGTTGTAATATTATTTTGTGGGGCGCATCCAGGTTGCGGTTGTACCCACCGTTGTATTATTTCATTTTTACTGTTTATGCTCCTAGGATAGACCCAAGGTGGGGTGCACAAACTACCGGGTATTTTGAAGTGTTTAGTGGCCTACTCACGTTGTTGAGGGAGACCACTTCGTTTCGGGTACTTGGCCGGTAGTTTGCCGTAACCGTAGGGGTCTTGGGTGGGGTAATGGCTATTCATCACAACTGTGTAATCCGTCTTTTGTTGCAGGCTCAAAGGAACTGCGGATTGCTAGTATATCCAATAAAGTTCATCAGTGATTTGGAATGCCTATTATTGCATCTGACGAATGTACAATATCTATATATAATAGCTATTAGATGCCACTTATGTTTTACACCCGCGCTAGCCCAGCCCCCGCTCTGTCGTTAGTTAAGTAACCTAATGGGTGATGACGGGGCCCCGTGGTGAATGCGGATGGCATAAGAGGACGTTGTATTTTTGTTGTTTTCTACAATGATAGGATAAATGATGGGACACATTATTATAATGCAAAAGAAAATAAACCAAAGTTAAGTCGTTGGAAGAAATTTAAAAGAAACCACTCGGTTATTTTAAAAGAGCAGAATTTTTAATTGCTGAGCTTTAACCACTTCTTGTAAAAAGCTATCAGGTTCCTTCGATTATATCAAGTTCACTACATTCACGGTTTTGCCAAAACCATTCGTAGCCCTCCGTCATTTCATTTGGGTATTCAGTAGTATTCAAGCTATGTATTTTGGCCCTTAGCCAAGAAATAGTGTTTGGTAGCTGCTGGGGTATTCATTTGTTGCATAGATAGATGCGTTGGTTTGGGACAGTCGTATTACTTTTTTTGGCCCTTAGTCAAGAGTATGTACGGATGGGTTCAAATTAGCAAAGATAATGATGGGTAGAACTTAACATGTGACTTATGACATATTGGCCCTTAGTCAAGGTCATAAGAGCATGGGGCAAATATCCACATCGGGAGTTTCTAAAGAAACTGAAATTTGCTAGTGTTGCATACCATTTGGAGTTTGATAAATATTGGTAGGATTCCTTCAACATTATCATAAGATGATATTTGGATCCCGATCCTACTGTGAGTACAGGCTACTTATCAGGAGATTCGTCACTTAACGATCAATGCTATAAACCAAGTAGGTGCCTAGAAAGGTGTTAGCCGGGCTACGCCCCCAGAGAAAAGAGGTTATTTAATTAAGGAACTTCGCGAAAACGATGGAAAACCTCCCTCGAAGTATCGACACTGGCCTGGCTAAACAGTTAAGAAAGTATTGTACAGTGAGAATAGTCCTGGTTAGTTCTTTCTTTTTGGTTTGAGGAAGGATTCAAGAAACAGTGGGAGCCATCCTGTTTAGATAAATTAAAAACCACTCTAAACTCGCAAGAATATCATGCTAAAGTGTTTTCTTCTCTCTCTCTAATTGCAGCGACCTTGTGACCATGACTAGGTTACATCTAGATAACAATTTGACTGAATCTGTCTTATATGACTGGCAAAGGTCTGTCCAGATGTCCATTACCTATGATAAGCTGGACCACCCTATTACTAATCAAGATCCCGCCGTCCCAGATCCAGTTTCTACTGTCGCGGATATGGATATCCGTCAGACAAGAGAAAAAGATAAAGCAAAAGCCAAATCCCTCGTGTTGACTTCAGTTGATGGTGTATACCAGAAGCAGCACGAGAAGATGGACTTAGTTTCCATCTTTTTCCATAACAAAGATTTATATGGAGAGCAATCTCATATCGCAAGATATGAGACCTCGAACGAATTAATTCAAGCGAGGATGGCTGTCGGGTCATCTGTAGGGGACAACGTCCTTATAATGACTAGCTATATTGATGAGCTCAAGGATCTAGAGACCACGATAGGAAACGGGTCAGATACTGACTTGATTCTACGGTCTCTGCCTTCTACCCTGAAGGAAACCAAGGAAGTAGAAGGAAAGAGAAGGGCAAAAGTTTCGGGACTGGATGTAGTAAAAGTGGGACGTTCCTATTGTTATGGGATTGGGCATTGGCAGAAGGATTGCAGGACTTTGGAAGCTAGTAGCCAGGATACGAAGCATGTTGTGGTTTCGGCCTCAAGTGTGTTTGTAATTGAGAATTGTTTGTCAATTAACTCTACTTCCTGGGTACTAGATACTGAAGCAGGATATCATATCTTTAATTCATTACATGCTTTGAGAAACCGTAGAGTTATAAAGGTAGGTGATTGGTCTCTCAAAGTTGCAAATAGAATGACTGTGAACGCTGAATCCGTAGGAGAATATCGCCTAGGTTTGACAAGTGGGCATATATTGATTCTACGTAACTGTTTGTGTGTACCTAGTATGATTTGTAATATTATATCAGTGTCCTCACTTTTGAGAGAAGGATATGATTTTACATTCGTAAGCGATGTAGTTAACATCCATCTAAATCAAGTTCTGATTGGGTCCGGTACATTAGATAAAGGTATATACGTATTGAGTCAAGCTCAGGTTTTCAATATCCAGAACACACTTAAAAGAAAGTCTCCAGAATTAAATCAGGCTTTCTTATGGCATTATAGACTCGGTTACATCAATGAGAGAAGGTTGAGTAAGTTACATAAAGAAGGATATTTGAATCTGTTCGAATATCAATCTTATGCTACTTGTGAATCTTGTCTCATAGGAAAGATGACAAAAACTCCGTTTACTGGACATGGAGTAAGAGCAAGCGAGCTCTTGGGATTCGTACACAGTGACGTATGCGGTCCAATGTATACACATGCGCGAGGTGGTTATTCCTACTTTATTACTTTTATGGATGATTTCTCTAGGTATGGATATGTCTTCTTAATGAAGCATAAATCCGAGGCTCTTGAGAAATTCCAAGAATACAAGAATGAAGTGGAGAACTAAACAGGCAAAGGTATCAAGACACTGAGATCTGATCGAGGTGGTGAATACTTAAGTGCCGAGTTCCTGGGATACATAAAAGAGAATGGAATTCTCTCTCAGCTTACTCCTCTATACACACCACAACACAATGGTGTACCGGAAAGAAGGAATCGAACCCTATTGGATATGGTTCGTTCCATGATGAGTAAGGCTGAGTTACCGTGATCTTTCTGGGGTTATGCGCTAGAATCAGCTGCATATCTTTTGAACCAGGTTCCTACCAAGGCTGTGCCTACCACACCATATCAGATGTGGAGTGGGAAGAAACCCTGTCTAAAACATTTTAAGACATAGGGATGTCCAGCTTTTGTAAAAAAGCAGCATGCGGACAAGCTCGAGGCACGCTCAGTACAGTGTAAGTTTGTGATATATCCAAAGCACTCCAAGGGATATTATTTCTATTACGCAGAGAAACAAAAAGTTTTTGTTTCTCGTAATGCCCATATTCTAGAATATCAGTTTTTAGAAAAGGAAACAAGTGGGAGCGAAATAGAACTGGAGGAAATTCCAGAACCACAAACTACTACTGAAAGTTTGGTAGAACCAGAAGTTCAAGAAGAACAAGACATTCCCTCACCCCTTCGCAGGAGTAGTAGGTCGTCTCATCCGCCTGAGAGATACTACGGTTTTTTTATAGACGGGGATCGAGAAGATTGCGTCATTGATAATGATGACCCAGCAAGCCATTCAGAGCAGCGACTCGGTAAAATGGATGGATGCAATGTGGACCGAAATGGAGTCTATATACACTAACAAAGTATGGACTTTGGACATTGCTCCAGATGGGGCAAAACCCGTAGGATGCAAATGGATCTTCAGAAAGAAGATTGGTGTAGATGGAGTTGAAACCTATAAGGCTAGACTTATTGCAAAGGGTTTCCGTCAAAGACCTGGTTTGGATTATGACGAAACCTTTTCTCCAGTGGCTATGCTCAAATCCATTCGGGTCCTTCTTGCTATTGCTGCATTCCACGATTATGAGATCTGGCAGATGGACGCAAAGACGGCTTTTCTAAATGTTAATTTGGAAAAGTGCGTCTATATGGATCAGCCAGAGGGATTCATTCAGAGTGGAAGCAGCGGTAAAGTATGCAAGTTGCTTAAGTCCATTTATGGACTAAAGCAGGCATCGCGGAGTTGGAACATCTGATTTGATGATGCTGTCAAAGAATTTGACTTTATCAAAAATCCAAATGAACCATGCATATACAGAAAGATTGTAGGGAGAGCTGTAGTTTTCCTCGTCTTGTACGTGGATGACATTCTCCTAATAGGAAATGACATTCCTATGTTACAGTCAGTCAAAAGATTCTTGTCACAGAAATTCTCCATGAAAGACCTGGGGGATTCCACCTACATTCTGGGGATCCAGATCTATCGTGTTAGATAAAAGAGGATGTTGGGACTTTCGCAGTCCAGGTACATAGACACCATATTGAAAAGATTCAGTATGGATGATTCGCGCGGTAACCTACCGGCTTGTCACGGAATCACCCTTTCCAAAGAGATGTCTCCCAAGACTGATTTAGAAAGGGATCGCATGTCGATTATACCATACGCTTCAGCAGTAGGCTCTATAATGTATGCAATGTTATGTACCAGACCAGATGTAGCATACGGATTGAGCGTAGTAAGCCGGTATCAAGCAAACCCAGGGGAGAAGCACTGGATAGCAGTAAAGAACATTCTTAAGTACCTGAGGAGGACTAAGGAGATGTTCTTGGTGCATGGCGGAAAAGACCTCTAGATTGAGGACTTTGCCGACTCCGGCTTCCAGAGTGACAAGGATGACTCCAAATCCATGTCGGGTTATGTCTTTACCCTCAATGGAGGGACGGTCTGTTGGAAGAGTTCCAAGCAGGAGACCGTTGTTGACTCAACAATTGAAGCGGAGTACATAGCTACTTGCGATGCCGCAAAAGAAGCTGTCTGGATGAAGAAGTTCCTCACAGAACTTCAGGTGGTTCCTACCAGTGTTGGACCAATACCTCTGTATTGCGACAACAACGGCGCTATATCTTTAGAGAAGGAACCCAGGTCCCATCAGAAGTCCAGACACATCTTAAGGTGGTATCACCTAATCAGGGAGATCGTACAACGCCAGGAGATTGAGGTGAAGAGAGTAGAGACGGAGAATAGCATTGCAGATCCATTCACAAAGGCCATTCCTCAGACGCAGTTCAAGATGCTATTCGAGATGATAGGTTACGATATGCCAGCTCTTGGCCCTAGTGCAAGTGGGAGATTGTTAGTGTATATGCCCTAGGGGCCATTATTGTATCGTACTAGCTTGTATATTACTTAATGGAAGTTTGGGATATTCACAGTTATATTGACAATCTTGCTAAAAATGGTAGTATGCTACTTGGTTTGTGTCTACTTTAATATGTGCATATGTTTCTGGTAACGTATCACTTATACATATTAGTAGAGCCCATAAGATCTTTGCTTGATTACCAGTATTGTGATGGAAGTCACACTAGTGGGGGCTGGGTAGTCTATAAGCAATATCCTATACTTGTCCCTAGTCGTAGGATTATCGAGACAGGGCATCGATACTCCGGAGTAGACTAATGTGTACGCTTCTCATCCCAGTTGGGGAGATGGTCTGTCCCACAGCCATCAGTACGTCATACTAGAGATAGTATACAGGTGCACGTTGTGTTACGGGTACACCGAACAGGACTCGCAGGAAAACTGATTGGATGGTATTATACCTAATGTCAGATAGCAGTTCTCAGGTGACATGTGTGCAGATAGTCTGTTGACTTAAACTCATCATTTGTCTCGTGTAAGTTCCCACCATGCTTTGATTACTATCCTACCACGGCTCAAAGGAGTCGTGCAAACAGGTTTTAGTTGGGTACAGTCCCGAGCCACATGGAGGTAGTGAGCGACTATTAGGGATTCGTCTCTCCCGATATAGGGGGTTGATATCGTACTTAGTCATTACCATAAGTCCCTAGCCAGGGCTGATTGAGAATTACTGGTGGATTGATCAGTAGATTCTCGCATGGTTTTGAGCCATACCGGCACGACTTGTACGGTTATTAGGGGTATGGCGTTTACCACCTCCCTAGACCATACATACGATACTCTTAGACGAACAGACCGAACTGCGCGGATATTGTCACGGACAGGCTCAGTAGGAGTTTGGATGGGTTTCCTCATCGGCCTTCTTATCGACATCTACCTGGGGACCGTTACGCACAGCTAGTGCCGCTTGCGATCTGTGGTTAAACCCACTGCCAGCGTAGTGTTGAGTCTTTAGAGTCCTACACAGAGAGTTTCCCTACTCCAGGCGAAACGATATAGAGGTCGTATGGTTTTACGACAAGGGTTCGGACGCATACACATTTAAATGCACGTACGACGTTCGGACAGTTTTTACTACCCAACTTTGGTTTAAGCCAGATTCTAGTATCGGGTTATTGGATTTATACAGTCTAAAGTTTTTCCGTGTTTTCACGGATATGAGGGGCGTTCTCGTAATTTGATGGGAAGCTTCTAGAAGAGTGATGACTTGACGGTTTAGGTGGTATAAGCAATTAATGATCTAGTGACTCATTTAGATGAATCATTCAAGTGAGTTAATGAAGCATTTATTGGTTAATGACTCACTTGATGATTCATTGCATATTTAATGAAGCATGATGATAATGTATTTGGTTTATTCATTTGATAATTTCTTATGCTTCATAATATATTAGAAGTGAGAAGCTTTTTCATTCATAACTTATGCTCACCTTCTCTCTCCTCAAGCTCTATCTCTTGAAACCCTAATCCTCCCCTCTCATGTGTTGAGATCAAGGATTAGATAGACTAATTAATCCATAACCTCACACTATTTCACCTAGGTCGCTTTGATTAGCAACTAAAGAATCCTAGTTATCTCAAGTTAGAGATCAAGCTTGGAGTAGGAGCTCTCGGGTGGATCTTCTTTGATTTAAGGAGGCCGTTGAGGTGCCGACATTCCAAGAAGCCTATGAGGAGTGGAGGACAGCGATGAAGACCCGAAGGACAAGTAACGTGAGGTATAACTTTGAATCCGAGTAGTCAAACCTCTCGTAGTATACTAGTAACAGTTTAGACACGATTCATGCGCTCAAGTCCGTGTTACGAAGCTTTGATAATCATTTTTCATATATTCCGCCTCCCCGCAAGTTCGTAGGGTGCGTGACATGGACTTACATGGACAGGTGGTCTAGGCGGATAATGAAGGAGGCATGGCGCAGGATACTGATTAAATTCAGTTGACGATACAGTCTAAGAAGTTTGGATTTGGAGTTCATTTATGAACTAGGTCCCATCAGATATCCAGACATATTATAAGACAGGTATTGCTTATTTCGGGAGATGGGTTTCTCCGCGAACTTGAGATTTAGAGAGACGTAGAAAGAAACATCTGAGCGGATCTACTCAGTGAGGCTATTCCTTGAACGCATTAGTTTCGCAAACGGGTTTTGTGAGACTGATTAGTAGAGGAGTTGGGTGTTCGGTATCACACGGGCTGTGAGTATGTGACATCGCTATAATTAGCCTTGAGTGCAAGTGGGAGATAGTTGGATATAGTGCCCTCAGAGTCAATTATTGGATCACAGGCACGTGATTGCAATGATTGAAGGAGGACCTATGCCGGTAGAACAGTCTTACTCAAGATGACAGTATGCTATCTGGTTTATCTTTATCATCCTGTACTGCTTTAGGTGACCTTACAGGTCACTATTGCGTGTTGATAGAGCCCTTAGGATTTTGCTTAACGGCCAGCAGTATGATGGCGATCATATACGTGGGAGCCGGGATCTATAAGCACATCCTTAAAAGGTCCCTAGTCGTGGGAATTTTTGAGACAGGGCATCGATACTCCAGAGTAGACTAGTGTATACAGTCGAAACCCCGACGAGGGGCGGTGGCCGGTCTCAAAAGCTACTGGTGTCAGTTGCTTAACCTAAGATGTATACAGGTGCTCATTAGGTTGTGAGTACACCGGACAGGACTCACCGGGAATATGCTAGTTGGTCTTATACCTGACAGATAGCAGTTCCTTGGTGACATGTGTACAGGTTAGTTCATCGACCTGAGATCGTCATTTGTCTCATGTGAGTTCCCACTTTACTTTGATTACTACCCTACCACGGCTCAAAGGAGTCGTGCAAACAGGTTTTAGTTGGGTACAGTCCCGAGCCATATGGAGGCAGTGAGGGGATCTTTAGGGGTTCATCTCTCCCGGTATTGGGGGTGTGGTCGCGTTGTGTCTAGGAGAGCCATTACACGAAGTCCTTGGCCAAGGCAGGAGATTTACTTGCAGGTATTCTATTAATATCTCTGGGTGTTCTGGGCTACACTCTGACATGACTTGTACCGCTTTTAGGGGTCTGACTTTTACCAACCCCCTAGGCCCGCCATGCGATGCTCATAGACGAACGGACCGGACTGTACGGATATTGTCACTGACAGGCTCAGTAGGATATCAGGATGAGTTCGCTCATCGACGTCCCTTTTGGTCAATAGCTGGTAGCCCGTTACATATGGCTAATACCTCTGACGTGCGAGTGATTAAATCCATTGCCCAAGTATTGACGAGTCTTTAGAGTCCCCCACAGACAGTTTCTCAAGTTTTGGGCGAAACGCTGTAGAGGCCGTATGGAGATATGGCAGGGTTCAATCATATACGTGCGGTATTACACGGATCATGATCGGACGGATAATACTACCGGGCTTTGGTTTAAGCCGGATCCTAGTATTGTACAGTGTAGATTTTGTCTCAGTGCATTTGTATTCAGTCAGAATACAAATGCGGGTATGTATATACAGTCATGGGGTTTCCCTGTAATTTATTACGGGATCAGTTTTTTTGAAATTGCCAGTTTGCATTCCATTTCGGCCATTTTCCTTTGTTTCTTTCCTTGGCTGAAAATTGGTGGAAGAGGGCTTATTTGCAAATGTGCAAATTAGCATTGTGGAGGGTGGTCTTTGTAGCTTGTTGCTTCATGATGGTTCAACCATCACTTGACTTCTTTTATTCATCATTGCTTGCTTTGATGGGTTGATGAGTGATGGGTTTTGGAGTTGGACTTTTTGGTGTGATATATTTCATCATCACTCATTATTTCTATCTTGGATTATTTTTGACCCCCCTTCTCTCCATCATAGCAATGGCTGGCCACTTCTTTTGATGGGCTGTCCAATTTTTTGAGGTTGGGATTTTATCTCATTAGCTTGCACGAAAATGATATAGCTCCATTTCGAAGCTCATCTTTTAACCTCCACTCCAAAAATGGCAACTTCACTAACCGTTGAGACATAGCATTCTACACTCTATCTACAGCAATCTTAGACACGTCAGCTTGCCGACTTCGTGTCCGAGTTGCCTCAGTTCCAGATGTGGAAGCCCTTAAAAAGACTCGGTGATATGGTGCCCTTCCAACGAGGAGATGAAGACCGGAGATTCCGCGGGGAGATCGGGATGACGACGAGAAGACCGAAGGACATGGATCGCTCGGTATATCTCTCTACCCATTCCCTAGTTAGCTAGCATTAGATTAATGGCTTGATCTGGGTTTAAAGTCCGCGGTAGCGCCGGTTTCTGTTTAAAGAAAAGTTTTCATATTCCGCATTTTGGCCTCGTTCAGACGGCCGGGGTGCTGCCGTGCACTTACAAACAGTGCTCATCATTGAGCGCACCATATCTAATAAGATGTGATTGCTCCGCTCCGATACACCGTTGTACTGTGGTGTATAGGGAGTAGTAAGCTGAGAGAGAATCTCATTCTCTTTTAGATAGTCCAGGATCTCATCGCTCAAGTATTCTCCTCCTCGATAAGATCGAAGGAGCTTAATACTTTTACCCATTTAGTTCTCGACTTCGTTCTTATATTCTGTGAATTTCTCAAAAGCTTCTGACTTATGTTTCAATAGGAACACATGTCCGTATCTTGAAAGATCGTCAGTAAATGTAATGAAGTATGAGGAACCCTTCCTGGCATATGTAGACATGGGACCACATACATCACTATGTATCAGTCGCAAGAGTTCTATAACTCTTTCTCCGTGTCCACTAAATGGTGTTTTGGTCATCTTTCCTTTGAGACATGAATGACAAGTTTCATAAGATGATAATTCGAACAGATTCAAATATCAATCCTTATGCAACTTTGCCAGTCGTGTCGCATTGATATGACCTAATCTACAATGCCACAAGAAGGATTCGTTCATTTCTGAACTCTTCCTCTTGTGAGTGTTTTGTACATTAAGAACTGTAGTTTGATTTAGAATGTATATGCCATTATGTAACGAGCCTGATCCAATCAACTTTTGATTTAGGAAGATGTTCATAATATCATCCTGTATTACAAAATTATATCCTTCTATACTTAATAAAGAAACTGATATAAGATTGCATATCAGGTACGGTATGTAATAGCATTCGTTCAGAATCAATATATTACCATTTGGTAATACAAGGTGATATTCGCCAACTGCTTTAGCTGCCACATTTGCACCATTCCCTACTATTACGGAATGATCACCTATTCCCAGTTCTCTACCTTTTCTTAGCCCATGCAAAATATTGCATATGTGGGATCCTGATCCGTTATCAAATGTCCAGGACGTAGAGTGAACTGAGAAACAGTTCTCGATAACAAACACACCTGAAGAAAATGCATCAACATGCTTATTCTTCGTCTGGGCGGTAAGTGAATTCTGGCATTTCCTTATTTACTGTACAGTCTTATAACAATTATAAGAAAGAACGGAACAAACGTTCCCCTGCTCAGTATAATAAGCGGGTTTAGTAAATATATCCATATTATTACCTTGATTAAGGCCTGACATGGTCGCTACCTGGAGAGAGAGAGAAGGAAACACTTTAGCGTATGTTCTTGCAAGATTAAATTGGTTATTATCTTATCTAATCAGGATGGCTCCCACCGTTTTTCATCAAATCCTCTTTTAAACCCAAAAAGGTAAGACTAGCCAGGCTTAATTACACCTTACAAATTCGCCAATTTTTCAGCCAGGTCAGTATTGGTACTTTGAGGGAGGTTCCCCGTGCTTTCGCACGAACCTAATTAAGATAAACCTCATTTTCCCAGAGGTATAACCCCGATAACACCTTTCTAGACACCTACTTGATTGGCTAATTGTCATGTGTAAAAGTCTCCCAGGAGTAACTCTTACTCGCAGTGGATATCAGGATCCAACTATCTCATAGAAGGTATGCCATCTCATTGCAAATTTCAACACTTGGAATTCCTGATAATACTTTTTACCCCTAGCGTGTTATAACCATAGCGAATGCTAAACAGCCCATAGTCCGCTAGTCAAGTTCAATCCATACATTTCTTGATTGAATTAAACCTACCGGAACGACCCTTGATGAAAGCCAAACAACGCCGCACGAAAACCCTAATCCAATCGCATCATATGCAACAGATGAGCAGTAAATAGCTACCGCACACTACCCCTTGACGAAAGCCAAACTACCATAGCACGAATACTAAATAAACTTATTTGAAATGACGGAGGGCTACGCATGTTTTTAAGAAAACCATGAGCATAATGAACTTGAAATCGTTGTAGAAATAAGAGAATTTGAAAAGGAGTGTTTTTGAGGCTTTTATTAGTTTCGCTAAAAAGGTCACTCCAGGTGAAGGATCTCGGCTCTTTCCTTATCGAATAAAATGCTTGATATTCTATAAGGAATACCTCTATTGTTAGTTGTATGTATGCCCTAGAGGCCAGTATTGTACAGATGATGTATATTATATTGGATGCTTGGACATATATAGAGATGACTTTCTTGCTCGATATGATAGTATGCTATCTGGTTACTCTTTATCTTAACATGTACACTAGTCTCTTTAAACTGTCTTATAGTTACATGTTGATAAAGCCCTTAGGATGTGTACTTGACTACCTGGACTATGATGCAGATCATACTGGTGGGGACATGGTAGTCCATAAGTACATCCTTCAAGGTCCCTAGTCGTGGGTGTATCGAGACAGGGCATCGATATACCAGAGTAGACTAGCGTATACGCTTCTCGACCCATGAGATGGGCGATGGATGATCCCATATCCATTGGTGTTTGACATCAGAGATGGTGTACGGGTGCTCAGTGGAGACTGGGTACACTGGACGGACTCGCCGAGAACTCCCAGATGGTATTATACCTCACGTCAGATGGCAGTTCTCAGGTGACACTTGTGCAGGTTAGTCTGTAGACCCGAGATCGTCATAGAGTCTTGTGTGATTCCCACTGTGCTTTGATCTCCACCTTACCACGTCCATGAGGGCATGCAAAACAGTGGTCTTTGGGTACAGTCCCGAGTCACATGGAGGCAATGAGCGATAGGAGGGGTTTCGTCTCTCCCGGTATTGGGGGTTGATGTTGCGCTGTGCTCGATTGGCCGTAACAGGGAAGTCCCTGGCCAGGGCTGATCAGAGATTTGCTGGTAAGTGTTACCAGTAGTTTCTCGACCCGTTATGAGCCTCACATCGGCACGACTTATCGGTTATTGGGGTCTGACGTATACCACCCCTAGACTTGATATGCGACATATCAAACGAACAGACCGGACTGTATGGTAAGTGTTACTGGTTGGGTTCACAGGAGTGTGAGCGGGCTAGCTCGTCGATCTTCTGATCGCTCAATACCCGGATGGCCGTTACGTTTAGCAGACCGCTTGCGGCTTGTGGGTGCTTGATATGATCATCATCTGCTACCGGCGTATTGACGAGTCTTTAGAGTCCTACACAGAGGTTTCCTGGCTCAAGCGAAATGAAATAGGAGCGCATATGAGATATGTGCGGGAGCGAGAATAATGCGTGTATGTGATACCGCATTTCATTCTCACGATAAATGTTTCGATTGGTTATATTCGATATGACCTAGTTATCGAATCATTGATTCGATAAATCGATACATTGAATACTAGTCGGTTATGTGCGACATGACCGGATCATTGAATCAAATGTTGATTTAATGATTTAATGTATAATTATATATTTGATATATTACTTTGCATTAACTAGTATTGGTTCACTTTAAACGGATTTTTCTCACTTGATGCACATTGTATATGTGATATGCTTTTGTGCACATTTTTGTATCATGTTTGATGATACTTGTTCATTTGGTTAAGTATAAAGAATTAAACCATGGTTAAGTAGATAATTAGGGTTTTGATTTATTCTCTCATTTATTTATCCATTCTTTATTTATATAAATGGATAAATGAAAACATAATGGTTTCTTTTTATCATGAAGCTTGTTGAAGCTTCATGAAGCTTTGACTAAAGAAACCATTTTGTCTTCTAGCTTAACCCTAACCCTTCTCATTTACCATGGTCTTTTCTCTACACTTAACCTTGGTTAAGATATGATAAGTATTGATTTATTTTTCTGTTATCAAATAAACTTATCATATTCTAGCTTCATCTTCTCCTTCTTCTTCAAGAGAGAAAACTAGATGCCATCAATGGCAACTTGAGCAAAAGTGAGTGAAATCCAATTCTAAAGTGAACCCACCTCCTATTTCTTCACCCTCTACCTCTTGCCAAGTTGTTTTGGGTGTTTTCTTCACAAGTTTCACAACTTTGTGAAGTCGGAGCTTGAACTTGTGATGCCTCGACGTAGATCGTCTTTGACACGAAGCCGACGACCTATTCCGCCCGTTTCTCCGATGAAGCCGACGAATGAGTTCGGGATTCATGATGGACAGCGAGAGGACACCCACGTGGAGCTAAGGAAGTGGATAACCGGATCTACAAAGGTTGTAGCTCTCTTCCTTTAGTTAAAGTGTTAACTAGATTCGTATTTCGCCTAGAATTCTAGCCAACGATCCGTAGTTTAGTGTTTCTCGACACCGTAAATTTTTAATTTGGCATGGTTGATGCCTTGTGAGACCTCCATAGTGTGCCTAGGAACCCTACAGTGGTATCAGAGCCTAGCTAGAGCCTTAGGCGAAGTCTAGACGCAATTTGAAGCCCGAACGAACCCGAAACCCTAAACCAAACATGCTCTCTGGACTTTTTCCAAAATCTGGAGTTTTTCGATATTAAAAATATGCAGAAAAATCAGCAGAAAATTCTAAGGTTTACTGTGAAATTCGTGAGCCTAATTCTACTTTATCACCGTGGTTCCGCGGCATGAGTAAGGCTCATGCGGCGGTTCCGCGGCCGTACGGCCACAGTATGTAAAGTTTTTAGTACAGTAACTCTTAGTTTCCAGTGGTGATTTTCCTGGGAATTTTTAATATTTTTTTCAAGAGTTGAATTTTCAGGGTTGTTTTGGGGATTCGGTATTTCGATCGGATTATCAAATTTCGTCTTTTGTGTTTTTCCGGATAATTTTTAGAATACGTTAAAAAGTTCGACCGGTTATAAATACCCAATTTTTCCCCTGTCGGGAGATTTCCAAGTGTTGGATTTTTCCGTAGTTTAACGACGTTCTAAGTAGTGCAAGTAACGCGATGGACCCTCTAGAAGACAACAAACCTTAACTCGATTATATGACCGTCTTGAACTGCCCTTTGAACCTTCGGGTTTGGGGCAGTACGGCGTGCCACATGTGAGGCGTTGGCTTGACCCTTCTACGGCTGGACCGTTGGTACTGAGGCACGAACTGAATGTTGTTAGACTTATTTCATGTGTTGAGCTGTATGGGAAAACTTGGGTATTCGACTGTTCGATCGGAAAGTTTAACATTTTCTGTTTATCTGGAATGTGATACAATAATTGGAATTCACAAACAGTTATGAGATAACTGAATGAATGTTATAAATCTAGCAATTTAGTCCCACATGATATTGAAAAGAGTTTTCGATAATGAGACTAAAATGCGGGATTTATATCTGTTAGGCATGTGATGTCTAAGTATTTCATTTGATTAGGCATGTGATGTCTAAAGAGGTTGCGGATTCCAACTGTTGTAGTTTTACACTTTCTTTTCTGTGACCGTAAGTGTAATATGTGATATCGCTGGTTTCGTTGCTATATGTCAACGACAATTGGGATGGACATATTTACTTACGTTGATGACATGTGATGTTATGTGTTGCTGGATATGTTATATTGGATCGTTGTGTTTGAATAGCCGGGGTTTTTTATGTGAGATGAGTGTTTTTCATTTTCATTCATGTAAAAACTTGTATGTAATATTCTTTTATTGGGGCACTTCCAGGTTGCGGAAGTCGTCACCTTTTGTATATTATTTACTTTTCCGCATTAGGATAGACCCAAGGAGGGGAGCACAAGTAACCGGGTTCTAGGGTCCAGTGGGAGACCAACTCGAGGAGTCGAGTCCGGGTCTCCTAACCCTAGAATTGGCAGGGTTGCTTGCCGCTCTCGTAGGGGTCTAGGGGTGTGGGATTGGCTATTCATCACGACCGTGGAATCCGTGTTTTATACTGGCTCGTATTGAAAACACGGACGTCCTAGTATATCCAATGTTTCATATGTTTCTTCTGCTGCGATATCTGTGATTCGATCATATGATGTTCTTTGATAGATACTTTATATAGTATATATGATATATTATATAGACGTTACTTATGTTTTGCACCCGCACTAGCCCTGCCCTACTCTGTCGTTAGTTACCTAACCTAACGGTGCACGAGGGGACATCGAGGCGAATGCGGATGGCATAAGTGTACGTCATATCTATCTGTAATGTTTAGGTATTTAAATGATGGGACTTCATTAATGTGATTAATGAAAGAAAAGAAACCTAAGATGTTGTAGAATCAAATTTCAAAGTAAAACAGGTAGCTACAGTTCTTGCTTTGCACAGCGATATATATGATATATCCCGCACCTTATTCGATGAGGAAAGGACCGAGATCCCTTCATCGGGAGTGACTCCTTTAGCAATAACTGGCAGATGCTACACACTCGGTTTGTTTTTGATTGCTTTTAAGAGTTTTTGTTTTGCACAGCGATATATATGATATATCCCGCAACTCATTCGACGAGGAAAGGACCGAGATCCCTTCACCGGGAGTGACTCCTTTAAAAAAACTACAAAAGCCTCAAAATCACTCCATTTCAAAACTTCATTTGATTCTACAACGATATCAAGTTCATTACGCAATAGGTTTTCAGAAAAACCTGCGTAGCCCTCCGTCATTTCAGATAAGTTACATATAGTATTCGTGCTGCATTTGTTGGCTTTCGTCAAGGTGTAGTGTGCGGTAGCTATGTGCTGTTTATCTGCTGTATATGATGCGACTGGATTAGGGTAGTCGTACGGCTTTGTTGGCTTTCGTCAAGGGTCGTGTGGGTGGGTTTAATTCAGTCAAGAAATGTACGGGTTGAACTTGACTAGCGGGCTGTGGTTTGTTGGCTTTCGTCAAGGTCATAGCACGCTAGGGGCAAAAGTATTATCGGGAATTTCAAGTGTTGAAATTTGCAATGAGATTGCATACCTTCTATGAGATAGTTGGATCCCAATACCCACTGCGAGTAAGAGTTACTCCTGGGAGAGTTTTGCACATTACAATTAGCCGATCAAGTAGGTGTCTAGAAAGGTGTCAACGAGGTTACGCCTCTGGGAAAACGAGGTTTACATTAATTAGGTTCGTACGAAAGCACGGGGGACCTCCCTCAAAGTACCGACACTGGCCTGGCTGAAAGATTGGCGAACTTGTAGTGTGCAATTAATCCCGGCTAGTCTTTCCTTTTAGGGTTTGGAGGAAGATTTGATAAAAAGCAGTCGGAGCCATCCTGATTAGATAAGATAATAACCAATCTGATCTTGCACGAGCATACGCTAAAGTGTTTTCTTCTCTCTCTCTCCAGGTAGCGACCATTTCTTGCCCTAATGAAGATAATAATATGGATGTATTGACCAAACCCGCATGTTATACTGTGCTGGGGAACGTTGGTTCCGTTCTTTCTTATAAGAGTTATAGGAATGAACAGGATATAGGGGAATACCAGGATTCCCATGCCACCCGATTGAAGAAAGTACATGTTGATGCATTTTCTTCGGGTGTGTTCGTTACTGAGAACTGTTTCTCCATTTGCTCTACGTACTGGGTATTAGATACCGGGTCAGGATCCCATATATGTAATCAGTTACATGGGCTCAGGAAAGGTAGAGAACTTAGAGAAGGTGATAAAGACATTAGAGTTGGAAATGGTGCAATTGTTGCAGCTAAGACTGTCGGGGAATATCACCTTGTATTACCAACTGGTAATACATTGGTTCTGAATGAATGCTATTACATGCCGAACCTGATATGCAACATTATATCGGTTTCTTTATTAAGCAAAGAGGGATATAATTTTGTATTACAGGATAATGTTATGAACATTTTCCGTAACCAAAAGTTGGTTGGATCAGGCACGTTGTGCAATGGCATTTATGTTCTAAATCAATCAACAGTTCTGAGCATAACAAGCACACACAAGAGGAAGAGTTCAGAACTGAACGAATCCTTCTTGTGGCATTGTAGACTGGGTCACATCAATGCGACATGACTGGCTAAGTTGGATAAGGATGGATATTTGAAACCATTCGAATTTTCATCTTATGACACTTGCCAGTCATGTCTCAAAGGCAAGATGACCAAAACTCCGTTTACGGGACACGGAGAAAGAGTTACCGAACTTTTGGGACTAATACATAGTGATGTATGTGGTCCCATGTCTACACATGCCAGGGATGGTTCTTCGTACTTCATTACATTCACTGACGATCTCTCAAGATACGGACATGTGTACTTAATAAGACACAAGTCTGAAGCTTTTGAGAAATTTAGAGAATATAAACAAGAAGTCGAGAACCAAACCGGAAAAAGTATTAAAATCCTTCGATCTGATCGAGGAGGTGAATACTTGAGCAATGAATTCCTAGACTTCCTAAAAGAGAATGGGATTCTCTCTCAGCTGACTCCTCCATATACACCACAGCACAACGGTGTATCAGAACGGAGAAACCGCATCCTATTAGATATGGTGCGCTCTATGATGAGCACAGCTGAGTTACCTATTTCCTTCTGGGGGTATGCGCTTGAGACAGCCATACATCTATTGAATATGGTCCCCACCAAATCTGTGCCTACCACTCCATATGAGATATGGAAAGGGAAGAGACCAAGTCTTAACTATGTTAAGATATGGGGTTGTCCAGCCTATGTCAAACGACAAAATCCGGACAAACTCGAGGCACGGTCTGTTCTATGCAAATTTGTAGGATATCCCAAGAATTCTCAAGGGTATATCTTCTACCACCCTGAGGAACAAAGAGTGTTTGTTTCTCGGCATGCCACCTTTTTAGAAAAGGAATTTCTTGAAAAAGAGATTAGCGGTCATGAGGTAGAACTGGAAGAGGTTCCAGCTGCAGAAGCTACAACAGAAGATTTGGTGGAACCAGAGGATTCCGTAGTACCCGACGAACCCCAGCCTCTCCGCCGATCTAGTAGGGTTTCTCGTCCACCTGAGAGATACTACGGTTTTCTCATTGACGGTGGAAGCGAGGATTGCATCATGGAGGATGATGACCCAACTAGCTTCGAGCAGGCCATCACGAGTAGGGACTCAGTGAAATGGCTGGATGCTATGCGGTCCGAGATGGATTCCATGTACACCAACAAAATATGGACTTTGGAAGTTGCTCCTGAAGGGGTAAAACCCATCGGGAGCAAGTGGATCTTCAAGAAGAAACTTGGTGTAGATAGAAAAGTGGAGAATTTCAAAGCTAGACTTGTAGCAAAGGGTTTTCGTCAAAGACCAGGTGTGGACTATGACGAGACCTTTTTTCCAGTAGCTATGCTTAAATCCATCCGGATCATGCTTGCCATCGCTGCATATCATAATTATGAAATCTGGCAAATGGATGTTAAGACCGCCTTTCTCAATGGTGATTTAGAAGAGTGCGTGTACATGACTCAGCCAGAGGGCTTCGTAGACAGTGGGAGCAGCGGGAAGGTGTGCAAGCTGCTTAAATCCATTTATGGATTAAAGCAAGCATCGCGGAGTTGGAACATCTGCTTTGATGTCGTTATCAAAGAGTTTGATTTCGTCAAAAATCCAGATGAACCTTGTATCTATAAGAAGGTAGCAGAGAGTAAGGTTGTCTTCCTCGTATTGTACGTGGACGACATACTCTTGATAGGAAATGATATTCCTATGCTGCAAGCGGTCAAGCTCTTCTTATCACAAAGATTCTCAATGAAAGATCTTGGTGATGCCTCCTGCAAATTGGGAATTAGGATCTATAGAGATAGATCCAAAAGGATTTTGGGATTGTCCCAATCCAGGTACATTGACACCATACTAAAGAGGTTTAGTATGGAAGAGTCCAAGCGTGGGAACTTGCCCACGATCTCTGGAGTCACTCTCTCCAAAGAGATGTCTCCCAAGACTGATTTGGAGAGAGCTCGCATGCAAGGGATACCCTATGCTTCGGCAGTAGGCTCTATCATGTATGCGATGCTATGTACCAGACCCGATGTAGCATACTCACTAAGTGTAGTGAGCAGGTATCAAGCTGATCCTGGAGAGAGTCACTGGACAGCTGTGAAGAGCATTCTCAAGTACTTACGAAGGACTAGAGATATGTTCTTGGTGTATGGTAACGGAGAACTCCAAGTGGAGTCCTTTACCGATTCGAGCTTCCAAAGTGATAAGGACGACTCTAAGTCGCAGTCGGGCATTGTCTTTACCCTTTACGGAGGGGCGGTTAGCTGGAAGAGTTCCAAGCCGAAAACCGTGGCAGACTCGACGATGGAGGCTGAATACATCGCTGCCAACGATGCTGCCAAAGAGGCTGTCTGGATCAAGAAGTTCTTTACTGAACTTGGAGTGGTTCCATCCATTGAGCGTCCAATACCTTTGTATTGCGATAACAATGGAGCGGTGGCTTTGGCCAAGGAACCCAGGTCCCATCAGCAGTCCAGGCATATTCTGAGGCGGTATCACCTGATCCGGGAGATAGTTGATCGCCGGGAGATCGAGGTCAGGAGGGTTGACACGAAGAACAACACGACGGATCCACTCACGAAGGCCATTCCCCAGATACAGTTTGAGAGACTCTTCGGGATGCTCGGTATGCGATACTACAGCAGCTGGCCCTAGTGCAAGTGGGAGATTGTTAGTTGTATGTATGCCCTAGAGGCCAGTATTGTACAGATGATGTATATTATATTGGATGCTTGGACATATATAGAGATGACTTTCTTGCTCGATATGATAGTATGCTATCTGGTTACTCTTTATCTTAACATGTACACTAGTCTCTTTAAACTGTCTTATAGTTACATGTTGATAAAGCCCTTAGGATGTGTACTTGACTACCTGGACTATGATGCAGATCATACTGGTGGGGACATGGTAGTCCATAAGTACATCCTTCAAGGTCCCTAGTCGTGGGTGTATCGAGACAGGGCATCGATATACCAGAGTAGACTAGCGTATACGCTTCTCGACCCATGAGATGGGCGATGGATGATCCCATATCCATTAGTGTTTGACATCAGAGATGGTGTACGGGTGCTCAGTGGAGACTGGGTACACTGGACGGACTCGCCGAGAACTCCCAGATGGTATTATACCTCACGTCAGATGGCAGTTCTCAGGTGACACTTGTGCAGGTTAGTCTGTAGACCCGAGATCGTCATAGAGTCTTATGTGATTCCCACTGTGCTTTGATCTCCACCTTACCACGTCCATGAGGGCGTGCAAAACGGTGGTCTTTGGGTACAGTCCCGAGTCACATGGAGGCAATGAGCGATAGGAGGGGTTTCGTCTCTCCCGGTATTGGGGGTTGATGTTGCGCTGTGCTCGATTGGCCGTAACTGGGAAGTCCCTGGCCAGGGCTGATCAGAGATTTGCTGGTAAGTGTTACCAGTAGTTTCTCGACCCGTTATGAGCCTCACATCGGCACGACTTATCGGTTATTGGGGTCTGACGTATACCACCCCTAGACTTGATATGCGACATATCAGACGAACAGACCGGACTGTATGGTAAGTGTTACTGGTTGGATTCACAGGAGTGTGAGCGGGCTAGCTCGTCGATCTTCTGATCGCTCAATACCCGGATGGCCGTTACGTTTAGCAGACCGCTTGCGGCTTATGGGTGCTTGATATGATCATCATCTGCTACCGGCGTATTGACGAGTCTTTAGAGTCCTACACAGAGGTTTCCTGGCTCAAGCGAAACGAAATAGGAGCGCATATGAGATATGTGCGGGAGCGAGAATAATGCGTGTATGTGATACCGCATTTCATTCTCGTGATAAATGTTTCGATTGGTTATATTCGATATGACCTAGTTATCGAATCATTGATTCGATAAATCGATACATTGAATACTAGTCGGTTATGTGCGACATGACCGGATCATTGAATCAAAAGTTGATTTAATGATTTAATGTATAATTATATATTTGATATATTACTTTGCATTAACTAGTATTGGTTCACTTTAAACGGATTTTTCTCACTTGATGCACATTGTATATGTGATATGCTTTTGTGCACATTTGTGTATCATGTTTGATGATACTTGTTCATTTGGTTAAGTGTAAAGAATTAAACCATGGTTAAGTAGATAATTAGGGTTTTGATTTATTCTCTCATTTATTTATCCATTCTTTATTTATATAAATGGATAAATGAAAACATAATGGTTTGTTTTTATCATGAAGCTTGTTGAAGCTTCATGAAGCTTTGACTAAAGAAACCATTTTGTCTTCTAGCTTAACCCTAACCCTTCTCATTTACCATGGTCTTTTCTCTACACTTAACCTTGGTTAAGATATGATAAGTATTGATTTATTTTTCTATTATCAAATAAACTTATCATATTCTAGCTTCATCTTCTCCTTCTTCTTCAAGAGAGAAAACTAGATGCCATCAATGGCAACTTGAGCAAAAGTGAGTGAAATCCAATTCTAAAGTGAACCCCCCTCCTATTTCTTCACCCTCTACCTCTTGCCAAGTTGTTTTGGGTGTTTTCTTCACAAGTTTCACAACTTTGTGAAGTCGGAGCTTGAACTTGTGATGCCTCGACGTAGATCGTCTTTGACACGAAGCCGACGACCTATTCCGCCCGTTTCTCCGATGAAGCTGACGAATAAGTTCGGGATTCATGATGGACAGCGAGAGGACACCCACGTGGAGCTAAGGAAGTGGATAACCGGATCTACAAAGGTTGTAGCTCTCTTCCTTTAGTTAAAGTGTTAACTAGATTCGTATTTCGCCTAGAATTCTAGCCAACGATCCGTAGTCTAGGGTTTCTCGGCACCGTAAATTTTTAATTTGGCATGGTTGATGCCTTGTGAGACCTCCATAGTGTGCCTAGGAACCCTACATCTATGCAAAGCAAGAACTATAGAAGCAATAAAAAACATAACCGAGTGAGTTGTAGTATCTGCTAGTTTTGCTAAAGAGGTCACTCCCGGTGAAGGGATCTCGACTCTTTCCTTATCGAATAAGGTGCTGGATATTCTACAAGGAATACCGCTATGGAAAGAAAAAACTAGAGCTACCCTTTTTGAAAATTTGATTCTACAACATATTTTAGGTTTCTTTTTCTTTTTAATGAAATCCCATCATTAATTTCATTAATGAAATCCCATCATTTATACTTCCTAAGTATCACAGAAGAAACGAAAGCAATAATATATATATATATATATAGTATAAGCATTCATAATATTGGATATACTAAAAATTCTGTGTTTTATTTAAGCCAGTAAAAACGCGGATTCCACGGTCGTGATGAATAGCCAAACCCACATCTCTAGACCCCTACAAGAGCGTCAAGTAACCCTACCAATTCTAAAGTTAGGATACTCAGACTCAACTCCTCGAGTTGGTCTTCCTCTGGAGTTTAGAACCCGGTTACTTATGCTCCCCGCCTTGGGTCTATCCTAATGCAGAAAAGTAAATAATATACAACAATGGTGACAAAATCCTCAACCCGGATGTGCGCCAATAAAAGAATATTACATACAATGAATTTTACATGAATGAAAATAAAGACCCTCATCTCACATAAAACCCCTGGCTATTCAAAACACGACGATCCAATATAACATATCGCAGCAACACATAACATCACATGTCATCAACGTAAGTAAATATGCGTATCCTAATTGTTGTTGATATATAGCAATGAAACCGGCGATACACCACATATTACATTTACGGTCACAGAAAAGAAAATGACAAAATACAACATTTGGAGTCCACAATTACCTTAGACATCATAAACTCGAAATATCACATATTACAGATTTCATGCCTAACTATATGAATTCCACATATTGTATCAAAATCACAGATAGCTAGGTGAAGTTAGACTAATCGATCGATTCAACGAATTCCCAAAATTTCCTAAAGAGATCAACACTTAAGCACTATTAAAGTTAACCAGAGACATACCACAGTTCCTATGGACCTACAGCTGAAGGACCCGACCCAAGCTTCTTAAGTGACGCCGCAGATCCGCCGCCAAAACCAGGTTTTGACCGCGGATCCGCGGTCACTTAGACGAATTAGGGTTTCGTTCTTAAGGTGCGTCCATAAAATTGCCTGCATGATTTTCTGAATATTTTTAACATGGAAAAATCCAACTTTTTGAAAAATTTCCAGAGAGGGGGTCTGTTTCGGGTTTTCGGGGTTCGATCGGAATTCCAACTTCATCTAGACAACGTCAAATGCTCTAGCTTGGCTCTGATACCAGTGTAAGGTTAGCTTAGCACCTTATCAAGATTTTGGCAAGCATTAAACATTCTATATTAAAATTTTTAGGGTGCTAAACAAACCAACCAAGTAATCGAACTAGAGAATTAGGGTTAACTTTGCATGTAAACAACTTTACATCTAAGTGATATGGATTACAACCTTTGTAATCCGTTCCTTCACTTCAAAATCTCCGAGTAGTGTTCCCTTCGCTGCGATCTATGAACTCCCGGACTCTTGAGAGGCTCCACAAGTTGTACAATGCATCATTGCTTGAAGTCTTCAAAGTCTACGATGATCTACGTTGAGGAAACGTGGACTCAAGCTTTCTCGTCACTAATATGGAATTAGTGAAGCAAACACACTAATCTATATGGCTAATATAAAAGATGATGATGAAGTAGGAATTTTGCTCACTTTATTATTTAATTTCTCACAATCACTCATCACAAATGAAAAATCTAGCAAGCTTTTTTTCAATGAAGAAGAGGAAGAAGCAAGTGATGAATTACTGTTGTGTGGTTAGAAATGCAACCTTGGATCAAGTATATCATCCTTAACCCTTGTAGAGACTTAACCATGAGCTATGGTTAATGGTATGGTTGATAAATATCTTAAGCTAGACAAAAAGAGTGAACAAAGTCAAAGAAGACTACAAGCTTCAACAAATATCTACCATGACAAATATCCACAATATATGAATTACTTAATGATAAATATAAACCCTAAAATTAACCCTATCATAGTTTAACTCTCATAAACCCTAGTTGCATTTATAACCTAGCATGTCACAATATTGTATATCACATATATAATATTTATGCGACAAAAGGAAACAATATAATAAACATATATCACATATATGTTAAAAGTATTATACGTGAGAATAATAAATATTTAAGTGAGCATATATATGTGTATATATATATATATAGACATATATTTATATATTATTTTATCGAATCAACACTTGATCCGATAACCCGGCTATATCACATATAACTGGCCGATATCATATATCGTGAGAATAGAATACGGTATCACCTATGCGTATCAATCTCGATCCCGTACATATCACATATGTGCTCCTACTCTATTTTTCCTGAGCCTGGAAACCTCTATGTTGGGCTCTAAAGACTCGTCAATACGCCGGCAGTAGGTGATGGTCACATCAAACACCAACAAGCCGTAAGTGATCAGCTAAACTTAACGGCCACCCGGGTATCGAGCGATCAGAAGATCAATAAGCAAGTCTGCTCTAACTCCTGTAAATCCAATCAGTAACACTACCGTACAGTTCGGTCTCTTCATCTGATACGTCGCATATCCAGTCTAGGGGTGGTAAATATCAGACCCCAGTAACCGATAAGTCGTGTCGATGTGAGGCTCATAACGGGTCGAGAAACTACTGGAAACACTTACCAGTATATCTCTATATCAGCCCTGGCCAGGGACTTTCAGTTATATCCAATCGAACACAGTGCAACATCAACCCCTAATACCGGGAGAGACGAAACCCCTCCTATCGCTCATTACCTCCATGTGATTTGGGATTGTACCCAAAAGCCACCGTTTTGCACGTTCTCATGAACGTGGTAAGGTGGAAATCAAAGCACAGTGGGAATCACACAAGACACTATTAAAATCTCGGGTCTACAGACTAACCTGTACCAGTGTTACCAGGGAACTACTATCTTACGATAGGTATAATACCAACAAGTAGTTCTCAGCGAGTCCGTTCAGTGTACACAGTCTCTACTGAGCACCTGTATACCATCTTTGATGTCATACGCCAATGGATGTGGGATCATCCATCGCCTATCATATGGGTCATGATGCATATACGCTAGTCTACTCTTGAGTATCGATGCCCAATTTCGATACATTTTCGACTAGGAACAGTTATAGGATGTACTTATGGACTACCCTAGCCCCACTAGTATGATCTGCATCATAGTCCTAGTAGTCAAGTACATATCCAAAGGGCTTTATCAATAAGTGAGAATAAGACAGTAATCCAATATAAGTCAACATGTTAAGACAAAGAGCAACCAAATAACATACTATCATATCGAGCAAGAAAGTCCTCTCTATATATATCCAAGCATCTACTATAATATATATCATATGTACAACAATGGCCTCTAGGGCATATACATAACTAACACCTCGGACGACGAGGGCTTTTGTAGTAAGGAGGTAGTCCAGCTTGTCATAGGTAAGTTTCCATCTGGAAATTCCTTAGCCAATCAATGTTGTTTGGCCGAGTCAAATTATTATCTAATAACCTATGTCCGGTCATAGTGGTCCATGAAATTAGGAGAGAGATTAGTGAATACCTATGTCCGGTCTAATAACCTTTCTCAATCTATAAAAGAAGAATTAGTCAGGATTAATCTAACTTTTACAATTCTTGCTTAACCTTTCATCCGGGTGGTGTCGGTATTTCGAGGGAGGTTTTCTAATACTTTCGCGAAGTTCTTTAATTACATAATCACTTTTTCCTGGAGGTGTAGCCACGCTAACACCGTTCTAGACAGCTACTTTGTTTATAGCATTGATCGTTCAGTGAAAAAATCTACCGAAGAGTAGCGCATACTCACAGTAGGATCGGGATCCAAATATCATTGTGTGATAAACTTGAAGGAACCCTACCATGACTATCATACTTCAAATGGTATGCAGCACTAGCAAGTTTCAGTTTTCTTAGAAACTCCCAATGTGGAATTTTGCCCCATGCTCTTATGACCATGACGAAGGCCAACATATCATAAGTCACGTGTCAATTTTTACCCGTCGTTATCCAAGTTAATTTGAACCCACCCGTACGTACCCTTTACGAAGGACAAAATAGTAGTACGACTGTCCCAAACCAACGCATCTATCTATGCTACATATGAATACCCAGCAGCTACCAATCACTATGCCTTGGTGAAGGTCAAATACATAGCTTGAGTACTACTAAATATTTATATGAAATGACGGAGGGCTACAGATGGTTTTGGCGAAACTGTGAACGTAGTGAACTTAATATAGTCGAAGGAACCATGATAGTTTTTTAAAAGGAGTGGTTCAAGCTCCGCATTTAAAATTGCTTTTGAAGAAAACCGAGTGGTTTTGAAATTGTTCTAACGATTAAGCTTTGGTTTGTTTTATCTTGCATTAATCTATGTTAATACAGTCTCATCATTTACAAATACTATCACTGCAGCAAAAGAAACGAAAATACAACGTACGCTATGTAGGTTAACATAGCACCCCATGAAGTGATTGGAAGCATCACAAGTACCAAAGATTGAATTTTTAGGGTGCTAAGTAAGCATACATTGAATCGTTCCTAGAAAATTAGGGTTTCAAAATTTTGCACATCATCATAAGTAAGAAAAGCTAGGGTTTTGAGAGTACAACCTTTGTAGCTCCCCACGCTAGACTCCTCGGCTACTTAGGGTATGGAAAAGGTCCGCTTGAGGTCTTCTAATGTCCACGACGATCCACCCAAACCTCCTTTGTCCATGTTTGCAACTTCACTTTATCGAGAGAATGAAATGAAGCTAACACTCTAAACAAGTGGGCTAGACTTGTGTAAAATGATGTTGTAGTTCTTATTCTCACTTCAAAATCCTATCTTGTTAAGTATTTTGCTCACTTGAAAGATCTAGAGAGCAATGGAAGAAGGAGGAAGAAGATGATGGCTTTTTCGATGAGAAGAGAAAGATAAACTCACATAAGAAAATAGAAAATATATCTATATATTTTTTTACCACTCATTTCAAACCATGGTTAAAAAATATGGATATTATTGAACTTGAGTTAAAACCAAAAAGGAAAGTTAATCCATGGTTAAATGGTGGGTGAGCATGGTTAGGTCAAAGAAGAGTGTAGAAAGAAACCATGAATTATCCATTCCTTTTTCATTTTGTTTTAAAACAAATGCAATAATAATTCATATTATTTAACCAAGATGTGAGTCTTATATTGCCACCATCTTCTATGTATATGCAACCATGAAGAATGATGTATGTATGTATGTATGTGTGCATGCACATCCATATGTGCATGAAACATAAAATAATGCATACATGTATGCATACATCAAAAATTACAGGAAAGGATTTCTAGTGAGAAAATAATGGTTAAATGATAAATCAACACTTGATTTATCGATCCGGTCATATCACATACGACCCAACCAAAAGCAACCCGCCCGATTAATATACGGTATCTAATACGCGCATTTTAACCGGGTCCATGCGCATATCGCATACGTGCACCAGAACATTTCGCCTGGACTAGCTAACTCCTTTGTGGGACTCTAAGACTCGTCAATACGCCAGCAGTGGGTGATGATCATATCAAGCACCCCCAAGCCGCAAGCAGTCAGCTAAACGTAACGGCCACCCGAGTATTGAGCGATCAGAAGAAAAAAAGCGAACCTGCTACAACTTCCTCGAGCCAATCGGCAACACTTCCCGTACAGTCCAGTCTCCTCGTCTGATATGTCGCATATCAAGTCTAGGGGTAGTAAACGTCAGACCCCAATATCTGATAATTCATGCCGATGTGAGGCTCATAACGGGTCGAGAAATTACTGGCAACACTTACCAGCAAATCTCTGAATCAGCCCTGGCTAGGGACTTCCCTGTTACGGCCAATCGAGCACAGCGCAACATCAATCCCCAATACCGAGAGAGATGAAACCCCTCCTATCGCTCATTGCATCCATGTGACTCGGGACTGTACCCAAAAAACCACCGTTTTGCACGTCCTCATGAACGTGGTAAGGTGGAAATCAAAGTACAGTGGGAATCACACAAGACTCTATGGCGATCTCGGGTCTACAGACTAACCTGTACAAGTGTCACCACAGAACTGCCATCTGACGTAAGGTATAATACCAACTGGGAGTTCTCGGCGAGTCCATCCAGTGTACCCAGTCTCCACTGAGCACCCGTATAGGATCTCTGATTTCAAACACCAATGGATATGGGATCATCCATCGCCCATCTTATGGGTCGAGAAGCGTATATGCTAGTATACACTGGTATATCGATGCTCTATCTCGATACACCCATGACTAGGACCTTGAAGGATGTACTTGTGGACTACCATGTCCCCACTAGTATGATCCACATCATAGTCCAGGTAGTCAAGTACACATCCTAAGGGTTTTACCAATATTTAACCATAAGATAGTATAAAGAGACAAGTATACATGTTAAGATAAAGAGCAACCAGATAGCATACTATCATATCGAGCAAGAAAGTCATCTCTATATATGTCCAAGCATCCAATATAATATACATCATCTGTACAATACTGACCTCTAGGGCATACATACAACTAACAATCTCCCACTTGCACTAGGGCCAGCTGCTGTAGTATCGCATACCGAGCATCCCGAAGAGTCTCTCAAACTGTATCTGGGGAATGGCCTTCGTGAGTGGATCCGCTGTGTTGTTCTTCGTGTCAACCCTCCTGACCTCGATCTCCCGGCGATCAACTATCTCCCGGATCAGGTGATACCGCCTCAGAATATGCCTGGATCGCTGACGGGACCTGGGTTCCTTGGCCAAAGTCACCGCTCCATTGTTGTCGCAATACAAAGGTATTGGATTCTCAATGGATGGAACCACTCCAAGTTCAGTAATGAACTTGTTGATCCAGACAGCCTCTTTGGCAGCATCGTTGGCAGCGATGTATTCAGCCTCCATCGTCGAGTCTACCACGGTTTCCTGCTTGGAACTTTTCCAGATAACCTCCCCTCCGTAAAGGGTAAAGACAAATCACGACTGCGATTTAGAGTCGTCCTTATCACTCTGGAAGCTTGAATCGGTAAAGGACTCCACTTGGAGTTCTCCATTACCATACACCAAGAGCATCTCCTTAGTCGTTCGTAAGTACTTGAGAATGCTCTTCACAACAGTCCAGTGACTCTCTCCAGGATCAGCTTGATACCTACTCACCACACTTAGTGAGTACGCAACATCGGGTCTGGTACATAGCATCGCATACATGATAGAGCCTACAGCCGAAGTATATGGTATCCCTTGCTTGCGAGCTCTCTCCAAATCAGTTTTGGGAGACATCTCTTTGGAGAGAGTGACTCCAGAGATCGTGGGTAAGTTCCTACGATTGGATTCTTCCATACTAAACCTCATTAGTATGGTGTCAATGTACCTGGACTGGGACAATCCCAATATCCTTTTAGAAATATCTCTATAGATCCTGATTCCCAATATGCAGGAGGCATCACCTAGATCTTTCATCGAGAATCTTTGTGATAAGAAGAGCTTGACTGATTGCAGCATAGGATTGTCATTTCCTATCAAGAGAATGTCGTCCATGTACAATACGAGAAAGACAACCTTACTCTCTGCCACCTTCTTGTAGATACAAGGTTCATCTACGTTTTTGACGAAATCAAACTCTTTGATAACGACGTCAAAGTAGATGTTCCAACTCCGCGATGCTTGCTTTAATCCATAAATGAATTTAAGCATCTTGCACACCTTCCCGCTGCTCCCACTATTTACGAATCCCTCTGGCTGAGTCATGTACACGCATTCTTCTAAATCACCATTTAGAAAGGTAGTCTTAACATCCATTTGCCAGATTTCATAGTCAAGATATGCAGTGATCGCAAGCATGATCCGGATGGATTTAAGCATAGCCACTAGAGAAAAGGTTTCATCATAGTCCACACCTGGTCTTTGATTGCAACAAGTCTAGCTTTGAAAGTCTCCACTTTCCCATCTACACCAAGTTTTTTCTTGAAGATCCACTTGCTCCCAATGGGTTTTACCCCTTCAGGAGCATCTTCCAAAGTCCATACTTTGTTGGTGTACATGGAATCCATCTCAGACCGCATTGCATCTAGCCATTTCATTGAGTCCCCACGCGTGATGGCCTGCTCGAAGCTAGTTGGGTCATCATCCTCTATGATGCAATCCTCGCTCCCACCATCCATCAAAAAACAATAGTATCTCTCAGGTGGGCGAGGAACCCTACTAGATCGGCGGAGTGGCTGGGGTTCATTGGGAATTACCGAATCCTCTGGTTCCACTAAATCTTCAGTTTGAGTTTGTTAGCCGGAATTTCTTCCAGTTCTACCTTGTTGCCACTAATTTCTTTTGCAAGAAATTCCTTTTCTAAAAAGGTGGCATGTCGAGAAACAAACACTTTTTGTTCCTGAGCATAGTAGAAAATATATCTATGTGAATGTTTGGGATATCCCACAAACTTGCGTAGAACTGACCGCGCCTCGAGTTTGTCCGGATTTTGCCTCTTGACATAGGCCAGACAACCCCATATCTTAACTCGTTTAAGACATGGTCTATTCCCACTCTATATCTCATATGGTGTGGTAGGTACAGATTTAGTTGGAACTTGATTCAATAAGTATGCTGCTGTTTCCAGTGCATATCCCCAGAAGGAAATAGGTAACTCAGCTGTGCTCATCATAGAGCGCACCATATCTAATAGAGTGCGGTTCCTCCATTCTGATACACCGTTGTGCTGTGGTGTATATGGAGGAGTCAGATGAGAGAGAATCCCTTTCTCTTTTAGGAAGTCCAGGAATTCCTTGTCTCAAGTATTCACCTCCTCGATCAGATCGAAGGATTTTAATACTTTTCCCGGTTTGGTTCTCAACTTCTAGTTTATATTCTCTAAATTTCTCAAAAGCTTCTGATTTGTGTTTCATCAGGAACACATATCCGAATCTAGAGAGATCGTCAGTGAATGTAATGAAGTACGAAGAACCATCCCTGGCATATGAAGACATGGGACCGCATACATCACTATGTATCAGTCCCAAGAGTTCGGTAACTCTTTCTCCGTGTCCCGTAAACAGAGTTTTGGTCATCTTGCCTTTGAGACATGACTGGCAAGTGTCATAAGATGAAAATTCAAACGGATTCAAATATCCATCCTTATGCAACTTAGCTAGTCGTGTCGCATTGATGTGACCCAGTCTACAATGCCACAAGAAGGATTCGTTCAGTTCTGAACTTTTCCCCTTGTGTGTGTTTGTTGTGCTAAGAACTGTTAATTGATTTAGAACATAAATGCCATTGCACAACGTGCCTGATCCAACCAACTTTTGGTTACGAAAAATGTTCATAACATTATCCTGTAATACAAAATTATATCCCTCTTTACTCAATAAAGAAACCGATATAATGTTGCATATCAGGTTCGGCATGTAATAGCATTCGTTTAGAATCAATGTTTTACCAGTTGGTAATGCAAGGTGATATTCCCCGACGGTCTTAGCTGCAACAATTGCACCATTCCCAACTCTTATGTCTTTATCACCTTCTCCAAGTTCTCTACTTTTCCTAAGCCCACATAACTGATTACATATATGGGATCCTGACCCGGTATCTAATACCCAGGACGTAGGGCAAATGGAGAAACAGTTCTCTATAACAAACACACCCGAAGAAAATGCATCAACATGTACTTTCTTCATTCAGGTGGCATGGGAATCCTGGTATTCCCCAATGTCCTGTTCTGTCCTATAACTCTTATAAGAAAGAACGGAACCAACGTCCCCCAGCACAGTATAACTTGCGGATTCGGTCAATAAATCCATATTATTATTTTGATTAAGGCATGACATGGTCGCTACCTGGAGAGAGAGAGAAGAAAACACTTTAGCGTATGCTCTTGCAAGATCAGATTGGTTATTATCTTATCTAATCAGGATGGCTCCCACTGTTTTTATCAAATCTTCCATCAAACCCTAAAAGGAAAGACTAGCCGGGATTAATTACACCCTACAACTTCGCCGATCTTTCAGCCAGGCCAGTTTTGGTACTTTGAGGGAGGTTCCCCGTGCTTTCGCACGGACCTAATTAAAGTAAACCTCATTTTCCCATAGGCGTAACCCCGTGACACCTTTCTAGACACCTACTTGATCGGTTAATTGTACTGTGTAGAACTATCCCGGGAGTAACAATTACACACAGTGGGTATCGGGATCCAACTATCTCATAGAAGGTATGCAATCTCATTGCAAATTTCAACACTTGAAATTCCCGATAATATTTTGCCCCTAACCCCCATGACCTTGACAAAGGCCAACAAATCATAGGATGCTAGTCAAGTTCAACCCGTTATTTCTTGATTGAATCAAACCCACCCGCACGACCCTTGACAAAGGCCAACAAGGTCATACGACTACCCTAAAAAAATCTGCATCATATGCATAAGCAGATAAGCACTATTCAGCTACCGCAGACAACGCCTTGACAAAGGCCAACAAACGCAGCACGAATACTAAACAGTTCTCATCTGAAATGACGGAGGCCTACGACAGGTTTTTCTGAAAACCTATTGCGTAATGAACTTGATATCATTGTAGAATCAAGTAAATTTTTGAAATGGAGTGATTTTGAGGCTTTTATTAGTTTTGCTAAAGAGGTCACTCCCGGTGAAGGGATCTCGGCTCTTTCCTCATCGAATAAGGTGCAGGGTATATCATATATACCGCTATGCAAAGCAATACTCCAAAAGTAGTCAAAAGTCAAACCGAGTGTTGTAGCATCTGCCAGTTTTGCTAAAGAGGTCACTCCCGTTGAAGGGATCTCGGCTCTTTCCTTATCGAATAAGGTGCAGGGTATATCATATATACCGCTATGCAAAGCAAAATTTTAGCTACCCTTTTATTTAAAAAGTTGATTCTACAACATCTTTTAGGTTTCTTTTCTTTCATTAATCACATTAATGAAGTCTCATTATTTAAGTCATCTAAACATCACAGATAAATACGACGTACACTTATGCCATCCGCATTCGCCTCGATGTCCCCTCGTGCACCGTTAGGTTAAGTAAGTAACGACAGAGCAGAGCAGGGCAGGGCTGTGCGGGTGTAAAACATAAGTAACGTCTATATAATATATCATATATACTATATACTGTATCCATCACAACATATCAAATGATCACATCACAGATATCGCAGCAGAAACATAGATATAATGTGGGATATACTAGGACGTCCGTATTTAGTACTTAGCCAATAATAGAAAATACGAATTCCACAGTCGCGATGAATAGCCAAGCCCACACCCTAGACCCCTACGAGAGCGGCAAGCGACCCTACCAATTCTGGAGTTTTGGAGACCCGGTCTCGACTCCTCGAGATGGCCTCCCACTGAACCCCAGAACCCGGTCACCTGTGCTCCCCTCCTTGGGTCCATCCTAATGCGGAAAAGTAAATAATATACAACACTGGTGGTATCAACCTCAACCCGTAAGTGCCCCAAATAAAATAATATTACATTACATTTGAATTTACGTGAATGAAAATATGAAACTCACATCTCACATAAGAAAAACCCCGACTATTCAATCGCGACAATCCTGCACATCATATCTCAGCAAAACATAATATCTCATATCATCAACGTAAGTAAGTATGCATACACCGATTGTCTTCGACATATAGCAACGACAATCGGAAATACCACTACATACTACACTTACGGTCATAGAAAAGAAAGTGTAAAACTGCAATATCTGGAATCTACATTCTATTCAGACATGTAAATACGAAATATCACATACTTCGTATTTCATGTCTAGTAATATGAATTCCACACATCGCATCACATTCCAGATAAACAGACAGTATTAAAGTTTTCGAACGAATAATCAAATACCCAAGATTCCCTAAAGCTCGACACTTGAGCAAAGTTCAAAAACCAGGAGTATGACACAGTAGTAGCGGTCCAACCGTAGAAGGGTCAAGCCAACACCTCATATGTGGCACGCCGTACTGCCCCAAACCCTAAGGTTCAAAGGGCAGTTCAAGACGGTCACATAATCAAGTTATGGTTTGTTGTCTTCTAAAGGGTCCATCACAAAACTTGCACGTATCTCCGAAGGATTGAAACCCCGTGAAAAGTGAGCAAATGACACTCGTTCGAACAATTCAATACTTTCTAATTTACCCGGAATAGAAAAACAAAATTAAATTCTCCGATCGAATCGACGATTATAAAATGAACCCCTGAATACTCAACACTTGAGTCAAATTAAAAATACCCAGAAAATATCAATCACAGAATCAAGAATTATTGTGCAAACATAGAAGCCAAAGGGCACCATATCGCCGCGGTCCCGCGGCACAAGCAGGGATTTGCCGTGGAACCGCGGTCATTTGTACGAATCAGGTCATCGTCTTGCACTATAATTCTTAAAAAATCCTGCTGTTTTTTAGATATTTTTAATTCACAAAAATCCCAGATTTTAAAAATTGTCCAGAGAGGGGTTGATTTCGACGTTGTCGGGTTCGTTCGGAGTTTTAACTTCGCTAATGTGTCGCCTAATGTTCTAGATCGACTCTGATACCAATGTTGGGTTAACCTAGCACCTCATGAAGGGATTGGAAGCATCACATGTACCAAAGATTGAATTTTTAGGGTGCTAAGTAAACATACATTGAATCGTTCCTAGAAAATTAGGTTTTCAAAATTTTGCACATCATCACAAGTAAGAAAAGCTAGGGTTTTGAGAGTACAACCTTTATAGCTCCCTACGCTAGACTCCTCGGCTACTTGGGGTTTGGAAAAGGTCCTCTTGAGGTCTTCTAACATCCACGACGATCCAACCGAAGCTCCTTTGTCCAAGCTTGCAACTTCACTTTATCGAGAGAATGAAATGAAGCTAACACTCTAAACAAGTGGGCTAGACTTGTGTAGAATGATGTTGTGGTTCTTATTCTCACTCCAAAATCCTATCTTGTTAAGTATTTTACTCACTTGAAAGATCTAGAGAGCAATGGAAGAAGGAGGAAGAAGATGGTGGCTTTATTGATGAGAAGAGAAAGATAAACTCACATAAGAAAATAGAAAATATATCTATATATATTTTTTACCTCTCATTTCAAACCATGGTTAAACAATAAGGATATTATTGAACTTGAGTTAAAACCCAAAAGGAAAGTTAATCCATGGTTAAATGATGGGTGAGCATGGTTAGGTCAAAGAAGAGTGTAGAAAGAAACCATGAATTATCCATTCCTTTTTCCTTTTGTTTTAAAACAAATGTAATAATAATTCATATTATTTAACCAAGGTGTGAGTCTTATATTGCCACCATCTTCTATGTATATGCAACCATGAAGAATGATGTATGTATGTATGTGTGCATGCACATCCATATGTGCATGAAACATAAAAGAACGCATGCATGCATGCATACATCAAAAATTACAAGAAAGAATTTCTAGTGAGAAAATATTGGTTAAATGATAAATCAACACTTGATTTGTCAATCCGGTCATATCACATACGACCCAACCAAATGAAACCCGCCCGATTAATATACGGTATCTCATACGTGTATATTAATCGGGTCCATGCGCATATCGCATACGCGCACCACAACGCTTCGCCTGGATTAGGTAACTCCTTTGTGGGACTCTAAGACTTGTCAATACGCCTGCAGTGGGTGATGATCATATCAAGCCCCCCAAGCCGCAATCGGTCAGCTAAACGTAACGGCCACCCGGGTCTTGAGCGATCAGAAGAAAACAAGCGAACCTGCTACAACTCCCGTCGTGCCAATCGGCAACACTTCCCATACAGTCCGGTCTCCTCGTCTGATATGTCGCATATCAAGTCTAGGGGTGGTAAATGTCAGACCCCAATAACTGATAAGTCGTGCCTATGTGAGGCTCATAACGGGTCGAGAAACTAATGGAAACACTTACCAGCAAATCTCTGAATCAGCCCTGGCCAGGGACTTCCCTGTTACGGCCAATCGAGCACAACGCAACATCAACCCCTAATACCGGGAGAGACGAAACCCCTCCTATCGCTCATTGCCTCCATGTAACTCGGTACTGTACCCAAAAACCACCGTTTTGCACGCCCTCATGGACGTGGTAAGGTGGAAATCAAAGTACAGTGGGAATCACACAAGACTCTATGACGATCTCGGGTCTACAGATTAACCTGTACAAGTGTCACTAAAGAACTGCCATCTGACGTGAGGTATAATACCAACTGGGAGTTCTCGGCGAGCCCGTCCAGTGTGCCCAGTTTCCACTGAGCACCCGTATAGGATCTCTGATGTCAAACACCAATGGATATGGGATCATCCATCGCCCATCTCATGGGTCGAGATGCGTATACGCTAGTCTACACTGGTATATCGATGCCCCATCTCGATACACCCACGACTAGGGACCTTGAAGGATGTACTTATGGACTACCATGTCCCCACTAGTATGATCCACATCATAGTCCCGGTAGTCAAGTACACATCCTAAGGGCTTTACCAACATATAACCATAAGACAGTATAAAGAGACAAGTATACATGTTAAGATAAAGAGCAACCGGATAACACACTATCATATCGAGCAAGAAAGTCATCTCTATATATATCCAAGCATCCAATATAATATACATCATCTGTACAATACTGGCCTCTAGGGCATACATTCAACTAACACGCTTATTCTATCTGCATTCGCCACCGGGCCTTTTCTTTCACCATTAGGTTACTTAACTAACGCCAGAGCAGGGGATGGACTAGCGCGGGTGTAAAACATAATCAACGCTTACTAGATATAATATATATATATATATATATATATATAGCCATTCGTCTCATGCAATAATAGGCATTCTAGATCACAGGTGAATATATTGGATATATTTGGAATTCCCCGTTTTGTTTAAGCCTAAAACGAAAGATAGATTCCACGGTCGTGATTAATTGCCAAATACCCCACCCTAGACCCCTATGGATGTGGAAAATTACTCGCAAAATTCCCGAAGTGAAGTAACCTCCCTCAGTAAAATGAGTAGGCCACTCGGCACTACAAAGAACCCAGTTGTTTGTGCACTCCACCTTGGGTCTATTCTAGGAGCAAAAACATTAAAAGAAATAATATACAATGGTGGCTACAACCTCAACCAGGATGTGCCACGCAAAATAATATTACATCATTTTTCCAAATTACATGAATGAAAGAGAAAAGAAAACACTGTTCTCACAACCCTTAGGCTATTCATCCACGACGATCCAATAAAATTCATATACACAAACCATCACTGATCACATCACAGATCTGTGCAACCCCTACTAATCGACGTATAGCGATTAGTAGACGTTCAACATAGATATCAAACACAGATAACATCTAAAACTGTAACTGACACTAAAACTGCGTCTTCGAAACACTCTGAAATTGCCCCAAAAGAAATTTAACTAAATAAGCAACTTGGGAAAAATCAAACATACTCTAAAACCCTAAGTCCAAGTGTCCTAGAGCACCAAACAAAGAACGAGACCAAACTCAATGTTTTGGCAGGCGAGGCCGGTCAAAATGCTCATGTAGCCGGCCAAAATCCGATGGAAATGTCTCGTTTTTGTTAGGTGTTCACCTAGCAACAAATAGAGCACTCTGTAATTGTTTAAAAAAAATTTGGAGGCTCTGCAAAATTCGACAGAAACTTGGACTATAAGTTTCACATTTCGAAGTTGTTTCGGTTTCGTAGTTCTACTTTTTCGTCTAATCGGTTAGTTAAAGTTAACTAGGCTTTGATACTACTATAAGCCGATGTCGCGCACCCCGCGGTTCGTGGGGAGGCGGAATATTCAAAAAACGATTAATATTTGACTATGCAACACCGGCTAAACTCCAGGATCTTCTTTATAACCTTAACTAACAACTAACTATAGAGGTTTATTTACTATGGTAGAATGGTTATACCTCCAAGGTCGAGTCCTTTGGGTCTTCTAGTGCTCCTCTCTAAGGCTCCTCGGCGATTGGATGATGAAAGCTCCATCGGTCCACTTACGTCAAAGATGATCCACTTCGAGAGAATGTGCTCTAAGATCCAACCTCTAAATAAGTTAACTAGGGTAGATGGTTCGCTAATCCAACTAGCCTAGGAGTTGTAGAAAGTCGAATGGATTCTTTAGTCTCACTAAACCCAATGGCTCACAACACATGTTAATAATTAGGGTTTAGTTTGAGGAAGAAGGAGATGGACAAACTTAAGAAAGAGTATGAGGAGAGCAACTCAAGAAATGAGCTCAAGAAAATTAAAAAGGCTAAGTGTGAAGCATTGTGTAGAGAATGGGTAATAACTCAACTCAATAATTCAAGCATGCAATATTTCTCAATAAGAAATAACACCCATGCTTGAATAGTAAGTCCAAACAAATATAATAATCCAAGGCCATTCTTTACACCATTCTACCAAAGTCTCCTCCATTTCCACCTCATTAATCCATTTAGGAAATGGATAATACAAATAATGAGGTGGCTCTTTCTAGAAGAATGCCTTGCCAAATTACAAGAATGCCCCTCACCGTATATACATACTCGTATCCGTATTACGAAAAATACGGATACACTGACACGATTACAATCCAATAATACAATACTAGGATCCGGCTTAAACCAAAGCCCACTAATATCGTCCGCCCGATCAGCATCCATGTACAAGTACACTTATGTGATCAAAGCCCTGCTATAAAACTATACAGTGTCTACATCAATTGCCTGAAACAGGGAAACCCTCTGTATGGGACTCTAAAGACTCGATAGTACGCTGGCAGTGTTAAGTCCTTCTTATCGACAGATACTTGGGTAGCCATTACGTGCAGGTAGTACCGCTGGAGGAGAGTCCAATACACCTTGAGAAACTACTGGAGTACCTTACCAGTATTTCTCGACTGTCTTGGCCAGGGACTTTGTGTAATGGCTTTCCGATCACTGCGCGATATTAACCCCCAATACCGGGAGAGACGAATCCTATCTGATCGTGACTGTCTCCAAGTGCTTCGGGACTACACCCAACTACTACCTATTTGCATGACTCCTTTGAGCGTGATAGGGTAGTAATCGAAGTGCGGTGGGAACACACTCGAGATGAAGTAGCGATGGCAAGTCAACGGACTATGCTGTACTCATGCAATCTGGGAATTGCTACTTGATGATAGGTGTAATACTAACCTTCAGTTCCTGAAGAGTCATGTCCAGTGTAACTCATAACCTAATGAGCATATGCATAACATCTCCAGTACGTCGTACTAATGGCTGTGGGACATACCATATCCCCTGCTGGGATGAGAAGCGTATGTAAGTCGATGTACAACACCCCAATACTTGTGGGAGGCGGAAAGTTTAAAAACGAACTTGTTATATGTTTAAACATCGACTAACCGAGAATCTTTGCATAAACAATAACTAACAAAGAACATAGAAGTTAACAACTACTATGAAAAGGGATTATACCTAAAGAACCATGTCCTTCGTCTTTACGAACTCCACCTCCTCCTCGGCCTTCTCCAAGTAGTAGACGATCCACCCGAGAGCTTTACTCCAAGCTATGTCTCTAAACTTGAGGCAACTAGGTTTCTTTAAGTGCTAATTAAAGTACCTAGATGATATATAGTGAGGGTTATGGTTTAATTAGCCTATCTAATCCTTGTACTCAACACATGAGAGGGGAGGATTAGGGTTTGAAGAGAGGAAGCTTGAGGAGAGAGAAGGTGAGCATAATAATTGAGATAAGAAAATGAGCTATCATAATATATATGAAGCATTATCATTTATCAATAAAAGAAAAGAAAATGATGAATAATCATGCTTCATAAATATCTAATGGTGATTCATCTCCATGAGTCATTAAGCATTTATGATGCATTAATGACATGGATGAATCACTCATATGACTCACTAATCTCATTCAATGTGCATGCTACCTTAACCCCCTTAGTCACCACCTTCTAGAAGCTTCTCGCGCAATTACGAGAACACCCCTCCTATCCGTGAAAACATGGAAAAACTTTAGACTGTATAAATCCAATAACCGGATACTAGTAACTGGCTTAAACCAAAGCCGACTAGTAAAAACTGTCCGAATGACGTACGTGTGTAAACACACGTATGCGTCCGAACCCTTTGTCGTAAAACCATACGACCTCTATATCGTTTCACCTGGAGTAGGAAACTCTCTGTGTGGGACTCTAGAGACTCGACTACTACGCTGGCAGTGGGTTTAACCACAGACCGCAAGCGGCACTAGCTGTATGTAACGGTCCCCAGGTAGATGTCGATAAGAAGGCCGATGAGGAAACCCATCCGAACTCCTACTGAGCCGGCTGTGACAATCTCCGTACAGTCCGGTCTGTTCGTCTAAGACTATCGCATAACCGGCCTAGGGGGCGGCAAGCGTCAGTCCCCTAAAAGCGGAACAAGTCGTGTCGGAGCGAAGCCCATTACACCCTGAGAAACTACTGGAACCTACCAGTAAATCTCGCTTGCCCTCGCCAGGGACTTTGCGTAATGGATCTCTGACACAGCACGATATCAACTCCTAATACCCGGAGAGACGAATCCTATCTAACCGCCACTGCCTCCAAGTGCTTCGGGAATGCACCCAACTGCTACCTGTTTGCACGACTCCTTTGAGCCGTGGTAGGGTAGCAATCTAAGAACAGTGGGAACACACTCGAGGTGAAGCAGCAGTGTCAAGTCTGCGGACTATGCTGTACTCATGTCACCTGGGAACTGTTAACTGACGACGGGTATAATACCAACCAACAGTTCCCTACGAGTCATGTTCGGTGTACCCGAAACCCAACGAGCACCTGTATACTATCTCTAGTACGACGTACTGATGGCTGTGGGACAGACCATCTCCCCAACTGGGATGAGAAGCGTACACACTAGTCTACTCCGGAGTATCGATGCCCTGTCTCGAAAATCCTATGACTAGGGACCTGAAAAAGGATGTGCTTGAAGATTACCCAGCCCCCACTAGTGTGACTGCCATCATAATGCTGGTAGTCAAGTAAGGTCCTAAGAGCTCTATCAATATGTATACTCACATATTAAGATAGAAAAACCAAGTAGCATACTACTATGTTTAGCAAGACTGTTATATACATGTGAATATCCCAAGCTTCCATTAAGTAATATACAAACTAGTATGATACAATAGTGGCCCCTAGGGCATATACACTAACAATCTCCCATTTGCACTAGGGCCATGAACTGGCATATCGAAGACCGATGATCTCGAGTAGCCTCTCAAACTGAATCTGATGTAGGGCCTCAGTGAATGGATCAGCAATGTTCTTTTCAGTAGCGACTCTCCGAACCTCGATCTCCCGACGATCAATGATCTCCCTGATCAGGTGATACCGCCTCAAGATGTTTCTGGACTTTTGATAGGACCTTGGTTCCTTCGCTAAAGCTATAGCTCAGTTGTTGTCGCAATACAGAGGTATTGGATCAACTATGGTAGGAACCACCTGAAGTTCTGTTAGGAACTTCTTTATCTAGACTGCTTCTTTTGCGGCATCGCAAGCAGCAATATACTCCGCTTCCATAGTCGAGTCAGCAACGGTGTCCTGCTTGGAACTCATCCAACACACCGCCCCTCCATTGAGGGTAAAGACATAACTCGACATGGACTTGGAATCGTCCTTATCACTCTGGAAGCCAGAATCGGCAAAGCCCTCTAACTTGTAGTCTTGTCCGCCGTAAACCAATAACATCTCCTTAGTCCTTCTCAGGTACTTGAGAATGTTTTTTTACTGCTATCCAGTGATTCTCCCCTGGGTCAGACTGATACCTGCTTACCACGCTGAGTGCGTAAGCTACATCTGGTCTGGTGCACAACATCTACCGCAGAAGCGTAGGGTATAATAGACATGCGATCCCTTTCCAAATCAGTCATGGGAGACATCTTTTTGGATAGGGTGATTCCGTGACAAGCCAGTAGATTACCGCGCTTAGAATCTTCCATACTGAATCTTTTCAGTATAGTGTTGATATACCTGGACTGCGAAAGTCCCAACATCCTTTTGGATCTATCAAGATAGATCCGGATCCCCAGAATGTAAGAGGCATCACCCAGGTCTTTCATGGAGAACCTGTGTGACAAGAATCTTTTGACAGATTGTAGCATAGGAATGTCATTTCCTATCAATAGAATGCCATCCACGTACAAGACGAGGAATACGATACTTCTTGCTACAACTTTACTATATACGCATGGTTCATTTGGATTTTTGATATAGTCATATTTTTTGACTGTTTCATCAAAACAGATGTTCCAACTCCGCGATGCTTGCTTTAGTCCATAAATGGACTTAAGCAACTTGCATACTTTCTCGATGCTCCCACTCTGATCGAAACCCTCTGGCTGATCCATTTAGACGCACTCTTCTAGATTACCATTCAGAAAAGTCGTCTTTACGTCCATCTGCCGGATTTCATAATTATAGAAGGCAGCAATTGCAAGAAGGATACGAATGGATTTGAGCATAGCCACTGGAGAAAAGGTTTCGTCATAGTACAAACCAGGTCTTTGACGAAAACCCTTTGCAACAAGTCTAGCTTTATAGGTTTCTACCTGCCCATCTACACCAATCTTTTTCTTGAAGATCTATTTGCATCCTAAGGGTTTTACCCCACCTGGAGCAAAGTCCAAAGTCCATACTTTGTTGGTGTACATGGACTCCATTTCGCTTCGCATTGCATCTAGCCATCGTACCGAGTCGCCGCTCTGGATGGCCTGCTGGAAGCTAGTAGGTTCATCATCATCTATGATGCAATCCTCTCCATCCCCATCGACGAGAAAAGCGTAGTATCTCTCGGGCAGATGAGACAGCCTACTACTTCTGCGGAGGGGTGCGGGAATGTCCCGTTCTTCTCGAACTACTGGTTCTACCAAATTTTCAGCAGTAGTTTGTGGTTCTGGAATTTCTTCCAGCTCTATTTCACTCCCACTTGTTTCCTTTTCTAAAACTGATGTTCTAGAAAATGGGCATTACGAGAAACAAAAACCTTTTGTTCCTCTGCATAATAGAAATAATATCCCTTGGAGTTCTTTAAATATCCCACAAACTTACATTTTACTGATCGTGCCTCGAGCTTGTACACATGCTGCTTTTTAACAAAAGCTAGACATCCCCATATCTTTATATGTTGAAGATGGGGTTTCTTCCCAGTCCACATCTGATATGGAGTAGTAGGCACAGTCTTGGTAGGAGCCCTGTTCAGAAGATATGCTGCTGATTCTAGAGCATAACCCCAGAAAGATCGCGGTAACTCAGCATTACTCATCATGGATCGTACCATATCCAATAGGGTTCGATTCCGTCTCTCCGATACACCGTTATGCTGTGGAGTGTATGGAGGAGTAAGCTGAGAGAGAATTCCTTTCTCTTTTAGGTAACCTAGGAACTCAGCACTTAAGTATTCACCATCTCGATCAGATCATAGTGTCTTGATACTTTTGCCAGTTTGGTTTTCTACTTCATTCTAATACTATTGGAATTTCTCAAAAGCCTCGGATTTATGTTTCATTAAGAAAACGAAACCGCACCTAGAGTAATCACCGTAAAAGTAATGAAATATGAAAAACCACCTCTTGCATGTGTAGACATTGGACCACATACATCGCTGTGTACGAGTCCTAAGAGCTCGCTCGCTCTTACTCCATGTCCAGTGAATGGAGTCTTTGTCATCTTTCCTTTGAGACATGATCACAAGTGGTATAAGTTTGATATTCGAACGAGTCTAAATATCCTTCTCTATATAACTTAGTTAACCTTGTCTCATTGATGTGACCTAGTCTACAATGCCATAAGAAAGACTTATTTAAATCTGAAGACTTTCTTTTTAGTGTGTTCTGGACATTGAAAATCTGGATTTGGTTTAAGACATATATACCGTTATCCATTGTACCGGACCCAATCAAACTTTGATTAAGGTGGATGTTGACAACATCACTGACGAACGTGAAATCATAACCTTTATTTGATAACAAGGAAACAGATATGATATTACACGTCAAACTAGGTACACAAAAACAGTTATGTAAAACCAAAATGTGTCCACTGGTCAATCCTAGGTGATAATCCCCGACGGACACAGCTCCCACGCTAGCTCCGTTAGCAACCTTGAGGATCATATCACCTTCCTTCAGCACTCTACGGTTTCTCAGTGCCTGTAATGAATTGCATATATGAGATCCTGATCCGGTATCCAATACTCAGGAAGTAGAGTTGATTGACAAACAATTCTCAATTACAAACACACCTGCAGTCGAAGCCACAGCTTGCTTCGGTCCTTGGTTCTTGGCGATCCATGCCTTGCAATCTATTTTCCAGTGCCCTTTCCTATGACAATGGAAGCATTCATCCTGAGCCACTACTGGCACTTCTAACTTTTTCTTTCCCTTCGCTCCCACCTTACTAACACCTCCTCTAGGTTTGGTGGCGGCCTTATTCTTCCTTCCTTTTGCTTTAACCTTGGACCCGGAAGAAGAAGCACCGCGAACAAACATAGTGTGTGTTTCCCTTGCCTTCTGCAAGGTGCTCTTTGCACTCGTCAACATGTTAAGGAGTTCTGAAAGTTCAACTTCTTTTCTTTGAATGTTGAAGTTCAGTATAAACTGGGCGTAGGTGGTAGGAAGGGACTGGAGATTAAGGTCTGTATAGAGCTCATTATCCAAAGTCGTCCCAAGGTCTGTGAGCTCTTCAATATCGCTAATCATCTTTAGGACAGGTTCTGCTACCGATGATCCGACGGCCAACCTCGCTTGAAACAGCTTCATTGATGTCTCGTATCTTGCTATACGAGATTTCTCTCCATACAGATCTTTTGTATGAAAAAATATGGATTCAAGATTCATATCCTCGTGCATCCTCTGATGTTCATTGTTCATCGAGGCAAGTACGATGCACTTGGCCTTCGCGCAATCTAAATCCCAGGTTTTGCGGATTTTCTTATCCGCATTACTGAATTTGGGACCTGTCACTTCAGGTGCCTTAGTGGTGAGGACATGCCCCAATTTGTTGTAGGTCAAAGCCATTTTGACATTCCGCAGCCAATCTTTATAGTTTGGCCCCGTCAGTATATTTTTCTCTAAAAGTAACATAAGTCCAGTCATTTTCAGGGTCGCTGTAATTAGGAGAGAGAGAAGAAAACACTTTATTATGATGCTCTTCCAAGTTTAGAGTGGTTTTTAATTTATCTAAACAGGATGGCTCCCGCTGTTTTCCGAATCCCTCCTCAAACCAAAAAGAAAGAATTAGCCAGGACTATTCTCACTGTACAATACTTGCTTAACCATTCAGCCAGGCTAGTGTTGATACTTTGAGGGAGGTTTTCTAACACGTTCGCGAAGTTCCTTAATTTAAGAACCTCTTTTCTCTTGAGGCGTAGCCCCGCTGAAACCTTTCTAGATACCTACTTGGTTTATTACATTGATCGTTAAGTGACAAATATCCTGATAAGTAGCATATACTCACAGTAGGATCGGGATCCAAATATCATCGTCTGATAATGTTGAAGGAATCCTACCAACATTCATCAAACCCTAAATGGTATGTATCTTTTTGCAAATTTCAGTTTCTTTAGAAATTCCCGATATAAGTTTTTGCCCCATGCTTTTATGACCTTGGCTTTGGTCAAAATGTCATAAGTGACATGTCAAGTTCTACCCATCATTATCTTGTCAATTTGAACCCATCTGTATATATCCCTGACTTTGGTCAAATGATAATACGACAGTCCCAAACTAACTCATCTATCTATGCAACAAATGAATACCCAGCAGCTACCAAACACTATGGCTTGACTTTGGCTAAAATACATAGCTTGAATACTACTGAATACCCAAATGAAATGACGGAGGGCTACGACTGGTTTTGGCGAAACCGTGAACGTAGTGAACTTGATATAACCTAAGGAACCTGATAGCTTTTAAAAGGAGTGGTTAAAGCTCCGCATTTAAAAATATCTGTTTTTAAAATAACCGAGTGGTTTCTTTTAAATTGTTCCAACGATTTAAGCTTTGGTTTATTTACTTAGCATTATAGATAATGCGTCCCATCATTAACCTATCATTGCAGAAAACAACGAAAATACAACGTCCTCTTATGCCATCCGCATTCGCCACTGGGTCCCGTCATCACCCGTTAGGTTACTTAACTAACGACAGAGCGAGGACTGGGCTAGCGCCGGTGTAAAACATAAGTGACGTCTAAATAGCTATAATATATATAGATATTTTACATTCGTCAGATGCAATAATAGTCATTCCAGATTACGGATGAACTTTATTGGATTTGCAAGCAATCCGCATTTCTTTTGAGCCTGCAACGAAAGACGGATTACACAGTTGTGATGAATAGCCATTACCCCACCCAAGACCCGTACGGGTACGGCAAACTACCCGCCCGACAGTTTGTGCACCCTACCTTGGGTCTGTCCTAGGAGCAAAAGCAGTAAAATGAAATAATACAACGGTGGCTACAACCGCAACCTGGATGTGCCCCGCAAAATAATATTACAACAAATTACATTTACATCGAATGAATTAAATAATAACCCATCACTAAACCCCGGCTATACATCACAACAACCCAACAGAGTTCATATACACAAACAGATAAAATCCATTACAGAAATGTGCAACCCCCTGCCAACCGACATACTAGCAGTTAGGGGAGGTTTACGAACACATTATACAAACACAGATATAATCATATCAGCAAACATCGTAAAATTTTGATCGTGCAAACACATTATATTCTACTCCAATACTTCTCTGTGCACCTGAGACTTGAGCAGAAAAATAAACATCCCAGAAAACACAAAAATATCACAGAAGAATTACTGGTGAAAATTGGGTTGAATCGGCCCCAACTCTGCCGCAGATCCGCGGCGGATCGGTGGGATCGGCCGCGGTTCCGCGGTCATTTGGCCGATTCAGGAACCCATTTTTCACCAGTTTTCTTACAATTCTCTGTAGGTTATTCTGAAGCACCCTGAAAAATTTTTAGAGCCAGTTTAAATTTCGACAGAAACTTATGATATCGATGTCGTTTTCTGGTTCGTTTTGCGTTCGAAATGCATACGACTTTGTTAATGAGTTAATTATTGTTTAGCGAGGCTCTGATACCACTGTAAGTCGATGTACAACACCCCAATACATGTGGGAAGGCGGAAATTTTAAAAACGAACTTGTTATATGTTTAAACATCGACTAACCGAGAATCTTTGCATAAACAATAACTAACAAAGAACATAGAAGTTAACAACTACTATGAAAAGGGATTATACCTAAAGAACCGTGTCCATCGTCTTTATGGACTCCACCTCCTCCTCGGCCTTCTCCAAGTAGTAGACGATCCACCCGAGAGCTTTACTCCAAGCTATGTCTCTAAACTTGAGGCAACTAGGTTTCTTTAAGTGCTAATCAAAGTACCTAGATGATATAGAGTGAGGGTTATGATTTAATTAGCCTATCTAATCATTATACTCAACAAATGAGAGGGGAGGATTAGGGTTTGAAGAGAGGAAGCTTGAGGAGAGAGAAGGTGAGCATAATAATTGAGATGAGAAAATGAGCTATCATAATATATATGAAGCATTATCATTTATCAATAAAAGAAAAGAAAATTATGAATAATCATGCTTCATAAATATCTAATGGTGATTCATCTCCATGAGTCATTGAGCATTTATGATGCATTAATAACATGGATGAATCACTCATATGACTCACTAATCTCATTCAATGTATATGCCACCTTAACCTCCTTAGTCACCACTTTCTAGAAGCTTCTCACGCAATTATGAGAACGCCCCTCCTATCCGTGAAAACACGGAAAAACTTTAGACTGTATAAATCTAATAACCGGATACTAGTAACTGGCTTAAACCAAAGCCGACTAGTTAAAACTGTCCGAACGACGTACGTGTTTAAACACACGTATGCGTCCGAACCCTTTGTCGTAAAACCATACGACCTCTATATCATTTCGCCTGGAGTAGGAAACTCTCTGCATGGGACTCTAGAGACTCGACTACTATGCTGGAAGTGGGTTTAACCACAGTCCGCAAGCGGCACTAGCTGTACGTAACGGTCCCCAGGTAGATGTCGATAAGAAGGCCGATGAGGAAACCCATCCGAACTCCTACTGAGCCTTCTGTGACAATCTACATACAGTCCGGTCTGTTCGTCTAAGACTATCGCATATCCGGCCTAAGGGGCGGCAATCGTCAGTCCCCTAAAAGCGGAACAAGTCGTGTCGGAGTGAAACCCATTACACCCTGAGAAACTACTGGAACCTACCAGTAAATCTCGCTTGCCCTGGCCAGGGACTTTGCGTAATGGCTCTCTGACACAGCGCAATATCAACTCCCAATACCGGGAGAGACGAATCCTATCTAACCGCCACTGCCTCTAAGTGCTTCGGGACTGCACCTAACTGCTACCTGTTTGCACGACTCCTTTGAGCCGTGGTAGGGTAGCAATCTAAGAACAGTGTGAACACACTCGAGGCGAAGCAGCAGTGTCAAGTCTGCGGACTATGCTGTACTCATGTCACCTGGGAACTGTTAACTGACGACGGGTATAATACCAACCAACAGTTCCCTACGAGTCCTGTCCGGTGTACCCATAACCCAATGAGCACCTGTATACTATCTCTAGTACGACGTACTGATGGCTGTGGGACAGACCATCTCTCCAACTGGGATGAGAAGAGTACACACTAGTCTACTCCGGAGTATCGATGCCATGTCTCGATAATCCTACGACTAGGGATCTGAAAAAGGATATGCTTGTAGACTATCCAGCCCCCACTAGTGTGACTACCATCACAACGCTAGTAGTCAAACAAGATCCTAAGAGCTCTATCAATATGTATACTCACATATTAAGATAGAAAAACCAAGTAGCATACTACTATGTTTAGCAAGACTGTTATATACATGTGAATATCCCAAGCTTCTATTAAGTAATATACAAACTAGTATGATACAATAATGGCCCCTAGGGCATATACACTAACAGCGTATACACTAGTCTACTCTGGAGTATCGATGCCCCGTCTCTATAATCTAACGACTAGGGACCTGTATAACGTTATGCTTATTGACTATCCAGCCCCCACAAGTGTGACTGCCATCACAACGTTGATAGTCAAGCAAAGATCATAAGGGCTTTACCAATATGTATAAGCGATATGCTAAAAGAAACACATGCACATAATGAGTTAGAATCAAACCAGGTAGCATATTACCATATCGAGCAAGACTGTTATTATAACTGTGAAATATCCCAAGCATCCAATATGAAATATACAATCCAGTATGATACAATATTGGCCTCTAGGGCATATATCACTAACAAGGGTTTCATCCAAGTCTTGGTGAGGTATTGATGTTAAACTCTTTGTTAGACTATAGGGAAGATTTTGTGTTAATTAGTTTCAGTTAAATTCCTTGTTGTTATAGTTTAGTGTTACATATCGTATTTTTGTTAAGTTTAGTGTCTCTATTGAATCTGCTATTGTTATGTTGATCCACAATTAAATCTAACAACACAGTAGATTAATGTTAGAGTCTTGTCATTACCCTAGAAACCCGGACCCAACCCCCCACTTTTGGACCAGCGAGAATCCCATTTAGCCTGGCGCCGCCGATTTTTCTGAAGAGTTGGGTGTTAGGTTTTTGTGGGTAGCTCTCTGTGGGACTTGTAGAATATTTGGTATACTTTGTTTTCCTTATATTATCTGTAGAAAAAATATGGAACCGTTTAGCTAATTCTTGCGTTTCGATATCCTGCAATACGGTTTTATCCGACATTTTTTTGGTGTTTCGTACGTTTAACAGCCGTAGGTTGGGTTAGGATGCCGCTGCATGCATTAGACCTCTATGCTAACACTTGATAGCTTGTAGGAGTTGATTCGTTAATTTGATGTTGTGTTCGTGTTTGATTTAAAAGTTTACTAATTTCATGAGTATTGGTTTGTGTGATGTTAGGAACATTGGCGGGAACTTCGGACACTGCTAGGAAGGGGAAAAAGGTGATCGGATTCATCTAGCTCGAGATCATCCGGTGAGTAGATTTAACATCTAGGGGGAATCGCCTATATGGCGTTAAGCGCTGAGGGCTAGATTCAGTGATATAACCATATGCTTATATGTATATATTGATTGTGCATGAGTACCATTTTACACATCCTATTACCTGTTGTACTTCGGCATAGTATTAATTGGACATTGCACCATTACTAACGTTTTATGTTGCACGAGCATTGAATTGTATGCTACACACACACCGTTGGTAATTGCCATGGAACGCTCACTATAGCATTTTCCATGAAACGCACACTATAGAATTTTCCATAGATAAATATATTGTACCGCATTCATTATTAACAATTAGCCGCAAGATACCTTTTGAAACTCGATATATTTAAAAAGTGTGGTTTTCCCTTAATATGATAATTGTGTCCACCATGAGTTTTCTCGGTTCTGAGCGATTTCGATTATCCGATTCGAGGAGTTGGCTGAGCCGTCTGCAGGTACATGGTGGACCCGGTGAAGTACCCCGGGGAAAGAAGATCATAGACGATGGGCCTAGCAGGGGGAGTACTACCTACTGGTGATTGTATTGAAACTCAACGGATGTCTGGATGATAGTGTCCGGAGTTATGAGATAAGATGGATATGATGGCCGATCAGAATGACAGCGCATGAGATATTGACATTTTGGTGTCGTTGAAGGATGCCAGATTTCTATGATGATGATTTAATGATGAGGATTTTGTTTTATCCAAAACTGAGGATTTATAATGGCATGCACTGTTTCATGTAGTTGTTGTACCATAGTGGTGTATGTTGATCATGATTTTGTTGCATATCCATACTGCTATACTTATGCCATCAGATTGCATACATTAGATTATCGGTTTTCGTGCATACTTGCGATTATATGTACGTTATTATATACTATTCATAAGTTGGCAACTCACTCCCGTTGTGCTACAGTGTTTTGCAGGTTTGACCCTCAGTGTAGTCACGGCAGGGCTCTTTATTGCATCTACTTCTGCGGATACCGCTATTGTTGGTCATGATTTTGGTGTAGGTGGGTTTTGCGAGTATCCGTATGATTCCATTGTATATCTTATTTTGTATCTAATACCTACCACTTATATGTATTTGACTTAGAGGAGAGACTGAGAGATTCGATATTTGTATATTATTTTGTGCTTCTGGTTGTCGTGCTCGCGTCAGCCGGCTTTTATTTCATGTCACGATGTTGTTTTACCTCGTATTATGCCGTTTTCACTTATTATTTTCTTATTTCTTCGCTACGACGTTGTATATATACCTGTTGTGGTTTGTTCCGCCTTTAGGCATGAGTTGCTCCCATTTAGGGGTGCCTTTTATATATTCTATGTTTGTACCCGTCTGGGGCTAGGTTTTACAAAGGAGATACTGCCAAAATTTTTAAGAAAATAAATTTAAATTGTTAAATTTTTAACTTGAGATTTTAAATGTTTTTTAGTAATGTTTTATCACTCTATCTTTTCATGGTTTAGATTTCTGGATTTTCGGCTTACTTGAATTACGTTACGCTAAGTTACATTGTGTGATTTAAGTGCCGGCCGCGTTCCTAAATTGGGTTGTGACAAGTATAAGGTGCTCATTGGGTTATGTGTTACACTGGAAAGGACTCACTAAGAACTACTGGTTGGTATTATACCTATCGTCAAGTAGCAGTTCCCAGGTGACATGAATACAGCTTAGTCCGTTGACTTGATATCGCTACTTCGTCTCGAGTGTGTTCCCACTATTCTTAGATTATTACCCTACCATGGCTCAAAAATAGGTAGTAGTTGGGTGCAGTACCAAAGTACTTGGAGACAGTAGCGGTTAAATTGGATTCGTCTCTCCCGATATTAGGGGTTGATCTCGCGCTGTGTTCGAAAAGCCATTACACTTAGTCCCTGGCCAAGGCAATCGAGATTTACTGGTAGGCACACTAGTAGTTTCTCAAGGTGTATTAGGCTCTATCCCGGCATGACTTATTGCGCTGTTAGGGATCTGACATTTACCATCCCCCTAAACCCGATATGCGAGTATCTCAGACGAACAGACCGGACTGTATAGAGATTGTTACAGATAGGCTCAGTAGGAGTCGGATGAGTTTGCTCATCGGCCTTCTTATCGAAAGATACTTGGGTAGCCGTTACGTGCAGCTAGTACCGCTGACATGCTTATGGTTAAACCCACTGCCGGCATACTGTCGAGCTTTTAGAGTCTCACCCAAAGGGTTTCCCTGCTTCAGGCGAAATAATGTAGAGACAGTATGGTTTTATGGCAAGGTTCCGATCGCATATGTGTGTACTGTCTACATGGATGTCATTTCGGACGGATAATACTAGTGGGCTTTGGTTTAATCCGGATCCTAGTATTATATTATTGGATTGTTATCATCTCATTGTATTTGTATTTTTCAAAATACGAATACGGGTATGTACATATGGTGATGGCATTCTTGTAATTTAACATGGTATGCTTCTTGAAAGGGACACCTCATTTTTGATTTATCTATTTTTACAAAATGGATTAATGAGGTGTAATTGGAGATATTTACGGCATGGGTGTGAAGCATGGCTCATAGAGTTTTTTATTGTTTGGATGCACTATTGAAGTATGCCTATTATTTTCTATGTGAAAATAATAGATGCTTCACTATTGAAAGTATGAGCTATTCTCTACACACACAACACTTGCTCATTTGCATCTTGGCTTTCTCTCCCCAAGTTTTCTCCTTCTTCCTCAAAAAGATCCTAACCTTCACATGAGTTATGAAACTTAGGATCTTGTGTGATAAAACAATCCATTAGCTATTCTACATCACCTATGCTACTTAGATTAGCAAACTAAGTACCCTAATTATCTCGGTTTAGAGGTAGGAGCTCAAAGTACATACTTTCGGGTGGATCATCTTTGATGCGAGGAGGTCGACGTCACAAGCTCGATCCATTCTTCTAGGAGCCAAGGAGAGGAAGAAAAGAAGACCCGAAGAACTTGTTCACGGAGGTATAAAAACTCTTCATAGTAGTTAAACCTCCTAGTTAGTTTAGCTAGTTAAGGTTTCGTAAAGATCCTAGAGTTTAGTCGGTGTTGCGAAGCTCATAAAAATCTTTTTTTGAAAATTCTGCCTCCCTACGAACTCCTGGGGTGCACGACATTGACTTACAATCATACCCTCGACTGGACCTGGGTAGACCCATGATGAAGTCCAAGGAGATCTGTTCCCATTTCTGCTCTGGAATGGGCAAAGGCTGTAACTCTCCCGTCGGTCTTTGGCACTCAGCCTTGACTTGTTGGCAAGTTAGGCATCTCGAAAAAAAAATCAGAAACATCTTTCTTCATCTCTTTCCACCAGTATACATCTCTCAAATCATGATACATCTTAGTAGAACCCGTATGAACTCTGCATGCTGACTGATGTGCCTCCGCTAAAATCTCACGTTTCAGTCCCTCAGAATCGGGTACACATAACAAGTCTAAATTGTAGCACTCCCTAGCCATCAATCACGAACACCGAATCTCTCTCCTACTGAAGCTGATCCAAAATCTCAGACAAACGAGCATCGTCGGATTGTGCCTTCCGGATGCGATCAAGTAAAAGTGGACGGGAACAGACATAAGCAAGCTATCCTCCTGTGGTAGTGAACTCAAACTTGAAAGTTTTTGTTACAACCACCACTGGGTTTTATTAGCTTCAAGCATGCCATTTAAAAATTTTTGAGGTGCAAATTAGTGCTAAACAAGAATTGAAACTAGATGATTAGGGTTTAACTATGATATAACAATAACTTTAACTAAATGAAAAATGCTTCAACCTTTGTAGAACGAGTCCTTCTCTTCACAAGATCCGTATAGTAGTCCACGCGACTCTAATAGGCTCCACTTAAAGTTATATCGAGCTTCCTCTGCGATCTTCGTGCCAAAGATGATCCACCCGAAGCTCCGCTAATCCAAACTACCTCTTCAATAAACTCTTTAGTGAAGTAAACAAAATACACCAAAGTGCTAATCTTGTGTAGGATGGTGAAGTAGGATGTTGTTTTCTCAATAGGATTCTCATAAGCTCAAGGGTTCACAACTCATGTGAGGGATTAAGCTTGCAGGTGGAGGTGAAGAAGATGGAGAGAGCTAGAGAGCTAATGAGCTCATGTGAAGAAAAAGAACTCAACCATTTTCTCATGTGAAGAATGGCTTAACAAATACCACTTATTATTGATGTAAGGAATAAACTCCAATAAATTAAATGAACCATGCTTCAATAGAGTAACCAAATGAATAAATTATCATCAAAGCAATGCTTCACCCATAATCAAATGCCTCCCCATTTTTCCACCTCATTTTCTATTTTCAAAAAATAGAAAATCAACCATGCTTCATATAATATATATGTATGTGTGTGTGTGTGTGTATATATATACATAAATCAAATATATATATATATTAATATATATATATTAAGAAAATAATTAGTGAGCAATAATATTTGTTAACATATAATTATATCAAATATAAATATATATCATATTATTAAATCAACACTTGATTTAATAATCCGGTTATATCACATATAACCGACTAATATTATTTATCTGTATATCATATTATCAAATCAACACTTGATTCGATAATCCGGTTATATCACATATAATCTAACTGATAACAAATAACCGCTAAATTAGAATACGATATCACATACTCATATTTAATTAGGCTCCTTCACATATCAACATATGTGCCCTACTTCGTTTCGCCTGAACTAGGGAACTTCTGTGTGAGACTCTAAAGACTCGTCAATACGCCAGTAGTAGGTAATTATCACATCAGTTACCGATAAACCGTCAGCAGTACTAGCTGTTCGGTGTACCCATTCTCTAATGAGCACATGTGTATAATCTTTGATGTCAAACACCAATAGATATGGGATCAACCATCGCCCCATACAGGGTTAAGAAATGTACGCACTAGTCTACTCTGGAACATCGATGCCCTGTCTCGATATTCCCTCGACTAGGAACAATTGAAGGATGTGCTTATAGACTACCCAGGTCCTAGTAATATAATCTGCATCATAGTCCTGGTAGTCAAACCAACATCCTAAGCACTTTATCAGCATGTATATGAGAGACAGTATAATAATACCAGTGAACATATTAAGATAAAGGCAACCAGATTGCATACCATCATGTCAAACAAAAAAGTCCTCTATATATACGTCCAAGCATCCACTATATTATACAATAATGGCCTCTTGGGCATACGTATTCCTAACAAAACTGTACTCCGCTCTCGCATAAAATCTACCAATCTGTAGAAGACTGTCTCTAAACTACTCTCAAGTGGAACAAACTACCTCTTGGCCTCCGACTCAAAGCATCGGCTACGACATTTGCCCAGCCCGGGTGTTAAATGATTTCACAATCATAGTCCTTTATGAGCTCCATCTAACGGCGCTGCCTCAAATTCAGATCCCGCTGCCGGAAGATGTACTTCAGGCTTTTGTGGTCCATTGACATGACCTGCGTTATAAGTAATGCATCCAAATCTTGAGCGCAAAGACCACCGCGGCCATCTCTAGATCATGAGTGAGATAGTTCTGCTTGTGCTTCTTCAACTCTTGAGAAGCATAAGTGATGACTCTGCCATGCTGCATCAATACGCAACTTATACCCACTCGAGAAGTATCATAATAAACAACATAATCTCCTGAACCTGAAGGTAAGGATAGAACCGGTTCAGCCATCAAACAAGTCTTCAACTGCTGAAAACTCTGCTCATATGCCTTGGTCCAAAGAAACGGAACTCCCTTTCGGGTCAGCCCGGTCATCGGTGCAGCGATATGAAAGAAATTATGTACGAAATGAAGATAATAACCGGCTAAGCCAAAGAAGCTGCAAACCTCTGTCACTGAAATGAGTCTGGGTCAATATTGTACCGCATCGATCTTCTTTGGGTCCACTAGAATACTATCTCTCAAAACCACATGACCTAAGAAGTTAACACTGTCAGGCTAGAATATGCACTTCAAGAATTTGGCAAACGGCTGGTGCTCTCTTAATGTCTGCAATGTAATCCTCAAGTGCTGCTCATGCTCCTCTCGACTCCTAGAGTAGACTAGAATTTCGTCTATGAATATGATGATAAACTGGTCGAGGAACGGCCTAAAGATTCTGTTCATCAAATCCATGAACGCTGTTGAGGCATTGGTGAGCCCGAACGACATCTCCAAGAACTCGTAATGCCCATAGCGCGTCTGAAAAGCAATCTTCAGAATATCATCATTTCGGACCCGCAACTGATGATAAGCTGACCGCAGATCAATCTTCAAAAAGTATCCCTCTCCCAGGAGCTGATTGAACAAATCATCAATGTGAGATAAAGAATACCTATTTTGCACCGTAACTCAGTTCAGCTAACGATGGTCAATACAGAATCTCATACTGCCGTCCTTCTTCTTAACGAATAGGACAGGTGCTCCCCAAGGCGACACACTCGGTCGAATAAGTGCCATATTAAGAAAATCCTGCAATTGATCCTTAAGAGGCTATTCGATAAGGCGGTATAGAAATAGGCCTCATGCCGGGGATCAAGTTGATGCAGAACTCAATATCGCGCTCTGGCAGCAACTCAGGCAACTCATCAAGAAATACATCGGGGAACTCTCTCTCAATGGGAACCTAGTCCAATGGTACCGCTGTGGCTCCAGTATCATGAATATAAGCTAAGAATCCCCAACATCCTTTCCTCACGAGCCGACTAGCATAAAGAGCAGAAATCAGACTGTGAAGGGCGGCACTGCGGTCCCCCTACACGACAATAACTGGCTCTCCCACAAAACAAAATCCGACCGCCTTCTCACTGCAGTTCAAGGATGTATAACAAGTGGCTAACCAGTTCATGCCGAGTAGAAAGTCGAAGTCTAACATATCAAGAAGGATAAAATCAACAGAAAATCCCTATTCCCGATCCGAACAGAACATGACCGAAACACGTGTCGAGCAGTAAAAGATTCTCCTACGGGAGTGAGCACAATGAGAGGCTGATCAAACAAGGATGAATCTAGACCCAATCTTGGTATGAAGTGTATGGACACATAAGAGTACGTGGAACCAGGGTTGAACAATATGTGTGCGTCGAAAGAAGACACGGAAAAAATACCTTTCACAACAGCATTCGATGCCTAAGCCTCCTAAGGAGTCAAAGTGAAAACTGTGGCATGTCCTCTACCAGTATTTTGCTGTCCTCTACCTCTGCCACTTCGTCCCCTATGAACAGGACCGTCATGACCATAGCCCCGACCCCTCTGAGCATCTGTCTGGTATGGAGTAGCGATGGGCAGAGGGGGCAATGCTCACGAAGGAGGAGGCGAAGGGGGTAAGGTGGCCTGTAAAACCACTACCCTGCCCTGGCGTCTTACAGTACAATGCCAGATGCGGTGGTGCGAACTCCCACACTTAAAACATCCTGGTGATGGCTACTGACCCTGTAGGTAAGAACTAAATAACCGGCCCCGTATCAAGCCTTTGACACCGCTATGGCTTAGAAAGAATCCGCTGTGGCCTCTGCCTACTATATCTCTGCCAAACTGCCTGGAGGCTGATACACACCAGTACGAATCCGCTTCGGCCCCGGAACAGTCGTAGTCTCGGTAATACGATCCTCTACTAGCATCGATGTTTCCATCGCTGCTGCATAAGTATCAAAGTGCTGGGCACCAATAGAGAGGAACAACTATGTATCAAGACCTTGCAGAAACCTCTTGACACACTTCTCCTCGGTATCCACCAAATAAGGAGCATATATGGATAGCCGGGTGAAATGGATATCATACTCGACCACTATCATACTGGGAGTCATGCGCAAAGACTCAAAACTGCGAACTCAATCATTCCTAACGCTCCGCGGAAGGAAACGAGCAAGAAAAACCGTCGTGAACTTATCCCATGTCATAAGAGGAAGACCTATGGCTCAGCCTCTCTCAATAGACTCGCACCAAGTCTGGGCAAGTCCCTCCAGACGGAAACTAATAATCTCAACTGATCTTGCATCAGAACACCTCAAGGATTGAAAAATCCTAGCTATCCTATCCAGGAACAATTGTGGATCCTCGGCTGCGTCTGTGCCAGTGTAAACCGGATGCTTCAGCCTCATAAGCACCGGTAGTGCTCAATAGTCTCGGTAGCGGCAGGTACAGATGTCTGAGCAGTTAGTACTATAACGGTCCCCATAGTAGGTGAAACAACATCCGAACTCTGTGCTCGGATGGACTCAACCAAAGATCCAACCATCTGGCGCAAATCTTGAATACTCGCCTCCAGCCTAGCAATCCATCCTGAAGAAAGAGGATCAATCTGCTCATGAGGGTTAGGCAGACCGCCCTGGTCGGTCATCATCTTGGAAAAGCCCGCCCTGACCTCTTCTTTGGCAGCATCTCTTTGGGCCCACGTCGTCTTTGACGGCATGGTAGCTGGAATAAGAAACATGATTTGGTAAGAATATAGCAACCAAAACAAAAGGATGCGTGGAATCAAGGAAGGAATCATAAGACATATATCCTAAGGTTAGTTAGGCGGAGTATCATATCGTGAATATGCCGCGGAACATACAAACGCTATGTCACTCTGCTTAAGTTACCTACTCCATCATACTAAGGATCATCCTACACTCCGAAAGATAAAATTTAACGCTCTGATACGAACTTTCTCATGACCCAAATGAGGAATGTGACCGACACTTAAATCACGCAACATCTAAAGGCGTAATGTAATTCAAGTAAGTCGAAATCCAGAATCTAAACCGTGAATAAAGGTAGAGTGGCAAAAATCTTTGTTTAAAGTATTAAATTTAAAAGTAGAAGAGTTATATAAAAGCATTTTATATTGAGTTGTCAAAATTTTCGGCAGCATCTCTTTTGTAAAATCTGATTCAATCCGATACATAAGCATAATATATATAAAAGCATCCCTACTTAGGAGCAATCTCAACACCATCCGGCGGAACATAATCACATAGTAAGATATACAACGCCATATGTGAAGAATTAAGGAAATAATAAAAGAAAACAAGATCCACACCAAAAACACAAAAGTCAGCTCACACGAGCATGACACCCAGAGTCAAATATAATACAAATCTCCCAGTATCATCTCTAAATCAAATATACATGTGGTAGATGGAGTATACTAGATACAAGGTACAAGTATAACAGATTGAGTACAAATGAATACTCCCAACCCGCCTACAAAATATCACGTCCAAAAGTAACGGCAGTAATAGTATTAGTAGCAAAAGTGGTATGCCCCGCTGTAATATGCTGAAGGATCAGCCCTGCAGGACACTGTGGCACAACGGCTGTAAGTTGCCATCTTGTGAGTACTAAATAACATCATGCGTGGTAATCACAAGCATGAAAGTAGCAGCGACAAATCCTAAGTTTGAGATTATGATGATATATAATAGTATGGACATAAATAAATGAGCAAAGTATACCATCAAGGGTGTAACAACTACATGAAACTGTACATGTCATAATAAGTTTTAATGTAGTTAAAATAGAGATACCATCAATAAATCATCATAAAACCGGTTTCAGGTATCGACATTCGAAATCCCAATATCTCAGGCACCGTCACTCTGATCGGCCCTCATATCCATCTGATCATATAACTTCGGTCGGTATCTTCTGGATATCCGCCGAGTTTCCATACTATCACTGGTAGGTAGTGTTCCTCTGCCAGACTCAACGCCTTTCTACGATCTTCTTGCCCCAGGGTATCGTACCTGGTCCACCATGTATCCGCAGATGGTGCCTCCTCACTCCTCGAATCGGGTATACTTATGACTCAGAACCGAGAAAACGCATGGTGGACACCAAATATCAAATCAATAGAAAACCACATTTTAAAAAAAATCCATGTTTTGAAAATGTGTTTTGCAGTTTCCCAAATCTCACGAAAACCGAAATCTCACGAAACATGATATGAGAATATGGTGATAATAGCAATGTACATGATATTGATATAATTCATGCTAGTACAAATGAACAAAAATCTAGTTAACAATAAAGATGTAGTACAATGTAAGATATCGTGGCAAGTTATATAGTGTATGTGACATAGCAGTTAAAAATGGTGTGTGTGTGTACATATGAGTTAGTGCACATGTGACATGAACCCTTGGTAATGGTGCGAGTGTCCTAACGAGAATATATCAATGGGTTGCAAGTAATAGGATGCACATTACAATGCTTATGAATTAAATATGAATGTATATGCATATAAATATAATATTTTAACTAGAATCTAGCCATCGGGTGCTTAACGCCATCTAGATGATTCCCCTCAAGATATTAAATCTACTCTCTGGAACGGCCTCGAGCTACTCGAATCCGATCACCTCTTTCCCTTTACTTGCCGCATCCGAAGTCTTCACAACCAATCCTAGCATCGAACAAAAACCTTCACACATGAAGATATAATTCTGATATGACACGTAAACATACACTACACGAACGATCTAACTCTCACGAGTTAACACGTGTGAACTTCGCGTGTTAAATGTGTGCAAAAGCATCTAAGACTACCCTTAAGAGCCGTTAACCACACAAAACACTAAAATGAGAATCGGAATATCCATATCGCACGTTAACATATCGCCTAAAATAGGGTAAAACGGTCCCAGATTTTTGTGTATACAAAATAAGAAAAAGTTACATACACCAGAGGTCTAATTAGAGTCTTAAAGAGCCCCTGACAAAAACACACACTCTAACTCCGCAAAGGGGCTGCAATTTGTGGCCAATTATATTAAATTAGCGGGCAAGTATTGGGGGAATTGGCTCGGGTTTCGAGAGTGCAATCAGGGTCCTATAACAAGCTTCCAGTAATCGCAACTTATCTCTGTGATCACTGGTTTGATAGCAGATTTGATCTGAAACCCTAACTATTAACTAATTACAATTTTTGACACTAATTAAGAAATTATGATGGTTTAGTGAAAACTTAGTGTTTAAATAAGGATGTCTAGTACTAAAATATTCTTAGCTACCCTAGTTTAGGTTATAGCTACTTTGAAAATTACCACAACCCTAAAATCACCTCAAAACCTCACTTTAGTTCTTAAAAACATCACAAAACAAATCTTTAATTTAAATTTAGAGTAGTAAGGAAAGAGTTTTATAAAAACATGTTTAAGATTTACACCTTACCTCAAAATTGATAGTAGGGAGCCTCAAGTCATCCAGTAGTCTCAAAGATGGGGGTTTTGGCTCTCACAATAGTTTAGAAGGCACAAAAGTGAGTTTTTGTGAAGGATTTGAAGTACTTGTGTAATAAAGCTAGGAGGTAGTGAGGGATCTGTGATGGGAGTTAGAGAAGAAAGAAGATAGAATGAAGAAGAAGGAAGAGAGAAGGAGAAAAGGAGAAAAGATGGATATCATTAGCCATGCAAGATTTTTCGCCCCTTCATTAAATGCACATCAATTCATGTCTCCTCCATCATTTTTATTTTCTTTTTCTTTTATTAAAACTATATAATTAACTAAATATTTTAATAAGTGAATTTGGGTTAAGTGTCATGGCTACAAAAAGTGTTCTAACCTAAACTAACATGTTGCTAATACCAGATTAACATATACATATGTGGGTGCATATATTTAAAATAAATAAATAAATAAAATAAGTGAAAATAATTACTAACTAAGCTTTATTGAAAACCCATGTTATATAGCTTAATTAATGTATAATTAACTCTAATCGTCATTTGTCCTGTATGAGTTCCCATTGTACTTAGATTACTACTCTACCACAGCTCTACTGAGTCATGCAAAAAGATTTTAGTTAGGTATAGTTGTTAGGATATGTATGCCTTATAGGTCGTTATTGTACAGAATGATGGAGATATATATATATATATATGTACATGACAGTCTTGCTCGATATGGTAGTATACTATTTGGTTTGTATTTATCTTAACATGTATATATGTTCTACTTGTTATTTCATATCGCTAATATATGTTGATAAAACCTGTAGGATACTTGCTTGACTATCAGCGTTATGATGGCAACCATACTTGTATAGGCTTGGTATTTTATAACTACATCCTTAAATTTTCCCTGGTCATAGGATTATCGAAACTGGATGTCATGACCAGAAATGGCATGTGACTGGCACTTGAATCATATGAAGTCTATAGGACCCCACCTAATTCAAGCAAGCCAAAAATCCTAGAAATCTAAACCATTTTAAGGAAGAAGTGAAGAAAACTTATTTTAAAATAAGTGGTTTTAATAACATAAGTCGAAATATGCATTTTTAAAATCTCAAGTCTTTTCTGAAAATTTTGGCAGAGTTTCCTTTGTAAATATTGGCCCCAAAAGGGTACAACACATGAAATATATATAAAGTCATCCCCAAACGGGAGCTAGCTCTTCGCCAATTGGCGGTCACAACCATGCAAGAAATATAATATACAACGCCGAAGGGCGAGAATCAAAACTCAAAAGGAAACCAATATCATCAAGAAAACCATAATAATATAAGAATATACACTGGTCTTCTAAGTCTATAAATTAATACAAGTCTGGTTGATGGAGTTACTAGATACAACTGAAATAAATAAATGTACAAAGGTGGCCACGATGCGAGTGAATCCACCTACCAAAGCAATCACCCGGAAAGAAGCAGTGTGCCAGCAAAGCCGCCAAAGAAACCTGTACGGCAAACCCTGCAAGAAATTGTGGCATAACAGGGGTGAGTTGCCAACTCGTGAGTAGAAAACATCACCGATCAGAAATCTCATGTATGACTCAATCCTAGGTCATACGGTAATATATATCCTCAAAATAATATAGCCTGATGTATCTAATAAAGGCAAGGGTAAACATTTATACATAAATGTAATACCAAGTGCTCGTGTCAATGCCTCAGGTAGTAACATAATACATATATGATGTATGGATGCAATAAAATGAAAACAGAATATATCATGAATGAGAAAACTGTTTTCTTAAATTAGTAAGATTTCTGTATATATAAATCAATGTATCATCAATGAAATCAATCGAAAATCAGTATCTAGCATCGACACAAAATATATATCTCTCTATCTCAATATCTTAGGCTCCGACAATCCGGACTGGCCCGTTACATCAAATCTCAATACCTCACGCTCCAGCAATCCAGACTGGCCTATACTCCGATCGGTATCCTCCGGATATCCGTCGATTCACAATAAAATCACCGGTCGGTAGTGCTCCCCTGCCAGGATCAACTCCATCATCTACGACAATCTTGCCTCGGGGTACCGCACCGGGTCCACCATTCACCCACAGACGGTTCCTCCTCCTCCTCGAATCGGGTGTATGATATCGCTCAAGAGCCGAGAAAACTCATGGTTGACATATCTCAAATCATATCATGAGATAACCGCAATTTTCTATCTTTAAAATGATAATAAGTTTATGAAATTCTTGCGGTTTCTCCAAATGCAGAAATCTCATAGAAATCCGAAATCCCAATCTCAAAAATAAATAAACAATGAATTACCGACAATAAGCTACATAATATTGCATGACAAACGAATGTATAAATGCATGAAGTATCTCAGTAATAAATGCAATATCTAATCTAGCACAGTAATGATATATCAGAACTATCAGCTAGCAAGCGATATCAATGAATTAATATTCTCTAAAGTATACATGACATGGCAATTACCGATGATGATGTGTGTGAGCCGGAAAGCAAGTGTTCGTAGACATACGCATCATCGGTAATGGTATTGGTGTCCTGATAACATGGGTACAATATAACCATAAAAACACATTTAAGGATGCAATGCAATGCGAATAGCAGGAATATATGGCAAATGAATAGTAAATGGAACAATAAAGAATGTACATAATATATTTGAGTCATACAGTTTTGGCATTTGAAATAACACGAATCGTGGTGTTTAGAAAATAGGGCTACGGTGTTTTTAAGAAAATGTACGTCCTTTGAAATATACGTACTTTCTCTTGGCCTGTCTTTGAAATACTCACGATTCGTTAGTTTTAGAAATAGGTATGACTCGAGCCCAGCCAAAAATCTACTAGGTAAACTACAGGACTAAACTAACAAACTAACCGAAAGGGTAAGGAAAACCACCTAAGTCTGTGCCGACACACACACACACACACATCTAGTAGTCGATGATCCCGCCTCAATAGTATCACATACGATACAATATATATAATATGACTTCCTTGAGTGAAGAGTTCGGATTTATCATCATAATTATAACTCGTACGGTAAATCCATCGTACGGCATCCCAAATTAAGGTACGGGTCAACTATCATATTTATCTCATTATTTATCTGGTATCATTATCATCATATCCTCAATTAAGGGTACTGATATAAAGTCTAGTACATAATGATACCATCAACATATATCCGTGTTTGTATCAAAACACATCGCTAAATGATCCGCTAAAATCTCATGTCGTATCTTATAATACGACCCAAGTCACATCAGCGATCTCGTGGCATCATGCCCAATCACATCGACTCATCTCCAGTACCATATACTATCCTCATTATCCATGTATATATATACACACACACACTCACATACATATATGTATGTGTATGTGTATCCCCATATACGCACAAGTAAAACAAATGTATGCATGTGTGTGCGCGTGTGTGCAAATCTTTACTCTAGGGTTTCGCGACTAGGAAGCTAAACAATGTTACTTATAATTACACTAAAACTAACCTAAGAACATCTAAAACCTATCTGATAATCATCCATGTATCACAATACACATATCTATATATATAATATAATATATATGTATTCTGCACTACGAAACTGCGGTGGTGCTATACGCCATTCACCCGACTTTCCCTGTAGATATATATTTACTCACTTGATCATTGCTTGCTGAAATCGATGATGCCACGCTCTTCCTTGCCATTCAAGTCCACTCGAGGGTACTTACATATATACATATAGAGCATCGTAAACAAAATTCCCGCACGACACCAAAACGGTACACGTATCACATACAGGTTAAAACTTATGGTCTACACATGCAAAAATAATCAAACAACTCCGAATATCAATGTACAAATGTCAAGTGATCGAGACGAACACAAATATCCAAAATTCAAGTTAATAGAATTAGCAAATCGAACTAAGAAACTATGGAAAACACATCTAGATTTTGATTCAGGTGAAATTAGCCAATTTTGCACATGTGGAGGGTCTAGTTTACTAAATATAAAGACATGAACCAAACACGGAGCCATGCATCCCTACTATGGCCGAAATTTGCGGCCAGAATGGATTAATCTGCGGCCAAGTGAGGGAGATGGGGTCTCGGGTCTTCAGGGTAGCATCTAGGTCACCTATACACATATCTGTAATCGCTAAATATTTTTCAGGTACCCAGGGTAGCATCTAGGATCACCTATACTCCGATCAGAATCCTCCGGATATCTATCGAGTCACAATAAAATCACTAGTCGGTAGTGCTCCCCTGCCAGGTTTAACGCCATCATCTGCGACCATCTTGCCCTGGGGTACCGCACCGGGTCCACCATGCACAAACAGATGGTTCCTCCTCCTCCTCGAATCGGGTGTATGATATAGCTCATGAGCCGAGAAAACTCATGGTGGACATGTCTCAAATCATATCATGAGAAAACCGCAATTTTCTATCTTTAAAATGATAATAAGTTTTTAAAATCCTTGCGGTTTCTCCAAATCCAGAAATCTCATAGAAATCCGAAATCCCAATCTCAAGAGTAAATAAATAATTAATTATCGATAATAAGCTATATAATATTGCATGACAAACGAATGTATAAATGTATGAAGTATCCCAGTAATAAATGTAATATCTAATCTAGCACAGTAATGATATATCGGAACTATCAGCTAGCAAGCGATATCAATGAATTAATATTCACTAAAATGTATATGACATGGCAATTACCGATGATGATGTGTGTGAGCCGGCAAGCAAGTGTTCATAGACATATGTAACATCGGTAATGGTGCCGGTGTCCTAATATCATGGGTTCAATATAACCATAAAAACACATTTAAGTATGCAATACGATGCGAATAGCAGGAATATATGGCAAATGAATAGTAAATAAAACAATAAAGAATTTACATAATATATATAAGTCATAAAGTTTTGGCATTTGAAATAACACGAATCGTGGTATTTAGAAAATATGGTTACAGTGTTTCTAATAAAAGGTACGTCCTTTGAAATATCTGTAGTTTCCCTTGGCGTTTCTTTGAAATACTCATGATTCTTTATTTTTAGAAATAGGTATAACTTGAGCCCAGCCTAGCATCTACAAAGTAAACTACATGACTAAAGTAACAGACTAACCGAAAGGGTAAGGAAAACCACCTAAGTCTGAGCCGATACACACGTGCACACACACACACATCTAGTAGTCGGCGATCTGCCTCATAATATCACGTATGATACAATATATATAATATGATATCCTTGAGTAAAGAGTGTGGATCTATCATCATAATTATAGCTCGTATGGTAAATCCATCGTACGGCATCCCAAATCAGGGTACGGGTCAGCTATCACATTTATCTCATTATTTATCTGGCATCAATATCATCATATCCCGAATTAAGAGTACTGATCTAAAGTCTGGTACATACTGATACCATCAATATATATCTAGGTGTATGAAAACACATCGCTAAATGATCCGCTAAAATCTCATGTCGTATCTCATAATACGACCTAAGTCACATTACCGATCTCGTGGTATCATGCCCAATCATATCTACTCATCTCCAGTACCATATACTATCCTCATTATATATATATATATATATATATATTTATATTTATATATACATACTCACATACATACATACATGCATACATACATACATACATAGATATATATATCCCCGTATACGCACAAGTAAAACAAATATATGCGCGCGCGTGTGTGCGTGCGTGTGTGCAAATCTTTACTTTAGGGTTTTGTGACTAGGAAGCTAAACTATGTTACTTCTAATTACATTGAAACTAACCCACGAACATCTAAAACCTATATGATAATCATCTACGTATCACAATACACACACACACACACACACACACACACACACACACATATAAAATATAACGTATTCATATTTTGCACTACGAAACTACGAGGGTGTTATACGCCATCCACCCGACTTCCCCCGTAGATATATCTACTCACCTGATCCGTACTTACCGAAGTCAACGATGTCATGCTCATCCTTGTCGTTCAAGTCCATTCGAGGGTACCTACATATATACACATATAGCATCGTAAACAGAATTCCCGCACGAAACCAAAAAGGTACACGTATCGCATAAAGGTTAAAACCTATGGTCTACACATGCAAGAATAATCAAACAACTCCCGATATCGATGTACAAATGTCAAGTGATCGAGACAAACACAAATATCCAAAATTCAAGTTAACAAAATTAGCATATCGAATTTAGAAATAATGGAAAACACTTACAGATTTTGATTCAGGTGAAATTAGCCAATTTTGCACATGTGGAGGGTCTAGTTTACTGAATATAAAGCCATGAACCAAACACGGAGCCATACATCCCTACTCTTGCCACAATTTGCGACCAGAATGGATTAATCTGCAGCAAAGTGAGGGAGATGGGGTCTCGGGTCTTCAGGGTAGCATCTAGGTCACCTCACACATCTCTGTAATCGCTAAATATTTTTCAGGTGCCCGGGTCGTAGCATATCCCTAAATTTCATCATAAATCCCACAATTTTCTGATATTGGGGTTTCTAAGTTCGTGTCTTGGGGCTTAAATCTTTGGTTTTGTCCAGAATTCTAACACTACAGGGGTTATATGGTTTCTACTAACCTCAATTGCACTTTTGGATTCAAATCAAACCCTAAGCTAAACTTAGAATTTTCCAAGTTCACTAATCCTCACTAAAACACTTCTAAACATGTATGGATGCTAAAGTTAATGAAATACTATACTAATGGTTAGGTAATTACATCATTTGGCAACACAAGAATTTTCTTTAGCTGCCTGAAGTCTCAAAAATCCAAACTTTCTTGGTCCAAATTGCTTGTAGTGAGCTTGTGCACATTTTTAATGAAGGCAAGATGATGTTTTGATGAGTGTTTTGGGTTGTGTGAGGAGGTAGGAGGAGAAGGGAGGAAGAGGGCAGCCATGAAGGAGGAAGAAGGAAAATGACGAGGCTAATAATGAAGGGGACAATGAGCCATGGTCCAAGGTTGACCCCTCATCTATCTCTCTTCTCTCTCTTGCCCATACTCTTTATTCTAATCTTTTTCCTTTTCGTTTTCTTTTCTTTTCTCTTGCTTCCTTTTCCTTTCATTTTAAAACAAATTCAAGCTTGAAAAAGAAGAGCCATGGTATAAAAAGTAACAATGTGTAATATGACATGGTGCATGTCATGTACACAAATCAAGCTTGATGCATGATTTGTGACATTTAATCGCGATTAGCATAAAAATGGAATATAATTAATCATAAAGAATTATAATTTGCTTAAATCATATAAAACACGCTCATTTCAGTAATTCCTATAATTTTCCAAATATTTCCCAATTTATTGGTATTTAATTATACCGTATCATAAAAATATTCATAATATTTATTATTTAATTATATAAATTCCCAAAACAAATATTTTATTTTTCTGAAATGTTACACTGGACATCGATACTCCAGGGTAGACTAGTGCATACGATTGTTATTCCCGTCATGGGAGATGGACGACCCCACAACCGTTGGTGTACGACACCAAAGATTGTTTACAAGTGCTCATTAGGTTACGAGTTATACTGGATGCACTCATCGGGAGTTGCTGGATGGTACTATACATAACGCCAGATAACAGCTCTTAGGTGACATAATATAAGGAAGTCTGTCGACCTGAGATCGTCTTTGTCTCGTGTGAGTTCCCACTGTGTATTGATTACTACCCAGCCATGGCTCTACTGAGTCATGAAACAAGTTTTAATATAGTACAGTCCCGAGCCACATGGAGGAAGTGAGCGATTGTCGGGGATTCGTCTCTCCCGGTATAAGGAGTTGATGTCGCGCTGTGTACAGTTGGCCAAAGCTATAAGACCCTGGCTAAGGCAAATGGGATTTAATAATAATTAGATCAATAGTTTCTCAGATGGTCTTGTGTTGGTAGACACTCGTGCTCATGCCGCAAAATTGCGGCCAAGGAGGAATGCAAAATGAAAATTTTCAAGACAAGAGCATGAATTACAACGACTTAGAATCGAATCCAAACACTAGAAGGAGTTTAGCTACTCAGTTAGTAATTACAACCATTGTGGTCATGTCTTTCATCTTATATGCCACTTCTTTAGCTCCTAGGTCATCGGGAACGAGCTTGGGAGTCGTTCTTCCTCGTCGAAGATGATCCACCTGAAGGAACCCTAACGTAGGCTCTAGCTTCACACTAAAAATCAATGTGAAGCAACTAGTGATCAAAAATTGCTAAGAATAGATCACTAGGATGTAGTAGTGGCTAATCTCTGAGGGTTCTTCTCTTTTCTTTTTCCTTTTTCCATTAACAAAACTCAAGAGAAGAGGAAGAAGAAGCAAAGGGTGACTATGAAGCAAGCATGGCTACTAAAAATCTTATCATCATTTTCTATATCTTTCTTTCTTTCAAAGTTTGAAGTCGGTGGAATTGTGACTCATATGTGTGAGTCACAACTTGACACACTTCTACTTTCTACAAGAAAGAATGAGAAGAAAATGATGAGCCATGACGTTTGTACACATATACATATATACATACACACACACATACACACACACATACACTAATACAAATATATACTACAAATACATATTCCCGTATTCATGTAAAAATATGAATACCCATATTTGCATCAGAACACAAATATATGTATTTAGACAAATACTCGTATTCGTATAAAAACCGTATTCTGTCAAAATACAAATACCAAAAAGAGAGATACCAAATGAGATATTAATACTAACTCACATTTTATCCAAATGTGATAATCTAGCTATCTTTCAAACCGGCTAGTATTAACAAAATGCCCGATTAAAAGTATGTGTACAAAAACATGTATTTAATCGAACCTAAATACGTATCAAAATACGTACACTACATCGTTTCTCCTGACCTGGGAAACCCTCTGTGTGGGACTCTAAAGACTTGACAATACAATGCGCTAACAGTGGGTTTAACCAAAAGCACGTCAGCGAAACTAGCTGTACGTACCGGCTGCCCAAGTATTGAACGAAAAGAAGGTTGACAAGAAAACTCATCTGTATCCCTATTGAGCCTTAAAGTGACAATCTCAGTATAGTTAGGTTTGTTCGTCTAAGAGTATCGCATATCGGGTTTAGGGATGGATAAAATCAAACCACTAATAACGCAGTCATATTGGTATGAAACCCATCACCCACTAAGAAACTACTGATCCAAATCAGTAAATCTCGTCCACCTTGGCTAAAGATTTCTGGTGATGGTCACCCATGCACAGCGCGACATCTACCCCCTGTTGGATATAGTGCCCTCAATGATTTTATTTTTATTGCAAGTAGGCGATTTTGATAATTAAGAGAGGATTTATACAGGTAGAACAGTCTTGCTCGAGACAATATTATGATATCTGGTTTGTCTTCATCATTGATGATGCTCGTAGGACTTTTGCTTGACTTCCGGTGTTATGATGGTGATCATATACATTGGAGCTGAGTAGTACATAAGCATATCCTTAAATGTCCCTAGTCGTAAGAGTATCGAGACCGTGCATCGATATTTCGGAGTACACTGGTGTATAATTTTCTAGACCCCGATGAGGGGCGGTGGTCGGTCTCACAAGCCATTGGTGTTGTGTTATCTAGGAAAACATACAGGTGCTCACTGGAGGTGAGTACACTGGAAGGACTGGCCGAGAACTTCTTGATGGTATTATATCTATCGTCAGACGGAAGTTCTTAGGTGGCATGAGTACAGATTATTCTTTTGAACTGAGTGTTTGGTTACGGTAGCGCCCCGGCCATCAATCCATGGCCAAATGCGGAACAAAAACTTTTAGAAACCGGCGCTAACGGAACCCTAATCTATGGATCGTACCATTAACCCTATACTAGTTATATAAATGGAGATTAGAGAGGTTATACCGATCCATCCGTGTCCTTCGGTCTTCAACCTCTTTCCCAAGCTCCTTGCGGCTTCCTCGATCAAGTTTGATCTCCGGTCTCACCACATCGAAGAAGATCCACATCGAGAGTTAGTAATACGGGCTCCGACCTTAAAACCGAAGTAACTCGGGTATCTAGTTTGCTAATCTAGATAGCCAAGATGAAATAGAGAGAGTTTGTGATTACTTTGTCTCAATACACCCAAAGATTCTCAACTTATGAGAGGGTTTGGGTGGAGGTTGAAGAAGAAGCCATGAAGTGAAGAGTGTGAGCTCAAGAGAAAAGAAGCAAGTGAAGAAAAGTGTCTGCTCTTTTCTTGTGTTGTTTTTTCTAGTGTCTTATGTGTGTTAGTTGTTGTGAGTGAATATAGAAACTTAAGGAAACCACAACTAGAAAATATCTGTCATTCACCACAACAAATATCTCACCCAAAACAAAACACCCCATCCTGCCACCATGACTCACTATGTGCACAAGCTATGAATCAATGCATCAAAGCCAAAATGCACACTCACACTTTCCACCACAATAAACATTTAAACTAAATGTTTAATAGAAAAAGAAATAGAATCTTTTAAGGTAAACTTGTAACGAATTACAAGAATATCCTTCATCCGTATATACATACCCGCATCCGTATTCCGACTGAATATTAAAACGAGATGAAAATAATCCAACAATATAATAGTAGGATCCGGCTTATACCAAAGCCCACTAATATTATTCGTCCGATCATGATCCATGCATAAGTGCACGTATATGATCGAACCGTGCCATAAAACCATACAGCCTCTACAACGTTTCGCTCGAAGCAATGAAACTCTATGTGTGGGACTCTAAAGACTCGTCAATACGCTGGCAATGGGTTTAACCACAAGCACGTCAGTGGCACTAGCTGTACGTAACGGCTACCCAGGTATTGAGCGTAAGGGAGGCCAACGAGCGAACTCATCCTAAAACCCTACTGAGTCTGACAGTGACAATATCCGTACAGTCCGGTCCATTCGTGTATGAGTATCGCATATCGAGTCTAGGGGGTAGATAAAGTCAGACCCTTAATAACGCGACATTTAGTGTCGGTATGAAGCCCATCACCACCTGAAAAACTACTGATTCGAATCGGTAATTCTCAACTATCTTGGCCAAGGATTTATGGTGATGGCCACCCGTGAATTTCGCGACATCAATCCCCAATATCGGAAGAGACGAATCCTCTGACGATCCGCTCACTGCCTCCATGTGGCTCGAAACTGTATCCAACTAAAACCTATTTTCACGACTCCCTTGAGCCGTGGTAGGGTAGTAATCAAAGCACGATGGGAACTCACACGAGATAAATGACGATCTCAGGTCGATAGACTAACATATACACATATCACCAGGTAACTACAATCTGACAATAGGTATAATAACAACTAGCATTTTACCGGCGAGTCCGTCCGGTGTACTCATAACCCAATGAGCACCTGTATACATCTTAGATGAACCAACTAACACCAATGGCTTATGAGACCAGCCACCACCCCTCATCGGGGTCTCGATCCGTATACACTAGTCTACACTTGGAGTATTGATGCCCAGTCTCGAAACTCCCACGACTAAGGACACTTTAAGGATGTGCTTATAGACCACCCAACTCCCACGTGTATGATCGCCATCATACTACTGGTAGTTAAGAAATAATCCTATGGGCTTTATCAATATGTAATAGTGATCTGTAATGTCACCTGAAGCGTGTACACGATGATAAAGACAAACCAGATAGCATACTATCATCTCGAGTAAGACTGTTCTACCGGTATAGGTCCTCCCTTAATAATTGCATTCACGTGCCTGCTACCCAATAATTGAATTGAGGACACTATAGTCAACAATCTCCCACTTGCACTTAAGGCTAATTATTGCGGTGTCGCATACTCACAGCCCGTGTGATTCCAAACACCCAACTTCTCTACTAATCAGTCTCATAAAGCTCGTTTAACTATTGAGTTCGAGAAATAGCCTCAGTGAGTGGATCCACTCCAATGTTTCCTTCTATGTCTCTCTTTATTTCAAGTTCGTGGAGAATGCCATCTTCCGAAATGAGCAATACCTGTCTTAGAATATCTCTGGATGTCTGATGGGACCAGGTTCATAAATGAACTCTAAATCCAGCAAAGTACTTAGACTGCAATGTCAACTGAATTTAATCAGTATCCTGCGCCAAGCCTCCCTCAGTATCCGCATGGACCACCTGTCCAAACAACTGCCCCTCGTCAAGTGGGAAAACTATAACTCTGACAGTCACTCTGTCATCCAGGTCACCTTAGAAGCCTGGAATGATAATCGTCTTCCGAAAGAGGTTGCCGTTACCAAATCCCTAGAACATCCATTTATGTTCATAAACTGCTTCCGAACGTTTCTCCTGGATTGGATTAATATATAAACTTATTGCAGCTAGTGCAAAAACAACATCTGGTGGTACTTAACATCTGATGATTGACTCAATTGCCTAAGTAAGTGATATGCCAAACATGCACATCCCTCTCCTCTTTGGTATGTAAGACACCTTAGAGAGGGTGACTCCATCACCTGCAGGTTCACCACCATGCCAGGAGTCGTCTATTCTAAAACATCTTTAGAATACCGTCTAAGTACCCAGACTGGGAAACAACCCAAATCTAGATCTAAAACCATAAACCTAGTAATCAGAATGCCTGATATAATATCCGTTCCCTATGTAGAGAAACTACTGTGTGACAACCATAGTATAACCGATCGTAATATAGGAATTTCACTTCCTACAAAGTGTATGCCATCCAAACACTAGGACATCACACCATTCTAGCTACTTAACAGATCTATCTCCTATTTCGATGAAGTCAAAGCCTATGACTGTCACATCAAAAATAGATGATCTTTCTCTGCTATACCTACTGTAGTTTATAAATTGACACATGCTACTTGTCCACTATACTTCCGCTGCTCCCACTGACTACGACAACCCTCTGGTAAAGTCATAGACATATGCACTTCTAAATCTAGTTTAGAACGACGCTATACTCATCCTCCTGCCGAGGCTCATAGTCTGGAACAACAGTAATGGCAAGTTTGGGTAAACAAGAACCTCCCTGTCACCGTCTTTGAGGATACCGAAGTATCTCTCGGGCGCCTGAGGTTACCCACCATATCTGCGAAGTGGCTAATGGAATATCAAACCCGATTAAATCTTTAGGTTCTATTAAATTTTCAGTAATCGTTTGTGGTTCTGGAATCACTTCCAGTTCTATCATACTCCCACTACTGTTTTCTGAAAAATTCCATTTAACTAAAACTATGGCGAGTCAAGAACAAAATCACTATTAATCTTCCAGATGGTAGAAAGTTAACCCTCGTCATAGCCCGGGATAACCCACAAACTGCCATTAAAAAAACGTGCGTTCTGTCATCCAGAGTCTGGTTTTAAGCATAAACCTTACAACTCCATATGTCTTAAAATCGTTAAGATATGAACCATTCTATATACAATATAGAAATAGAGACACTAATTTAATTGGAACCAGATTCAAATCATGTAGCTGTCTCCAGTGTATGCGAACTAAATGGAGAGAGGCCGATCAGCATTACACAACTTAAGAGTGCATCCATATATGAGTAACCTGAAAGAGAAGCTAGTTCTCAAAACCAATACTATCAACTGAATACCAAACAAAAGTATATACATCTTTAGTCACCTTGAAGAATCCTGATACTTGCAACACGTGGTTCTCTACTTTATTCTTATACCTATAACTTCTCAAAACATGGACTTTGTATTTGTACGAAATACTTATCTAAAACTGGAGAAGTCACAAGTAAACATAATATATTACGGAGACCAATCCCTTTGTCCTAATGGACACTTGACAACATACAATATTTTGTATAAGTCTCCTGAGTTGAATAACTCAAACCCTGTGTATCATAGGTTTGTACTATGATTAAGAAGAATTACACCACTGTTTAATGCTCCTTACCCAATCATCAACTGATACAGGTAAATGTCATGGATATAATTCCAAAAAGTTATATCTGAATTTATGAAATAAACGTACAGATATATAAATTTGAAATTGGTGCATAACAACGGATATTCAAAACCAAATATTAGCCGTCAGGCAAAACCCTAGGGGATTCCCTCAAATATCACCAATTACAACGAATTCCGATATATGAGATTATAATCACCTAATTTCCAATAACTTACTCCGTCTCATCATCTGTAAAACCATACGGATGTGAGAGTCAAACCTGGTAAATACATACCCTAAAGTAAAGATCTAATTAGGAAATCAGTTTTCAATTAACATCACACAGTGAAACTGAAACATGAAAATGTTTCGAAAGGGTAGCCGGGTATTCTTAGTAATGCCACTTCCATTATCTAGATTCATGTCTGTAACCGTATATTTCCTTGTCATCTCTCCGAGTCCCTTTATTTGTCTTTACTCATTATCTTCTGTACATCATCCTTAGGCTAAATGGTTTTCTTCCTTTCTTACCATTCGGCACCAGCCTATGGTTTGTAAGAAGATTATCCAATAAGCGTAATAGGTGTACTCTCCGAATCATAGGAGCACTTATAACCTGAGAGAAGGTAAAGATAAAATACAACTGAATAATTCTTATTCTATTTCTCCTGAATCAGAATCCATTCTCGAACTCGAACAAGTTTCTTCGAGTTCGTATATAACTATACGATGGATTTTCCAATAAATGTGGATCTTCATAGTGATACGGGGTGTTCTGGAGAAATTCAAAGGTGAAGTAGGAGTGGCGATGATATATGCGGTTTGGTCATGAATGATAGAAGTCACAATTTACTCTGCCCTCTTTCTAATCCCTTTATTTGTCTTTACTTATTACCTTTTGTACACCACAGTTAGGCTAATTGGCTTTCTTCCTTCCCCACCTTTCGGCACCTGCCTATGGTTTGGAAGAAGGCTATCCAATAAGGGCAATAGGTGTAACCTCTACTAATCCTTGGAACCTTCACAACCTGAGAGAAGGTAAAAGGAAAAGACAACTGAATAGTACTATTCATTTTCTCCAGAACCTGAAAGCATTCTCGAATCTGAAAATGTTTCTTCGGGTTCGTATGCAACAATACGATGGTCATATCCAATAAATGTGTACCTTCATAGTGATATGAAATGTTCCGGAGAAAAGAAAAGGGTAAAGTAGGAGTGTCAATGAAGTATGCAACTCTGACAATCCAAAAGCCAATGTGTTTTAGAAAGGTTCGGTTAACTTGGTTAATGAGTTTTAGTCTAGGGTCGGGACATGGTCGCTGCAAAAGAGAGAGAGAAAAGAAACACTCAGTGCGCACTCTAACCTAGATCCGAATGGTTAATCACTTTATCTAATCAGGATATCTCCCACTGTATCCTTAAATTCTCCTCCAAACCTGAAAGAAGAATTAGTAGGGATCATTTAAAATCACCTGAAGAGTAGACCGACTCATCAGTGGGAATCAGGATCCAACTATCATCGCATGATAACCTGAAGGAATCCCCTCGAGTTATCACACTCCAAAAGGTATGCACATGCCTGGCAAGTTTTCTGTATGTTTGAAACCCCCGATGTGATTTTCACCCCATGCTCTTATGACTTTGACTAAGGCCAACAAATCATAAGTCACATGTCATGTTCTACCCGTCATTGTCCAGGTTAATTTGAACCCACCAGTACTCGCCCTTAACCAAGGCCATCAAGGCTGTACGATTGTGCTGAACCAACGCATCTATTTATGCAACAGAAACGTAACAAACAGCTACCATACACTATGCCTTAACGAAGGCCAATAAATATAGAATGAATACTAAGTGCTACCAGTCTGAAATGATGGAGGGCTACGAATGGTTTTTGGTGAAAAACCTTTAACATAATGAACCTGATATCGTTGAAGGAACCGGATAGCTTTTTACAAATATATAGTGGTGAAAACCTTCGCTAAAGAGGTCACTCTCGATGAAGGGATCTCGGCTCTTTCCTCGTCGAATGAGGTGCAGGGTATTCCCACTGAATACCACGATGCAAAGAAAAAAGTAATCGACCATAGTGAAGTTATTACCCTGAACGCAAATTTTTGCCCAAGAAGTCACTCCCGGTAAGGGGATCTCGGCTCTTGCCTCGTGGAATGAGATGCTGGATATTCATAACCGAATGCCGCTGTGCAAAACAAAAGAAAACGTCCTTGTAATAACAGCTTTTGAAAATTGTTCCAACAACATCGATTAGGTCTGTTTTTCTTGCATTGATCAGAATCAACGAGTCCCATCAATAATCACAGCAGAAAAAAACAAAAATATGATGTACATATATGCCATCGGCATTCGCCACTAGACCCCGTCATCACCCGTTAGGTTACTTAACAAATGACAGAGCCAAGGTTGGACTAGCGCGGGTGAAAAAAATATACAACATCTACTAGTGTATATATATATATATAATAATAATAATAATAATCATTCCAGGCATGATAAATGCAACATCACAGATAAGCGATAAGCATCACAGAACAATATGGATAATCTGGGAGCCCCGGGTTTCCATTGAGCCGCAAGTGAAAGCCGACGTTCTCCTGTTCGTTTGGATAACCTATGCAATGAAAACCTAGACCTCTAAAAGCACAGCAAGTCACCCGCCAAAACCAGAAGTGAGGTAGCCCTCTTCATCAAAATGAATGGGCCACCCGGCACTTCAAGGAATCTGGTAACTTGAGCACTCCTCCTTGGGTCAACCTGTACCCCCTACGAGTGCAGCGAATAGCCCGCCAATTCTAGAGTGAGGCCTCCTTCATCTCAACACCATGAATATGGGCTTATTGCCCTCAAGAACCCGGCTATCCATGCACTCCATCGCGGGGTAATCTTAGTACAGAAAAGAAAATATGTACAATGGAGATATCGACCTCAACCCGGTCGTGCACTAAACAAATAATATACAAACAGGCTATGAAGGCAGTCCACATGTCGGATGTTCACCCCGCGATATCAAATGTACAAATAAAACTAAACTGTACTAACATTGGACCCAAGCTATCCACCACGACGATTCTGCTGTAGGGTTCTTTGGCACGACCACATGGTTTCATAAGGCATCAAACATGTCGTATAATAAAATTTCTAGTGTGCCAAACAACCTAACCAAGAATCTAACTAGAGTTCTAGGAGCTAACTAGTTATGTAAACAAATTTACATAGAAAGTGAACTAGGGAATACAACCTTTGTAGACCGGTCCTTCACTTCAATAGCTCCGTGTAGTAGTCCCTTCGCTCCAACTAGTGATCTCTCGGATGCATGTTTGGCTCCACAAGATGAAAGGTACAAGCTTGCTTGAAGTCTTCGAGGCCGAAGATGATCTACGTCGAGGAGACTCAAACCCAAGCTACATCTTCAATAACTTGGGGTTTAGTGAAGCAAACACCCTACACTAAATGGCTCGTACAGTAAAGGATGATGAAGTAGGAATTTTGCTCATTTAAGATTTATTTTTCTCACAATATTTCTTCACCTTGAGAAAAACTAGAAAGATTTCTCTTGATGAAGAAGAAGATGAAGTGGAGAAGAGAATGAAACTCACGAGGTGAGAATAGCTACCATAGGTGAGTTTGTATCACATACTAACTCATGTTAAGACTAAACTATGGCTAAGGATAATGGTTAGGTTATTAAATATATTAAGTAAAAAAAATTAGTAGACTAAGTCAATGGATACTACAAGCTTCTATAAGGTTCAACCATGACTAATTCCACCAATTTGTGAATTACTAAAATAAATAAAAACCTTTAATTATCAAGAGCATGGTGTGAGTCTCATACACCCATGTTGCATATATCAACAATAATGACATAATAGCATATATCACATATGTAGAGATTCCTAAGCACCATGCCTAGGGTTTGGGTTGCATCACATATGCTATATTAAAAATTTAGGGGTGCTAAGTAATTCCAAACATGAATCGAACTAGAAATCTAGGGTAATAACATATAGTATCGCATACAAGGTAATGTCTAACACTAAGTGGGGAGAAATACAACCTTTGTAGACCTCATCATGTGACACCTTGGCTCAACAATGGTTTGAACCGGCTCGCTAGAATCCTTCCAAGTCCACAACGATCCACCCGGAGTCTCTTGGCTCAAGCTCCTAGCTTCACTTGATCTATGAAGAAGTGGAGCAAACAAACTACACTAATGGGCTAGACTAGTATAGATTGGTGATGTGGTTTGTATTCTTACTTAAAAACCTTTCCTTTTTCTTTTCCTCACTCACTAGAAAAAGCAAGAGAGCATGAAGGAGGAAGAAGAAGGAGACGGCTAAGCTTGAGCTCTATTTGTGACAATTCTCTAAATAAAAAGAGAAAAGAAAATACTTATATGAGAGTCATACTCACATATAACCATGGTCAGTAAATATCTAGATATTTTCATTAGTGAGTTTAAGAACAAAAGAAATTAAACCATGGTCTAAGTCGAGGTTCATGAAAGAAGAGTGTAGAAACTATGAACCATGATTTAATACATTTTTCTTTTTCTCAATAAGAAAAATATACATATATTTATTCCATGTGAGTCTTGCATTGCCATCTCCAATGTATCAACAACTATGACACAAGTATGCATGCATGTGTGCATTAATATCAACATGTATATACGTGCATACATTCATGCATACGTCCAAATAGAAAAAGGTTTAAATAATTGAGCTAAAAGTCAATATTAAATCAACACTTGATTTAATAAACCGGTCATAACACACAAGACCCGACCAATAGAAAATACCCGATTAAAATACGGTATCATATACACGCATTTAATCAAGCTCCCGCGCATATCTTATATGCACACCACATCTTTTCGCCTGAGCTAGGAAACCCCTCTGTGGGACTCTAAAACTCGTTAATACACTAGTAGTAGGCAGTGATCATATCACATACCCACAAACCGTCAGCAGCACTAGCTGTACGTAATGGCTCCCAGGTATTGAGCGATCAGAAGAAAAACAAGCGAACCTGTCAAAACTCCCGTCAAGCCAACTGGCAACACTTACCGTAGAGTCCAGTCTCTTTGTCAGATATGCTGCATATCAAGTCTAGGGATTGTGTCGTCGACCCTAATAACTCAATAAGTCATGCCGGTATATGGCCTATAACAGATCGAGAAACTACTGATAACACTTATCAGCAAATCTCATCAGGCCTGGCTAGGGACTTCCTGTTATAGCTAATCGAGCATAGCGCAACATCAGCCCATAATACCATGAGAGACGAAACCCCTCCTATCGCTCATTGCATCCATGTGCCTCAGGACTGTACCCAAAATCCTTCTGTTTGGATGACTCAGTAGAGACGTGGTAGGGTGGAGATCAAAGTACAGTAGGACACACAAGAATCTATGACAATCTCGGGTCTACAGACTAATGTGTACCAGTGTCACCTGAGAACTGCTATCCGACGATAGATATAATACCACATAGGAGTTCTCGGCGAGTCCGTTCAGTGTACCCAGTCTCACTGAGCACCCGTATACAGTCTTTGGTGTCACCACACCAATGGATATGGGATCATCCATCGCTCATCATATGGGACAAGAACCGTATATGCTAGTCTACTCTGGAATATCTATGCCCCGTCTCGATACACCTACGACTAGGAACATTTCAAGGATATGCTTATAAACTACACTTAACCCACTAGTATGATCTGCATCATAATCTCAGTAGTCAAGCAAATATCCTATGGGCTTTATCAATATGTACCAAATGAGTAAGATGCATGATCAAATGAACATGTCAAGATAAAGTACAACCAGATAGTATACTATCATGTCGAGCAAGAATGTCTTTTGAATATCTATATATACACATACTGATACGTCCACTATCATACAATGGCCTCTAGGGCATACATATATCCAACAATCTCCTACTTGCACTAAGACCAATTATTGGCGTATCTCATACCCAACATTTCAAAAATTCGCTCATGTTGCGGCAGAGGGAGGGCCTTGGTGAGTGGATCCACGGTGTTATTCTTTGTATCTACTCTCCGAATCTCGATCTCACAGCGATCAACTATCTCCCAGATCAAATGATATCGCCTGAGGATGTGTCTGGATCGCTGATGGGACCTGGGCTCTTTGGCTAACGTCATAGCCCCATTATTATCACAATACAATGGTACTGGATCAATAATAGTTGGAACTACTCCTAGCTCCGAGATGAACTTCCTCATCCAGACGGCTTCCTTGGCAGCATCATTTGCAGCAATATACTCAGCTTCTATCGTAGAGTCTGCAATGGTATCCGGCTTGGAAATCTTCCAACATATCGCCCCTCCATTGAGGGTAAATACAAATCCTGAGATAGATTTGCTGTCATCCTTATCTCTCTGGAAGCTCGAATTGGTAAAGGCCTCCATTTGGAGATCCCTATTACCATACACCAAGAACATTTCTTTATTCCTTCGCAAGTACTTAATAATGTTCTTCACAGCTGTCCAGTGATTCTCTCCTAGGTTAGATAGATACCTGCTTACTACACCTAGTGCAAAAGCTACATCAGGGCGTGCATATAACATCGCATCCGTTATAGATCCTACGGCTGAAGCGCAGGGTATAATGCTCATGCGAACTCTCTCTTCATCAATCTTTGGGCAAAATTCCTTGGAGAGAGTGACTCCATAACAAGCGGCTAAGGCACCCCGCTTTGAGTCTTCCATACTAAACCTCTTTAGGTTAGTGTTAATGTACCTGCTTTGGGACAATCCCAACAACCTTTTGGATCTATCCCTATAGATCTTCATGCCCAGTATATACGAGGCATCACCCAGGTATTTCATGGAGAACCTTTATGATAAGAACATTTTGACCGATTGTAGCATAGGAATATCGTTTCCTATCAGAAGAATGTCATCCACGTACAATACGAGGAATACGACAGTGCTTCCTACAATCTTCTTATAAACACAAGGTTCATCTGGATTTTTGACGAAATCAAACTCTTTGATGACATCATCAAAACAGACGTTCCAACTACGTGATGCCTGCTTCAATCCATAAATGTATTTAAGCAACTTACATGCTTTCCCGCTGCTCCCACTATCAATGAAGCTCTTTGGCTGATCCATATAAACGTATTATTCTAAATTACCATTTAGAAAAGCTTTTTTAACGTCCATCTACCAGATTTCACAGTCGTAGTGAGCAGCAATAGCATGTGGGATCTGAATGGATTTAAGCATGGCTACAGGAGAAAAGATTTTGTCATAGTCCATTCATGGTCTTTGACGAAATCCTTTCGCCACAAGCCTTTCCTTATAGGTCTCGACCTGCTCATCTGCACCGATCTTTTTCTTAAAGATCTATTTGCGCCCTAAAGGTTTTACCCAGAGGGTACAACTTCCAAAGTCCATACTTTGTTGATGTACATAGACTCTATCTCGGATCTCATGGCATCCAACCACTTCACAGAGTCACCACTCGTGATAGCTTGCTGAAAACTGGTAGGGTCATCATCATCCATGATGCAATCTTCTCTATCACCATTAATGAGAAAACCGCAGTATCTCTCCGGTGGGCGATAAGTCCTACCAGATCTACGGAGTGGCTGAGGTTCATAAGATTCTATTGCAACATCAGGTTCAACCAAGTCATCATTTGTAACTTATGTCTCTAGAACCTCTTCTAGATCTACCACATTTCCATTAGTATCATTTGGAAAAATCTCATTTTCTAACAATGTGGCATACTGAGAAACAAACACCTTTTGTTCCTCCCTGTGGTAGAAAAGATTTCGAAATGAATGCTTTGGATATCCCATAAATATACACTTGATCGATCGTGTCTCAAGTTTCTCTGGATTCTGCTTTTTGACAAAAGCCGGACAACCCCAAATCTTAACTCGTTTAATAGATAGTCTCTTCCTATACCATATCTCATATGGAGTGGTAGACACGGTCTTGGTAGGAACTTTGTTCAACAGAAACGCTGCAGTCTCCAATGCATGCCCCCAAAAGGAGAGAGGTAACTCAGTATCACTCATTATGGATCGTACCATATCTAATAAGGTTTGATTCCATCGCTCTGACACACTGTTGCACTGTGGCGTGTCAGGGGGAGTGATCTGAGAGAGAATCCTATTCTCTTTTAGGAAGTTCGAAAACTCTTTACGAAGATACTCACCACCTCGATCTGATCGAAGTATTTTGATGCGCATTCCTGTTTATTTTTCTACTGCAAGTTTGTACTCCTTGAATTTCTCGAAAGCTTCAGACTTATGTTTTAATAAAAACACATGATCGAATCTTGAGAAATCATCAGTAAAAGCTATGAAGTAAGAAAAACCACCTCTCACATGTGTAGACACTGGCCCACACACATCACTATATATGAGGTCTAAGAGCTCTGTAGTTCTTTTCTTCGTGTCCAGTAAACGGTGTTTTGGATATTTTCCCTTTGATACAAGACTGACAAGTCGCATAAAATTTATACTCAAAAGGATTTAAATATCCATCTTTATGAAGCTTGTTTAGTCTTGTTTTATTAATATGACCAAGTCTTTAACGCTAAAGAAAAGCTTCATTTATATCTGAAAATTTTCTTTAATTTGTGTGTTGTATGTTGAAAACTGTATGTTGATTTAGGACAAATATCCCGTTTTCAAGTGTACCATAACTAATCAACTCTTGATTCAGTTTAATGTTCATAACATTATGCTGCAATACAAAATGATATCCTTCATTTTATATCAAAGAAACAGATATTATATTACAAAGCATGCTTGGTACAAAATAACATGGGTTCAAAACCAATATACAACCCAACGACAACCCTAAGTGATACTCTCCTACTGAAACTGCATATACATTGGAACCATTTCCAACTCGGAGAGTGTGATCACCGTTTTCAAAACTCTGTTATTTCTCAAGCCCTGCACAGTATTGCAGATGTGAGAATCCGAACCGGTATCCAATACCCAAGAAGCAGAGTTTATAGAAAAACAGTTTTCTGTTACGAACACACCTGAAGCTGAAGCATTACCATGCTTCCTTTTTCTTGAGTTCAAGGTATTCCGTACAGTTCTGCTTCCAGTGCCCCGTCTTCTTGCAGTGAAAATATTTTCCTTTTCCTGACTTCTTAACCTTGGATTTGTCTTTCCCTTGTGCCTTCTTGATTCCACCTCTCGGTTTGGTGGATTTCTTCTTTTTTCTTCCCTTGGCCTTGGCTTTTGGGACGGAAGAGAAAGACTGTCTAATAAGAAGAGAGGGAGACTTTGCCTTTTGGGTAGTGACTTCTCCATGTTATGCATGTTGAAGTTCACAATGAATGGAGCAAAGACAGAGGGAAGAGACTGTAGAACAATATCAACATATTGTCCGTTCTCCATTGTCCATCCAAGGCCCTCAAGCTCTTCAGTAAGAGCTATCATCTTCAAAACATGATCTCCTACTGATGTGTACAAATCTTTTGTATGGAGAAAGATAGATTGAACATCCATCTGCTCGTGCTGCTTTTTGTTAGTTATATGTATGCCCTATAGGCCATTACTATACATATGATGTATATTGTAATGGATGCTTGGACATATATATGGAGGATTTTCTTGCTCGACATGATACTATGCTATCTGGTTGTATTTTATCTTAACATGTACTCTGATTGTCTCTATGTTACATGTTGATAAAGCCCTTAGGATATGTACTCGACTACTGGGACATGATGAGATCATAGTAGTGGGGACACGGTAGTCGACGACTACATCCTATAGCTGTTCCTAGTCGAGGGTGTATCGAGACAGGACATCGATACACCAGAGTAGATTAGCGTATACGCATCTTGATCCATATGATGGGCGTTGGATGATCCCATATCCATCGGTGTTTGACATCAAGGATGGTGTACGGGTGCTCAGTAGAGACTGAGTACACTGGACGGACTCGCCAAGAACTCCAAGATGGTATTATACCTTATGTCAGATGGCGGTTCTCTAGTGATACTGGTACAGGTTAATCTGTAGACCCGAGATCGTCATAGAGTCTTGTGTGATTCCAACTGTGCTTTGATTTCCATCATACCACATCCAAGAGGGCATGCAAAAAGGTGGCTTTTGGGTACAGTCCCGAATTACATGGAGGCAATGAGCGATAGGAAGGGATTCGTCTCTCCCGGAATAGGGAGTTGATATTGCACTATATTCGATTGGCTATAACTGGATATCCCTCGCCAGGGTTGCTGAGATTTACTGGTAAGTGTTATCAGTAGTTTCTCGAACTGTTATAGACCTCATATCGACATGATTTATCCACTTACTAGGGTCTGACGTTTACCACCCTAAGCCAGATATGCGACATATCAGACGAAAAGACCGGACTGTACGGGAGTGTTACTGATTGGATTCGTACGAGAATGCACAGTCTTTGTTGTTGATCTTCTAATAGCTCAATACCTGGGTGGCTGTTGCGTTTAGCTGACCGCTTGCAGCTTATGGGTGCTTGATATGATCATCACCTACTGCCGGCGTATTGACAATTCTTTAGAGTCCTACACAGAGGTTTCTTGGCTTAGCCAAAAACGGAGTAGGAGCACATATATGATATATGCAGGACCGAGAACAATACGTGTATGTGATACCGTATTAGATTCTCATGGTATGAGATATCTGCCGGGTATATGTGATATAGCCGGGTCATCGGATCAAGTGTTGATTCGATGAACTAATAAAGATTATATTAGTCGGTTATTTATGAAATAGCCGGATTATTGGATCAAGTGTTGATTCGATAATTTAATGTATAATTATATATATTTGATATATTAAATTACATTAACTAATATAGGCTCGCTTTTTTGATTCATTTTCTCATCGGGTAATACATTGATATATATGCGATATATGTTAATTGTATTGTTTTATTTTGCTACAATAAATATTATATATGCGATATATAATATTGTAACAAGTTATGATTACTAATGCAACATGATTAGTGGAGATTAAACATGCTTAGGGTTTGATTTGGGTTAATATTTTCTAGAAGCTTCGAGAAGTTTTTACTTTGTTTCTTGCAAAGATATTTGTGTTGATATTTTGTATGATATTTCCAAACCCAACCCACACCTTTTAACCCTAGTTAACTCTCTACAAAGGTTAGCCTTTTCCTTGGTCAACCATGGTTGCATTTTGTAGTTATCATAACAATTTATTATTCATCAGAAAAGGATTATTATTCATTCATTCTTCTTCTTCCTCTTTGCAAAGCTTTCTAGCTTTGAGTTTTTTGATGGATTAGTGTGAGATTATGATAATAAATGAGAGCTAAAATTCTACTTCATCATCCTAATCTATCCTAACCATTTAGATTAGGGTGTTCACTTCATTTGTGAGTGAGAGCTTGTGTTAATGAAACTTCAAGGTAGATCATCTTAGTTATCGAAGATCGGAAGCAAGTATGCATCATTCTCTTCGTGGAGCCTCTCTAGAGTCCGGGTACATTATGATCGCATTGAAGGGAACTCAACATAGAGCTTATGAAACGAAGGAATGGACTACAAAGGTTGTAATCCCAAACTCTTAAATGTTAAAGTGTTTAACATGCTTTGTTTCGCCTAATCTCTAATTTAAAAGTCTTGGTTAGGGTTGTTCGGCACGTCAAAATTTTAAATCGGGCATGGTTGATGCCTTATAGAACCTTATGAGTGTGCCTAGTAACTCTACAGTAGTATCAGAGCCAACTTAGAGCTTTAAGCGAAGTCTAGACGAAGTTTAAGGTCCGATCGAACTCCGATTACCCATAAAACACTAGTTTCTGGAAATTTTTCAAAAATGTTGATTTTTTCATATTAAAAATACTCAAAGAATTCAGCTGGGTATTTTAGGAATTACTGTGAAAAACGAGACACCAATATCATTAAAGCGCCGCGGAACCGCGGCCGTACCATGGCTTGCGCGGTGGTATCGCGGCGATACAGTAAAATCATAGTTTGGTTTTTTCACAGTAAAGTCCCTATGTATTTCTTGATGCTTCTGGGTATTTTTATTTTACTCAAGTGTTGAGTTTGCTGGGTTGTATTGGGAGCTCGTTGATTCGATCGGAAAGTATAACTTCGTTTAGTTTGTTCGGGTAATTTTTAGAACGTGTTAAAAAGTTCGAACGGATATCAATAACTCATTTTTCCCCTGCCGAAAAATTTCCAAGTGTTGGATTTTTCCGTAGTTTAAGAACGTTTTAAGTCGTGTAAGTAATGCGGTGGACCCTCTAGAAGACAACAAACCTTAACTCGATTATGTGACCGTCTGAACCGTCTCTAAAACTTAGGGTTTGGGGCAGTACGGCTTGCCACATATGAGGCGTTGGCTTGACCCTTCAATGGCTGGACCATTGGTACTGTGGCATGTGATAGATGCTTTTAAACTAATTTCAAGTGTTGATAACTATTTAGGAAAACTTAGGCGTTTGATTAATCGATCGGAAAGTTTAACATTGACTTTTTAACTGGAATGTGATACAATATTTGGAATCCACAAGTAGTTATGAGATAACTAATTTGAATGTTATAAATCTAGCAGTTCAGTCTCAGATGATCCGTTGCCACGGGATTTTGATGCAATCAAGAGTCCGTCGCAATCACGTAGCGTACGCGGATACTCGCCGGGTAAACTTAATAGAAAGCCACGCCCCATAGCCCCGACCAAGTGACTTTAGCAGAACCCCATCGCCAAAAGCATTCGTTCGGGTGCTCGCGGCAGCGGTGTTCCACCTTAGTGCACTTCGTCGACGGCATCCGGGGGTGCGGCCATCCACTAAAGTTTGCGACGAGCATTCGATCAGGATGTCGGGAATCTTATTGAATTTCCTGACTTGATATTGAAAAGTGTTTTCGATAATGAGACTAAAATGTGGGGTTTATAATAGTTAGGCATGCGATGTCTAAGGAATTCATTCGTTAGGCATGCAATATCTAAGGAGGTTGCGGATTCCAACTGTTGTACTTTTACACTTTCTTTTCTGCGACCGTAAGTGTAGTATGTAGTTGTATCGTCGTTTTTTGTTGCTATACATCAACGACAATCGGTGTAAGCAAACTTACTCACGTTGATGGTATAAGATATTATGTGTTGCTGTGATATGTTATATTGGATCGTCGTGTTTGAATAGACGGGGGTTTTATGTGACATGAGAGTTTTTCATTTTCATTCAGGTAAAATTCATTTGTATGTAATATTCTTTTATTGGGGCACTTCCGGGCTGAGGATGATATCACCATTGTATATTATTTACATTTCCGCATTAGGTAGACCCAAGGCGGGTAGTACAATGTTAGTTATATGTATGCCCTAGAGGCCATTACTATACATAGGATGTATATTGTAGTGGATGCTTGGATATATATAGAGAGAACTTTTTGCTCGACATGATAGTATGCTATCTGGTTACTCTTTACCTTAACATGTACACTGATTGTCTCTCTGTTACATGTTGGTAAAGCCCTTAGGATGTGTACTTGACTACCTGGACTATGATGCAGATCATATTAGTGGGGACATGGTAGTCTATAAGTACATCCTTCAAGGTCCCTAGTCGTAGGTGTATCGAGACGGGGCATCGATATACCAGAGTAGATAAGCGTATACCTTCACGACCCATACAGATGGGCGATGGGTGATCCCATATCCATTGGTGTTTGACATTAGAGATGATATACGGGTGCTCAGTGGGGACTGGGTACACTGGACGGACTCGCCGAGAACTCCCAGATGGTATTATACCTCACGTCAGATGGCAATTCTCCGGTGACACTGGTACAGGTTAGTCTGTAGACCCGAGATCGTCATAGAGTCTTGTGTGATTCCCACTGTGCTTTGATTTTCACCTTACCACATCCAAGAGGGCATGCAAAACAGTAGATTTTGGGTACAGCCCCGAATCACATGGAGGCAATGAGCGATAGGAGGGGATTCGTCTCTCCCGGTATAGGGAGTTGATGTTGCGCTGTGTTCGATTGGCTATAACCGGAAATCCCTGGCCAGGGTTGCTGAGATTTACTGGTAAGTGTTACCAGTAGTTTCTCGAACTTTTATAGACCTCATATCGACACGACTTATCGAGCTACTGGGGTCTGACGTTTACCACCCCTAGGCGTGATATGCGACATATCAGACGATCAGACCGGACTGTACGGTAAGTGTTACTGGTTGGATTCACAGGAGTGTGAGCGGTCTTGCTCGTCGATCTTCTGATCGCTCAATACCCGGGTGGCCGTTACATTTAGCAGACCGCTTGCGGCTTGTGGGTGTTTGATATGATCATCACCTGCTGCCGGCGTATTGACGAGTCTTTAGAGTCCTACACAGAGGTTTCCTGGCTCAAGCGAAATGAAATAGGAGCGCATATGAGATATGTGCAGGACCGAGAATAATACTAGTATGTGATACTGTATTTGATTCTCGCGATTTGTGACATTGATCGGTTACATGCGATATAGCCGGGTTATCGGATCAAGTGTTGATTCGATAAGTTGTTACTACAGATATTAGTCGGTTATATGCAGTATGACCGGAACAATAAATCAAGCATTGATTTAATGATTTAATGCATAATTATATATTTGATATATTACTTTGCATTAACTAGTATTGGTTCACTTAGGATGGATTTTCTCATTCGATTGTGCACATTGTATATATGATATAGTTTTGTGCACTAGTTTATATCATGTTTGATGATACATGCAACCTTGGGTGTGTGTATGATAGTTTAGTGAATGGTTAGGGTTTCATTTCTTTTATTTATCTATTTATTTTGGTTAAAAAGGAAAATGAAAAACAAAATGGTTGCTTTCATACTAGAAGGTTCTTGATGCTTCATGCATCTTTGACTAAAGTAACCATTTTGTCTTCATCTCCTAAACCTAACCATTCAACTAACCTTAGTTCATTCTCTACACTTAACCAAGGTTGCAATATGATAAGAATGAATGGGATTTTCTTTTTAACTTAATCCTTTTTATTCTTTCATCTTCATCATCTTCATCAAGCTTCAAAAACCTTGCTAGCTTCAATGGTGAAATGAGAAAAAAAGTGAGAAATCCAATTCTAAAGTGAACCCACTTCCTATTTATTCATCCTCTACCACTTGCCAAGTAGTATAGGGTGTTTTCTTCATAAGTTTCATGACTTGGTGAAGTTGGAGCTTGATCTTGTGTCGCCTCGACGTAGATCATCTTCGGCATCGAAGTCGACGACCTAGCCCGATCATTTCTTCGATGAAACCACCGCAAGAGTCCGGGATCCGATGACTACAGAGGAGGGACTTCATCACGGAGCTATGGAGGTGCAGGACTGGATCTACAAAGGTTGTATTTTCCATTCACTTATTAGTAAAGTAGTTTGCTAGTTGTAGTTTTCGCCTAAAACTCTAGTCAACGATCGCATTAGGGTTTCTCGGCACCGGAAATTTTTGAATTTGGCATGGTTGATGCCTTGTGAGACCTTCTTAGAGTGCCTAGGAACCTTACAGTAGTATCAGAGCTAGCTAGAGCCTTAGGCGATGTGTAGACGGAGTTAGAAGTCCGATCGAACCGAAACCCTAATTCAAAACTTGCTCTCTGTACATTTTTGAAAATTGTGGAATTTTGTGAATTAAAAATATGCAGAAAAATGAGCAGGAAATTCTAAGAAAAACTGCAAAAAACGACAACCTAAATCTACAGTAACGCCACAGAACCGCGGAGTTGACCCTCTTTTTGCGGCGGTTCCGCGGCCGTCTGTGATGGTTAGGCTGTGAGTTTCCTGCAGTTATCTCTGTAGGTGTTTCTTGTATCTTCTGGATACTTTTAATTCATACTCAAGAGTTGAGTTTTCTAGGTTGTTTGGGGGACTCGATGATTCGATCAGATTGTCTAATTTCGTCTATGTGTTTTTTCGGGTAATTTTAGAATATGTTAAAAAGGTTCGACCGGATATAAATACCCACTTTTTCCCCTGTCGGGAAATTTCCAACTGTTGGATCTTTCCGTAGTTTAAGAACGTTCTAAGTAGTGCAAATAACGCGATGGTCCCTCTAGTAGACAACAAACCTTAACTCGATTATGTGACCGTCTTGAACTTCCCTTTGAACCTTAGGGTTTGGGGCAGTACGGCGTGCCACATGTGAGGCGTTGGCTTGACCCTTCTACGGCTGGACCGTTGGTACTGAGGCATGAAGTGGATGTTTTTGAACTTATTTCAAGTGTTGATCTGTTTCGGGAAAACTTGGGTGTTTGATTGTTCAATAGGAAAGTTTAACATTTTCTATTAATCTGGAATGTGCTATAACATTTAGAATTCACAAGTAGTTATGAGATAACTGAATGAATGTTATAAACATAACAGTTTAGTCTCACTTGATCGGTTGCCACAGAATTTTGATGTGATCAAAAGTACGTCGCAATCACGTAGCGTACGCGGATACTTGCCGGGTAAACTTAATAGACAGACTCACTCTATACCCCGACCAAGTGACTGTAGGAGAACCCCGTCTCCGAAAGCATCCGTTCGGGTGCTCGCGGCAGCGGTATTCCGCCTCGGTGCACTTCGTCGACGGCGTCGGGGGTGCGGCCGCCTACTAAAGTTTGCAACGAGCATTCGATTAGAATGTCGGGAATCCTGTTGAATTTCCCTACTTGATATCGAAAAGTGTTTTCGATAATGAGACTAAAATGCGGGGTTTATAATTTTTTAGGCATGCGATGTCTAAGGAATTCATTTGATTAGGCATGCGATGTCTAAAGAGGTTGCGGATTCCAACTGTTGTAGTTTTACACTTTCTTTTCTGTGACCGTAAGTGTAGGATGTAGTGGTATTGCCGATTGTCGTTGCTATAAATCGACGACAATCGGTGTATGCATACTTACTTACGTTGATGACAAGTGATGTTATGTGTTGCTGGATATGTTATATTGGATCGTCGTGTTCGAAAAGCCGGGGGGTTTTTATGTGAGATAAGTGTTTTTCGTTTTCATTCATGTAAAAACTTGTATGTAATATTCTTTTATTGGGGCACTTCCAGGTTGCGGAAGCTGTCACCCTTTATATATTATTTACTTTTCCGCACTAAGATAGACCCAAGGAGGGGAGCACAAGTAACCGGGTTCTAAGGTCCAGTGGGAGACCATCTCGAGGAGTCGAGTCCGGGTCTCCTAACCCTAGAATTGGTAGGGTTGCTTGCCACTCTCGTAGGGGTCTAGGGGTGTGGGATTGGCTATTCATCATGACCGTGGAATCCGTGTTTTATACTGGCTCGTATTGAAAACATGGACGTCCTAGTATATCCAATATTTCATATGATATTTTCTGTTGCGTTATCTGTGATGTGATCATGTGATATGTTCAAATAGATATTATATATAGTATATATGATATATTATATAGACGTTGCTTATGTTTTACATTCGCGCTAGCCCTGCCTCGCTCTGGCGTTAGTTACCTAACTTAACGGTGCAGACGGGACATCGAGGCGAATGCGGATGGCATAAGCGTACGTTATATTTATCTGTGATGTTTAGGTTGACTTAAATGATGGGACTTCATTAATGTGATTAATGAAAGAAAAGAAACCTAAAGATGTTGTGGAATCGAATTTCAAAAATAAAATCGGTAGCTACAGTTCTTGCTTTGCACAGCGGTATATATGATATATCCTGCACCTTATTCGATGAGGAAAAGACCGAGATCCCTTCACCGGGAGTGACTCCTTTAGCAATAACTGGCAGATGCTACAACTCTCGGTTTGTCTTTTGATTGCTTCTATAGTTTCCGCTTTGCACAGTGATATATATGATATATCCCGGACCTCATTCGACGAGGAAAGGGCTGACGATCCCTTCACCGGGAGTGACCCTTTTAGCAAAACTAGAAAGGCCTCAAAAGCACTCCATTTTAAAAAATCATTTGATTCTACAACGATATCAAGTTCATTACGCAATAGGCTTTCTTAAAAGCCTGTCGTAGCCCTCCGTCATTTCAGATAAGTAGTAGTTAGTATTCGTGCTACGTTTGTTGGCCTGCGTCAAGGCGTAGAGTGCGGTAGCTAACTAGTATTTATCTGCTTATGCATATGATGCAGATTGTATTAGGGTAGTCGTGCGACTTTGTTGGCCTGCGTCAAGGGTCGTGCGGGTGGGTTTAATTCAATCAGGAAATGACGGGTTGAACTTGACTAGCGCACTATGGTTTGTTGGCCTGCGTCAAGGTCATAGGACGCTAGGGGCAAAATTATCGGGAATTTCAAGTGTTGAAATTTGCAATGAGATTGCATACCTTCTATGAGATAGTTGGATCCCGATACCCACTACGAGTAAGAGTTACTCCTGGTAGAGTTTTACACATTACAATTACCCGATCAAGTAGGTGTCTAGAAAGGTGTCAACGGGGTTACACCTCTGGGAAAATGAGGTTTACATTAATTAGGTTCATGCGAAAGCACGGGGGACCTCCCTCAAAGTACCGACACTGGCCTGGCTGACAGATTGGCGAACTTATAGCGTGTAATTAATCCCGGCTAGTCTTTCCTTTTAAAGTTTGAAGGAAGATTTGATAAAAACAGTAGGAGCCATCCTGATTAGATAAAATAATAACCAATCTATTCTTGCAAGAGCGCACGCTGGGTGTTTTCTTCTCTCTCTCTCCAGGTAGCGACCATATCACGCCTTAATCAAGATAATAAAATGGATATTGAGTGAACCCGCTTGTTATATTGAGCTGGGGAACTTTGGTCCCGCTCCAACTTATAATTGTCATAAGACCGAGAAGGAAATTGGGGATTACCAGAATTCCCGTGCCCCCCAAACGAAGAGAGTGCATGCAGATGCATCATCTTCGGGTGTGTTCATTATATAGAACTGTTTCTCAGTATCCTCTACATCCTGGGTATTAGATACCGGATCAGGATCCCGCAAATGTAATCCGTTACATGGGCTACAGAAAGGTAGAGAACTGAGAACGAGTGATAAGTTTCATGAGACAGAAAACGGGGCAAGTGTTGCAGCCAAGTCTGTTGGTCACTGTCACCCTGTATTACCAATACATTGATTCTGAACAAATGCTATTAGATATCGAACCTGATATACAAAATCATATCAGTCTCTTTATTAGTAAAGAAATGATAAAATTTTGTATTGTTGGATAATGTTTTGAACACTTCCGATATCAAAAGATTTATCAGTTCAGGCACGTTATCTAAAAGCATTGACGTTCTAAATCAAACTACAGTTCCTAGTATACAAAACACACACAAGAGGAAGAGTTCATAAATGAACGAATCCTTCTTGAGGTATTGTAAACCAGGTCATATCAATGTTACTCGACTAGCTGAAGTTACATATAGATGCATATTTAAATTAGTTTGAATTTACGTCTTATGAAACTTGCCAGTCATGTCATAAAGATTAGATGACCATAGCTCTGTTTATTAGAAACAGAGAAAGAGTTAGTAAACTCTTGGCACTGATACATGATGATGTATGTAAGGTCCCCTGTCTACACATGCCAGGACTGATTCTTTATACTTTATTACATTCTCTGATGATCTCTCAAGATTCAGACATATGTTCCTGTTGAAACACAAGTTCGAACCTTTTGAGATATTCACAGAATATAAGTTAGAAGTAGAGAACCAAAATACGGGTATAAGTATTATATCCTTTGATGAGATCAAGAGGAGAATACTTGAGCACGGAAATCCTGAACAATTCTAAAGGAGAATGAGATTCTCTCTCAGTGTTACTCCTTTGAATACACCACAGCACAATGGTATATCGAGGCGGAGCAATAGCACCCTATATGATATGGTGTGCTCTATGATGAGTACTATTGAGTTACCTATTTTCTTTTGGGAGTTATGCGCTTGAGAAGCTGCATACCTATTGAATAGGGTTCCAATCAAATCAGTGCCTACCACTTCATATGTGATATGGAAAGGGAAGAACACATATCTTAAATTGGTTAAGATTTGGGGTTGTCCGGGCTATGTCTAAAAGAAAAATTCGGACAAGATCGAGGCAAGGTCTGTTCTGTAGAACTGGAAAGGTTCCAGCTATACGAACTGCAGCTGATAATTTAGTAGAACCAAAGGATTCAATAGTAACCGACGAACCTCAGCCTCTCCGCCGATTTAGTAGGGTTCCTCACCCACCTGAGAGATACTTCGATTTCTCTATGACAGTGGGAGCGAGGATTGCATCATGAGATTATGAACCAACTAGTTTCGAGCTGGCCATCAGGAGTGGGACTCTGTAAGAATGGCTGAATGCTTAGCGATCTGAGATGGAATCCTTATACACCAACAAAGTATGGACTTTGGTTGCTTTATCTGAAGGGTTAAATCCCCATCAGAAGCAAGTATATCTTGAGAAGATTACTTGGTGTACATGGAAAGGTTGAGACTTTCAAAGCTAGACTTATTAAAGGTTTGCATCATTGACCAGGTATGGATCATGGTGAAACCTTTTCTAAGGAGCTATGCTTAAGTCCATCCAGATCCTACTTGCCACGGTTACATACCATGACTACGATAGTTGGCGGTTGGGTGCCATGACTGCTCTTCTAAATGATGTTTTAGAAGAGAAAGTTTATAAGTACACAGTCAGAAGGCTTCGTAGACAGTGGGAGCAGCGGAAACGCGTGCAAGATGTTTTATGTGATGAAGCAGGCATCGCGGAGTTCGAACATCTGTTTTGATGAGTTAGTCAAACAGTTTGACATCATCAAAATGGTAGATGAAATTTGTATATACAAAAAGGTAGTAGGGAGTATGGTAGTGATCCTCGTAGAGTACGTGGATGACATACTCTTGCTAGGGAAGGAGTTTCCTATGCTACGCTCGGTCAATCTCCGCTTATCATAAGGATTCTCCATATAGATGTAATTGGATGCTGGGATTCTCACTAGTAGTAGTTAGATGGTATCAATCGATCCAGAGGAGAATCACTCGAAAGGTTCCAGGGAGATAAGGACGACTGGATGTCAGTCACAGGCATTGTCTTTACCCTCAGTAAAGGGATGGTATGTTAGAAGGGTTCCAAGCTAGATACCGTGGCATATTAGACGATTAAGGCTGGATATATCGCTACTTAAGATGCTACCAAAAAGGCTGTCTGGGTGTATATTAGTTCATGAGATGAACTTAGTTCCTCCCATTGTGTGACAATGGAGTTGTGGCTTATGCCAAGGAACGTTCGTCCCATCAGTGATCCAGACATATTCTAAAGCAGTATCACCTGATCATGGAGATGGTTGATCCCCAAGGAGATCGAGGTAAGGAGAGCAGACTTAGAGGACAACATGGCGGATCCATTCACAAAGGCCTTTTCCCAGAGAGAGACCTTTATGGGATTGTTGAGTATGAGATACTGCGACCACTGCTACAGATGGCTCTAGTGCAAGTGGGAGATTGTTAGTTATATGTATGCCTTAGAGGCCATTACTATATATAGGATGTATATTGTAGTGGATGCTTGGACATATATAGGGAGGACTTTCTTGCTCGACATGATAGTATGCTATCTGGTTACTCTTTACCTTAACGTGTGCACTGATTGTCTCTCTGTTACATGTTTGTAAATCCATTAGGATGTGTACTTGACTGCCTGGACTATGATGCAGATCATACTAGTAGTCCATAAGTACATCCTTCAAGGTCCCTAGTCGTGGGTGTATCGAGACGGGGCATCGATATACCAGAGTAGACTAGCGTATACCTTCTCGACCCATACAGATGGGCGATGGATGATCCCATATCCATTGGTGTTTGACATCAGAGATGATATACGGGTGCTCAGTACAGACTGGGTACACTGGACGGATTCACTGAGAACTCCCAGATGGTATTATTCTCACGTCAGATGGCAGTTCTCTGGTGACACTGGTACAGGTTAGTCTGTAGACCCGAGATCGTCATAGAGTCTTGTATGATTCCCACTGTGCTTTGATTTCCACTTTACCACGTCCAAGAAGGCATGCAAAATGGTGGTTTTTGGGTACAGTCCCGAATCACATAGAGGCAATGAGCGATAGGAGGGGATTCGTCTCTCTCGGTATAGGGAGTTGATGTTGCGCTGTGTTCGATTGGCTATAACCAGAAATCCCTGGCCAGGGTTGCTGAGATTTACTGGTAAGTGTTCCAGTAGTTTCTCGAACTGTTATAGACCTCATATCAACACGACTTATCGAGCTACTGGGGTCTGACGTTTACCACCCCTAGGCGAGATATGCGACATATCAGACGATCTGACCGGACTGTACGGTAAGTGTTACTGGTTGGATTCACAGGAGTGTGAGCGGGCTTGCTCATCGATCTTCTGATCGCTCAATACCCGGGTGGCCGTTACGTTTAGCAGACTGCTTGCGGCTTGTGGGTGTTTGATATGATCATCATCTGCTGCCGGCGTATTGACGAGTCTTTAGAGTCCTACACAGAGGTTTCCTGGCTCAAGCGAAATGAAATAGGAGCGCATATGAGATATGTGCGGGACCGAGAATAATACTAGTATGTGATACTGTATTCGATTCTCCCGATTTGTGACATTGATCGGTTATATGCGATATAGCCGGGTTATCGGATCAAGTGTTGATTCGATAAGTTGTTACTATTGATATTAGTCGGGTATATGCAATATGATCGGATCATTAAATCAAGTGTTTATTTATTGATTTAATGCATAATTATATATTTGATATATTACTTTTCATTAACTAGTATTGGTTTACTTAAGATGGATTTTCTCACTCGATTGTGCACATTGTATATATGATATTGTTTTGTGCACTAGTTTGTATCATGTTTGATGATACATGCAACCTTGGGTGTGTGTATGCTATACACTATGTTTAGTGAATGGTTAGGGTTTCATTTCTTTTATTTATCTATTTATTTTGGTTAAAAAGGAAAATGACAAACTAAATGGTTGCTTTCATACTAGAAGGTTCTTGATGCTTCATGCATCTTTGACTAAAGTAACCATTTTGTCTTCATCTCCTAAACCTAACCATTCAACTAATCTTAGTTCATTCTCTACACTTAACCAAGGTTGCAATATGATAAGAATGAATGGGATTTTGTTTTTAACTTAATCCTTTTTATTCTTTCATCTTCATCAAGCTTCAAAAAGCTTGCTAGCTTCAATTGTGAAATGAGAAAAAGAGTGAGAACTCCAATTCTAAAGTGAACCCACTTCCTATTTCTTCATCCTCTACCACTTGCCAAGTAGTATAGGGTGTTTTCTTCACAATTTTCATGACTTGGTGAAGTTGGAGCTTGATCTTGTGTCGCCTCGACGTAGATCATCTTTGGCATCGAAGTCGACGACCTAGCCCGATCATTTCTTCGATGAAACCACCACGAGAGTCCGGGATCCGATGAGTACAACGGAGGGACTTCATCAAGGAGCTAAGGAGGTGGAGGACCGGATCTACAAAGGTTGTATTTCCGTTCACTTATTAGTTAAGCAGTTTACTAGTTGTAGTTTTCGCCTAAAACTCTAGTCAACGATCGCATTAGGTTTTCTCGGCACCGGAAATTTTTGAATTTGGCATGGTTGATGCCTTATGAGACCTCCTTAGAGTGCCTAGGAACCCTACACACAAGTAACCAGGTTCTAGTGTCCAGTGGGAGACCATCTCGAGGAGTCGAGACCGAGTCTCC